>JAHXMQ010012343.1:17078713-17092801 GCA_020466415.1 Ammodramus savannarum pratensis | reverse complement strand
AACTGTGGTGTGCCTGCCAAGGAGGATGGTGCTTCTCCATCATCTGAGGGGATTCCACACCTCTTCAGTCCTGATCTTCCAGCACCACCAGCTGTGCCATGCTCACCGTGCCAGCCCTGCCACCCTGCACTTGATGGTTGTTCAGCCACTGGTAAAGTAAATCAGGGTGATTTGTGTTGTGGCAGGAGCCAGAGGCTTAACTCAGGACCAGCGTAAGGAAACACAGCCGTGGATCTCAGGGATAATGGATCTGTGTGGGACACTCACCATGAGGGATGGGACTGACCCAGCACCAACCCCACGGTGATCAGGGGTGTGTTGGACCAGAGGAATAAAAAGAGGAGTGTCATACAGGAGACTTTACCATCCCAAAAATAAACCTGGGAACAAACACTCCTATAAAAGGCCCGGTGTCATTATTTCTGGGTCTGGTAGCCAACAGATTCCTTCAGAGATCAGGCACTGGGCAAAGGCAGCGCTGTTTTAGCTGGGCCATTCACAGGGTGAGCAAAAGCCTGGGCAGGGAAATCACAGCTGGGGTTCAGCTGGTGGGATGAAGGCTGACCCCATCCAGGGTCTCACAAGGCTACAAGCAGCTGGAATGAAACCAGTGGCACCAGAGTGCTCAGAGCTGGAGAGCAGAGAATATCTGGCTTTTCTTCACCTCGTGGAGGCAGAAAAACCATTTAGAATGTGTGCTCCAAGCAAAAGCTGGAAATGTGTGTTCCAAGCAAAAGGCAGGCAGATGCAGCTCTCCCCTGGCTGAGCAGCTCACCTCAAAGGAGGCATTTAGGATGTAGGAAGCTCCAAGGGAGACTGCATGGCAAAGACAGAGACATCCAGGTGTGAGCCAGAGAAGGGCAAAGTGGGACCTGCCAAACCCTGTGCCTTAGCACTGAACCCTGATCTAAACCTCCAGCCTGGTGAGAAGGTGACTCAGGAGGCCCAGGGGCCACTCCAGCCATGGGCACAGCTCTCCTGGGCTTTGGGAAAACCTGACCCTGCTCCCATTGCCCGTGCAATGCCACCCAGAGCTGTGGCAAAGCCAGACCTGCACCTCATGGCTCTCCAAAATTCACACTCCACCATCCAAAACCACAAACAAGGCTGACCAAGGCCTTCAGACAGTGGAGGAATCACACATGCCATGCTGTGCCAGTGCCACCCAGGCTCCTGGTGCAGAGGGAGCAGCCACAGGAAACACAGGCAGGGCCAGAGCTGTGTGCTGGGCTCTGCACATCACTCACTCCTGAGATGGCTTCAGAGGGAGAAACTGCACACACCAGTCAAAACCACACCAAAATGGCACATCCTACCAAAAACCACCCCAGATGGATGGTTTGGGTTGCCTGGATAGGAGACATGACTCTCTGCAAAATGCACTGGGGTTCTTTCCTTCTCTGCCCCATCCCAGAAAACATTTTAAAAGCACAAAAAGGAAAATTAAATAGTTTTTTGATCCAAAGCAGCTGTTTTGCATCAAAACACACTTCACACCTTCCACTCCACATTGCCCAGTGTGGGTTTGGGGTTCACTGACGGTTCAGGAGAGCAGTCTGGTCTGAGGGAATGCATGTTACTCACTCCAGGATGGTTTTGTGGGCAGACATTGAATCAAAATGTTGGCTAATCACCCAGGTCATCATTTGTCCCCAGCAGAGCCAGGCTCAGACCCAAAGTGCTGAGGACACTGAGACAGGAGCCTCAGTGCCCTGGGCTGGGGGCAGATGTGACCCCACCAGTGCTGCGGCCACTCAGATCCAGCCATGACCTGATGGCTCTAATCCTGAAGCCAGGCAGATGGCACAAAGCCACCACGTCACCCAAGCCTGGCTGTCCCCCTCCATCAGCCAGGCCACCCTGGGGCTCTGCAGTGGTCCCTTCCCTGTGGGCCAGCGTGGGTGCTGCTCCTGCTGCGGGGCTTTTCTCCAAGGCAAATCCACAGCAGGGTATTTATAGCGCCCTGATCCCGGCGGAGCCTATTTTGGGCTGGTGCTCAGGCACCAGAGCAGCACAGGTTATTTTAACCCAGCGCTGGGTTATTTTCAGAGCTGCCCTTCTCTGCACGTGCTCAGGAGTGGTTTCCAACTGCCAGGCACTTTCTGGAGAAACTGGGGAAGGGGGAGAAGAGGGACCATGTGAAGGAATTTCAGAGATTTAAAATTAAACCAACATCTGCAGCAAAGCTGCACACCTGTCTGGGATCCAGCTGGATCCTTTGACACATCTGTCTGGGATCCAGCTGGAATCTTGGAAGGAGGATTGTCTGCAGGACACCTCTTGGGCAAAAGGCAGGAGAGGAAAGATTTCTGAAGCACACAGCTGAGGTGAAACAACATGCAAGAGAGGAAGAAGAGCTGAGAGCTGGATGCTCCTAAAATGTCCAGGGTCACCAGCTGGCCCCAGAAGCCAGGAGGGAGCAGTGGCTCAATAGAGGCAGGAACAGCACCATGGGATGGGACATGCTCCTCATCATCAGCACAGAGGGAACCCCAGCTCTGCTGTCACCACATGCCATCCCAGAGCAGCCAGGGAAGGGAGACTCCTGGGGCCACCCTGTCCTGATCCAGATGCTGCAAGGAGCAGCTGCAGCATCTACCAAGCAGTGAGCCTGGATTCTCAGCACTGTTGCAGTGAAGCTCTCTCAGCTCAGAGCAGCAGCTGGTCCATGGCAGAGCCCACAGCCCATTCCCCAAAGCTGGGGGGCTGTGGATGGGGTTCTGCCAGGGCAGCAGCACCATGGCAATAATATCCAGAGGGATCCAGCTCCATCCCCCAGCATGACAGCAGGGCTGGAGAAGCCAGGATTTTAAATTTTGATTTTAAATTCCACAAGGTCTTGCCTTGTCCATGTAAGAAAGCTCAGCAGGGCCTCTACAGCCTTTTTCCCACACCCTGATCCCCAGTCTCCAGTCCCCACTGCCTTCCCTATCCCACCACACTTTCCTCGTGCCTCAGTGTCCCCCTCTGCCCCCTGAGCCATGGAGGGGTGGGGGGGATGTGCCAGGAGTGTCCCTGGGGGTGGCAGGGCAGCCCTGAGGCCACTGGGTGCAGCTGGCAGGGAGCAGAGCCCTGGCCCTGACCTCCAGCTCCCATTGGGACTGTAGGATCACACCATCCACTGGGACAAGTGAGTCAGGGCTGAGGCTCTGCCAGCCCCTATTCCTGGCCTCCCACGCCCCGGGCCAGCAGCAGCCTGGGAAGGGACAAGGGAGAGCTGGGAAGGGACAAGTGAGAGCTGGGAAGGGACAAGGGAGAGCTGGGAAGGATTATGGGCAGAGGAGCCCATGGATGGAGGGCCACCCAATTCCCCAGCCCCCCCATCCATCCAACACGCCCCACCTGCCACAGCCACCTGCCCACCATATAGGTCTCAATGCATTTTTATTAAATTCTTACAAAACAGAATACAAAATTCTGGCATCAACAATTGTTATAAAGGAAAACTTCAATTCAGCTGTATCAGATCACCTGGTACATACAGTAAAGTGCTTCTTTTTGTGTGTTTGTTTTTTTTTCTTTTTTTGATTTTGTTTTTTTGTCTTTTTTTTTTTTTTTTTATATTTTCATTTTTATTTCCCAGCCAGCCCCTGAGCAGAGGCTGCTGTTGCACAAACCAACAGTGCGTTAACGTGACTCTTGTTGAACCAGCTTTGGCAGTCTTCATCAATTGTAAAGTGGAGAAAGTTTCTCCTGGTTTGATAAAAAAGAGTTAGCTTCACAGTAAACATTTCTAACCAGTTCTAAGTCGAGTTAGTTGGCTGGAGGAAGGGTGGGGGGGAAGGGGAGGAAGCAAAAACACTTAACATTTCCAGCTTAAAAAAAAAAAAACAAACATTTTTGAAGTTGGTTTCCAAGATAGATGCTCTATGGGGGGGAAAGTTTGGAAAGAGGAAGAGGAGGAAGAAGGGTGCTGGGGTCGCTGGTGCTGGACCACAGGAGCATCTGTCTGGAAACCGCCCCGGGAGCAGTGCTGGCCCTGGCACAAGGGTGTCCCCAGCACCTGTGGGTGCCCAGCGCTGCCACCAGCCAGGCTGGAGCTTTTCCAGTCCATCCCAGCTCTGGAGGCATTTAAAGATTCTCTACCAGTGCACAGACCTGGCCTTGGGTCACCCCCAGTACCATGCCAGGGGTGCCGGGGCCACACCAAACCCCACCCCAAACGCAAAGCCGAGCTCAGGCCGAGCTCTGATGCTCCCAGCACATCCTCCAATCCCACAAACTCCCACAGCATCTCCTGGCTGCACATCCCCGGCCGAGGACACCCACGGGACACAGGCAGGGTCACCCAGGCCTTCCCCAGAGTGTGTGGTGTATTTATAGATAGAGATATAAAAGAGATCGCTCTTATGCATGAGGGAAAAGGGGAAACTCAGTTTGCCAACAAAAGCAGCACGGGGGACAGATAAATTTTGGAGACATCCCCCTGCCATCCCCTTCCCATGATTTTTTTGTTTTTTAAAAAAAGGCTGCAGCGTGCAGCATCAACGATAGCTTCACAATACCAGCTCAAGGCATCGCGTACTGTACATCATTCAAGTATTTCTTAATATAAGACAACAAGGAATTATCTACAACTGATAAAACAAAATAAGCTATAAAAAGTAACAACGTACAATCAAGATGGATTTTTTTTCTTTCTGTTAAAGGAGGCCTCTCCAGGGTGTCCTGATGCCTGCGGGGAGGGTCTCCCCTCACCACTGCCTTGCTCCTCCCCAACCCAGCACAGTGGGACTGGGGACACACAGGGGAGAGGGAGATCACAAGGGTGAGGCAGTTTTGGGGGTGGGATGGGGATGGAGTCACCCTCCCCAGCCCCCCTGGGGCAGCAGAAAGGCTGGGAAGGGTGAGAGAAGATGGCCCCTGCCCTAAACTCCATCAACACCCGAGATCACCATCTCCCAAGATAACACACACACCTCCCTGAAACAAAAAACAACATATATTGCATAGTATTGCTGTCAGCAGTCTTAAAATAAAAAGGAGAACTTTCTTTTCTTTTTTTTTCCAGAGACAGCGACTGTCTTCAGCTGAAGACCCAGGGAAGTCTGTTCCCCAGCTCAGAGCTCCAAACCCTCACCCGTGCACACGATGGGCCGAGGCTGCTTTTGCAAAATATAAAGCTCAAAGCACTGAGTCAGAAGGGACAGGAGGAGGCTGTGAAGGGGGCACTGCCTTCCCAGTGGGATGGGGGCTGGCAGCAGGCACAGCTTGGTGGCACAACCCCAAGCAGTGCCTGTGGCAGGGAGCAGGGGGCGTCAGGGGGATCTGGAGGCCGATCTGGCCCTGAGCTCCCCTGGGCAGACCCAGAATCAGCCAAGGGCCTCACCCCGACTCAGCATCCCGAGTCCTTCCCACCCCAAACAAACTCCAAGGAAAGGGCAACGCCGGGCATGGCTGAGCACACGTGAGCAGGGACGCACGTGCATGACCACCCACAGCAGCGCCCTCCCTGCTCAACACCCTGCTGCTCTGACCCCAAACCTTCCAGCCCTGCCTCCTGAGCTGTCCCCAGGCTGCTCCCCTGTGCCCTGGGTGCTGCCACCAGCCTGACTGCTCACACACTGGCACCCCCGGGGCATTGGGCACCCTCTGTGCCCCCCGACCCTCCTGCCACGGCAGCCTCGGGGCCAGCCTGAAGCCACGGCAGGTCTCACTGTCCTGCAGCAGGTCCTGATGCTCCTTAAGGGGGTCCTTGCTTTCCACAGAGCACACAACTCCCAGAGAGGGTTTCTGGCTGCTCTGGCCACCCTGAACATGTCATGTCATCCCCCATGCACTTCCCCGGGGGCACAGCCACTGCCCTTCCAAAACCTGACCTGGCACAAGAGCACAGCCCTGGATGCCCATGGGGAGCCACCAGCCGGAGCGTGGGAGGAAAGGAAGACATCTCTCTGTGCCCTGTAGAGAAGCACAGCTGGCAGTTTAAAACCAACAGTAATTAAAAAGGAAAGGGAAAAAAAAAAAGGACAAAAAGAAAAGGGGTGAATAGCTTATTCTGGAAGCAGGATGCTGAGGAGAGAAGGTGGGTTGGGCGCTGCTCCCTTGCTGGCACCGTCTCTCCCCAGCCCGAGCTGTTCCCTGCACTGTGTCCCCCTGGAGCTGAGCTGGGGACACCCCCAAGCACAGGACAGAGGGGCTCCCCACACCTCCCAGACCCCCTGAAAGGGGTTTTTGTGGGATCTACCCCAACAAGGAGAGAAACCTGCAGCTCCGAGGGGAGGGACGAGGTTAAAACGCAACTCCCGCTGCTGAAAACGCGACCGAGGGTCTTTTGTTCACAGTATGAAATGAGCTGAAATCGTCAAAGCAGCCGCGGATACAAAGAGTCCTTTGGTGTCAGGGAGGGGGAAAATGTCAGAGGAGAAACCAAGAGCTGGGAAACAAAAGTCCGTGTGTCTGTCAGATGTCCTTGAGTGTGCCCTGGGTGAAGCAACCTCACACTTGATTTAACACCTTTAAAAAAAAAAAAGATCTTAAACAAACCCTCCCACCCCCAGACCTACAAGATCAGCAAAACCTTGGAAACCAGCCACAGGGACGAGTCCTGATCTTGTCACTAGCCAGAAACGGTGGGGTCAGGGAGGGGAAGGGGAAGAAAGAAAGGAGGAAAGGGGGGACAGGGGGTACAGCGGGTGTGAGGGGCACCACTCAGGCTTGGTCGGCCACCAGGACCAGCGGGGCCACCAGGTGCTGCCCAGAGGCCACTGCCTTGGCCAGGCTGCTCTTCTGCCGCCGCTTGGCCAGCTTGGACTCGGAGGGAGGGGAGAGCTGCATGGCCCGTGAGGTAGCTTTGATGATGATGGGTCGTGCTTCCTCCTCCGCCTCTTCCTCCTCGTCCTCGTCATGCCGTGTCAGCTGGCGGTTGACAGCGATGGCCTCAGCAGCAAAGGAGGTGAGCTCTTTGGCACTGCTGTTCCTGCAGGGGAGGCACGGATCAGGGGGGTGTGGGGGGCTGGAGGGAGGTTGGGATCAGATATCCAGGTGCCCCTCCTCACATGCTGGCCATGCCAGACTGGTCAGACACCAAAAATCAAACCCAAAGTGGCAAAGCTGCCCAGACACAGAGTTGTGGCAGAGCCCCCAAAAAGCAGAAGGAACAGACAGTAGTGCTGAGAAGTGGAGTCAGGATTCAGGGGGCTGGAAGCCACACTCACCTCTGCAGGATGATGGGGGTTGGCAGGGTATTGTCCGGGGCACACTGCAACAAAATGCAGCCAGTCAGAGCCAGGGTTGTGCAGACAGGTGTTCCCCACCTCAGATTTTGGGAGCAGAGAGTGGGGAGGGGACATCAACATGGACATCAACACTCACCCCCTGCACCCAGGGGTGCTCCAGGACCTGGGCTGCGCTGAGCCGCTTCTTGGCATCTCTCACCAGCAGCTTGGAAATGAGGTCTTTGGCTCCAAAGGAGATGTGTGCCCAGTCCTTGTCAGGAAACTCGTACTTCCCCTCCTGGATGCTCTCAAAGAGCATGTTCTGAGCAGGGGGAGAAACAACAGCGCCTCAGCCAGGAGTGCTGCAGCCAAACTGGGGCTGGGTTTGGGTGCTGCTGGGGTGCCCCACTCACCTGGCAGGTGTGGCACGCCTCACCCCGGTCCCAGCCGCAGTCAGAGCCACAGTGGCCCACAAAGGGGGGGTACCCACTCAGCATGATGTACAGGATGACACCCAGGCTCCACAGGTCACAGCGCTTGTCGTAGATTGAGGCCTCCTCGTTGAAGGCTTCCACCACCTCTGGGGCCATGTACTCGGCTGAGCCACACTGTGGGGACAGGCAGGGTGAGCCCCAAGGGAGGGACAGACAGGGCAGGGGGTGAGCCCCGAGGGTGGCACTGATGGGGCAGGGGGGACTGGGAGGGTCCTGCCAGATCTCCAAGGCTGCACCTCTGAACGGAAGGTGCTCCCCGGCTTTGCTCCTGCCACATCACCCTGCTGGGTTTCCCACCACAGAGGATGCCACAGACCCGCCTCTCTGGGGTCACCCAACAGCAGCTGCCACCCCGAAGGAAAAAAATAATAAAGCCTAAAGGGTGCAACCCCCACGGCGCAGCACAGCCGGACCCACAGGACCCACAGCATTGTCACCACCCAACCGGCTCGGCCGGACAGCCCCAGCGCTGGGGAGCGGCCACGGGACTCGGTGGGACGAGCCTGCCGTGCCTGTTGCTGCTCCCCGGGCCGGCACGGGCGGAGCCGCCGCGCAGGATCCGGGGCGGGAGGAGTTAACCCCGGGCAGGGAGAGGCAGAGCGCGGCCCCATTCCCCTATCGCTCCAGGGACTCTGGGGCTTTCCAGCGCATGACCCGCAGCCCACACAGGCCCCGTGACCAGGGCAGAAAAGAGCTGCAGCCAGCAGATAATCGCCCCGTAACGGGAGAGGCCTCCCGACGAGGGGCCGGCCCCAGCAGCTGATGCCGCCGCAGGAAAACAACCCCGCAGCCCGATCCCGGCTGAGAACGGGGAAACTCGGGACACCCCCGGACTCGGACCCGCCCAGGAGGAAGGAGGGGCTGGGGTGTCCTGGCTGTTGTTCACCCCGCACGGGCTCGGCTCTGCCCTCCCCGGCACGATCGCACCCCAAACCCGAGCTGCAGGGCGGTACCGTGCGGGGGCACCTGCGGCTGGCGATAAGGGCAGCGCGGCGTTCTGCGGGAGGTGCCATCTGCGCGACACGGGGACACCCGGCAGCTCTCGGGCTGCCCACCCCGCACCGCAGGCTCAGCCCCGCTCCCTCGCCCCCGAAGGCGGAGCCGCGGCCCCCAGCCCGGTGCTGCTGACCCAGTTCTCCCGGCAGGCTCGGCGAGCGCTCGGGCTGTTGTTGCTAAGGCTCACGGCAGCCCGGGCGCCGCGCCAGCCCCGGCCCCCCCGCGTTATGTAACCGCATCTCGCCTGCCACGGCGGGGGGGGACGGGGGACACGCTGCATCAGCGACAAGCGGGGGGTGTCCGTGCAGAGCCCTGCTCCTGCAGGCTGCAGGGCAGCTGGGGGGGCCACGGGAACCCCACAATGTGCGGGGCTCGCACGCTTACCGGGGTGAGCAGCTCCGGAGTGGAGATGGGGGAGCAGTCGCCGTTCAGTTTGATGCCACTTCCCAGGTCAAAGTCGCAGATCTTCACGGGGGAGACCTGGGGACAGAGGGGAAGGAGTGGTCGGTGACCCCCCAGCATCCTGCAGGAACCACAGCCGGCAGCCCCCGGAGACCACAGCCGTGTTTTCAGGCCACAGCTGCTCAATGCCAGGTTGTGTCATGCTTCACACCACGCTGTGCTGTGGCATATGGAGGTGTGTGTGTCCCTGGCAGGACCTGGTGTGTGTGTGTGTGTCCCTGGCAGGACCCTCCTGCACCCCCCACCTGAGGAATCACCCCACTGTGCCCACCTCCCCAGGCAGCACACCCTGCACCCACCCTGGCTGCTCCCCGCTCACCTGGTCTGGGCTCTCACACAGGATATTTTCTGGTTTCAGATCCCTGTGTGCAATCCCTGGGGGCAAAAGAGCCAATGAGGGTAAAAATCCCCCTCCTACAAGAACTGCTATAGTGTAAAGTCTGGGGGTGGCACAGGGACCCCTCCCTCCCCACCCCAAATCACTGCCTGCACCCTGGCAAAAGGCAAAATTTGCTGCTGGCCCTGAATCCCAACCAAACTGGAGGAACAGGATCTGCACCACACAAAGCCTTGTGATGCAGCTGGGCCTGACCCTGCGTGCTGGGACGGGCACTGTCCCCTGGGCAGGAGCATGGGGGGAGGCAGTGACACCCCCGGGAGGGCCCAGCACACCCTGGGGTGTCCTCGGTGGCACCTGGGGCGTCCCAGCTCACCTTTGTTGTGCAGGAAGTGCAGGGCGCTGGCGATATCCTGCACCACCACGCTGGCCTCCAGCTCGTTGAAGTGGCGTCTCCGGTGGATGTGGGTCAGGATGGAGCCTGTGGCCAGGGCAGAGCAGAGCTGGGGCTCGTGGGGGTCCTGCTGCCCCAGATCCCCCCACCTTGGGGTCACACTCACCTCCCCTCATCTTCTCGAACACCAGGTAAAACCTCTCCTCCTCCTCGAAGAACTCAATCAGCTCCAGCACATTTCTGCAGGGACCATGGCGTCAGTGCAGCATCCCCCCAAACACCTCCTGGGGTGCCCCCCACAGCCCCATCCAGCACAGGACCCCGGCAGGGATGTGGGATGGGAAAACTGGGCTTGCAGTGATTGAAACCACACGGCCAGGGCCCCCCTGGCCCAATTCCAGCAGGGAGAGGGGCTCGCAGCGCCGGGCTCGCTCCTCCCTAATTGCTCACAGCCCCTCCTGGCCCGCCCCACACACAGCAGGGGCTCGGCTCGGCTCCAGCTCGGCCACCGAGGCCCTGCCGTCATGGCAAACCAGGAATGTCCCCTGGGGATGCTCCAGCGCGGCCAGCGGGGTCAGGGGGAGGGAGCGTGGGGCAGAGGGCGGCTGGCTGCCTCCCATGGGTGTCACAAGCATCAGCCATCAGGTCCCAGCCCACTCGCGGTGCCCACCGTGGGGATGCCCCCCGTACCTGTGTCCCTGGCACTGATAGAGCATCTCCACCTCCCGGAACACCCTGCTCCGGATGTGTCCCAGGCGCTTCTCGATGATCTGGAGGACAAAGAGGGGGAGGCTGAGCGCTGCCAGGGAGGGGCCGGGCACCGCTGCCCCTCGGGCGGGGGGAGCCGCGGGGCCGGGCGGGGCTCCGGCGGCAGAACAGGCTGTTCCCGGCGCCGGTGCCAAGCGGCAGCGCCGTGCCAAGCCGCTCCCTCCGGGGCCGGGGCCAGCACAGCTCCATGTGACGCTGGAGCAGCAAAGGGCCCTATGCCCCACTGGGCGCTGGCACGGCGGTGGGGCTCGCTGCCCGTGCCAAGGGTGGGCAGAGGGACACCCCACACGGTGGGGAGGGCAGATGGATGGGCGCTGTCATTGTCCTTTGGGGCACACAGAGCACTCCACCAGCACAGCCCTCCCTGCTGCCTCAGCTTCTGCTCTGGGGCACCCAAAGGCCCCCATGGAGCGATGGCAAAGGCAAAGCTCCCCCAGCATTTGGCTGCATTTTGACACAGAGCCCATCCCAGAGCCCCCGTGCCATGGCTCAGAGTCTGTGGGGTGCAGGGCCACGGGAGCACCATCCCTGACCCCAAAAGCTCACCCCAACCCCCTCCAGCACCAGCATGAGAGAGACCTCCCTGGAGTGAGTAGGAGCTGACCACCCTGCCCAAGTCCCCAGACACATCCTGAGGGTTAATTTAATCTCTGGCCTGCCCTCATTGACAGAGAGAGGAGCGTGGCTAAGGGGGGTCACCGAGGAGCTCAAGCTGGGTGGTGGCAGAGGTTGGTGTGCCACCATCACAGCCCAGCACTGCTGCATCCCCACCCCTCTCCCTTCCCTCTAGCCCATAAAGCTGCAGTCCTGAGCCAGCACTGATGGTCCTGGGGGCTGGGAGAGCCCCAGGAGGGGCGGGCAGAATGGAAACTGAGGCAGGGGTGGGAAGAGGGCGGCCCTGCAGCCCCAGCAGGGGAGCTTTACCTTCACTGCGTACTCCTTGTTGGTGATGAGGTTCACGCAGGACTGAACTCTGGCGTGGGCCCCTTCTCCCAGCACCTCCTCCTGCAGCTGGTAAACATCTGCCAGGGGAGAGGTCACCTGAGCTGCAGCCCCACTGCACACATCTGGGGACACCAGGAGGGCCCAGCCCTGCCCCGGGGTCCCTGAGCAGCCCCGCTCACCTTCGAACCTGCCCGAGAAGCTGTCGGTGGCTCTGCAGCGCTTCTTCTTCTTGTTCCTTTTCTTGGCATCAGGGATGTCGATGGGTTGACTTGAAGGCATGTCTGTGCCAGAGCAGAGCCAGCAGTGTCAGCCATCCCTGCCCACCCACAGCTCCCCCAGCACCGCCCCCAAAGCCCTCAGGGCTCAGGTCCCAGGGGCAGGACGGGAGGGAGGATCCTGCTGGGAGGGAGCCCCGAGGAGCAGCCGGGACTCACCAGGACGGGGCGGGCACTCGAAGTTGAAGACGGGCTCCAGGTGGTTGGACTGGTCGAACTCCAGGTCGAAAGGGTTTTGCCCCTGTGGGAGCCAAGAGCAGGAGTGAGGTGGCAGCTGCTGGATCAGCCACCAGCAGCTGCCACCCTGAGCCCAGCGTGCTCCAGCTCCTGGGACACATTCTGCTCACTGCCCCATGGTGCAGGACACCAGCCCACGGTGGGACACAGCAGAGCTCCAGGGAGAGCCAGAGGATGAGGAGGAAGGCTTTGAGCACATCTCCTGATGGGGATGGTGCTGCAGGGTCACTCCTCCAGCCAGCCCCAGGCCAGCACACGGGGGATGATGAGAGGCACCGCAGCCGCCCACACCAACCCAGCCCCAAATCTCCACCCAAACCTGAACCACAGTGAGGTAGGAGGGGGAGGAAGAGAAGTCACAGGGCAAGACAGGCTCCAGAGCCACCCCTGCATGTCCTCCCAGCTCCCTGCAAGGTCACAGTGGCTGGAACCAGCTCTGTGGACATGGTGTACACCAGGCTGCAGGACACCCCCGACCCGGCCTGGCAGGATGAGGCCTCATCCCAAACCCTCCTGCACCCCGGGATCCACGGAGGGCATGGACCGGCTCCTTCCCCCATGCTGAACCCCAGTGGCACCCGAAAGGACATGGGGACCCTCTGCCTGCTGCTCCCCCGAGCCACCCGTGGGATGGGGCAGCGCTGGGGGCGAAAGGGCCCCCTCCTCCCCAGGATTATGAAATGTGTTTGGGTGGAGGTGGCAGCTCCAGCGGCGTTCCCAAACCCGCCCGGTGCCCGGGCCGGCTGCCAGCCCCAGCACGGCCAACCCCGGCCACCGGAGAAACACCCAGAAGGCTCCTGTTTACTGCAGCCCTGGGGGGGCCCGGGGTCCCCAGCGGAACGGGGGGGCGGGATCACAGCAGGAGCACCCCCTCATTAAGCACCACTCTGGATCCCCGGGACCAGAACTCTGCCGTGCTGCATTTTCCCAGCTTTCCTCCCCCTCAAACGCTGGATTTGGGGAGCTCAGCATCGCCCCGCAGCTGCTGCCCCCCGGGACGAGCCCCGGCAGGATGGGGGGGTCGGGGCCTCCGGGAGAGACACGGAGGGCAGGGGAAGCACAGGGGGGCACTGGGGGGTAATAGGGGGCCAGGGGGCCCTGCCAGCTGCCGCAGCACTGCCACACAAAGGTCTGGGGGATGGGAGGCTGCGCACGGGCTCCATCAGCTCAGCCGAGGTGTCCCCCCCGCCTCCATCCCCGGCCACCGCGGGGGGACACAAACCCGGCCAGAGGCCACCCGAGCGGGAGCGGGGTCACCGCCATGGGGGGCGCCTTAGGGGGACCCCCCCGCACCCCGGAGCTGGAGCGAAACCGAACAAAGAACCCCCCAAGCCACAGCCAGGGGGCGGCTCGGGAAGGAGAGAAGCGAATGGAGCGGGAGCACAGGGACCCCCCGCACCCCCCGAGGTGACAGCGGCAGGTGGGACCGGGGGGTGACGGGCCCGGGTTTGGGGTGCCCAGGGCATCCCGGGGCGGGGGGGATGGAACCTCGCACGGTCCCACCGGGCCGGGCCTGGGGAGCCCCGAGACCACCCCCACATCGCAGCCGGAGCAGGACGAGCGGGTGCAGCTGGGCGGGGGGAAAGTGCAGCCAAGGCAGCCACGGGGGATCCCCGCGGGAGCTGCGGCATCCCAGCGCCCACCCGAGACATGGGGGGAGACACTGAGCCATCCCCGGGAGCACCGCGACCTCCGGCACGGGGGGACAGGGGGGTCCCCCTGCCCGGTTTGGGGGCAGCGCCCCCGGAGCTCCTCAGTTTGGGGGTGTCGGGGGTGGAGCAGGAAGCGGCCGGGCCCCTCGGTTCCCGGGCAGGGGATGCAGCGATGCGGGCACAGCCCGGCCCCGGAGCCCCCCAGAGCATCCCGGTGGGGCGGGGAGCACCCCCTTACCTTGAAGGAGCGGTGGAATCCCGGGATCTCTGATTTCTTCTGCACCATCTTGCTGCGGGGGGGAGCGGGGGGCGGCGTTGCTGGGAGAAATGAGGGGGGCCGACAAAATAAAAAAATAAAAGGGGATGGGGGG
>JAHXMQ010012343.1:17005454-17015873 GCA_020466415.1 Ammodramus savannarum pratensis | reverse complement strand
TGGTCATCATCAACTTCTTCCTCCAAATCCTAACAGCACCTTGGAGGCAGGAAGAAGTTCGTTTCTTCTGTTAATTGGGCAATAAATTCTCTTTCTCTGAAAGATTCAGGTGTCCTGTGGCTGCTATCTCGCTGTGAGTCCTTTCTTTCAAAAAGTATCCTACATAGCATCGTTTCTATTTTAACAATTTTTATAACCTAAAACTACATTTAACACAGTACTTAAGAGAATTAATACAGCATCACTTTCTAACACAACACATATAAAATTCATTTGAATATTTGCGAAAAGCCAATTATAAAACACATGCATTTTTCACAATCCTGAACGATGGATGGCACGTTGGAGTGAGGTGGGCTGGTAAGGTGGAGGCTGGAAGAGCCCAGAGCCAGGGGAAAGCTGGGCACTGCTCCCTCTGCCTGAGAAATGGAGCCAGAGTGTCCCCAGCCCCGGCTGCCCCCAAACAAAGGGCAAAAAAGGGTGACAGAGGTGGAAGCAGCAGCAGGGACACCCCAGCCCACCCATGGAACCTGGTTTGGCCTCTCTGTCCCCTCTGCCAGGGGCCAGGGCAGGGCAGAGGCTCCCTGGATGGCACCAGAAGCTCTCTGGCAGTGTGGGGTTAGGCACAGCCAGCGCTGCAGCATCAATTCAAGCTCCAGCAGAGCCTAAAAGGACCAAATTGGGTTTGTTTTCCTCTGGCAAAGCAGAGCTGATGGGAACCCCTGAGAGCTGGGTGGGAGGGAGCCACAGTGAAAACATTCCTGGTACCTTCCCTGGGCTCACGGCTGCTCTGGGGGATGAGCAGGTGACTCTTCTGCCATCAGCTGTGCCCCTGGTTTTGTCCATCTCATTCCTTGCTGAGTCTGGAGCTCTGGCTCCTCATGCACAGTGCTCCCACCACTGTGTGAGGGAGGCTCCAGCAGTGGCAACCACGTCTCCCTAGGGAGAAAAAACCCAAACTGGGCTCAAAGCCAGCTTGAGACCAGCTCCAGGACCAAAGGGGAGACACTGACAACCACAAGTGGCTTCATCCTGCCTGGACCTCCACTGGCACCAGCAGGGCTTTGGTGCCTCACCTAGCCCAGGCCCTCGGTATCAACAGGGCTCCCAGGGCAGAGGAAACTGTTGCATCACTGTTGTTGTGGCAACTGCAGCCAGAGCATCCCTGGAGAGCTTTTGCCCAGAGAGCTGGCAGGACAGATGGAAAGGACAGATGTTGCTCCATCGTGTGGAAGAAAACTCTCTGGTGCCATGCAGGATTGACCCCAAGAAATTAAAGTGGGGCTTGGAAAATTGCACGTGGGGCATTTTGCATGAGGGAAAGGGAAGTTGTGCACGGAGCTGGCTCCATCCCTGGGGCTATGGACCACCAGCACCCTGCCCTGCCACCACCAGGGCTCCCCTTGGCATGTTTCATCTGATGGGAACAAACTTGCCTGCAGGAACCTGCCTCGTGATCCAGCTTGTTGTTGTCAGCTAAATTGGGTCAGTAGTGAGGATGAGCTGTAGCTGGAAGGCAGGTTCACATCACAGGAGCTGTGTGCTCCTCAAGCCCCTGTGCCAGGCCCTGGCCCTGCCTGAGGGTCACTGGACACATGAACATGACAGAAGCTGACCCCACAGTCCAAGGGGAGTAACCCCAGTGTGGGATGAGCTCCAGAGGAGCCTTTGCACGTGGTTTGTGCACAGAGTGTCAGAGCAATGCCTGTGCAAAGTGTCCTTGGTGCATTAATGCCCTCCCTGAGTCCCCCCACACTGCACATGGGACCCCCATTTGGGGGATCCGTGGCTGGGGCTGTGTGGGAGCAGAGGGGGGATGTGGGGGAGCAGGGCAGGAGGGGCTGTGCCAGCTGCCTGTGGGCACCAGCTGCCCACTGTGCACTCTTGACAGGGAAAAATCTCTTTTCCAGTGCTACAGAAACAGAGTTGTGTGCATGGAGCTGTGCAGAGCTTCCCCATTCCTCCCTATCCAAACTGATTCATCTGGTGGTGGCAAAAAATAATTCAGCTCTGAGTTGTGCCAGCCTGGAGCCAGGAGCTGCAGGTGGGGGATGCAGCAGGAGCAGCACACCTGGGGAGGAGATGGGAACCTGTCCCCCTACAAACCTCACACCAGAAAAATCCAACTGCTGATTTGGAATTGGATTCTTGATTCTCTGGAAGAGCCAGTGCTGCAGGTCACTGCCTGGTGTCCCTGGAAAATCATCTCTGGCACCCTGGCAGCACCCAGTGTGTCCTGGTGCAGAGCAGAGAGGAACTGCAGGAGAGCACAGGGTGAGTGGGCAGAGAGAATCAGGGAATGGTTTGGGTTTGGAGGGATCCCAAAGCCCATCCAGTGCCACCCCTGCCATGGCAGGGACACCTCCCACTGTCCCAGGTGCTCCCAGCCCTGTCCAGCCTGGCCTTGGGCACTGCCAGGGATCCAGGGGCAGCCCCAGCTGCTCTGGGCACCCTGTGCCAGGGCCTGCCCACCCTCCCAGGGACGAATTCTTTCCCAAAATCCCATCCAACCCTGCCCTCTGGAACTCAGAAGCCTGTCACTACATGGTCTGGTCAGAAGCCCCTCCTGAGATTTCTTATAGACCCTCAAGACACTCAAAAAAGCAAAAATCCAGAGCTGTGCAAGGGGACAGAGCAGCTCCCAGCTCTCTCACATCTCTCAGGGCAAGTTCAGCTCACTGAACCAGCAGAAAACATTGGAAGGTTGGAACATTGGAAGGCATTGCCCTTCCTTGCTGCCCTCTCTACTTCCAGATGTAAAACTCAGAGAAATCAGTGAAAAGATGTCCTGATTCAGGCAGGTGCTTCAAAAATGACCCACTGCCCACTACCTGCCAGGAAACATCAGCTCCTGCCCTGCACTCCTGCATGGTGGCCAGATGGTTGGGATTCATCTGGGAAATCCTGGAAGCTTCCATTACTCTTTATTAGCAGCCCAGGAGCCTGTGTGGGCCACACAAGGACTTGGACGACAAACTGATTAAAGACCAACCTAACGAACTCAAAGAGAATTCTTTAAATGGAGCCTGCTGTGCCTTGGAGAACTCCTGCCATGTCTATTTATTTAAATTTAATGGAATTTTTGTGGTAAGCTAATTAAAAATGAATTGATTATTTAAGAGGCAGTCAGAGCAGTTTAAGCACTGCTGACTTGATGATTTTAGTGTTTTTCTTAGAAAAGCATTGCTAGCTATGGAGCTTTCTGCACGTACAGACGTTTAAGGGGGAGAAAAAGGATACAAAGAGGGGAGTGGATGAGTTTGGAGCAGTTTCTGGATTAGGGAGCAGCCATGGGAGGAGCAGGGGCACATCCCAGCCTCCATCACAGAGCTGTCCTCAATAAACAGCTCCTGTCTGTGCTGAAGGCAGAGACCTGTCAGGAAATGCAGGTGTTAAATAATGTACAAAATCCCAGTGCAGGGAATATCATTTCAGGCACGGTGCATTCCCTGCCTTCCTGAGGAGCACAGTGACCCCAAGCAGGACAGCAGACACGGGATGTCTCCATGGCACATCTCCATCCCAAAGGATTTGCAGAGGTTCAGTGGATGCAGGAAGCCCTGAAGCCACATCCCAGAGCAGGAGCAGAGTGGATGTGATGGCACCAAAGCTGAGCTCTGTGGCCCCCAATGATGATGGCTGAGCCACATCCTCTGCAGCACCATAAAACAGTGATGGAATTAATAAACTGGGCACAACAGCCAGGAGAGCCAGATGGCACAATCATCCTGCCCTGAGCTGTATTTACTTGTGTTTGGCTGAGAAAGTGAGGAACCACAGAGGGGAAAGGTCCCAGCCCATACTGGCATGGCAGGACAGCAGATCCCAGCAGAATTTCCAGCACCAGTTTATTGGGAAGGACTGGTTTTCCCTCCAGGTGCCATCGGGCTCTGCTGGAGCCGGCTGCAGGTCAGAGCCTGGGCTCAGCCATGCCCAGCTGGGCTGGGGCACCTCCTCAGGATGCTCCTGTCCCACAGGGATGCCCATCCCCAGCAGGCACCGGCTCCCGCTGCCCTTCCCACCCTCCGATGGAGCACCGGGCACGGTGTCATGGTGAGCAGAGCGTGTGGGTGCTGTGGTGCTGCTCGGTGCCCTTCCCTCACAGTGCAGGGCAGGGTGGCACTGTCCCCAGATGTCCCTGCACCCCAGGGCACGCGCTTGTCCCCGGAAGAGGGAAATTATCACCCGAAAGGCTGTGAAGGAGGGAGCTCCGGCCTGATTTATCGCCCAGTTGGACACCTATAGACATGCAAACGGTGTCGCCCTGCCCTGCGGGCACCCATAGACATGGAAATGGCTGAAATGGCTGTCACCGAGCCCATCACCGGCCTCTGTAGAGATGCATTTGCCAGCCCCACACAGGTGTCACCGCTCCTGTCCCCACCCAGGTCACCTCCCTGTCCTGTCCCTGCCCGGCTGGGGTGCTCTCAGCCCTACTCCCAGGTTACACCGTGTTGTAAGGCTGTAGCTGCTGCCACAGAGCTCCCGATGTTGCTCTGGGCACCCAGGGCTTGGTGGCTGTGGCTGATGGACCCCGTGTCCATGTCCCTCCATCCCCGTGTCCCCCTGTCCCGTTGTCCCCGTGTCCCCACTGGCCACTGCTGTGCACAGGGCTCACTCTGCTCCCCCGTGCCCATAAAGCTCCTCCTCGGAGCTGTGTGGAGCCCTCTGCACAGCCTGGCACACACACCCGTGTGCCATGGGGATGCCCCCTCTGTGCTCCCACGTGTGACACACCCCCACGTGGCTGTCACCGTGTGGCACCGGGCAAAGCTCACAGGTCACTCGTGTGCAGACTTTGCATCAGGAGCTTTGGGGGCTTGGTGCAGTGAGCCATGGGCACAGCCTGGCCTCACACGGGTGTGACAGCCATGTGCCATCACATGAGTCTGACAGCCCTGTGCCATCACAAGTGTGCCATCACATGTGTGCCAGCCCTGTGCCATCATATGTGTGCCAGTCTTGCACCACCACATGAGTGACCCAGCCCTGCAAGGCCACGTGAATGTCCCATGCCAGCCTGGTGCTGTCACATGGAGGGTCCCAGCCTTGTGCTGTCACATGGGTGCTCCCCCCTCACACAGACCCTGAGTGCCACGGCCGCCCTTGCCCTGTGTGACGTGTGACAATGTGGCCCATCCTGCACACGTGTGCCATGTGCCACCCTTGGCCTTGTCATGTGTATCACAGTGCAACCCATTCTGCTCCCATGTGCCATGTGTCACCTTCACCCTGTCACCTGTGTCACACCACAGCCCATCCTGCTCCCATGTGCCACCCTCTCCCCATCACACATGTGACAACATGGCCTGTCCCACTCCTGTGCCCATGTGCCAACCTTGGCCTTGTCACACGTCATGCCACAACCTGTTCTGCTCGTATGTGCCACTCTTGCCGTGTCACATGTGTCACACTACAGCCCCTCCTGTTCCCATGTGCCACCCTCACCTTGTCACACATGTGTGAAAACGTGGCCCGTCCCTTCCTGCTCCCATGTGCCACTTTTGTGCCATCACACACATGTGACACTGCAGTTCATCCTGTTCCCGTGTGCCATGTGCCACCCTTGTCCTTGTCACACGCGTGTCACACTGTAGTCCATCCTGCTCCTGTGTGCCATGTGCTGCCCTGGCCCTGTCACATGCATGTGACACCATGGCCTGTCCTGCTCCTGTGTGCCAGGTGCCACCCTCATCCTTGTCACACGCGTGTCACACTGCAGCCCATCCTTCTCTCGTGTCCCATGTGCCACCCTGGCCTGTCACATGTGTCTGGCGCCGCAGCCGGTGCTGCTCTCTGTGCGGGTGCCACCCCTGTGCCATCCTGTGCCACCCCCGTGTCACCCCGGTGTCCCCCCGCCCTGTCCGGGGGTCCCGTCCCCGCAGCCCCCCCTCCGCTCTCCGTGCGCGACCCCCGCCCGCAGGAGGGGGAGGAGGGGGGGGGATGGCTGCGGGTGCGCGCGCACGAGGCCGCGGGAGCGCGCGCGGCGCGGGGGCAGCTGAGGACAGGGGGGAGGGAGGGGAGGGAAGGGAAGGGGGGAGGGACCGCGGGGCCGCGCCCGCCCCTCTCCCCGCCCGCCCCCTCCCCGCGTCTGTCGCGTCGCTCGGGCCCGGCCCGGCCCGGCCCCGGCGCCTCATTGTGCTTCGCCTCACGCCGGCCCAAGATGGCGGCGGCGCCCGAGAGCCCCGCGAGCCGCCAACGACAATAGAGGGAGGGACGGGACCCGCCGCCCCCCCGGCACCGGCCGCCCCTCCCCGCCGCTCCCGCCGCCCCCCGCCCGCCGCACCGCGCCCACGCCCCCGGCCCGGCCCGGCCGCCGCACCCCGCCCCGGCCGGCCCCTCTAGCATGGTGCGGGGCCGCCGCCGCCTCGTCCTCCGGCTGCCGACATGGGCGAGAGGCTGGAGCTGCGGCTGAAGTCGCCCGTGGGAGCCGAGCCCGCCGTGTACCCCTGGCCGCTGCCCGTCTACGTGAGTATGGCCCGGCCCCGCACCTGCCCCGCGCCCTGTCAGCGCCCCCGGCCCTGCCCCGGCCCTGGCAGCCGCCGGGCGATCCCTCAGCGCCGGCCCTTCCCGGGATCCGTCGGGATGATCGCTCCCCGTGAGGGAGCCCTCCCGCAGCCCCGGCCCCGGGTGCCGCCGCTGCTCGCCTGGAAGTCAAATCCCCAATTTCATTTTATAATTGGTTGACTAAACCGAAGGGCGGGGAGGAGGAGGACTGGTTAATGAAAAGTTTTCGTGTTTTCCTCGCGCTGGGCTCGTGTAGCTGGTTAATAACCGGTGTTGCTGCGAGCGGGGTGGAATCCAGGGATTCTGGATGGGGGAATAGCGCTTAAATTATGGATGGCCTCGGGTGGTCGTGGGGACCCCAGGACCAGCCGCGGAGGGGGAATAAACAGCGGCCAGCGGCGCTTGTGGGTCTGGGGCTGCCGCCAGTTCCCCTCCAGCCGTGCCCTTGGAGCTCCCCTTTTATTTATCCCGAGCAGAATTCGAGCCAGCCGCAGTCCTCGTGCTTCCAAATAAAATGTCACTTGTCCTTGCTTAGCTACCGAGCGGCGTTTTTCCCTAACTTGCCTGACTTTCTCCCGAGCCCGGACGAGCGATGTGTGACCTTGATAACAATGTCCATGTTTAAATTAGTGACAATCCCACAAGAGGCGAAAGGCTCCGGGGAGGGTATTTTTGGATGTGTGTAGGCTTCCTATCAACCCTTGAGCAATTTCTCCCCCTGACTGCGCGTAGCCCCTCGGAGCACAGTTTGCAAAGGCAGAACGCCTCTCTATATGTTTACTTGGCGCAGGCACTGTTGATTATCCCTGCGTTCCAGGCTGTGCTGTTGTACGTGAGCCGTTTCCCGGCGAGAACACGCTGGGACGCACAGGCTGGGGCAGCTGATACTGCTGATGTTGTTGCTCGCTTTTGGCAATCGCTGCTTGTTGTGTGTGAGCGATTAGGAATATATCGCTCGTGGCAGGGGGAGACGGCTGCCTGCTCCTATCTGCCGCCTGCCTTTCGGGGGCTGCCGCTGTGGCCGTGCTGCTTTTCCAAAACATCCTCCATGCATGCAGTGCTGTTCCCGGCGTGTCTCCCAGCACACACACACTGCTTAAGCGCAGCCTTTCCTGTTTGGGCAGCTCTGTCAGTGTTGGCGGGCGCGCGCTCCGCTCAAATTGTCAGAAACTGAAAGTACAAGCGATGACCGGCTTCGGTTTTCCTCGCCAAATATTAACTCGTGTTCCCCCTCCCCTCTCCGAGCGGGCTGTGTGAAGCGGAGGTTAAAGATTACGCGGGATAGGGATTGTTCTGGGAGGGAGGGATGGTTCTGTGTCTGTTCACAGGGATTGCTACGGGCTTAAAAACCGAAATACCGAACCCCCCTGCCCTTTATTTTAAGGGTGAAACGTGTGTTTTGCAGCATGGGAAATAAGGATTTAGTTGATTTGGGGAAACTTGAGCAGCTGGTTTTGAGGATGGCAGAATAAATAGAATTTTTTCGCAGTTAATCAGAAATGCGGATGATGGTGGTGGTGGTGGGCGGGGGGGAGGGGGCTGTTATCCCCCCATGTACTGCGAAATACCGCAAACCCCAAACATCCTGCCCTTAAATCTTCTGCTTGGCACTGCGGGCCATTCCCGGGTGGATGTTCCACGGGGAGCCGGGCAGCGAGCGGAGCGCTGCGGCCAAGGCGTGCTGGCACACACGCACTGCCCCGCTCCGGCTGAGCCCTGGGGCTCCGCAAACAAACCCCCGTGCCCGCTCAGCGCTTGGCCTGCTGACATCGTGCTCCGCTGAACGGCGGCCGCGCTTTCCCCGCGCTGGCGCGGCCCCGAGCCGCCGGCGGAGCTCGGCTCGCTTTGACGTAAGCAGAACATTTCTTAGTTTCACCGCCCGTGCTGCCGGGGAAGCAAGGTGGGATAGCCAAAGGGAGGGAAAATAAAATAAATACACCACGCTGATTCAAGGAGTTTTATTTAGCAGCGTTCTGGTTGCTTCCTGTTGTACTCTGTGTTTTCCGAGGGAAAGGGAACGGGGAACTCACGGTGCCGGCAGGTTATTTTTGGTGAGGGCAGCAGCAGCGGCGCGGAGTCATCTTTCCCAACATCCGAGGCTCCGTAGTGTGAACCTGCTGCGTGCCCGGGCTCCGCGGTGTGATGTAACCCTGCCTTGAGTAACTTGGCTATTTTTATGCCCTTACTACATCTTAAATTAGCGGCGTCAGTGTTGCTGCGTTGAAGGCTGGTCTCTCCCACTAATGGACGCCTGGGTTAACACCGTGTCTCTATTGCTGGGCTGCTGTGTAATAGGAAAAGTGGGGTCTCTCCAGACTGCTGCGCCCGGATAATAACCCAGCTGACAACCCGGCGCTTGTTGGGATGCTGAAAGAGCCGGGGAGGCTGATGTGAAACATGTATTTCCCTGCGAGTCTAATTAGGGCCGTGGGAGGGGAGAGAGCGGCGGCGGCGGTGCCGCTCCAGCCTCCCCCTGGCTCCCACACAAAACTGAAAGTGCGGCTCCTTCCCCCGCCTTCCGCCCCTCAAAGCAAAGGCCACGGCGCCCTAATGAAGCCGTGGTGAGCCGTGCTGGCCGTGCCACACTGCGATGAGTAAGTTGAATAGTGCACGGTGAGTAATCTCTCCTCATGACTCACAAAATATTTTCTGATGTTGACCTCTGTTTTTGTGACTGCCCCGCTTAATCAGAGCTGAAGTGAGTGTACTCTTTTGTGGGCTGGTTAACTCCTCGGCTCCCACGTATCTGCCCCACTTTGCTGGTGCCAGGTTGACAAGACACCCATGGATATGGTGTTAAAATTTTAATTTTGGCACTACTAAAGATACAGGCCTAGATAAAGGAGATATTTGGGTGAGAGACCAGAGTAAATGGATCTAACTTGTCTTAAATAGGCTACTGCTGGTGGAGGATGGAATTTTCAGTCACACTTTAAGTGTTACTAAGCATAACTTGGTACTCACATTTAGATCTGAAGGGTTTAAGGGGTGAAGTGCCCTTGTGTAGTTTTAAGACTTGCAGATATTTAGTTGTTTCCCCTGAGAATTTTTCCTGAAATGGTTCATTCTTGTCTCTGACGTCTACTATAGTTAAATCTGAATATGAATTAGGTTTAAAGGAGATTTTTTTGTTTTCTACCACAGTATAAAGTGTAGATTTTTCATTTTATACCACAGTAAGGCCTGCCTGCTCTGTGAGGTGTCTCAGGCTGTACTTTGAACTCCTGACAAGTTCCTGTGTAGAATGGCAGCCTGTTGTGTGTGCAGGAGGAGAAAGGGGTGGGGGTGTTGTGGGGTGGATCAGCTCTGCAGCCTGGTCTGGCAGGGTTCTGCTGATAAATCTGTGGCACCAGGGAGGGATTGCTTGCACTGAGCTGAGCAACAGGAGGCTCAGAGCTGCTGAAGCTGATAATTGTCCCCAAAATCGGTGTTTGCTGGGCTGCACCCTATTGCAGCAGAGTTGGTGAGTGTGGAAAAGCCTGTTTGCAGTGTGTCAGAGAGAGGAAGGACACTGTGCTTCATTCATTTTGCTCTCAGGTTGGCAGTGCTCAGTGTCACAGGCAGGTGCTGAGGGCTGTGCAGGGCTCTTGTGGCACCGTGTCCTTGGCCCTGCTGTGTTCAATGGGCTGCCAGTCCCTTCCATGTCCACAATGAGCCATGTGCCTGTTGAGCTGTGATCCCTGCTGGGTGGCATTCCCATGGAAAGCCCTACAAGTGTCCATGTGCATCAGGTTGTTGTGGGTTGTTCCCCTCTCCCTGTGGGGCTGAGCTGTGACAGCCCCTGGGGATGCCAGCAGGGTTGTGCTCTGGGTTGGGATCACAGAATCATGGAATGGTTTGCCTGGGAAGGGACCTTAGAGCCCATCTTGTTCCACCCCTTGCACTGTCCCAGGTTGTTCCAAGCTGGCCTTG
>JAHXMQ010012343.1:16815459-16831251 GCA_020466415.1 Ammodramus savannarum pratensis | reverse complement strand
AGGGATACTCACACCACGGAGCAGGCATAGCAGCCCTTCTGGCTGCTCTCACGGATCAGGAAGGTGCCATCCCGTTTCCCACACAGCATCTCCTCTGCCTGCACACGGTTGATCTTCCCCACGTACCACGTCCTTTCCTCGTGGTGGGGCAGCTCCTCCTCGTCATCCATCATGGAGTATTGACTGCAATCAAGCACAGGCAGGGTCAGATTCCTTAAATTTGGGTGTGTGGCCCTCACTTCTCCCCACACTGCTAGCTGCCATTGCCCATCTGGCAGGGAAGACATCCTGGGATGTGCCCACAGCACGAGCAGAACCAGCTGCACAGCCTGTGCTCCCACATCCCCCAAACCCCACAGCACACGAGCAGGACACTCACTCCTCTGTCTCGTTCTTGATGCCCAGCCACTCGTTGATCTTCTTCTGCCGGGCACCCTTCTGCGTCAGCCACCTGGGGGAGGAGAGCCGAGCTGAGCGCGGCTGCAGCGAGCCCCGGGCGCGGCCATCACCAGAGGGCAGCAGCGGCCGCTGCCGGGGAGCGCCGAGCCCCGAGGCGGCGCTGCGGGAGCGGCTCCAGCCCACAGCGGGCGGGGAGCCGGTCCAACGAGGCGCGGAGCCCCGGGGGAGGCAGGCGGATGGCTCCCGGGAGGCGCTGCAGGGGCACTACGTACACCAGGTACTGGTCCCGCAGCTTGCGCAGCTGCATCAGGTCTGGCTTGAGGCTGTTCATGCGCTTGTCGATCTCCCGGTTCTCCGAGGCTTGTTTCTTCAGGTCCTGCTCCAGCTTCATCTTGCTGTCGTGGATCTCTGTGATGCGGGACTTGAGCTTCTCCGAGTTCATGAGGATCCTGGGAGAGATAAGGGGGGGTGGTTTAGGCTGCGAGCCAGAGTGGGGGAGGCAGAGGAGGCAGCCTGCCAGCTCCAGCCCACAGCATGCTCGGCTCATCCACGTGCCTCGGCTCTGTGCTGAGCCAGGAGGATCCTTGCAGCCCCTGGGGCCCTGCTCCAGGCAGGACAGGCCCCCACCACCCCCATGCTCACCGTTGCACCTCCTTCTCGTTGCCCTCCCTCCGGAAGCGCTCGATGTACTCCTTGCTGCACTTCTCCTGTGTCTGACACTGCTCCTCAAAGATCTTGATCGTCTCATTGAAGGCCTCAATTGCCGTCCTCTTCATCTGCAGCTCCTGGGGACAAGGCAGGGAAAAGCTGAGAAATTTGCAGAAATGTTTCAACTTCCCCAAAGCAGCTCTGTCCTTGCTGCAGGCAAAATATCCCCCTCTTCAAAGCCTGTCCTCTGAGGAGTGCCTGTCCATGAGCTGACAAATGAGACAACAGGTGCCCCATCTCTGGTCACCTCTGTGCACAGCAGGGTGGCTGCCAGCACTCAGGGGGTGACAGAGCAGTGCCCACATACCTGGGATGTACGTGTGTACTCCTCATACAGCAGGTCATACTCCCAGCTCTTGTCCTGGTACTGCTGGTGATAAACCTTCAGCTGCTCCCCCACAGCTTCCACGCTGTCCTCCTTCACCACCTGGTCCTGCCATAGGCACAGCCTCAGTCAGGACCTGCTCCAGCTGGTCCCACAAAACCCCACAACAAAACATTCCAGCACACAGGGAGAGGGATGGGACATTATCATCTACCAAAGGGGCAAATATGGATGAACAAACACCCCTGGTTCAGGCTGTGCTTGTCAGACATGTCCCTGCAGCACAGGCCTCACCTGCTGGTACTTGGAGATGGGGTAGAGCAGCCTGGTGTCCAGCTTGGCGTTGTACTGGGCAAGTGACTCGTGCCTGTAGTGGGTGATGAGCTCCACCACCGAGCCAAAGGTCAGCGGCTCCGAGAAGCCGTACTTGCCTTCCCGATGGAAGATCTTGATCAGCTTGTTATTGCCTCCCTTCCTGTATGCAGGGGAGAGCAGAGGGCACTTAGCACCACCCCAGCCATCTCTAGCATCCCTGGAAGCACAGGGACATGCACCCCTGAGGCTCCCAGGGGATCCCAAAGCCCTACCTGAGCGTGAGTGTGTACTCCCCCTGGATCTTGCTGGAGGCATCACGCACCAAGAAGGTCCCATCTGGTGTGTCCCGGAGCTTCTCATTCACCTCCTCCCTGTGAGGAACAGGATTGTCACGGCCTGGGAGGTGGCCCCAAGGCTCAGCTGATGGACAGGGCACCCCAGTGTGAGCTGCCTTACCTGGAAATGTCCCCCCAGTACCACTCGGCGTCCTGCAAGGGCGCGTTGTTCCCGTTGGCCAGGCTGGCTGCGCTGGGCTTCGGCTTTGGTGGTTTGGGAGGCAGGGCTGTGAGAGGAGGAGGGATGAAACAGGGTGAGCCCAAATCCCAGCTCCTCACTGGCAATCCCTGAGTCCCCGTCCCTGCAGTGACTGGCTCAGGAAGGCAGGAAGGCCCCTTGGCCACCACATTTCCTGGAGCTGCTCCAGGCACATTTCCAGCAGCTGAACACCTTGAACCGGCCTCCAGGCTATCAAAACGCCCTGAGCAACCCAATCACGGGGGCAGAGAGTCCACACCCACAAATGCCAGTGCCTCAGGCCCCAGGGAAGGGGTATCTCAGTACCTGGAGGCAACTGCTCTGGCTCCAGCTCCTTTGTCTGCAGAAGTGTCTCAAGAAACAGCACGGAGAAGTCAGGGCTCAGCTCTGGGCTGCAGGGAGTTAAGAACAGTTAAGAAGTTAAGAAGTTTAACAGTTAAACAAGTTAAGAACAGCAGTTGTGGGGAACAACATGGCACTGCTCCCACATCCCCTGGGGTCAGCTGGCTCACCCCACCTGCCAGACCTGAGGCTGTCAGGGCAGCAAGGGCTCTGTCCCAGCTCTGAGCCCCACCTCTGTGTGCTGCCAGCAGTTCAATCCCACGTGCAGCCCAGCAGGGACTGGACTCCTTGTCCTGGCAGGCACGGTGGCCGGAGCTGGGAGCACTGCTGGGACCAGGAGCCTGACGTACCTGGCGCCAGGCAGCCGGAGGAGCAGGGGGCCGAAGATCTCTCCCAGGGCCCGAGGGTGGAGGCTGTTGCTCTCGGCCTGCTGCGATACCTTCCCCAGATGCCGGAGCAGGAACTGCAGGGTGAGCGTGTTCTGGAGCGGCACCGCAGGCGACTCCAGGGCCAGCAGCAGCTGCTTCCGGCAATTCTCTGCCTGGGGGATCTCTGGGGAGAGAACAAGACACGAGGGAAGAGCTGGGACAGCCGGCACCACTCTCCACGCTCCGGCTGCGTCACAGCACTGGAGAGCTGTCAGCACTGGGGGCCGTGTGCCAGGCCCCATAGGGACAGGGCTTATCTTAACATCCCAGATGTGTCCACCCCACCCAGGCACCCATTCCCAAGGCAGCCAGGGAGGCCCTTACCCTGCAGGATGCGGAGGATATCTCCATGCACTGACACTGGCACCACGGGGGAGGGCAGGTCCTGCAGGTAACCTCGCAATGCCTCGCCCAGGGAGTGCACGTCCAGGGGCTCCAGGTCACCCAGGGTCCAATCTGTCAGGGCACAGATTTCCCATGGGAGGGCGGACACAGCACTGGGCACCCAACCGCCAACACCCATCCCAGAAACCATCACACAGCAGCCAGCTATCATGAGAGCTCATTAGCACCACAAGGGAGCTCAGGCAGCCTTCAGGCAACTCATGTGACAGAGGATGTGCACCCCAGAAATAATCTGGCTCTGGGAACCCCAGCAGTTCCCCTTGGGAGAGGGCAGAGGTCATTCTGGGTACCCACAACCTTTGCTCTGAGCCCCAACACAAGAATTCTGAGCAGGTATAGTTCGGGTGAGAGTTTTGCTCTCTGCTGCAAAGAGTCGAGCGCAGACTGAGCAGCCACACACCTCCCTCGAACACAGCATTTTGGGAAGCACAAAAAGCCTGTTCCAAGAGCCCAGCCTGGATTTTGGGAAGCACAAAAAGCCTGTCCCAAGAGCCCAGCCTGGCAGCACTGTGTGGTTGGGGTTTGCAGGAATGTCTGCGGGAGGGGACTCACCAGCGTGGTGCCGGATGAGGCCCCAGCCCAGCCGAGAGGCAGACGGCTCCCAGGGCTCCCTGGGAGCACAGACATCGGCCCCAGCCACCAAACTGAGCTCAAAGATCCTCCCCTGCTTATTAGTGGCATGACAGAGCCAGAGAAGCCTCCAGCAGCCCATCAGGAGAGCAGGGGACAGGCACAGGGGTTCTGTGAGCCAGCCCCCCACGCATGGTGCCAGGGATCCCCCCTGTCCCATCCCTTCCACGCGGGACAAGGCTGTGGTGGGATGGGGACAGCCCAGCCCCAGAGGCAGCGTGCTGGGAGTCAGGAACTGCCGGGGACAGGCGAGCCTGGCCTGGATTGCATTACTGCTGGCGCTGTCACATCCACTAATCTCCTCCATCTGAGCCGATTCGCCTCCACCGCGCCGAGCTGGTTCTTACCGGTTCTCAGCGCCTGCCTCAGTTCGGAGCCAGATGTCCTGTACAACATCTCGCTGTCCAACCCTGCAGAAGGGGGGACACTGCTGTCAGCTCCAGCACAGGCACTGTTTCGGTGCCAGCTGGGCCATGGTTGTGGCATGGCCAGGCCTGGATGCTGTCCAAGCCTGCAGCCCCCTTGGCCCCCACGACACCCGGTTCAGTGGCCCCATTTCTCCACCATGCCACAGATCCAGGCTGGAAGCACTTCCCAAACCCCAGCACCCACCCAGTGTGTGTAGGTGCTCAACCCAAACACTCTCACAGGCCTCAGAACCCAGGGAGGAATATGAGAGCACCTGTGTCCTGTATGTCCCATAGAGCTCAGGTTTCATTGTGGGGTTTTGGGGTGTATCAGCATTGCCCCCTTACCTTTCTTCTCAATAGCTTCCACCAGCTTCACCAGGAGCGGCGGAGCAATCTCGGGAGGGCTGAACTGCTCCTGCAAGTCCGGGAGAGGAGACCCTGGGGGGAAAGGGAGGGAGAGAAGGGCTCAGCACCAGCAGCACAGCTGGGTCAGGGCACAACCCAGACAACTCCCAACAGGAGCAAGGAACACCATGGCCCCCTCTGTGAGGCTGTGGCTGAAGCAAACACAGCATGCAGCCTGCAAGCAACCTGCCCAGGAGCCAGCACTTGTTGAGCTCCAGCCCTGACTGGGTGTGCACAGGGAGATATCTGCTGCTCTGAGCAGGGCCTGCAGACAGAGCCCATCCCCCTGGGGACCTGTACCCCCCCCCGGGCAGGCAGCACAGGGGTTAGCAGGGCTCCTGGAGCTCAGGGCTGGGTCCCTGCCCAGCACAGGGGCTGCGCAGGGCTGGCAGGGGAGCGGGGCCAGGGAGCTCGCTCTGCTCGTCGTGGTGAGCTGTGATTAATCCAGCGATTCAGACAGAACGCCGTGTCAGCAAATTCCTGCCCTTGATTGCTCGTTTAACATGGAAACCGGCCCTGTGCCTCCCCCTCCCCGTGAGCCCACAGCCTCTGTGCAAGCTGCTACAGGGCACAGCCAGCCCGTGGCACGGCACCAGCATCCCCCCATTCCTGGGGGATCTGCAGCCCCGTGTCAGGTGGTATTTCACTGCCACTTCCAGAAAATCTTGAGGTTCTGGCTGCAGGCACCCCCTCCCCTGTGCATGCCGGGGCAGGAGCACGCAGGCCTGGCTGAGGAGCTGCCAGCAGGAGGTTTGCAGAGGGATGAGCGGTGCCAGGCTCCATCCCGCTTCCAAAGCAGCACCAGCCCGAGCAGGAGCTTCCTCCAGGCTGGTCCACAGCACCTGGCAGACCCTGGGGAGCCTGCAGTGGGTGAGGACACCCAGCACACTCCACTGTGCACAGGCAGAGCCAAGAGGCTGCTCCCCGTTGCGAAACAGCTCGGTTGTCATGGATCTGACCCGAGCTCGCCTGGTGTGGTCTCACCACAAGGCGCAGCAAGCTGGAACTGAGCACCCAGCTCAGCCTCCTGCACCCAGGGCCTCGAGGGGAGAGAGAAAAGGGAAGGGAAGGGAAGGGAAGGGAAGGGAAGGGAAGGGAAGGGAAGGGAAGGGAAGGGAAGGGAAGGGAAGGGAAGGGAAGGGAAGGGAAGGGAAGGGAAGGGAAGGGAAGGGAAGGGAAGGGAAGGGAAGGGAAGGGAAGGGAAGGGAAGGGAAGGGGTCAGGCACCCAGCAGCTCTGCAAAGGCCTGTGCTGCTGGGAAGGGGGACAACCCCACAGTGCAGCGAGCTCCTGGGCACGGTGCTGGTGTGGGGAAGCTGCAGGCAAACTTCCAGGCTGGCAGCTCCCTGCCTGACCCTTGGGAAGAACTGAAAGGAGAGTAAATACTGGCGCTGCCCACGTGGCCTGGCCGGGAATGTGCTGCTTCAGCAGGCAGCAGCTTGTCTTTTTTTGTCAGGCACAGAGCGGGGAGCCAGCAGCAACTCCTGAGCCTGCCGGGCCTCCGGGCCGGGCTGCCCTGAACAAGGCTGCTCACAGCACGGCCGGGCAGCTGCGGAAATATTCCCGAGCCGCATTTTCCGCTCGTGTTCTCTGCGGAAGGCAAACACCAGCAGCTCGTAAATCCAGCGGCACAGCGCTGCTCCCGGGACAGCTGTGGGGCTGGCCCTGCTCCACAAGGGACACTGAGGGGCTCAGGGGTCCCTGCCAGCCTGGGCAGAACCTGGGAAGCAGGGAAGGAGCTGCCAGGAGATGGTTCTGCACCTCCTAAAGTGCACACACCGTGAAGAATTAAGACAGGCTTGGCTCAAATATGGTTTTTCCATTGCAAAAATGTGTCTCTCCAGCAGAATACAGAAATAAAGTATCACAGAATATCCTGAGCTGGAAGGGAACCACAAGGATCTTCAAGTCCAGCTCTTAAGTGAATGGTTCATAGAGGGATCAAACCAGCGGGGTCTGGGAGTTTGAACTGCCTCCCTGCAGGCCCTGCCTCTGTCCTGAGTGGAGGATGGCTTTGGGGATGGCCCCACAGGGGACAGGGACAGGGCAAAACTCAGTGGAGCAGGGGGAGGAACCATGGGGATCCTGGCTGGTTGCAGAACAGAGGGGGAGAAGGATCTTGGAGATGTAAGAGTGGGACAAAGCTGGTCTCACGTGCCCTGGTAACCCACCCTCCATCCCTGGGCATGATGCAGAGAGGCTGGCTTTTGCTTTCCTTCCCAAATTTGTCTTTGCTGTGCTTCAGGAGCTTTGGCACATACCTTGTTCCACCTCCCACAGACCCCACCAGCGGCTTTGACCACCCAGACCAAGCCTGCTTGAGAAGAGGGGAGAGCCGAGGAGGGCAGAAATCCAGCCCTGGAGGGAGCACCGTGCAGGCAAGGCCAGCACAGGCAGCACGGAGCACATCCCAGCAGCACAGAGCAGCAGCACAGAGCAGATCCCAGCAGCACAGAGCAGCAGCACAGAGCACATCCCAGGCTCCTGAGAGGAGCAGCTTTCTTGGAAAGGCAGGTTGCAAGCGGGATGACTCAGGTCAGGCTCTCCTGCCAAGCCAAACGCAGCAGGGCCCGGCCGCATTCCCACCCTGCGGAGACGTTTCCTGGGGCCGCCCCTCGGGCTCCGGGAGCGGGAGGCAGCTGCAGGGAGCTGCACCAGCCCCACAAGCCGGGTTTCGTAAGACCCCAGAGGTGTTTTCACACAGCCAGAAGCATCTGCTGGGGTAGCCGTGGCTCCCAGGCACAGAGGGACGGGGAGGATGCAGCACTGCCAGCTGGGAGCGTTCCCTGGCACTCTGCAGCTCCTGCTGCTGACCCCGCTCCTCCCATGGACACCAGCACGAGATCTGTCAGGCATGGGAAGGCCAAGTGTGGATCACAGAATGGTCTGGATTAGAGGGGACCTTAAAAGATCACCCCCTTGCCTTGTGCAGGGACATCCTCCACTAGATGAGGTTGCTCCAAACCCCATCCAGCTTGACCTGGAACACTTCCAGGGATGGGGCAGCCGCAGCTGCTCTGGGAAACCTGTGCCAGGGCCTCACCACCCTCACAGTCAGGAATTTCTTCATAACATCTAATCTAAATCTCTCCCTCTTTTAATTTAAAACTTCCCCCTTGTCCTATCACTATCTGTCTGTATAAGAAGCCTCTCTCCCTCTTTTACATAAGCACTGGAAGGCCACAATAAGGTCTCCTAGAGCCTTTTCTTCTCCAGGTGAACACCCCCAGCTCTCCCAGCCTGGCTCCAGCCCTAGGAGCATTTCTGTGGCCTCCTCAGGACTCACTCTAACAGGCTCACATTTTTCTTGCCTTGTCCAGACCCAGACTCAGCACTGCAGGTGGGGGTCTGACAAAGGAAGAGTAGAAGGGGGAAGCCTGGGGGCTGCTGAGCCCTGGCCACGGGGTTTATGTGCCTGGGAGCCAAACAAACAGGCTGAGAGCAGGCAGCTGCCACAGCTCCACAGGCAGGGCTGAGGCACGCTGGCTCTCCCAGGCCGGGTCTGTGCCAAGGCCAGGCAGGCTGGAGGCAGCTGCAGGTGCAGGACAGCCCATGCCCAGCCCCAGGGAGGCTGCCTGGCCCCAGCGAGGGCTCTGCGACCCGCGGGGTGGGCAGGCTGCCAGGCAGACAAGCAATTAGCTCCAGTTCTCAGAAGAACTCTTTTAGACCCTGACTTTTCTCCTCTTGCCCAGAGACAAGTAATTGTGTCTCTCAGCAGGGCTGAGCAGCTCTTGGCAGGGAGCACTGCCCCAGGCGCTGCAGGGGCGGGGAGGTGGTGGTTGGGAGAGGTCAGGACTTATCCTGAAGGGAGGGAGCCTGGCAAAACTCAGTGGAGCAGGGAGAGGGACCATGGGGATCCTGGCTGGTTGCAGAACAGAGGGGGAGAAGGATCTTGGAGATGTAGGAGTGGGACAAAGCTTGCCCCAGGAAGCTCTGCTGAGCAGATTGACAAGCTGGAGGAACAAAGTGCTTTCCTCTGCGCCAGCACTGAGAGAGGCTGGCTTTTGGTTGTGACTCAACTGCACTGCTGCTGGTGGGGCAACGAGGGTTTCATTGCTGTCCTATGAAGCCGATCACACAGCAAGACTGTGGAGGTGTTGTCCCAGAGCAACAGGGCACACAGCAGGGCTTACCTTGCTCCAGAGCCTCGGGCAGCCGGCCACCAGTGGCCCCGGGAGTGGCAGGCAGGGGTCTCTGCACCCGGGGCCGGTGTGAGGGGACAGCGATTTTCACCGGCCCCACGTACTCCACGTAGGTGCCAGGGAAGTCTCCCTTCTGCTTGGTGCGCTCGTTGACGCCCAGGATCCACCCGATCTGATTGGGGGTCTGCTCATCTCCATCTTTGAAGCCCAAGGCTTGCAGGGCCCCCTTGCTCACGACCAGGATGTCCCCGGGCAGCAGGTCAATGTCCTCCTCGCGCTCCTTGCGGTAGGGGTAGAGCGCGCGGTACTGGAAGCCGTCGGTGCTGCCCATCCTCTCTGCCGGGGGAGAAGGGCTCTGAAGGGTGAGGCAGCACGTTCCAGGTGGGAGAGGAGAGCCCTCAGAGGCAGCTCTGCCCCATCAGCACTCTGAACTGTCTCTGTGTGAAGCAGCACCCCAGGAGCCTGGTCTGGGTGCCCAGGAGCGCTTAGGTGCAGCCCCTTTTCCTCAGCTTGAAACCACGATTCAGCCAAATTATGGAGCAAAGGGAGAAGGAGACGAACATAATCCAGCACTGGTGAGCGGGCATGCAGCAAAGAAACCCGAGATCAGGGTCTGTTTCACCAAAAAAGCCAGTCCCTTGGAGTCTGGGGAGGAAAAGCACAGTAGGCTCCCAGCCTGGAACAGCGTGGCACGCTATGTTCCCCTTGCCAGTGCCTGCAAAGAGAAGAAGAATTGTCACTGCACAGCCACCCCACACCCTCCTGCCACGCCAACATTCAAACCAGGGGTTCACCTGAGAGAGGCAGGACTCGTTTCTCTCCTACCTAGCAGAGCCCTGGATCCAAGCAGGGCATGCTAATCCCGATTTACACTCCCAAAAGCAAGAGAGGAGCCAGAGGCTGCGGGCAGGAACGCTGCCTCCTCTCTGCTACAGCCAGGCACCAGCTCTGCATCTTAAAGAGGTTCACCCCTGCTTCTTCAGCTTACCCTCCTCGCAGCACTTATGCAAACAAGGAGACAACAAGTGGGACAAAACAGCCTTTATGCAGGATAACTTTTGCATACAGAAAAGGGTGACCCTGCACCCACCAGCTGCAGGCCCTGAATGGGAGCAGAACAAACAGATTTAACCTTCCCTTGTTAAATCGATTAAATTTCACTGTTCACCTTTACATCTTGCCATGCAATCCCCCACAAAGGCATCTTCTGAAGGGAGCTGCCCACAAATGTAGGTTAACCACGCTTTCAGCAAAAGGCTTTCGAGATGTGCTGCCATTCCCACAGAACAGCACTTCAAAGCTTTGCTCTGAGCAAAAAGTCAATTTTTGAACTTTTCAAAAGCAGCAGCAGCATCGAGTGCAGGCACAGGTTCTCTTCGCAGAGATGGAGGCAAAAGGAGTTAAAATAATCTTTAGAAGCCTTCAAGTCTACTTAGAGCTCCTAACTGCCTTTCAGCTATTCAGAGAGAAATTGAATATGCTGCCTGCCCTGCCCAGAAATCCACCAAAAAGAATAAACCTGGGTTATAACATGTTGCTGGAGAGATGTACGAGCCGGGACATTCCCACCAGCCAGGCACGTCCTCTTTTCCCATCCCCTCCTGGCTGCACAGGCCAGTTTTCCACTTCCCTCAGGCAAATCCCAGAGTTGTGCTTCCCGCAGAAATGGCGTGCGGCCGAGGACCGGACCTGCAAGGCACCAGGGCAGCCAGAACCTTCCCAGGGACACCCTGGGCCTGCTCAAATGCTGCTAAAATCCTGTTCAAGGCTTGAGCTGTTTTGGCTCAGAAACCACCAAACCCAGCTCAAACTCTTGAGCCTCATCTGAAAACTATTAACCAGCAGGAAGGTGCTTCTCAGGGCTGTGGGAGCCTGGGCAGAGGGATGTGAGGAGGCAAAGGGAGCCAGGACACCCTTCCCAGAGGGGTCATGAACAACCAAGCATGGCACCAAGCCAGGGCTGCTCTGACTGCTGGTTGGACTCTGTGACAGGCACCAACGGTGGTGATCTGCAGGATTTCAAAATAACCCTTCCGGGCCAGTTACACTTTACAGTTCATATCAGCTACAAATCCCTCTTTCCTCCTGCACGTGGTATATCACCCCTGCACGTGTCACCACATCTGCACGTGCTGGGATCGGGGTGAGTCCCCCCAGAGAGGAGCCAGCCCCACCTCTCACAGCCAGCCAGGCTCTCCAGCTCGGCTCCTTCCCTTGACAAGGACAAAAGGCACAAAGAGGCCATGGCACAGGAAACCTGTGCAGCAGCCAGAGCCCGCACCGCCCGCCTGAGCTCGGGCAGGCGTCCCAGCCGGGCTGACTTTGCCATGAATGAACAGGCACTGCCCGCGGGGAGGTGAGGCACTTGCGGCCAGAGGCGGGTGGGGAACAGGATTGAGCCTGATCCAACTTGCTGGAGAGCTTCTCCAGAGCTCCAGCAGCAACACCAGACTGCAGAATTCATGGAGAGAACCTACAGAGGTTTCTGGTGTTCACAGGGGAAGCAGCACAGCCCAGCATGGCTGCTGTGAAAGCTCCCATCGTGCTGGGATAGTGGCTGCAAGGAACTCGCAGCAGAGCCCGCATTTCCCCAATCCAACCAGCCCCAGCCAGGAAAATATGACTTCACAATCCAGAGCATAAAGAGAGATTTATGACCAGGCTGACTGGCTGCCCCTCTGAGTGCTGCCTGTCAGGGTCCCCCAGAGCGGAGTCGCCGTGCCGGGGGCACTGTCTGGATGCCAAGGGCCTGAGTGGCTGCTGGGCACGGCGCTGGCAGCTCCAGCTCCTGCCAGAGCCCAGAGTGGCTCCTCTCAGAGAGGACAGACTCCAGAGTGCACCCAGAGGCAGCAAGGGTCGAGGCTCCCCCACAGGCTCCCCCCCAGCTTCCACTTGTGGATCCCAGCCCCGACTGCAGGCGTCTCCGACAAGCCGGTGCAGCTGAAGAGGCTGGAAGGACAAAACGCTCAGGCCTGGCAAACTCGTTCAGTAGCTTTTAAAAGCAGATCTGCGTGGAGGGCTGGGAAGAGGAGACTGACTCTGGAGCAGCGAGTGTCTCCAAAGAGCAGGTCCCACAGCTTCTTCCAACCAGCTCCTTCACAACCTTCTTCCCTGGGGTAGGAATGCAGGCACAGCTCTGCGCCACCATGCTCTCCAGCAGGTCACTGGGCACATGAAAAAATCCAGAGAACTCAAAGCCAGGCTGTTCCTGGAGAAGCCTCACCTGCTTTCCTCACACTCAGCCCAGGTGGGCACTGAGTGCTCACGAACATGAGTGAGGAGCCCCCCAGGAGACCCAAACCCTCATGGTTAGTGCCAGCACTGTCCTCTCCGGGGGCAACAGTTGTCCTCTGTCCTGCAGAGGCTTCCCTGGCTGAGCTGCAGGAAGGCTCTGCAGCCTTGGAGAGCAGCTGGCAGAGCTCTGGGGATTGGGAACACACACTTCCCAAGCCCTGGAACAGCTCTTTGGAGGGAAGGCAGCGCTGAGAGGCCGGAACACGCACGAGCCTGCCGGCTGGAAGCGCACCTCGGAGCAGGAGAGAGCAGCACCTCGCCAAAAGATTTCTGCTGGGCCCAGCTCCAGCTCTGCTCAGCTCTCAGAGAGGAACCTCGTGTGTCTGTGCTGGCGAGCACTTGCTTAGGCTGCTCTGAAAATCCCATGCATCAGACAGCTAAATACCTTTGGTAAATCTATCTCAGCGCCCAGAAACAATCCCTCGATTCATTAACTGCTGTCAATACTTTCTTTGTTTAATACATCGGTTTGAAACAAAAAACACATTACAAGTCTTTTTGTCTGTGCCCAGCACATAAATAAAAGCATCTTAACATTTTAAATGTGGTTCCTGTGCTTTTCAACCCAGTTCCAAATGCAGTTCAAAGTGCAGCTTGACTTGAAGTAAGACTGAGTTACTTTCCTTCCAGAGAGAGGAAAGAATGCGTAAAAATATTTAAAAGAAGAATATGCTCACACCAGTATACACAGCTCCAACCTCTCCAAGTTACATCAGATCCTCAGCGAGCAAAACAAACACCACATCGAGTTTGAGCTGCAAGTTACAGACAAAAAGAACAAACTTTTCCTTTAATAAAAAGAGAAAATAGAACAATGCAATGATGGATGGGAATAAAAATGGACAGGGAATTGCCTGCCACGGTGACATCTGCTGCTGCATCACATCCTTGTGACCCACGCAGCCAGGGCAGCTCTGATGGCCTCAGCTCCTGAAGCTGGCAATGGCAAGCACATCATGGGTCATCCTGTGCCCACCGAGCGGCAGAGAGGGCAAAGAGCTTGGCAAACCCCTGATTTATAACCAGGACAAACAGCACAGCAAACCCTTGAGCTCCCAGCAGGAACAATGAGTGGAGAAGGGTCTGGCGAGGCTGGAGCCATGAGGCAGGCCGTGCTGGAGGCAGCAGTGCCACGAGGAGCTGTGGGGGAAGGAGCTGGGAGAGCTGGGGCGGGCGGGAAGCGGAGCTGGACGCGCTCCAGCAGCTGCCCCTGGGGAAGCGGCCAGCGGAGCAGGGAGAGCCGAGCCCGGGCTGGCCACACTGCCAAGCCAGCTGGTATTTCCTTCCAAACAGGGAAAAGCTGCAGGGGAGGAGGGGAGCGATGCCTGAGCCGTGCCCCAGCCAGGCATGGGACAGCCAAGGCAGTTTGCACCTCTTCTTTTCCCCAAAAATGCTTCCCAGGCAGCCAGCAGCAGCTCCTGCCCACAGCCACAAGCCAGCCTCTGCCAGGGACACTGAGCATCTCCTGCTCACGCCTGAGTCTCATTAAATATCTTGCTTTATTCACCAAAGCCCGAGGAAATGAAGGAATATCTGAAATATTTCACTGAAAAGGTCAATGTCATGATTAGCAGGGACACGAGGAGTTGAATAAAACAAGATGACCAACACCATCCTCACTTTTGGGAGACCACTGGAGGGCCCAGAGACCTCCTGCTCAAAGGCTGGACAGCAGGAGAGCACCTCAGTCTGCACACCTACTCCAAGACTTCTCACACTGTCCAGAGACACTGAAATTCCTTGCTCCAGCTGAAGCTTGTTCTTTCTTAACCACCTCACAAACATTCTCCTCCTGCCTACAAGACATTTTTATGTGGCCAGAGACTTTTATTTGCTGGCAGTGGGCAGAGAAGGACCCAGCACGCAACACCAGCCCCATCACCTCTCTCCAAGCTGCTCTTACACCATCCCCCACGCAGCAAGAACACACTAATTCCATTTTAGGAGCATTCATGGAGCTGGCTTTAGGGATATAGAAACCCAGGAGCTGGATTTTGGCAAAAAAATTACAGTTCTAAAAAAAACCTGAGTACATGAAAAAAAAAAAAATCCAACTGCTCTTGCTAACTTATCTGCTTAAAATCACATTCCCCAGGGTATTTGGAATTTATATGATTTATTAGCAGCTCTGCACAGCTCAGCAATCACATGAAGTAACCGACGAGGTAAGAAGCACCCAAGTTAATAGACCAGCATGATTTGGATATTGGTGAGAGAGCCAAGACCTTCCAACTCGAAGGAAGAAGAAGAAATCCACCATCCCTTCCTCTGTCTGCTTTTCATCTTCCATTACCCAGCTACTTTAGCTCCAAGCTGCGGCTCCAGAGATTCCCAGAGGAATTAAAAGAGCCCTCGATATTATAAATACTCTTTTTCATTGTAAACACACCCCGGCACTCAGAGCTCTGACACGGCTCCAAACTGGCTCCGCAAACCACTCTGCTGCTCGCCACATTCCAGCTGAGCCGCGCTCTCCCTTCCAGCCCAGCGCCTTTGTCCAAGCCAGACCCAACTGCAGGCACAGAGGATTTTCCTGTGTGCCTAAAACCTCGTTCCAGTGAGCTGGGAACGCTGGGGTTTGGGGCAGAAATCAGCTTGAGGAGGAACGAGGCCGTGCCACGAAGCTGGAAGCACGAGCTGCCCACGTCAAAGAGAGCCACCAAAGAAACCAAACCATGCCCTGGACTTTCCCACAGGGTGGAAGGCTAGAGCAGAGCCCAGGGCAGCCTCGGGGACACAGCAGCCCGTGGCATGTCGGGGAAGGGTGGGGGAATGGCCAGGAAAGCAGTGATTTAGGCTATATTTACTCAGCTGTCTCCATTCTCTGCTCTCACAGAGAAAGTCACAGGGCCAGTTCCCCAGCGGCTCCAAGAGCTGCTTGGGAAATCAAAGCTGCATTAATGGGAGGAGAGGCAGCCTCGGCTCCATTGAAAGGCAGCGCTGGGGCTGCTCCAGCTCCTCACAGCTCCTCACAGCTCGCTTTTCTCCATAGTTTTACCCCCTGGTTTTATCCCCCCATTGATCACAGACCCCCAGTTCAGGAGGCACAAGACCATGGGAACCTTCCTCCTCAAGGGGCTGAGAAACAAACCCAGGAGGAGAAGAAATGCAATGGCCAACCTCCCTGGGAAGCACTGGGGGGCTCATGCCAGAGCCAGAGCTTGGGGATGCCAGGCAAAGCCACCCTTGGGCTGAACCTGGCACATCCCTGGGGCACCAGCTCCAGCCTGGGAACTGCTGGGTCTGAACTGCCCCAGGGCAAGGGGAACAGAGCTGGGACCCCCACGGGACCCCCAGGACTCTCGGTGATGGGGGGGTCCCTGCACTGTCACCAGTGTGGGGACAGTGGCACAGAGGGGGATCTGTGATGGCTGCAGACAACCAGGAGGGATCTGGGCTCCGGCAATGGAAGGGACAGGGACAGCTCAGGGGGAAATGGGGGGGACAGGGACAGCT
>JAHXMQ010012343.1:16773812-16787765 GCA_020466415.1 Ammodramus savannarum pratensis | reverse complement strand
GGCAGCAATTAACAACTAAGCTCAGGAGAGGACCCCCATCACTGTGCCACCAGTGCTGTGCCACCAGGGCTGTGCCACCAGGGCTGTGCCACCATCAGTGTGCCACCAGTGCAGTGCCACCAGGGCCATGTCACCAGCGCTGTGGCCACCAGTGCTGTGCCACCAGCACCATGCCACCAGGGCAGTGCCACCAGCACCATGCCACCAGGGCTATGTCACCAGGGCCATGCTACCAGTGCAGTGTCACCATCACCGCGCCACCATCACCATGTCACCAATGCGGTGCCACATGGGCAGTGCCACTAGGGCAGTGCCACCATTGCCATGTCACCAGGGCTGTGTCACCACTGCCATTTCACCAGTGCAGTGCCACCAGGGCTGTGCCATCAGCACCGTGCCACCAGGGCCGTGTCGCCGCTGCCCGGCTCAGCTGCCGGTGGAGCCACGAGGTGGCACCAGCCCCACGTCCCCAGGGCGATTCCCAACCTCTCGGCAGAACAAACCCACCTCTCCCTCCCTGCCTGTGTGGCACAGGCTGTGCCAGCCCCCCGTGCCTCTCCAGCCCCCAAATCCCCGGGGATGGGCTGGAGGGGGCAGATCTGGCATCCTGCCACGCTGAAAGCTGGCACAGAGATCAGATCGAGGGATTTTGTTGGCATTTGGGTGATGCCAGGCTCTCTTCAGAGCACACCAGGCTCATGTGGAGGAAGTATCTGGTTACAGACACGGAGGCACGCTCGGGTTTCAGCCCCAGCCCCTGTTTACAGCGGGTTTTGGGGGTCAGGGCGAAGAGGAGAAGCGCTGAGGGTCACTGGCAGCTCAGCACGCTCAGGTGGCAGCAGTAAACACACGGCCAGGCTCGGTGCCAGCCGTGCCAGTTAATCATTGCAGCCATGGAACGAGGTCACAGCAGGACAGCCAGGCATCAAAAACACCCTGGGCAGGGAGGGGACACAAAACCCCCCTCTTGGGGTGCCATCCCATCCATGGTGCCACCCACATCCCCTCTGACCCTTCAGGGATGGCCCTGTCCCCACCAATGGCTCTGTCCCCACTGGTGGCCCTGTGCCATTTTTCCCCACAAGTGTCCCAAGCTGGGCAGTGCTCTGCCACGTGGAGCCATGGACGTGCCAGGCAAAGCTAATCAAGCCAGGCTTGCCAATTAGTGCTAGAAAGCAGCTCAGGACTTGCTAATTAGTTTAAATTTCACAGGACTGGTTCCCAAATGAGTCCCCAGGCGCCACACTGAGCTTGGTGACCCAAGGCCAGCTTTTGCAGGCAGGATGTGGCTTTGCCAGCTCCTCTGTCCCAGCACAGCACCCAGACGTGCCACAGGGCATTGGGTAGGCCTGGCAGGAGCCACTGCCACCCACAGCTCATTACACCAACAGGGGACAGCTCTGGGATGAGCAGCCAAAATCCACCACAGCAGGGAAAACAAAGCTCAGCCCGGTGCCATGAGGAAGCATCAACCCCAAAATCACCCCATGGGGTCCCCTGTTCACACCCAGCAGTGCCCACACACCACTGGTGACAATTATCCCTGCCCTAAAAGGAAAACCCCTTTTCTCCCTGTTCTCACACAGTCCCTGTGTGCTGTGTCCCGAAAAGCAAATGGCACTGGGGACATGTGCACATGGACTGACCTGGCTCCACTTGTGGAGTGGAAAATTCAGCCCTGCATCCCAAGGAGCAGCTGGGGAAGGAGCTGCAGGGAGGTTGGGCAGCCTGGGGATTTGCTCTTGGCTCCCTGATTTTATAGAATCACAGGATCACTAAGGCTGAAAAAGCCCTTTGAGATCATCAAGTCCAGTTACTGATCCTAAGCCATGTCCCCAAGTGCCACAGCCACACAGCTTTTCAGGGCTGGCCACTCCACCACTGCCCAGGGCAGCCTGTGCCAGGGCTTGACAGACATTTCCATGAAGAAATTTCTCCTAATTTCTTCCCTGGTGTGACTTGAAGCCATTTCCTCTTGATTTTGGGGGTGTGATCTCAGAGATAGAACACAAAATACCCAGAGGGGTTTGCTGAGGCCCCATCAACGTCAGCTCTTGGGGGGTCTGAGCCCCTGCAGGAGCAGAGCTCCATCCCTGCAGGCCCAGACTGATAATTTAACACCAGATTAAGTTGTTTTGCTCCCAGGTTGAGAGATCTAACCTGTTTTCCAGCCCTGGGGAAGCAGCCCTGTGGAGCCATAGCCTGGCTCTAACAGGGGCAGAGGAGAAGGTCACAACCCTGCACCCCCTCCCTCATCCATCCATCCATCCATCCCTTCCCTCATCCATCCATCCCTCTCCCAACCCTTTCCCTGCACCCAGCACCATTTCCTGCTCCCCAAACCCCATCCTGGAGAAAAGCTGATGCCAGGCAGAAGTTTGAGCCCAGCCTGACCAGCAGCCATGGCCAGGGGCAGGATTATTTGCTGGGCAAAAAGCCACCAGTGCCACCACCTCCACAATGCCACCCGCTGCCAGGCAGATTAGCTGACTTAATCCCTAAGCAAACAAACTGATCCCTGGGATTTTTTTTTTTTCCTATTAATTATTTTATTTGAAGCAGAACTCAAAGGCTGCAGGCAGCTCATCTCATCCATCCCCAAGCACTGCAAAGCCCCTCTGAGCAGGACATCCAGCTCTGTGGTAGGAAACTTCTGCTGCTGGGGAATTGGGGGTTTTCCTACCTAAAAAACACTTCTGGGATTCTTTTTTCTCCCAGAAAATAATCCCAAGAATTGCTGGAACAGGCAATTATTTGGGTTGTTTCCCCTGGGGGAAGGGGCTGTAGGGCTCACAGCTGGACAGACGGACACATGTGGACAGACAGCCGCCGGCCGCAGCTGGGCTCAGCTTGTTTTGAAAGTCACGGGGGTTTCAGCGGCGGCGTTTTGCAACCAGTCCGGTGTCACAACAACAACAACAGCTCGGATCTGCCTCGCAAACAGGCCCCGGGGCCGCCCCGGCTCCTTCCTGCTCGCGTCAGCTGCAGCAGCCTCACCCGGGCCCGGCTGTTTCCAAACCCTGCACGGAAAAACGACTCCAAACAGCAGCGAAAGTGAATTTGTCATCTCCCCCCGCACCCAGAGGGGCTCGGAGCTGCCCTGGGGGATGCTCAGAGCAGTGCAAACCCCTCCGGGATGCTGCAAGCAGCAGCATGCCAGCCGGGAGAAGTGGTTAAAAAAAACCAAAACCATCTTCTCCCTGCACACCCATGGCAGGAAGCGTTTTCTTTCCTGCAGTTTCAATGTTCTCGCATGGCCAGCTCAGCCCCTGGCACGGCCGGAGCTTTCCAGGCTTTGGCAGCCGCTATTGAATTACGGGATATTTTTTTTTCGTTTTGTTTCTTTTTTATTTCAACGGGAACGTTACAATAGTAGTAAAAGGAATCATAAACTCAGGGTGCCGCGGGTATCGGGTGATCGGGAAGGGGAGGACGCTGCGCCCTTATCGCACACTGCGCTCCCTCCCTGCCCCCTTGGCCGGAGGTTTCGCAGCACAAACATATTTTGCTCAAGCAGACGGCCAGAGTTGAGCTAAGGACAACTCGATAACCAGCGAGCCCCCCCAAAAATCGCCTTTTCCCAGCAGTCTCCCCCATCTGTCTCATCCCAGCTTTGCAGAGATAAACACAGGAGCAAGAGCAGCCCCCCCTTGTCGCAGGGTGTTTACCAGCTCTTTGCAGGCAGATTCGCTCTCCCTCACTTCTTCACACGCCAAAACCGCCGGGAAAGCGGAGGGAACCGGCTGGAGCCCCTCTGGGTCTGTCTGCAGCACCAGAGCCGCCCTCCCCACCGGCACTGCCCGGCACAGCCACCTCCAACCAGCCCGGACCCCTCGGGCTATCGCTGCTCCATCGCTGGCCGGGATGCGGTGGCATTTACAGCGCTGCTCGGCAGGAAAATCCCTCTCCCTGCTCACAAAACCCCGAGAATTTAAAGATAACCCCGCGAATTTAGAGATAACCGCCTTCAGGTGGTTGGGAAATGGGGAGGGGGCTCGTTGCAGGATGCTGGTGGTGGTTGGAGCCTTCTCCCCCCAAAATGAGTTTGGGATGAGTTTGGGTTTTTGTTGCTGTTTCTCGCAGGGTGATAGGGCAGAAAAAAGGAGCTCAACCCGGTTTGTGAAGGGTTTGAGGTTGGGGCGTGGGAGGAAGGATCAGAGACGTGGGGTTTGACAAGGCTGTCCCGTCACGGCTGAGGTGACAGGGACAGTGAGGGTGACAGGGACAGTGAGGGTGACAGCCACGCACTCCCGGCCTCTCAGCTGGGGACAGCTGTGTCCCCACCGACACACAGAGCAGTGACTGAGGTGTCCCTGGTGCCACACGAACAAGGTTTTATCTGAGGGGTCAGGGTGTGGGGTGTCACTGTGCCACATCCCTCTGGACACAACGGGAGATGTCACAGTGTCACATTGGACACAGCGTGCGGTGTCACCGTGCCACATTCCCTCTGGGCACGGCGGGGAATGTCACAGTGCCATATCCCCATGGGCATGGCATGGTGATTGTCACCGTGGGCATGGCTGGGGATGTCACCGTGCCACATCCTGGACACAGCAGGGGATGTCACCGTGGGCATGGCAGGGAATGTGACCGTGCCACATCTCCCTGCAAATGGCAGGGATGTCACTGTGCCACATCCCCCTGGGCATGGCAGGAGATGTCACAGTGCCACATCTCCCTGGGCACAATGGGAGGTGTCACCGTGCCACATTCTGGGCATGGCAGAGGATGTCACCATGGGCATGGCGGGGGGATGTCACCGTGCCACGTTCCCCTGGACACAGCGTGGAATGTCACAGTGCCACATCTCCCTGGGCATGGCGGGGGATGTCACCGTGCCACATCCTGGGCATGAAGGGAAATGTCACTGTGCCATATCGGACACTGTGCCACGTCCCCCTGGCCATGGCAAGAGATGTCACCGTGCCATGTCCCCCTGTCCATGCCAGCCCACCTGTGGCTGCACGGTGACTCCTCTGTGGTTTGTGCAGCAGCTCCTGGCAGTGCTGGCAGCCCCAGCCGGGTGTGGAGCAGCGCTGGGAGCAAAGTCCACGGTGCCACATCCCTGGCACAGGGCACGGCCGTGCCACCCGTGCGTGGCGTGGGAGCCGTGCCCCGTCCCCAAGCTCGCTGTTTGTGTGCCAACACATCACGTGCACCGCTGGATGACCCCGGAGGGGAAGATTTATTTTCTTTAAGCGTTGTTATTGTTGTTTTTTTTTAACAAAGCCAAAATATTTGCGTCCCCACGGGGACAGCTCTGGGTCACCGAGCATGGAACGCCAGTCTGGGGTCCCGGCAGGAGAGGGGACACCCGGCTCCGTGGGGAGGGTCCGGTGCCGGCGGCCCCAGCCCTGGCACGGTCTCAGTGTTTATACATAGACATGTTTGTGCGCGGCACCGGCCCCTTCCTCGCTCCCAAACAACTGGAGGAAAGTCAAGAAGTCACAAAAATTTTCCATTGCCCGAGGAAGGGAGGGAGCGAGGAGTGACTGTGCAAAGGGGCCGGGCAGTGCCAACAGCGAGGGACCCCAAATGAGGGGTCAGACCCAAAAAATACAAGGGGTTGTTTTTGATATAGTGAATAAAAGTGGCGGTTTGCTGCAAAGACAACACCGGCCACCATCGGGGTTTGTGGTGATGTCACCATGCTGCTGGCACCATGCTCACAGGGGACATGTGGCACGTGCAACACGGCCACCCAGCCACTCCAAACCCCGTTTTTTGCCATTAAAAAACCGGTTTGGAATAAAAAAAATAATCCTGCGGTTTTTCTGCAGCATTTCCCTGCAGCCAGAGGGGCTCTCTGCCCGCACCAGGCTGGGGAAAAGCTGCGATTCCTGTCGAGCCGGCGGGAAAAGCCCCGGCGGTGCTGGGATGCGGGGACTTTGCCTGCGGTTTCCGTGGGCGGGAGCAGCTCCGGCAAAGAGCGGCTGAGTCAGCGGGCGGAGGGCAGAGCGAGGCCGCCCCGGCATGTTCCCGGAGCCCTGGCAGGGCTGTGCCGCACCGAGGGGAACCTCAGGGGCCCCGACCCCAAAGATGCTGCCAGGGCAAGGCTCAGACCTTTGGAGCGAACCCAAAGCAAGGCCTGGTGCTGCTGGAGTCCCCTGTAACCCATACTGGGCAGGTCCCATATGCCCCATATGCCCCATATGCTCCTCAGCCTCCTGCTGCCAGCCCAGCATCCCTGGTGCTGAATTCGGGCAGTGCCCAATCCCCGACCCCAGTGGATGGCCATCCCACTCCAGCCAAAACCTGGATTTATCATCCCCGTGCAAACAAACAGATCAGATGAGCCCCCGGTGGGTGCCCCTGGGCAGTTCTGGGGTGAGCTGCACCCCGCAGGGCTCGGCCCAGCTGCGATGGGGGAAGGCGGTGCTTGTTTCGGGAGCTGGACGGGAGCCCGGGCCGGAGGCAGCAGCGGCTCAGTTAATCCCGGCCCTCGCAGGGCTGAGCCAGCCCCGGCACATTCTGTCCCTGCCAGCGCCGGGACAGCCACAGGCTTGGCGTGTCACTGTCCCCCTGCCACCGACCCCCGGTCACCGGACAGCAGCCTCGGCTGGGCCACCGTGATGGCACCGAGCATCCTCCGGGGACGGGCTGGGGGAAGGGGGAGCCCCAAAATGCTGCAGAAAGGGGCTGCAGGATCGGGGTGTCCCTGCAGAGCCATAAGCTGCTCTGGGGAGGGGGCTCCCCGCAGCTCTGCGGGGGAATTTTGGGATTTCAGTGCCCCGGAATTTTGGGACTGAAAGGCAGAAATGACAGGCTAGAGGAGCAGAGCAGGGACTGGGGGTGGTTTCCGTGCCCCTCGCAAGGAGCAGCTTCTGACGGACGGTCTGGGCAGCATTTTCCAGCGCACGGGGCCAAGAGCTATAAATAATCCCGGCACTGTAATTGCATCACGCGCCTCCCGGCCGGGGTCGGTGCCGGTGCTGCCCGGGGCCGTTCCGGCTCTGCAGCCCCCCGGGCAGCCCCAGCCCCCCGGGCCAATAAACCGGGCTCGGCCCGGGCTGCTTAATCAGGACTTTGGAGCCGGGGCGGATAAACAACAGGAGGCTGCAGGGAGCAGCGGCAGCGCTGCCAGCAGTTGTGAAAGCGCTGCCTGGAAGGGTCCGCACCGTGCCCGTCCAGACGAGGTATTTTTAGCCCCTCCAGGGTTCAGGATTGAGGATTCAGGATGAGCGCAGCCCTTTCCTGGCAGGCTCCCCAGCCTGGCCATGGCCCCCCAACCTCGCCCGACTGTACGGAAAAGCCTGGAGGCGTTGACAAGAAGCCCAGCTGGACAGATCGCTGCCACACGGGCACCGGGAGCGCTGCCCACCGGCCCTGCTGGCCTGTCCCCGTCACCGTGTGACGCATTTGACAGAGAGACACGGCAGGACAGGCACGGGGGGCTGGGCACTCGCCTCCCCCTCGGGCCCCGGGAATAAACAGCCCCTTGTGCAGCCGGGGCAGATGATGCAGGGCTGACCAGCAGCCCCCTGATGGCACAGAATGGCTCCCTTGTGGCAGGCTGGGATCACAGGGCTGCCTTCGGGGCCATCTTCACCTGACGGGTGGAGTGCTGTGCTTCGTGTCCCCTTTGATGTCACCAAGAAAGCCCCAAGAGGCCACGGCACACCAGGCACTGCTGTTGTTGCTGCCAGCGGCAGATCCAGACACGATCCCCCCAAACGGGGATGCAAACAAATTCCCTGCGAGGCTGGTTAATCCTCCCCCAGGGAAAATTAATCAGAGCACCAGGGATGCCAAATAAAAAGCAGATTTGAATAAAGGTTGCAGGAGCACCAGGTTCTCACAGGCAAACACAGGGACAAGCTCTCTCCTCTGGCCCAGGGCAGGAGCACGTGCTCTGGTGCAGCTGCAGGGCTGAGCAGCTCAGCAAATAAAAAAAAATAAATAAAAGTGGGGGGGAAATCACATTCCAGTGGCAGCATTTTTAAGCAGCACAATCCATGGAAGAGAAAAGTAAAGCCCTGATTCAAACCCTGCCTTGCATGCACCAAGATTTGCTGTGCCCAGTGGGGATGTGGAGCACAGAAATGCTGTGAAAACCCAAATTCCAGCCCAAGGAAGCAGGTGAAGCCTCCCTGATCCTCCCAGACAGCACAGCATGGGGCTGATCCCAGCCCTCCTTGGGACTGGCTGAGCCAATGCAGGAGTGTCCCTGCTCCCAGCTGGACCTGCTGGGTCCCTGCCAGGATTCCAGGAAGGAGGAGAATGTGTCTGTCCTCCCAGAGCCTGGACATAAACAGGAAGCAAGTGTGGAAAAATACAACAGGTTTGCTCATAACCCTGCATCCCAGGTAAGGGGAAAAGTGCCCAAACTGCCCAGATGTGGAGGAGCTGGAGGTTCAAGGGACCAAACCTGTGGGGAGCAGTGCTGGCTGAGTGGCCCAGTTAATCCCAGTGCAGGACTGGGCACAGAGTGGAGCTGGACAGTGAAGAGAGGGCAGGGAGCACTCCCAAATCCCAACAGCCACAGCATGGCTCCACACAATGGGAAGAACAGAAAACTATCCAGGCAACAGTTTTGGTTTAAAGAATTTATTTCAGACAAAAAACTCCCCACCAAAAAGTCGTACAAAAAGAGTAGAGACAAAGAGTGGTCATTACAAAAGTGTTCACAGATAGAAAAGACTCATCTGAGCAACCCCAGCACGGAGCCCAAGGCACGCTGGCATTGGTTTGTGCATGGCCAGGGATTGTCTCAGTGAGGGAATGCAAAGGTCCTCAGCCCCCAAACTCTGCTCAGGTCCTCCTGCAGTGAGCAGGGTCAGCCCCTGGCTCCTGACCACAACACCCAGCTCACCCTTCCCACACTGGTTCCCACCCAGTGAGCACAGGCTGCTGCTGTGGGCCTCTGACACCTCAAGGACTCCCAGCCCTGAAGGATTCACCCCAACTCCACACTTTCCATCAGCACCTGTTGCTGCCACCAGCCTTACACTGGGTTTCCCTCTCTCTTCCTTGGCCACCAGGCACAGCCCCAGCCCCTTGTGCTGGTATCAGTTTGAGGGTTGGTTACAGCCCCATCTTGGGGGAGGCACCAGCATACTGTGCAGGTTTGGTGCTGACACTCACAAACCAGTTTTCCTATTCTTAGCAAACAGCACCAAAACACTGCCACAGATCATAAATTCATCTCCCAAGTCCTTGTATCAGCCCTTGGAGGCCTTTGGAGCTTGGTTAAGTGGTTCCAACCACTCACCCCGCAGGTACCCACAGGCTTGTGGCAAAGATTATCAGCAGTGGCTGAGCCCTCTATTTCATCCAGCCAGGAAAGGACCTTTCACTGCCTTGGGGACCTGCAGTCCTGGTGAGCCACAGGCAAAGGGCAGCACCTGCATCACCCCTGAGCACCATCCAAACAAACATTCCCCAGTAATCCTGAGAAACACCTCCAGGCTCCTGTTCTCCACACAGGAGCTGACAGAAGTTTTCAGAGCACGGCACTGCGGGCAAGGGGAGAGCAATCTGGGCTTGAATTCCCTGTTCTAACCCCAAAATCCCAGGGCAGTTCTGAACCCTGCGTGTCCCACCCGGCTCCTCGTGTTCTCCTACCCGTGCCGGGGCCACGGCCCCGCGCTGGCTCTGGGCCTGGGGACAGTGACGACAGGAGTGGCCGAGAGCTGTGAGCAGGGTCGGGGTGGCACGTGCCCGTTTCCAGACCCCAGTGCTGTGAGGCTGCAAGCTGCCATCCCCAGGGATCGTCACGCTGCCGCACGCAGCCGGAGCGCCCCTCTCAGCAGGTCATGCAGCGCGGGCGGATGCCGTCCGACGTGGGGTTGGGATCCACCTGCAGAGCCAAGGCCACAGTCAAAACCCTGAGCAGTGGCACGTGCCAGCCTGCAGCAGCCTCCCAGCCCAGAGGGATGAATTACCTCTGAGTAGAGCGGGGGTGGTCGGAAGCGGAATTCCTGGATGTAGGCGAAGAAGGGACCCTCCAGGATGTCCCCGAGCTCGCTGCGGCACGGAGGAGCCAGGCTCTGCTCGGCCTCGGGGCTGGACACCACTGCTGAGTACTCAGGGGGGGCTGCAGAGAAAGGAGAGCCATCAGGGAACAGCAAACACTCTCCATAAATAGGGGACATGCAGGTTAAAGGGCTTCAAACCCACTACTCCCCAAACCCTCTCAGTTCCCTGAGGAAGGAACCCAGGAAATCAAGCACCACAACCAAAAAATTAGGTTAAAAAAAAGCCAAACTGGCCCAGTTGAGAACTTTGTGTCTCACTCTCCTGACCAGGGAGAAGGAGATGCTCACCCTCCAGCTGCTCTGGGATGGTGCTGAGCCAGTCCAGGTTGACGCTGTACTGGCTGCTGACACTGGAGGTGCGGCTCCCAAAGGGATGGAGGGGGATGGTCCCGATGACAAGAGGCAGCTCAAGGAGCAGCTTGGACGTCCCAGGAATATCCACACAAACCTGCCAAGACAGGGAAGAGCAGGGAAGCTCAGCTTGGTGGTGTTTTCCCAGTCTGGAGACAGAGAGCAGCAGGGAAGCTCAGCTTGGTGGTGCTTTCCCAGTCTGGAGGGGCAGGAGGGGATCCCTGCAGAGCTCCCTCACCTTCAGGGAATATTCCACCTGGATGATGCGGCACTGGAGGATGGAGGGCCCCACGGGCGGGATCTTGAGCGCCCGGCCGTGCCACACCTCCCTCTTCCCAGCTGGAATGGGGTCCCCAGTGATGCTGGTCACCACTGACTTCTTCTGCTTCTTGGTGCCCCGGGCGATGAAGGTCTGGGTCTGGATGATGGCGGCCTTGGGCACCACGGCCCGGCTGGTGCAGTTGTCGATCTCAGCAAAGATGGGGATGACCTCACCTGCCAAAACAAACCACATTTGTTGGAGGAGGGGAGGCACAGCCCAGTCCTGCCTTGAGGAATTGCTGCACAGGCCCACTGAGGGTTGGCCATGCTGTCTGACAGGGCAGGCACGTGGGTTCATCCACACTAAAGCTCTCTGATTTCCTGCCAGCCCACAGGGACCCAAACCCCCTCCTCTGGGCTCACTGAGGGTGGTCAAGGGCCCCAGCCCCTGGTCTCACCTGGGGTGTAGCCTTTTCGGTCAATCTTGGCAGTCACAGACACTTGGCCACGGTTGCAGTACCAGGCACGAGCAAGTTTCTCCTTAGCACCTGCCTGGGGAGCCTGGAGAAAGGGAAATATTTTGGCTATTTAGTAACTAAGGATGAAACTCAAAGCAATCACCTTCCTGGCACCAAGAACCTGCTGGGGAGCATCAGCAACTTCTCAGGTATCTGATGCAAGAAGCTGTTGCAATGCATTAAAGTTTCCAAAACCAAAGAGGCACAGCTGACCTCTGCCCAGCCCAGGTAATGGTGGAGGGCACAAGTCACAGGGGGGAAATATTCCCTCTGCAAATCAGGCCTGCATTGTGATGCTGAAGGGGAGGCAGACACCTTCCCTGTGGGCTCTTTGGGTAAGTTTTGGATATCAGAGCCCTGGGGTGGAGCAGAGGGAGCTCACCAGCAGTGCAGGGGTGTTTATGTCGATGGGTTCAATCACAGTGAACTCCTTCTTTGCTTTCTTCACTGTTGACCAGGGTCTGTGCAGCTTGGCCTTCACCCAGTAGCGCACACTGCCGTGCTTCCCCTCAAAGGAGGTGGCCAGAGTCCTGGGCATGAGCAACAAACAGTTTTAGAAAGGTTTTGCTCAAAAAAACCCCTCATTTTCAAGATATCCTCTCCCCCAAAAAATGCCAACTTACTCGGGGAGCTGGAAGGTGAAGGGGAACTCATGCTTTCCTGCCTGCAGCACAGTGGCCTCACCATTGTCTGTGAACAAAACAGATCGAGGAGGATTAGCTCCCTCCTCCAGAACCTCCTCCCCAGGCAGGTCACAGAGGTGTGCAGCACCCAGCAAGGAGCAGCACGAGGGCACAGCAGAGTTTCTGCCAGGGCTGAGCCGCAGCAGCTGTGACACAAGAGCTGGGCACTGTCTGCATTCCGTGTGTCTGCAGACAGGCACGGCCCAGGGGCACCTCCTTGGAGAGCTGGGCAGCTTCCCCAGGTGGGCTTTGCTTCACCCTCACCCCACAGCCTTCAGCCTCACCTTCAGCAACCTCACCCCACAGCTTTGGGGTGAGAGCCCAAGATGCCCAGCTGGACAGAGAGTGGCCAGCCAAGCCCCCATGCCTCTCAAGAGTTTGCACCCCAGGGCTGAAGGGTTCATTAAGGCTGCTCAAAACCCCTGAACCTCTACACTTTTCCAAAGCTGCCTCCCTGCCATGAACAATTCAGAGAAAAGGAGTATTGTCCCTAAGTAAGGTTCCCTGCACAGCAGCATCATCCAGCTGTGCACCCCAAGATTTCGGGGTGCACCAGAACGTGAAGGGTCTGCAGGGACCTCCACAGAGCGCTCAGTCCCTAAGGCACCCAAATTTCAGCTTGCTCACGTATCATGCACTCAGCAGTCGGGATGAAACCCAGATCCCTGCAGTTTTGGCATGCCATGCACCCCGATTTCATCTGGTGGGGGTGTCTGGAGCCCCCAGCAGCCCAGGTACTCAAATCCCTGCAGTTTTGGCATGCCATGCACCCCGATTTGTGCCAGCTGGGGTGTCTGAAGCCCTTAGCAGCCAGGCTGCCCTGGCACACAAATCCCTGCAGTTTTGGGGTGCCATACACCCTGATTTGTGCCAGCTGGGGTGTCTGGAGCCCGCAGCAGCCCCAGCACACAGATCCCTGTAGTTTTGGGGTGCCATGCACCTCGATTTGCGCCAGCTGGGGTGTCTGGAGCCCACACCAGCCGAGGCTGCCCCACAGCCGCGCTGTCCCAGCCCCGGCGGTGCCCGCTGCCCTCACCCGCCTGAGGGGCACCGCACCCGGAGCTCCCCCCGGGGCAAGGGCTGCCGTACCTGGCGGTGCCATCAGCGTGTCTCGGTGGCTCAGAAACTCCACCTGGTCGCTGTAGCTCTGCGTGTATGCAGTGCTGGAGCCGGCGCTGCGGGACTCGGTCCAGTGGACGCGGGCAGCGCCCATGGCCCTGAGGCGCAGCGCCCCGAGCCGCGCGGCCGCCGCCAGCTCCAGCACCACGCGGCCCGACACGGCCTGCCCGGGGCTGAAGGCGGCCGGGCCATCCTGCTCGGCGCCTTCCAGCACGATGGAGAAGCGTTTGAGGCGATCGAAAATCATGGCGCTGCTCAGCCCAGACCGGCGCGATGCGGCTGAACCCGGCTCGGCTCGGCTGAGCCCGGCTTTAAGCGGCCGGCGCTGCCGGGGGCGGCCCCGGCGGCGGGGCGGGACGGGCCGGGCCGGGCTCAGCAAAACAAGGCAGGGAGCATGTGCGGATCGGCCCCTGGAGCTCCGCCGGCGGGGTGGGACCGTGCGGGGCTGGGGCTGCTCCCAGCCGGGCTCCCCGAGTTATCCCGGGGCAGCTCCGAGACATCGCCGCCGAGCCGTGGGCTGGGCAGGGGCTGAGCGCTGCAGGGCTCTGGGGAGACTCCCTGCCTGCTGCCATCAAGGCTCCCTGCAGCTCCCGTCCTTAGCCCCAAACCCTTCTCTAGCTTCTGTACGTGCTCCACAAATTTCCCTTCCAGCTCCATCCTTGCCCCCTCCCAAATTTTCCCTCCAACTCCATTCTTGTCCTCCAAAACTCCCTTCCAGCTCCTGTTGACCCTCAAAATCCCCTTCCAGCTTCCATTCTTGGCTCCTAAACCCTTCTTAGCTTCTGTACTTGCTCCACAAATTTCCCTTCCAGCTCTGTCCTTGCTCCTCCCTGCAAATTTCCCCTCCAGCTTCTATTCTTGCACCCAAAAACTCCCTTCCAGCTCCTATTGACCCTCAAAATCCCCTTCCAGTTCCCATTCTTGCCGCCTAAAACTCACTTCCAGCTCCTGTTCTTGACCCTCAAAATTCCCTTCCAGCTCCCATCCTTGCCTCTCAAACTCCTTTCCAGCTCCTAACCTTGCCCCTCAAAATCCCTGTGT
>JAHXMQ010012343.1:16721965-16736338 GCA_020466415.1 Ammodramus savannarum pratensis | reverse complement strand
TTTCTAATTAATGGCCAATCTCAGTGAGCTAGCTCAGACTCTCTGTCTGAAACAGAAGCTTTTGTTATCATTCTTTCTTTTTCTATTCTTATCTAGCTTTCTGATGAAATAATTTCTTCTATTCTTTTAGAATAGTTTTAATATAATATATATCATAAAATAATAAATCAAACCTTCTGAAACACAGAGTCAGATCCTCATCTCTTTCCTCATCCTAAGACCCCTGTGAACATGGTCACAGACCCTTAAAAATAAAACAATCCAAGCTGTGCAGGTCTTCTACCTAAACCCACAACTGCACTTCACCTTTCCTGCAGGTTGGTTCTGAGAACGAGGAAGTCTGAACCGTGTTACATAAAAGCATTATGTTATTACAGGATGATTTTCAGGGCCTGTACTTAGATCCTGGGTGCTTATCCCCACCCCAGCACCTGAGTGAATGCCCACACATTCCCACATTCCATTCACCTTCAGTCACTGCAGATTTCAGAATTGCCTCTCCTTGCAGATTCTCTGAGATATCCCCCCGCAGGAGCAGCCTGGCTCGGGATCCTTGGGAATGGTCTTCAAAGCCATTCACCTCAGACATTTCCAGATAAATCTGTTGTTTCTCAGTGAGACTCTGCAGAATCAGGTCATCTTTCATGTTCAAACGTTCTGAAGGAAGAAACAAATTCAGTCCTGCCTTTCTTGTCACTGTCACAGGACTGTGCTCAATTTGGGAGATTATCTTTGATTTTATGGCCAGAGCATCAAACACAGAGATGTAATTAATAGTTAAGGAGAAAACTTATGGAGCAGACAAAGCTTATTAGACTTCTTTAGTGCTATTTCTACAGAATCTTATACCACCTTGAAAGACATTTGAAGGAGAAACTTGATCTTGATAAAGAATTAGACAGCCATAAATCACAAATAATGCTGAGAAGCAGCTTGTAGAATATGTAACTAAGTCATTACCTTGAAAATCTTTTAACTTTGCAGCTCTTGCTTCAGCCAGCCTTCTCTCTGCTTCAGGTTCATTAAATGAACCTCCTTCCTCATCAGGACAGCTGTCCAAAGGGAAAGACAGATTTATGTTGGATTTGCATGTGAGATATTTTAAAACCATCTCAGGATTCAACTTGTAGCTTTTGCCTCAGTTGTGGTTTATCCTGGTTGTCAAATCTTCCTCCTTTTTCCAAAACCCTGCTGCATTTGACATCAGTTAGTGTTAAAGTCTTTGAGTAGTGTTTATTTCATCTTTATCAGTGATTTCTTCCCAATGAACACAAACAGAATTGCACACTAAAGTCTTACAAGAAAGTTTAGGGAGAGTCAAAAGGATTTTAAAGATAAATTTACACCTGTGAGTAGAAGACAAGCAAGAAATCAGGCTCCTGCTTTCCCCCTCCCTTACCTCTCCACAGCCCTGCGGATGTGTGCCATCCAGGAATTCCTCTCCTCTTTGGAGCTGGTGTGGATTTCATACATTTCTGGTCCTTTCAAGGAAGCACTAATTAAGAACATTGCCTTTTCCTCATTAGCTACCTCTCTCACAATCAGTTTTTGCAGTGAGATAACTGGTGGCTTGGAGTCCTGTAAAATAAAACGCAGTACATTAGATGTGCTCTTTAGGAATTGTGTTTCCTTCCTGTTTATCCAGAGCCACCAGGAGCTGTAACATCATGAAATAACTCTGACTTTTTCACATGACACTCCTGATGTTGTCATTTGATCACTGAAAACATGGAATGAATAATATGCATGTCACAAACAAGAGGTCTTGATACCAGATTGAATATCAAAGCACTGAGTCCCAGGAGTCAAGAACAGGCTCAAAAAATTTTGTTCAAAAGGAGACAACCCCAAAATTTGAAAAAGAAAACAAAAACCTTAATGACACATTGTGAAGTGAAAGGAGAGAAGTGTTAGAGGTTTTAAAAGAAATAAACCAGAGGTGTTAGAGAGTGTCAGGCCCTGATAAAAATGCCACCAGGTGACAGGTAGTGTATTGTATAATGAGGATTAACTGGATTAGCTGTCAGCCTCTGCAGTGAAAACACATTTACAGGAGGGATATTAGTTACTAAAAACCTGTTAGGCTTCCTACAGCAGAGCTCCAACATATGCAGCCTAGAAAGTTCCTTCCCAGGATAAAGCAGCTCTCTGTGACTGCTGAACCTTCACAGAATAATCTAGAGCCACAATAAGTGAACTGAAGTGTGAAGCAAACACCAGGAGCAGCAGCTTCTCTGAGCAGCTGTACTGCAATTCCAGCCACAAACAGAGGTCACTGGAAAAACAGAATCACTGAGCAGATCCATTTGCTCCCTCTCACTTGATTTATTTATGGAGAACTGATATTAAATTTCAAATGAACTGTATATATACAGAGATGCAAAAAAATTAGTCAGACTCTAAGTGTAGAGCACGTTTCCAGAAGGAAAAAAAAAAATGCACCACACAGCACCCTGTTCTGTGCATTAGGAGAAGGGTAATTGAAAAGCAGTTGTTTGTACAGCCCTGAGGTCACCAAAATAGCTTTTGCCATTAGAATTCAGCTCTAATGTTAATGTCTTGAAAAAAAAAATACATCCAAGAAAACAATTACATAAAAGAGTTTCTCTGTTACAGGTTCCAAAACAGCCATCAGTGAACTAGATCAGGACAAAATGTACAAATTAACTTCTCTGAGGACACCTGTGGAAATGCCCTAGAAAAGTGAATTCACTGAATGTTCTGGAGCCTGCAGTAATAATATCTGCATTTAGTGCTTATTCCATGTCTTTCAGGAAAGTTCTCTGCCCCCAGTAAATCTCAGGGCACTGTGACCACAGTTATCTTGTCCCTAACTGAGATTCTTTCCCTGCACACTGAACAGAAGCAGGATTTATCTGCAAGTTTTCCAAAGCACAGCTCTAGCATGTGCAATGTGCAATGTCCATGACATTGTGCACAAAATCTCAGCCTAACAAAGTTCAGTGAAAGGGAAAGTCACAGCACAAGAAGAGAACAGTGAAAACCATGGGAGATGTGGCAGCTACAACTGGCCAAAGCAAGGAAATACTGGTTTGCACTGGAAGAGGGGGGAAAGATTCAACAAGTATCAGAACTCCTTCAGAAAAAAATGATTCCATAATACTTGGCTGGTTTATTCATTTAATTTTCTTCCTGAATTTCCTATAACAAGTATCTAACAACCCTAACTGTGTTTCTTCTGTAGTTATGTCACTTTCATAAATCCTTTAAGTGCATGTATTAAATAAAGAGAACAATACCTACCACAGATGCAAATGTGTATTTTTGGTCCTTTTCTTGTAAGAGCAACAGTACATCAGTGAGCAGGACTGCCAGAATATCTACAATAATAAAAGAGACCAAAAAAAAAAAGAAAGAAAGTGATATTTCAAAGCAGAAAGACCAGTCCAGACTCAAAAATCACTTAATTATATTTCCTGCAGGCCAGGGAACAGCATGTCACATTTTCAATATTGGGTCTGTTACTGCCTTCCATTTGGGCTGGCCCCAGTCAGGCTGAACCATGCAGCAGCAGCTGATTTAAACAGAGCCCATTTAAAGCTTGAGAACACCCACACACACATCCTACACATGGACTCCAGAGGGAACACATCTCTCCAAACAGCAGATTCTTCTGGAACTGCAGCCATTCAGGGTCCCACCTACTCCTGGCTGCACTCACTGTGCCACTGAAGCTTCTCCCTGAACACTTGAGCAATGAAGCTGCTCAAATATTCCCTGATGGCCACTGCTTTGATTTTCTGGCAAATGCAGAATGAAGTGTCATGCAGCTGACATGACACAGGTTTTGCAAAGTGTGAAGCCAAGATAATGCCTTTCCACAGGAGACTAAGTCAGGATGACTCAAAGCTTTGTCATCCATCTGAAGACTTCCCTCTTGAATTGGGAAGCAGACCAGCCAGATAATAAGCAAGCAGCATAAGGAACTTATCATGCACCATTACAGAGATGCTTATTGGACAAGCCAAGAATAGAACAAGTGCTATTTCCTCCAATATCCTATTAAACAAGCAGGTTATTGTCATCTTATTTTATACCCAATCGATCAGTAATAAACAGTTACTAAAAAAAAATCCCCAACATAAATCTTGTTTCCCAGTTGTGATTGTGCCCTTGCTGGTGCTGTACCTTTGAGCCTCCCTGATGCAGCTTTCCAGTACAGCATCCCATCCAGGAGGAGCCTCCTCTGGCCCATGTCATCCTTCCTGAACAAAAGCCCATTCTTGCATTTCCCAGATGATTTCAGCTCCATTTTGTGCATGATCTCCTTGAGTCTCTGCCCCTTCTCACACTCATTTACCATGGCATCCACATGGCTGATGGTGTCCTTGATCAAACCAAGGGCCTGGGTCAGGTCTTCATAATCCCTAGTTCCAGCTAAGGGAAAAGAGAAGCAGTCAGGCACATTTTCAACTCTGGAATACAAGACACGAGTCATCCAAATGTATTTTAGCATATAAGGGTTTCATACTGGACACTTACCAGTATTTCCCAATTAAAAATATTAATTAAAAACTATTATTTCATTTTATTTTATTAAAATTTCATTTTATTAAAATTTCATTTTATTAAAATTTTATTTTATTAAAATTTATTTATTTAAAAATAAAATATAATAACCTAAAGCTCTGAAAAGCTAATGAACCAACAGGTTTAACTACTGTGGGTTAAACCTGTTGTTCCACTACTATCTGTGGCTGCAGACTTTAAATCTTTCTCTTCTCCTCTGAGGAGAGGCTGGGAGAATTGGGATTGTTCAGCCTGGAGAAGAGAAATTTCAGAGTGATCTAAGTGTGGCCTGAAGGGAGCTGAAGGAAAGATGGAGAGAGACTATTTAACAAGGGCCTGGAGTGACAGGACAAGGGGGGTTGGCTTTAAGCTGACAAAGGGCAGGGTTAGATGGGATATTGGGAAGAAATTCCCCACTGTGAGGGTGGGGAGGCCCTGGCACAGGGTGCCCAGAGAAGCTGTGGCAGGTTATTGTAATCTTATTTTATTTTTGAAGTGTTCAAGGCCAGGCTGGATGGGGCTTAGAGCAACCTGGGGTAGTGGCAGGTGTCCCTGCCATGGCAGGGATAGAATGAGATCAACTTCAAGGTCCAACCCAAACCATTCTGGGATCCTCCTGACCCTCTGAGGTGACACTGATCTGGCATCATCAGCCAACAGAGAAGTGAGAAGCAGGTAACAGCCTGTCTGAGGTAAGAACATGCAAAACATGGCAGAAAAAGGACCAAGAGACAACTGTGAGGAACCATCCCACCTTCTGTGTTCTGGATGATCCTCTCCAGCAGCACTGGGTACTTGGTGATGCGCTGGGTGACCAGGAGGATGCACTCCTGCACTCCCAACCTCCTCACAATGGAGCAGTTGCCAATTTTCTAGAAAACAAGAGAAACTTGTCACACCCACTGTGCATGGAGCTCTTCTAACTCCCTCTCCATTCTCATGCCTTCTGCCCCAAAACATTTCTGCACATTAGACACAGCACCATGAAATTAGCTGCACTCTTCTACTAATCCTGATAGCATTCAAAAATTGCCTTTATTACTGGAAAATATCTCAGGTACTGTTTTCAACTACTGTTAAGTAAATGTGGAGTTAATTAGGGAAACTCCCAAATCTGAACTGTCTGCTTGTTGCTAACTGATCACACTTTATAACAGGGTCAGACCATAAATACATAGAAAAGTTCTGTGGTTTCAAAACCAGACCCAACCACCTACCAATGAAATAGATCAATAATGAAGGAATTTAGATCAATAATGAAGGAATTAAGTGTTTATTTTACCACTGTATGCTCCCCCATAGCCTGACCTACAGAAACACAATCCTGATTAGAAAGGGAGGACTGTAAAGCACCAGTTAATCTGACTGCAGGCACAGCACACACCTGGCAGCAGGAGAACACAGCACCAAGATCTTTCTCTACAAGGATTGAAGCTAAATGTTTTAAAACTCTGGTCACTTATTCAGCTCCTTGGAAGTGAAGGGCTCTCACTTTAAAGCCAAGACGAGCTGTAAGTACAGAGCTAAGCTGGAAAGTTCACACAGTATCACTTACTGGTGACTGGAAAATGAGAATATTTAGGCCTCTGCAAAGCCACCTGAGATTCAGGTTACAGCTTCCATTAGGGCTGTGTCTCTTCAGCCTTTCCTTTTAACTGCACATTAGAGTGTGCAGCAAACCACCCTGGAGTCAATCTTCTGCCTTTGGAAAGATGGTGGTGTGAGCAAAACCTGACTAAGAGTCCTTGCTTTTCCTACAGCAGCTCATCAACAGCATTTATCATTGATTTAATTTATTAACAAACCAATTTATCCTGATGGCCACACAGCAGGACAGAGCCCTGAATTGAACAAATACTCTATTCCCCAGTCCTGGGTGCTCTCAAGAGCCTGCCTCAAATGTGACACCTCCTAATTGTGGATTTGTCTCCAAGTAGATCAAAAGATCTAAAATACAAGAAGCTCACAACCCACCAAATAATGAGAATATGCCTCTAACCCTGCTCATTCACATTTGAGGGATCTTCAAGTACAAAACAAAGCCCAAAGCAGTGAAGCATATTTTGCATAGTCAGAATAGGAGACTTCTGGTTATTGTTTACCTTTATTAAGTTTTGGAACTTTTTATTGCTTTGGAGCAGGTCTTTGTAATGGCTGACAGCTTCATTGTGTCCACAACAGAATACACCATATTTTTCTTTCATTCTCTCCCCATTTTCACCTGAAAACTAATTGGAAACAGAAGAATGAAAGACATGAATCATTCAGAGTAAACCTACCTCCACTTTAAACTCCAAATCTAACATGGTTTCTAAAACATTTCTCCTGTATTTCAATTTCTTCTGTACCAGAAATGAGACATTTATGCAGTGTGACATGTGAGGGCTTGGAATACCACAAGATAACCAAATATTAAATGATGGTTGTAATTATGAGAATTTTAAAAAAGGATTTCTGGATCTCTGCACTTAAAAAGACTGTGAACTGTAAAATATGAAGGGCAAAAAAATGGTCATGATATATGGTAGAAATTGTTGCAACCACTCCATGCCAGAATGGTGCTAAAACTGCCATGATTTCACAGGATCCTGACTAAAACTGCCATGATTTCACAGGATCCTGACTAAAACTGCCATGATTTCACAGGATCCTGACTAAAATGCCATGATTCCAAAGGATCCTGACTAAAATGCCATGATTTCACTGGATCCTGACTAAAACTGCCATGATTTCACTGGATCCTGACTAAAACTGCCATGATTCCAAAGGATCCTGACTAAAACCGCCGTGATTCCAAAGGATTCTGACTGTATTTTTAAAAGATCAAAATGAAGTTTGGCTTTATCTGAAGGAGAGCCAAATCTGAAATGGACACTAGGAATATATTATTTTACTCTTGGAATAGATGAAAAATAGAACCAAACAAGCCCCATATCCCACAAGGCATATATATGCATGCTCAAAGAACATTTAATGACCATTTCATGTTACTTGTGACTAGAATTATTCCTGAGAGTCATGCTCCCACATAACTGGGAAGAGAACCATAAACCAGGATGAAATCAATCTTTGCACCACACAACTTTACCCTCACATGTAGCTTTTTAGAAGCTTTAGAGTGTCAAGATCATTGGCAGGATTGAATCCACACCTGTTTTACCAAGAGGTCTCCAATGTTCTGGATGATATAATTTCGGTCACTGCCCTCCTCCAAGGATTCCTTCCGTCTCTCCTTCAGCTGGAGCAGGAACTGCCCGTGCATCTCCAGCAGCTCATCCACACAGGGAAAGAGTTTGTTGATGACTGCATGTGAGAACTGCAGCTCCTCTCTCATGGCTCTGGAGTACACCTTCAGCATTATTTTCAGTGTCCTAACGTGGTGCATTTCAGTCTGCATTAGTTCTGGGCAAGGTGAAATACAGAAATAAAGTCAAAAGTCATTTATATGCTGTGCAGTGAGCAGGGAGACAGAAGAGCAGGCTCTGAAAGCCACAATCATCTTCTTCACTACAGTCTTTGCATCACTCATGTGAAGCTCTTAAATTTGCCTTGCTAATGTCCCAAGCCAGCAGTGACTGACCCTGCTTATTTAAGGACATGTCCCAGTGGCAGTTGGGCTGTTCCCCAATTGTACAGCTGGGCTTTGCTGCTTACAGAGCCCTGCTGAAACCCATGGGATGCTTAAAGGCACTCACACAAGGAATTACACACATTAATGCAGGTAACAGACTCCAAAACCTTCACTCAGTTTCAGTTTTCAAGCACAAGTCAAAATGGGAACCAACAAAAGTGATTTCTGCTTTGTATCACAACAGTGGGCACTACGAAATAAAAAAAGTTTTAAGAATAACAAATACTCTTACCATAAATGACATCTTGCCTTTTGATAACATCTTTCCTTTGCCTTTTTGCATAAGGCTGTTCCACTGCAAGACTCCAAGACTCTGCCTCAAACTCATGAGCATCTGTTTCTATTTCACTCCGGAGGGACACAGAATATGCATCTAGACCAAAAGCACATTCAATTTCAATTATTATTCAACTATTTCTCACCATATCCCTGTTTACCATCAGTAACAACAAGGGGAAAAACACCTCAATGCTGCTTTCAAGCCCATGGGAGAAGTTGCATAACAATCCTGAAAAGCACAGAAATTCCATACCTTCCAGAAAAATGGAGTCTGTTGTTGAAGGTGCAAGCGAGATAACGTCATCTGAAGTCTGCTTAAATTTTACAAAGCCTGACTCCCCTTCATCCATGTCTCCTGAAATTAGCCTAAATAGCCAAAGAAATTAGACCAGAACAATTAAAATAAAATTTAAAAAATCCAACTTCTTCAACAAGCATCTTCCCTAAACTACAGTGCAATTATCTTACAACAAATAAATAAAAGATATCACTGCACTCTTTAAACAGTGAAATTAATTTAGCAACTCCAACGCTGAAACACTGCAGTTTAATTAGAGCAGCATGAGCAAAGCTTGTAACTTCTGGTATGACAGTTTACAAGGACATCACCTGGTGACAAGCCACAGCCAGTTCAGAGTACAAAGGGCACTTTCACTGGGAAGGGAGTACAACTGGGGCACATCAAAAGTAAATAGCTACTTAAAACAGCAGATAGCCTTGAGTTTGCCTACTATTTTAATGAAGGTATTCAGCAATTTAAAACACTGCTGCCTCCTACACCAGCCAGCACCAGCCCAACCTAGAATAGCTGAACTCGGAGGAGATCACTGAATTTCACAGCAGTTCTCAAGACAAATACTGAACAGAAAATACAGGACAGAAACACTCAAATAGTGCAGTATTTTACACAGGACAGAGGGATTAAAGATAAAAAAAAAAGGGAAAAAAAAAAGGAATTCAGAGCTCAATAAAGCTCTTTGAGCTTGAAAACATGACGTGAATTATCATTTTTTTTCACACTGGGGAGGTGAGGGACATGTGAAGCCAGTGGATCAGAAGAGAAGCATTTTACTCACCCAAATTTGCTAACAGCTCCAGCAGAGTTCAGTGAAGGCTGGGAATGTCCCCTCTGGGCGATAGTCATCCCGAGGTTGCGGGACAGGGCTGGGGTGCCATCCGCTCCCAGGAGGAGACTCCGGGGCTGCTCCTTCAGAGAAGAGGCTAAAGAGGCAAAAATGGAATTGGTGCTGAGAAAATGAGGCGTGCACTGCAGCTCGCCTGCTCGCAGCCCTCGCTCGGAATGCGGCCGCAGGACCGACAGGATCTTGGATGTCAGGAGCTCGTTGTCCAAAAAAACATTCTCATTCCATTTTCTTGAAAAGGAACCACAAAAAGACAGCTCGGGGTGAGCTGGAATGGCATTGCTTCTGCCGCTGCTTTTTGAATTTGTATTCCCCATGCTCGCCACTGGCTGCCCTCAGAGCTGGCACAGTAAAGTGGCCCCAGAGATGCTCTGTTTTTATACTACCTGTGATCCTTCTAGAAATGTAAAGCTGCCACTTAACTTACTGTATTGGCTAAATCAGCAGGTCTGAAGTGCAGGAAATTGGTCCCTACTGTGCCCATTTAGTGTGGAAATTGCAAAGTATCTTCTCCTTTAGTAAAACACCAGAACCTACACACAATTATTCACACCCCACCGTATAAGGGCACAGAACATTTCATGGCAAACAAGAAAAATCAGAGATCACAGAAAAAAACCCCACAAGTTCTTTGCAATGCTTAATGCTCACAGCAATTTAAATCTGCATGCACACACACTGCACATAATAGTTACCTGAGCTAAATTTAATTTTAATACTGCAGCTTTTTAATGCTTTTTAAATCTAGACAGACTGTGAACTGGAAAGATATTTGAAACTTTAATCACTATTACACAATATGTGGGAGCCTGTAATAGACTTATAAAAAATGGATACAATTATTTAGTACTAATGTCTGTAATAAATGATAAGGAACGGGAGACAAAACACATCCTTTTAAAAAAGGAGCTTCAGGGGAGTCAAAGATGAAGACTCAGCCAGACAATCTTTAGAATTGATCCTTGCCAAGGTCTGTGGCTGCCCTTTTTCAGAGAGCTTTTAAGGACATGGGAGTGGGATCTGAGAGATCCCTGGGCTTTGTCACTGCAGGGACAGACCCAGCTCCTCTCCCAGAACCAGGAGCTGCTGCTGGAGCAGTTCAAGGGGTCTCCAGTTCCCACATAAGGATTATGCATCCCTTTTCTAGTAAAAACACTCATGTCCACCCAGTCCTAAAAGTTCCCCTTTTCAGCCTGCCCTCCTTAGTGCACCTTCACCAAGAATTCTCTCTCCCACTTCTGCCTTCTCAGTGAAGCACAGTTAAACCAAGGTATTTGTGGTTCTTGTCATGAAACAGGTTTTTCCACATTTTTTCATAGCCCTGCTCTATACCTGCTTCTCTCTCATTTAATCTTCATTGACAGAGGAATTGTTTTGGGGCTGCAGGGGAGGTCTCATCAATGGCATTTCATAGAAATTATATCACCACATCTTTTCCTGCAGGAAATACTTTTCCCAAAACCAGTTTGGGTTTGAAACCTCCTGGCTACACACACAGTATGTTGTCAGTCTACAACAAACTGGGTAAACTGAGTCCTTTCCATCTCCAAAAGGAGAATAATTAAATATCTGAAAGATGTGCCCAGTCAGATTTCTTAAACAAAGGTTTAATAACCAATGTCCCTGTGTTTCCATTTGGGAAATATTGAAATTATTGGCCAACAAGTTCTCTTTCTGTGCTCCTCAAGTCAGGAACATAAAGTTCTGTTACACAAGGACAGGCCAGTCCTAAAAATCTCAAGGGGACAGGGATGGGGACACACAACACACTTTATACCTCTCTAAAAATGAATTTTTCTTTTACATTGAGACAAAATATTTTTTCTTTTACATTGAGACAATATATTTGGGTGTTTTTGCTGGGCACTGCAGTCTGCAGGGTTATGCTGTGGCTAACAACATACAATGCTCAGGCTATTAGCTGTTCCTTTAATTTCCAGCTCCTGCTTTTGTCCAAGGAAAATGAGTACAGGCTGCCTAGCAGAGGCTGCCTGGCCCACAAGCCATTTTCTGAGTTCAATTAGCACTGTCTGCACACTGCTGTGCCCACATCGATCCTGCTCCCCTCACACACTCCAGCCCTACAGACAACTTCTCCCATTTCCATCAGCCCTTGCTGCCTATTTTAGTCCCTGCACTTTCTCCTAAATGCACATTCTGGGTAATGCAAGCAGCCACTTATCTCCTTAGAGCAATTATCCCCTGTGCTGCCTCTTGGGGAGAGGCATTTAATGAAGAGGACACCTTGCAATGCAAATGGTACCTGAAAACACCCAGAGTGGTGCTCAGACATCCAAGTCAGCTGTGTTTGACACTCACCTCCTCTCTTAATGTAACATCTTGGAAAATTAAAATGCCATTTAATCCACCTGTCACTGGGATGGTCTTTTCCAGGAGCAAAAAGATATTTCAAAGCCTATGCTGCACAGATGCTCTTTCTTCTTTTTTTTTTTTTTTTTTTTTTTTTCCTCCCAGATCCTTTTTCCTCATTTTGTTTCAACAAAGATCACCATTAGTGCTAGCTTGTCTTAGAGATTTCTAGCAACCACTAGCTGCAGGCAAGTTTTAAATAGACAATTATGAAAATCTGATGTAAAACAAAGTTCACAGTTCTAGTCTTTTCAGAGGCCAGAGAATAGACAATCAATGAAAAACGAGCTTATTGATCCCTTTTCACCATGATATTTTGAGGTTACACAGCAAGAAGGTATAAAGAAAAATAAAAAGATAAAAAGATAAAAACACACAGGAGATTGCTAGGAGCCTCTAAGCCATTCCCAATAGAAAAAAAATGAAACCATCTTATTAAAAGAGACCTTCTCTATACTTCAATAACACACCGTGTATAGCCTTTAAAACATATTAAAGAACAAAAAATGCAATTGAACAGATAAGCCTTGAGCACAGAAATCATTCTTTAGTACAAACCTGGGGAAATGCACTGGGGCGAACTTTGTGGAGATCCAGAAGGTCTGTGCTGCAAATCTTTCTGCTATAGGAAAAAATACAATATTCTTACACATCCACACCAAACTTTCAGTGCAAAATGAATCAGAATTTTCCCATCCCATAGCATTAACTGTAAGTGAAAATGTTCACTGAGAATATAAAAGATTTAACACAATAACAGCTTTGATTTTTTCATGTGTCAGATGAATGACATAGAGACATTAACACTTTGTATTAAATTGCACAAAGTATAAATCAGGATGAAATAGAACCAAAACTACTTTGTGTTAAATTCCACAAAGTATAAATCAGGATGAAATAGAACCAAAACTACTTTGTATTAAATTCCACAAAGTATAAATCAGGATGAAACAGAATTAAAACTGAAACTACAGCTGAATTAAAGTTATGAGAATTAATTTATGAGATGAAAGCAACCCCTTCATGTTGACAGCCTTTATTTTGCTGTAGTTTAGTTCCCAGCAATATTGACTAAACTAATCCAGCCACTTTCACCCAAAATTCAGATTTCCATTTTAAACTGCATCTTTGGTAATCTTTGCTATACTTTTTCCTTCTTGCAACACTAGGATATTTAAAACCACTGAGATACAAGTTATCAAAGATGCAAAGAAATTAAATAAATAATGCAGGCTGTAACAAAGGGCTTTTGGGGAGCTTCCCTTTGGGGTTCCCATTTCTGACTGAATTCTTCACCCCATTTGTGCCATCACTCCCTCTCTGCTCTCCTCAGGAGTGGTTTGTCAGGGCTGATCCAAGCATGAAGTTTTGGGTGGTGGTGAGGAGTGGAAATGAAAGCATCAGAGCAAGTGAAGTTTTTGTTTTAAAAGGAAAATTCACAATGCCCTGAGATGTTTCAAATGATTTCTCCAAACCCCCACAAGAACATTTCTGCCCTCAGAAGAGTTCCATTCCATATCACCAATGGCTGAACACACTTCCTCTAACCTGTAATTGCTCAGGTCTGAGCTGCTCTGCTCTCTCTTTTCCCCCTCACAACTCCCTGATCTGCTATCAGCCTCTGAAATCATCAGCACTTGCAGGTTAAAACAAACTAAAACTCCCTCAAGTATTATTGGTTATAAGGAGGAGGAAATTATTTTCAAAACCAATACCAGAACAAAAAACCCAACAGATAGACATCTATGTGAAACAACCTTGACCTTACATGCAATCACAGGCACCATGGTGACAGAGATAAAAAAATAAACAGCAGAGCAAGACCAAGTTCATCACAGTTCCCAAATGAAATCACTTATTCTGCATTTTCCAGCTTGGAAATAAAATGTAACTGTTACAACCAGATTCCCCTCCACCCCTCATGCTCTGCCATCAGTTTTGAGAGGACAGAACATTCAAAAGTATTATATAATTCAATTATATTCCTCAAAAAGTTTGAGTACTCTTTGGGTTAGTCACAGTTCTGGGACACAGGCTAAGGAATTCACAGTACAGCAGTAAAATGTTTCACTTTAATTTCCCTCCACACTCTATCATTAATTACTATAATAACAAGTTAGTAACTACTCAATGCCTCAAAGATGTAGGGCAAGATCCTGTACTGATGTAAATTAAACCACTGCCATAATTAAATTTATCATGTCAAGCCTTGTTATTATAAAAGAAGAAATGTTAAAGCCCACCTTGGGTCTGATGCTGCTGCATTCAGTCAGCAAATTCTTGCAGTTCTTGTGGACATTCACTGCACAATCTGCAATGCACACACACAAAATAAAGTCTTAATTATTCTTCTTTCCTGTCTAGGGAGAGGAATAAGGTACACAAAGGATCTTAATTTTGGAAGAGGTGCAGAGTAAGCTC
>JAHXMQ010012343.1:16701458-16721865 GCA_020466415.1 Ammodramus savannarum pratensis | reverse complement strand
TACAAGTTCCCCAAGTGTGGGAAATGAAGTGCAGAGTTCTGCCACACACACACACACACACAAAAAACCTCCACAAAAACTCCCACCTCCCACAACTTCTCTTATTTGGGATATTCCTATGCCACAAACCAAAAGGCACCACATCTAATTTCAAATGTGTGTGCCTCTGCAAATGCAGGAGAAAAAATTATCACTTATTAAAACTGTGTATCAAAATTATCACTTATTAAAACTGTGTAGAGAATAACAAATATTTTCATATTTCAGCAATGATAAGGCCTCCACCTACCACAAGGGAACACAGAGCTTGTAAAAGGACATGCCTCAACAACAAACAAGGAGTTGACAATGGAAATCCCTTTTCTCCTGAGACAAAGAAACGAACTGTGGGACAAAAATCACCAACAAAAGGAAATAGAGAAAATTCTCCATGACGTCAGGCTGGGCTGGATTCAAGAGCTGCTCACAGATGGATTCCCTTCAGGGCAGAGCAGGAGCCCCATGGATGCCCCAGGTTCCTTCCCACACAGCCCTGAAATCACAACTCATCTACAATTATTTAATATAATCATCTAGAAACATAAATTTCAACTAAATATTCATATTCCCCAACATTTACCCATTTTCAGTGATTACATTCAATAACTGTTTTCCTATCCATGATTAGTAGAACCAATTCCACATGAAAAGCTTGGGTTCCTTGTTAAGGTAACTGTAAAAAGGATCTCACTTAAAAACATATTTCAGTTTTAAAACCATGCCCTTGCTCTGGTGAAGATAACAGCTTGTGGCACTCTCAGTAGGCATTTTTCACTTAATCAGCTGACATATCTAATAGTGCTGTGTATGACTTCCCTCCACTGCTGAAAGGTTCTTCACACAACACAGCAGAACATGCTAGAAAACAGCAAAATGCTACAGAAAAGCTGCAGCTGAATCCAAGGAGCTGATTCTCCCTGAGACCATTTGAAATGCATTTATTTAATGATTTTGAAGTGGCATTATTTTTGCCCACATAAGAGAAACCTGAAACCTGCCAGAAGATGTTTTATAAGCATAATTCATTTCTAAAACATGCTCCAGCTTCCTCTATTCAACATTTCTGCAGTGCTGAAGGGAGGCCACTCTAATTCAGGATGAGGAGCTTCTGAATACCAGTGGCTGTGGTTTCCTTTTAATGCATGTAGGATTTCTGCATTTATTATTATTACTTTGCATCTATTATTATTAGTTTGCAGTCATGATTATTACTTTGCATTCTTATTAAACCTCTCTGAAAACTGCATCAGAGAACTGCAGGGGTGAAAAAACAGCAAAGAGAGGAATGAGGGACAGCAAAAAAGGGACAGGAACCTGCACACATGGAGGTAAGAGCAAAAATACACACGAAGAGTTGTTTACAGGTGTAAAGAAATAACAGATCTCTAACAGGTGTATAGAAATAGCAGATTTCTATCTTTTCCAGTCATCCAGAGTAAAGGAGCATCAATAAATTCAAACTGACAAAAACAATTATTTTTGCATTTAACATCAGTAGCATTATTCAGATCAAGAATTAAAAAAAAAAAGAAAAATAAAAAAGAACAGCTCTGTCAGCAAGCTCTTCCCAAACTGGAGAGGCACAGAAAATATTCCTGAGAATATCTTCTCTTTTCCTGAGAATATCTTCTCTTTTCCTGAGAAAGGCAGAGATAAAAGCTCAGAGCACTGCAGCCAGGCTCTTCCTTGTCTTCTCCTCCCTCAAGCACTCACTGAACAGCAAGAAGATGAATTTGGCAGGGAAAACAGATCCTCCAAAGGAAGGATTTCATCTTGAGACAGACTGTGCAGAAGGGCTGCAGCTCTGGCCAGTGCTGCCAACACCAAAGTGCCAACACACCCAAAAGGTCCAAGGATTTGGGTCACCTTGAGTGGATGGGGACAGGGGCACCACTGCTCCACCTGAACCCCACAGTCTGGAAACTCAGCAAACCCCCCAGGTTGGTTCCTGGGCTTTAATCAGCAGGTTTGGAATCAAGGCTGAGAATTTTGGGAGCATCCCATAACCCCAGATCTGCTCACTACAGAACTGACACTCACCTGAAGCATTTTGTGCCAAAGATGACCTAATGAGGGACTAAAGCAAGCACCAACCAGAAAAGAAATATTTAAGACTAAAAGGCTCATAAACATCAGAAAATATCCTGTTCAAGGCTGAGGGTAATGAATTTATAATTGGTATAATAAAAAACATTTCCCTTATTAATGAGATGTTTTCCCCATGGCTCACAGAGAGTAATTTACAGCCTAGGAGCCAAAAGCATCACCCTATTCACAGTAGGAGAGGGCAACAAACCTGGCTGGAAAGGGGCAAAGCAAAACCATATTTTTCCCCAGCTGGAATATCTTGCAGGGGATCAGACACTGCCAATGTCCTATAAATGTCTTCCAGAATTGGATTCCAGGGCAAATCTATGACTCACCAGACATTATGAGCACTATGACCCTGACCTTTGGTCTGGAACGGTACTGCCCAATAAAATCACTCTTAAAAGACCATTTGCAAACAACAACTCACAGACAGAAATGCTGTGATTAATCTAAAATTCATCTATTGACTTTCTTTATCTCAAAGAGATTTTTTTTTGTTTATTTTTTTAAATGACAGATTAAAAACAAACCACTTTAAAGCAGCTAAGTTCAAACAGGGACAGACTTTAAGAGTGTTTCTAATGAACAAGGAGTTCAAGGATATTCACCACCTATGAAATCCAATCAGCTGAAAAGAGCTAAGGACAAAATAGCTTCCTTATGAAATTTCAGTAATTTTATTAATTACTTCCTTATGAATTAGTAATTTTAATTTTTTTTCCTCTTTTTAACTGTCCAATGCTTCAGGGATCAAAAAGAATTTCCTCACCCTTACACCACACAGGGAACTCCTCCCTCTTGAACTGACAAAGGAAACAGCCCTGATATGAATGATTAACACTGAACATCATCAACTCTGCATTTATAAACAGAGATGCACAACATGAAACACCTCAAACCACCACAGCATTCCAGAAAATGCAGAGTGACTGTGATAAAACTTCTCAGGAAAGAGGAGGAGTTTCAGAGGAACACGAGGAAGTTTCTGTGTTGGGTAAATCCAGGTCAGGTACCCTGAGGAACTCAGAGCAGATTTAATTTTTGTCCCAGTGGCTCCAGTGGTCGGTGTTTACTTGTTTTCTCACTTGTCTAATATGCAGAGGCAGAAACCAAAAACTGGAAGGGTACAGGGAGATGAGATACTTCACATTCTGAAACAGAGACAGTCCACACCAGAGAGCAACAGCACTAAATTATCAAGTTTCAGCCTCCCTGTTAGATGTCTCCAAAACAACCTATAATTACTTGCTCACTGTATCTGGTTTTATTGTCAAAATATCAGTTGGATGAAGCAGAGAGAGGGGTTCTGTGATTCCCAGCAGTGCAAATTCTGGTGGTCACAGGGTTTTCTTTAGGCACAGAAACATATAAACAACCAATACTTCTGTTTTTTAAACATTGCCAAGTAAAATATGCATTTATCCTAAAAGATAGAGGAGTCTCAATTCAATTGTCTCACGCTGAACCCTTCCCCCAGTCTAGGCTACAGAACTGAAGCAGCAACTATGACAATCATAAAAGGTATTTAAAATATTTCATAGGTAAACAGTAGGTGGAACTACAACACACAATGTCCGATGGCTCCTGTCTCAGAGCCATGTTTCACGGGTTTCTTTTATTTTACCGTGCCAAAGAGAAACTATTACCTTCATAAAATTAAACAAAAAGGGCCAAATAAACAAGCCTGCCATAAAACTCTCTTAAGAGAGGAGTGAAAAGCAACTAAGAAACAGCCCTTTTTTTCTCTTGGTAATACACCAAATCTTGAAATAATATTCAGAAATTATGCTTATTTATTAGAGCAGCAAAACCAAACACAGCAGCAGAAACACTCAGAAAGCTGTTTGATCGAATCACTGCCTGTTTCCCTGCTCCTCCTCCAAAATCCATCACCACTCCTGGCTCCTGCTGGCGTTTCCTTTCAGCACACAAAAGCTACGCTGATACCATCTCCCGCTCCTCTCCCCAAGGAGCCAGAGATGCGGAATATTTAAAATGGGTCAGTCTTCGCAATTTTAAGTTTTCACCACTTTATCCCCAACGCATTTAAGTTCTATTCGCGCAAATCCCAGACTTTTCTCGCCGCTGCAGTACACACAATGTGTGCAATAACCGAGAGGACGAGGTGCGGGATATAATGATCACAGGGATGCTCAGACTCAAGCTGTGGCATAAAGAGAGCCTGAGTTTCACACAGGCTCCAGCCGCTCGCCTCCCTACCGCACACAGCAACATTTTTCGCTCCTTCCGCAGCCCTCGAAAGAGCTTTCTACTGTAAACACTGCATCTTTCAAGCTGCGTCCCGTCCCGCAGCTGAAGCCTTGAGCTGCACAGGTCGGGACTGGGGCAAAGCGAAGATCAAGTCGCTGCCCCAGCCAAACGCCGGGACCCCTTGGAGCCCTCTGAGCCCCCCTGCCCGCACAGGGACCGGGGCCGGGCGGTCCCCGCGCCGCGGGCCCGGAGAGGGGGTGCCGGTGCTCGGGGGCTCGCTGGGGCCGGGGGAGCGGAGCCAGGGGCCGGCGGGCGCGCTGACAGCCCGGTCTCTTACCGGACTCCCCGGGGAGCCGCCGGTTCCCTCTCGGTCCCGGGAGCCGCCGCCACAGCAACAGGAAACGCCCCCGTGTCCCGGAAGGAAAAATGGGAATGAGGGTGCGCCTGCGCGCCGCGGCACGGCCGGGCAGGGTCCCGGCCCCTCGGGGACAGTGCAGGGACGGCCTGGGGCCGTGGCTTCCCCTCAGGGAGAGCACACGGACACTCTTAACCCGTGCTTTCCCCTCTGGGAGAGCACCCGCAGCCCGCATGTGCCTCTCAGGGAGGGCACACGGACACCATCAATTCGTGTTTTCCTCTCTGGGAGGGCACACAGACACCCTTAACCCGTGTTGTCCTCTCAGGGAGGGCACACGGACACCCTTAACCCGTGTTTTCCTCTCAGGGAGGGCACACAGACACCCTTAACCCGTGTTTTCCTCTCAGGGAAGGCACACGGACACCCTGAACCCGTGTTTTTCTCTCAGGGAGAGCACATTGACCCCTCAACCTGTGTTTTCCTCTCAGGGAGGGCACACGGACACGTTCAATTTGTGTTTTCCTCTCAGGGAGGGCGCACAGATACTATTAACCCGTGTTTTCCTCTCAGGGAGGGCACACGGACACGTTCAATTCGTGTTTTCCTCTCAGGGTACATGGACACTCTTAACCCTGAACTTTTCCCTCAAGGAAGGCACTGGCCATCCATATTCCACTCTTACCCCTCAGGGAGGGCATGAGCATCCTTAGCCCACAAGGTTGGGAATCCAAAAGCAAAACCCTGCAGGCACAAGTGCCAAGTGAAAGGTGAATTTCACTCCAAATTTCAGGTCTAAACCAAAAGCCCACAAGATTCTCTAAAGGAGGGCACACAGACATCTGTGTTTTCCCCTCAGGAACGCCATGAGTGCCTGCACCCCATGGACAGCACATGGCCACCCTTAGCTGCTCCTTCCCTCAGGAAGAGCAAGAAATAGCCCTGACCCATGTTTCCCCTCAGAAATGGCACATGGCCACCCTTAGCCTGCTCCTTCCCTCACGAAGAGCACACAGCCACCCTTAGCTTGCTCCTTCCCTCACGAAGATCACACGCAGCCCTGACCCATGCTTTCCCCTCAGGGATGACACAGGGGCATCCTTAGCCTGCGTTTTCCTTCGGAATGGGTACGACCCACAGCCTCTGCCTTCCATGAGAGAGGGCATTCCTCAGGGTGGAGCGGGTCCCTCCATGCCATCCTTTGACGCTCTTGTTCGCCTCATGGAGGAGACAGCCATTGCAGCTGCTCCTGCCCCTCAGGGAGGGCAGAGCCTCTCACAGCTCTTGCTTTCCCCTCAGGGAGGGCACATGTCACCCTTGACCTGCCCTTTTCCCTCATGGAGGGCACACAGTCCTTCCAGCCCCACGCTTTCCATCAGGGGAAGCAGAGCCATCCACAAGCCTCCCTTTCCTTCAGGGAAGGCACATGGCCACCCATAGCCTACTTCTTTCTCCTGCAGGGAGGGCACAGGGCCTCCAACACACATCTCCCTCACAGAGGGCATGAGCATCCTCAGCCTGTGCTTCATCCTCAGGGAGGGCACACAACCATCCATTGCCTGCTCCTTCCTCCTGCAGGGCATGGACACCCATTGCCTGCACTTTCCCTCAGGAAGGGCACAGGGCCCCCAACCTGCATGTCCCCCTCAGGGACACCATGAGCGTCCTCAGCCTGCACTTTCCCATCATGACTGCCCAGAAGCCATGAGTTCTCTGAGGGAAGACACATGGCCCCACTAACTCATGTTTTCCTCTCAGGAAGGACACATGGCCATCACTGTTAGCCCACACTTTCCCCTCAGGGAGGGCACACAATTCCTCCCAGGCTAAAGAGGCCTCTAATGGACGGTATGTGGCACCCCAGTGACACCTTCAGCACGGCACTTCATATGTTTTTGCACATTGCCTGCGACTTGAAATACATAATTTGTTATTAAGAGCCCAGTGGGATTTGCCATCCCAACGTGCTGGAGTGTTTATGAACACCCTGCCAAGGCAAGGCTGCAGTGCCCGGAGGGTTGGCAGGTGCTGGCTTCAGTATCTGCCTCTCAACAGCCAGCGCCTGCCCAGGCCTTTGTCAGTGACCCCTGCACAGACAAATGATGAGAGGAAAGGGGAATTATCTTCCCTAGCAGGAGATCCATGCACTGACTCATAGAACCAAACTGCTTGCTGGAAAAAACACCTTTTCCCTCACACCAATAAGGTTTGATGTACTAGCACAGGGCTGCTGGAATACTCAGCGCAGGCAGGAAAACTGGGAAGAGCTCACCACCCAACCTCCCCTCCCAATTTCACTCTGAGGATTTGCAATACTGATGGAAAGTTTGTCATATTTTAAATCACACATATCCCACTTGCCTGTTGAGCTTGAAAACACAATATACATGATTACAAAACAAACTTCCCTCCCAAAATCCACCCTGCAGCTTTCCCCATACTGCTTTGAAAGAACCTGTCACTTTTTGGGCTGGAGATGTGATGAAATTCTGCCATGGGGCCAATGTGATCTCTGGTTCCCACCTTGGCACCTGTTTAATCGAATTTATTTTTATCTTAATCTCATAGTTGCAAGCTTTTCCAAAATGTTCCCTTTTGTGCTGCTTCTCTACAGGACTGAGTACACTGCAGTGCCAGTTGTTTATTGGGGCCTGTCACCACTACAGAGAAATTATCATTACACAAAGCAGTTTGGGAGTAAACAGCTGGCTGTCACTTGGTGACTGATTAATCCTTGGGCACTTCAAACTTCGTGCTTTGCTGTAATATAAAAGTAAAGCATTGCAGATTGCCCAACTGCAGCTGTCATGGAGAGAACGTGCTGTGCTTGTGCAGCCTCAGGGCATCGCCACAAAATCAGTGCAAAATCTGGCACAGCAGCCAGCTCCAAGACTCTGTAGCTTAGAGCTAAGGTTTGGATTGCAAAGAAGAGAAGGGTACCAGCTGTCTAATCCTGTGTAATTCTGTTATAGCAAAAGATTTCTTGCTGAATGTGTCTCAGATTGATTACTGTCCTTTTGTCAGCCTGAGCGTACAAGATCTTGAGGTTTTATCAGGGAATGGAAGGAGCAGCATTTGGAGATGTTCCAGATCAAGGCACTACTGCCCAGAAAGAAAAAGAAAGTGAAAAGCAGAGAAGGAGAAGCACTGAGAAGAGGATGTACTTTGGTTTCCTTTTCTAAGCCCTCTGGAGCCAGCTGAGCCAGCTCTGTGTCAGGACACTCAGCTCAGTCAGTGTTTCCTCTGCAACCAGCGCTGCAGCCGCTTTCACATTTGCTTCAGATCCTGCTCCATTGGCTCAGAACCACCTTAACCCACAGCCACTCTGGTTTTGCCTCTGTTTATTTGGACTCCTGTCAGTAATAGTTTATTCCAAGTGGGACTCCCAGTCCATTTATCACTGTCATCATGTTACAGCAGCCAAACCTCCTTTTTCCCCCCAAAACAGAAGATTTTTGGCAGCTGTGCCTCTCTACGGAAATGCAGAGTTCCAGGTTGTCTGCTGCTTTTCAGATTTCTCAGGACTCTGTGTGGGCTGTGAGCAGAAATTTTAGGATAGGAAATCAAGTGATTCCTCCTTACCATAAGCCAAAACTATCCTTCACCTCTTAGTACCACCTTATTGTTACTGCATTGGGAATCCAAAGGCAAAACCCTGCAGGCACAAGTGCTGAGTGAAAGGTGAACTTCACCCCAAATTTCAGGTCTAAACCAAAAGCTGTTCTGGCCTTTCCTTGGCCATGGGTGGAGGATATTTGCCTGACAAACTGCAGAAATCTGTGTCCTCTCCCTTTCTCGTTGTGAGAAAGGAAATGGTTTTCCAAACCTCTTTCACAATGCGCCTTAAATAAATCCTGGACACCAGTTGTTACAGCAACCAGTTAGAGATCAGCCAGTGCCCTGAAGCAGCCAGCAAGGGTCAGCCTAGGACAGGTGGACAGTCTAGCACAGCCTGTATTGTTCAGGAAGATTCATTAAACTGAGCCCCTTCTCTTAAAGAAGAGGAGTTTGTCTGAAGCCTGCCAAACTTTGCTCACAGCTATGTTTCCTTGGAAGAGGATGGTCAATCTGTCACCCTGTGGGGGCCTGGGCTCTGTCTTTCCCATGAGTAATAGAGATTGATTCTCAGCTAGAGATGTAGAAGTCCCACCTCCACCCCAGTGCTCAAGCTCAAGGGAAGCAATCCTCCTTGCATCTGTATTCCACAGCATATCCCTGGCTCTCCTCCATGGCACAGCCTGCTTGGAGAGCTCTCCTCCTGTCAGGGCTTCCCTGGGACTCGTCTAACTCTTGTTGCATAAACTCTGGAAGCGTGTTTATAACAGAGGATTAATTCAGGCACAGAACCTTCTCCACCCGTGATAGCAAAGGCTCAAGAGGAGCTTTCTCATTTCCAGGTGAACAATAAACCTTGGGACTCACAGCTCATAGTTTACGTAACAGCAGAGTTTGGGTGGCCACTGCTGTTGACATCCTTGTGACTGCAATCATTCCTCTTTGTTTTTCATCCCTAACAGGCTCCTAACTGCACATCTGTGAGCTGCAGAGACTCTCCTGAATCGCTGCTCTCAACACACGGCACAGCCTTCTTCTCCCCTGGGGAAAGACACTGTGAGAGACTCTCCCGAATCGCTACCCTGAAAACACAGCACAGCCTTCTTCTCCCATGGGGAAAGACTCTGTGAGAGACTCTCCCAAATCGCTACTCTCAGTAAAGAGCACAGCCTTCTTCTCCCCTGGGAGACTGTGAGAGACTCTCCTGAATCGCTACTCCCAGCACACAGCACAGCCTTCTTGTCCCCTGGGAGACTCTGTGAATCGCTACTGACTCTGTGAGAGACTCTCCCGAATCGCTACTCTCAGCACACAGCACAGCCTTCTTGTCCCCTGGGAGACTCTGCGTGCGTGGGGTGAGGATAGATGGGAGGAATCAGTGGGAGAGAGAAATGAGTTACCATGTACCAGGCTATCCGAGCTGCCCACTTCCTTCACAGATCACACACGCGTTTCTAGCAGAACAATGGTTTGTTGTTGTGTCTTGAATGCAGAATTCCTCCTACTGTTAGTATCTCTAATAGGAAGAACTCTCACTCCCCCAGCTCATCACAGCCAGGGAAGTCACCAGACCTTTTGTGTCTACTGGACAGTGAAAAGATCTCAGGCTTGCAATCATTCTCCCATCCTTCCTCCCCCTCCAGCTTATCCCTTGCTGTAAGCACCATCTTTTCCTGTGTTTTCCACGAGCCCGTTTTGCCTGGGACCACGTGGTGGTGCTGCAGTTAAAAATACCACGGAGACAACAACGGCAACAGCAGCACCTGACCAGCGATGGGCCGAGGGCTGGCCGGGGGCCAAGGCGCGGGCATGGTCAAATGTGGGCCCACGAGGAGAAAACAAGAGGCGCTGCCAATGCCCTCACACCCTGGCAGCAGCCACGGCTCAGGCTGAGCCTGACAGAGCTGCTCACACTTCTGAAATCCTGCTGCTCTGCCTTCCCGGTGGCCACGGAGCTTGGTGTCCCAGAGCTCTGTCAGGAGCCCTAACGGGAGCTGCTGATATCAGCTACCAGCTCAGCAGCAGCTCGCAAAGGTTTCAGCTCAGCATCATCCAAATATAGGCACTCTCAGGCCATCAGCTGTCACACCACAAGTCCCAGCCCATCTCTCACCACAGACAGGCCATTAATTTCAACAGACATCTCAGAACTTTGCCCGATTGTTCAGCCTCGGTTCAAACCACTGCAAAGGGAACATTACAAAACAAGCTGTGCTGCTCTGCAGCCTGGGCAGCCAAGAGCCAAAGGAAATGTCACAGAGTCCCAAACACAAACCAGTGCCTCTGCCACCTCAGAGCTTTTCTCCTGAACGTTCACAAGACAGAACACAGATTCCTTATGGGAGGGCTGGAAAACAAGGTGAAAGTTGCCATAACTCATGTACAGTCCCTGTGTATTTAGGATGGACAAGCCGTGCTGAGCCACACTCTCGTTTCAACAGCTAGCTCCAACTCCAGGTTACAAATCTCCATAGGGTTGTCCAGAGGAGAATCACTCACACTAAATGCCCTCAGAGTTCCCAAGGCCATACAGAGCATGGCTCTATGCTCATGGGTATCAAGGGCTGTCTGTATATTCCCAGGTTAAGGAACCATTCCCTATGGTTCCCAAGGCCATACAGAGCATGGCTCTATGCTCATGGGTATCAAGGGCTGTCTGTATATTCCCAGGTTAAGGTATTTTTGTAAAGCAGCATGTAGGACTGCAAACAGAGCCTCTGGCTGGGAGATTCCTCACACAGGAATGACAAGGCATAACTCTGCCTCCTCCCATTAAATTTCTGTTCTCTCTAAATATCCACAAAATTCTTATTCAGCTCCCTGCTTCCTACTTTTTGCTGTGATGCCTGAAAAATATTCACTAATAGCCAGCTCTGTGCCCCTTTTCAGTTTCCCTCCAGCTGCCCTGAAAGGAAAATATATTTCTCACCACACATGTCCGAGGGCAATCAGTCCCTTTATGCCCCAGAAAGGTTTTACTGACCTTAAGAGCCTCTGAGAGAGCAAGCATTGCTTGAGGGAACAGGGTGGAGAAAGAGAGCAATCCTTTCATTTCCAGAAAATTTTCTCTGCCCACAGACAATCCCTTGGGAATTAAAACATTCTTCAGTGCCCTGAGTACCTGCCCCAAAGAGGAAGGACAGGGTTTGTCAGCCAAAGCCGTGCCTCAGTGGATGCAGTGGGAGCACAGAGGCCCATGCATGCTGGCACTGCTTAGAGCTGTAAAGCACCAGTCTCACCCATGCATGTCCTGGGAGGCAACATTTGACTTTTTGTTAGTTAATAAAATTTTAGATGCTCTAGAAATCCCTGTGCACATGCAAAGGGAAGATGCTGAGCTGAGACATCACTGAGGCTGTGAAAAACAGCCTAAAAGATCCAGATACACTCAGGCAGTTGGGAGATTTGTTCAGGCAAAGCAGAACTTCATGATAAAAAAAAAAATTAGTAAAAGAAAGGTTGATCTAGAACACCCTCCTTGGGGCAAAAGGGCAGGAAATGGTCAAGTGGCCAAAGAAAATGAGGATAAATTATTGCCAGACAGGATTCAGAGATTATTTAGACTATTTGGAGAAACAACCAAGCCAGGCCAAGCAGAGTGGGGTAGAATGGAGGCAGGCAGAGAAGTGAAGCAATCCAAGGGTGGTTCAGGCAGGAGCACGGCCTGGGCTGGAGGGCAGGCAGGGGGTGCAGGCTGGGGCAGAGCCAGGCAGTGACAGCCATACTCACTCAGGCACTGCAGACCACTTTTATTCCCAAGAGGTTTGGCACACAGTGAGCAGCTGGTGCAACTGGAGAAAACCCCTGGCACAAGCTGGTGCCCATTGATATCTTTACACCTCTCTTTTGTCTCCTTTGTCTCTTTCTCCTTCTCTCTCTCCTTGAGCTGCTCTTTGTTCTTACCCTGGAAGGAGAGAAGAACACAGCTCAGTCACAGGCCCACATGTTCCTTTGCCCACTGTACAACGAGCAGAGAGGTGGTGGGCAGCAGGTACAGTGGGATGGCATTGCTTTTCCCAAATGCCTTCCCAAGGCTCAGGCAGCAGGTACAGTGGGATGCCATTGCTTTTCCCAAATGCCTTCCCAAGGCTCAGGCCAGTCCCTCTAGCCTAAGTCCATTTGTGCTGAAGGGCAGGGCACACTTGGCTGTCCCTCTGCAGGCTCCTCCTGCCACAAAGAGTGATCCAGGCAGTCACCCAGCCAAGGCACTCTCCTTGCTGTGCCCAGCAGTGCCAGGGCAGCATGAGAGCACCCAGAACATGCCCTGGAGCAAGGAGGGCTGGAATTCAGGGATCACTCAGTCCCATGCACTACTGCTGCTTTAGGGGTCACAGTGCATCTGCTGACCAACATAGAGGCCTCAGCCATCTCAAAGCAATCCTGATAACAGTTCCCTATGGTCAGATCCCCTTTTCTACTTGAAGAATTTAACAATTTCTTCCACAAATTCAACATCTCTCACCTTATCCTTCTGCCAGGATCCAGTGACTCGGCTCCGCAGAGAACTCAGACGTCGCATCACCTTTGTGCCTTTCTCTGCTTTATCGCTCTTCCCACTGTCCTCATTTCTGAAAGGAGACCACAATACCTTAAAAAAAGGGGAAATTCACTGACCAAGCCCAGCTTAGGGAGATCACTGATGAAGTTCATTGAAGCATTACTTTAGGACCCCAAGTGTGAGCTTTACATCTCCTAGAGGATCTGGTTTGGCATCAGCCATGTCACTTATTAATGAGACACTTGCAAATAAGGAGTTGAGCTTTCAAGCTGTGTGTGCAGGTTTTGTTCAGTGCCACACTCCTGGCTGAACCCCTGCAGATACCAGTGTCCTGCACACAGGAGTAGCAGGGCAGTAGAGCTTAGATGGACAAGACTCAAAATCAGTCTGTTCTCAGAACACAAAGTGTGTGTCACCCGCTGTCTCACTTACTCATTAGACAGGAACTCAAACCAAGTGAGGTTCTGCTGGGAGGAATCGCTGCCTTCTTGCACACAAGCTCTCTGCTTCGCCCTGGGCAGGGAAAAGGCATCAGACACAGCAAAGAACACAAGAGTAGAACTTCTGGGTCAACTGAAACTCTTCTGGATGGGGCAGGAACATTTTTAGATTTACTGAGGAGGTACATGAAATGCATCTTTTCCTTGCAATTCTGCCCTGGTTTCACTGGCATAAATCAGTGATTCAGGTACCCTAGGGATTTTCCCCTAGAGGGACCAAATGTCCTTTTCCAGGTGTGTCTTAGGCAGACCTGTGACCTCCCCACGCATCTCTGTCCCAAACTCACTTACCCATGGTAATGTTTCAGCTCCTGAAGTACCTTCTGGACAATTAGCCTAAAAGAAAAGCAAGGGATTAGAAAATATCCTTGTACAGACATTCTACACCCCACAAAGCCTCAGGTGCTGGTTTATGACCAACTGCTCAGCTGTGGCCCAGCAGAGTGGGATCTCTGCTGTTGCATCCCCAGTAGCTCAGATACACTCAAAAATCTCCCTCATCTCAAACCAGCCAGGACTGACAATACCTACACATGGTCTGGGGACACGTGGTCCTTCTCCAGCATCTCCAGAGCAGGGGCTTCAACACCTGGAACAAAAAATGCTCTCAGCAGGGATCCTGGTCTGCCTTTGCAGAGCACCACCTTGCAATCTATGCAACTGGATCCTGTTAATTGTGCTGGGCTCCCACTCTGCCTTGATTGGTGAGGAGGAAATGCCAGGAACAGTTAGGGAAGGAAATTCTGCTCTACATTTCTGTGAGGGAAGTGAAGGCCAGATCACTTTTCTGGGTTACTCCTCCCCTTCCCAGTCTGTATATTTGCTGCTGAGGGTCCTGCTTGCAGTAGGGGAGGAGCTGGTACCACCCCAGAGCTCTTCCCCATGACAGCCAGCCTCCCCTCCACTTCCCAGGCTCTGAAATCACCACATTTTTCTCTGGGGCAGTCCTCTCAGGTATGACTTGAGTAGGGAGTGACCAATGCACTGGGCACAGGGAGGTTATGTGGCAATGTGTCACTGGGGATGGGCATGTCTGAGCTGAGACTGTGCTGTTGGCCAGGGCCAGACCCAGAACCAGCTTGACTTTGTATTTCAGGAGCTCCTGGGACCATGTGGAAGGGAAAGCAGAGGCTGTCCACACTTCCAGAGGCTACAGCTCCAGTTTTCTATCTTCTTAATCACACCTTGAACCCATTTAATGGCACAAAGTCTATACCAACCTTCCACAGCTGGAAGAGAAGTGTTGAAACTGTGAGGTATCTGGGGGGAGGCAATGGTCTCACAGGCTGATGGGACAGACTTGGACCTCAGTCTCTTCCCGTTGCTGACACATTTCTGGAGAAGTAAAAAGTCACAGAAATCTTTGGTGCTTTCTGCACCAAGGGAGCCTCCATTATGGCTAATTCCTCACCCTTTCCCTGTTGTTTTGTCAGAGTTATGATGCAGGAGACCATTAGGCCCAGCTGTTTGCTGGCTCCAGGAAGGCTGGAGCAGGTGACACTCGTGCCTGAAACCTTCTTTGTCACTTCTCACTTTTACTGGACATGCAGCACCATGATCCAATTGTCCTTTTAATATTAACTGAATCTAAAGGTCTTCCCCAGAGCAAAGCAATGTGTAAGGGATGGGTGTGTGTGGGAGGGTGTGTGACACTGCTGTCTTCAACTACCTTATTAAGAGAAGATAGGGCCAGACTCTTCTCAGAGCTGCAGTGACAGGACAAGAGGCAACAGGCACAAAGGAAGGAAAATTCCAGCTAAATAAATGGGAAAAGAGGGCTGTACAGGCAGCTCCCAGGGTCTTAATCCCACAAGATGGGGCAGTTTATCTGAAAAAGCCCATCCTTGCTGAGATTCCTGCAGACCTTCTGGTTCCACGCTGGCATTGAAGGAGTCCAGCCTGCAGCTGACACCTGTGTGTGCTGCTTCTCTGCACCCTCAGCTTGCCCTGCTGCCCCCGTGCCCAGCCCTCCACACTCACCACCTCCTGCAGGCTGGGGGTGGCCACGAGGTCTGGGCGCAGCGGCTCAATCTCCACTTTGATCACTGTGCCACCCCGGCTGCTGCTCCAGGCTCCCCGCTCCCCTCTGGGCAGCTGAAGGGACACATGGGGCTGGAGGCAGGACTGGCTCCTCTTCTCCACATCGTCCTGCTCTGGGTCACTGCCCAGCTCTGTCACATCCAGGCTGAACCTAATCAGGGGGCAGGAAGAAGCCTCAGAGCAGACCTGAGCAGACCTGGCACACTGTGCCCAGCATGGCACAGCCCCTGCAATGCCCCTGGCTGGGTGCTCCTAACAACCTCATGCAGCTGGGACAAGGAGGCTCCCCACAGCAGGCACGAGGGAAAGGAAATGGCAGGAAATGTCAGCCTGGACACCAAGTCCTGAGCCTGTTAAAAACAGCTTCTCTGGCTGCCACCAGTGAGTCCCCAGCTCCCTGGTCACCCGGGATGTTTAGTGCTGGATGGCTCACACTGATCTCTTAGCAACCCCTGAGACTGTGCAGCCACCCTGGCAGCAGCCTGTCCTGCCTGCCCCAGAGCTGCTGCCCAGTCAGCTGCCATCCAGGAAAGTCCCTCTGGGCATTTAGAAGTGGCAGATGATGTTTATCACATCACCATGTGGCATCATGCCATAAATCCTGCTCCCACCAGGGCCCAGATTTGAGGAAGGAAAAAGATTTTTTCTAGGAAATGAGGAGTTGGCCAGCTCCCCCAGTGCCTCACAGTGTCCTGCACACCAGGTGCTGTTGCAGTGACAACACAGAAGCAAAGTGATGGATAAAGCTCAGCGGAAAATCTTAGTCTCTGCATGGGCTCTGTCTGCAGATCACTGTCACTTCATTCTGCTGCCACAGGCAGGCTTCAGAAAGTGTTTGCTTAGGGAACAGTGGGGTGTAGTCCCCTTCCCTGGCCTCCTGCTCACACGTGCTCCATCACCCAGCAAGGAGACAGAACGTGTCCCTGACACCGACAGCCACTCCGTGCCACCGTTACTCAGTGCCTGTTACAGCACAAACTGTGAGTGATCCATGGCACATGGCACAACAATGGGTCTGAGAACCAAAGTCTGAGCTTGATAAAGGACTGCCAAGATTTCAGGCTGAGATAATTTTAGGGTACCGTATAAGGAGGAGAGATAAAAATAGTCCTTGCTGGCTTGCACCTAAATCCCAGTCAGCTGGGAGATCAATACATTTGTCAGCAGGGAAAGCATTCCTGGAGGAACCTGGAGCTCAAGGCATTCATGTGGCAGGGGCAGAGGATGGCAGGGATGCCAGGCCTGCCTCTGCTCCCAGCCAGGGCTCAGCACAACCTACAAACACAACCTCCTCTGCAGCCACGTGGAGGGCAGAGGGCTGGCAAAGGCTCCACCAAGCCAACTCACAGACAAGAAGAAAAAGGATTTGACAGAGCTCTCTTAATCCCTCTTTGATGGGAAAAATTCCCTTTGAGCCAGAGGATGGAGGTCATTGGGGCAACAGATGCTGTGCAAGATTCCCTCCAGACAGAAAAGAGGGAGGGAATCTTGAACAGATTTCAGCCCCAACACCATGGAAAAGACCAGGAAAAGAGAGTCTTCCTACTTCCAAGGAGACATTGAGGCCTCTTGGTGCCCCCAACATGAGCAGTGGGTGTCCAGCTGCTCTGGCAGATGCTGACAGGTGAGGAAGACCTCCCAGCTGCATCTGGAGCTGTGGGCAGTGTGATGCTCAGCCTCCCACCTCCACTGCACTGTGTACATCAAATACCACTCACAGTCCCGCTGTACCTGCGCCTGCAGTCCACGGGTGACACAGGGCTCTCCCAGCTGTGCCTGCGGGACGTGGACATGGATCTCACCAGCGTGGGGAAGGAATCCTGGGCCTCCTGCAGGTCCAGCTCGTTGTCTGCCTCTGCAGGATGCTCAGAAGTGCTGGTACCACCCTCTGGCATGGCTGCACAGGAGCACAGGTGGCCTTTGTTCAGAAAACGACAGTCGGCCTCGCCATAACGTACCGAGCAGGAAACGGGATTGGAAAAAGCAACATCCACAGACAGTTTGCTCACAGTCCTTGGTCTCTGTTCCAATGAGTGAAGAGCAGACACAGTCTGGGATCCTTGTTCTGGCTGTGCTGCTGTGTCTGGTGCTGTTTTGGCAGACGGCAGACTCAGGAGTCCCAGATCTTTGTAATACTCTGTGCCTTGGAGAGCAGAGTCTGAGAGGAGATCCTCTGTGCTGCTGTGCAAGTCTGCTGCTGGCACATCCAGCTCTGTGGAAGATGAGTCCTCCTGCAAAGGCAGCACAAATCCTCTGAGAGCCTCACACCAACCCTGCAAAGGGGACACCCCCTGTGCAGAAATTGGGGTGCAGAGCAGAGCCAGACTTGCGAGGGACTTTCTAATAGTCACCCTCCCCTGCTGTCCCTCACAGCAACATAACCTTGTATTCCTTGGCAATCTGGATCAGTGCCACTTTCCCCCATTCCTACTCTACCAGAAACCCCTCTGGATGTGGTGCTGACCACCCAGTTTGCTGCCCCTGGCCTCTGCCTTGCACAGTGGTAGCAGCAGGAAAGAGGACACTTGCCTTCTCTTCAGCCATGCTGGTGCAGAAGGAATCATCCTCAGCAATCAGGGATGGGAGGAGGCTTTTGGGGGTGGGATACTCCAAGGCAGGGCTGTGGTGGTCAGTGAATTCCCGTAAGCACGGCTTGCAGTCAGATCCTGCAAGACAGAGAAGGTCTCAGTAGGTAACCAGACATCTGTTAGGGATGGGAAACCTGCTGTGACCCACAGGTGACATCAGGCAGCACTGAAATGCTCCACGTGCCCTCTGCTCCTTCCCAGACAGGCAGTGCCAGGCAATCTCCAGACCACAGCAGCCTTGGCCTGTAGGAACCTGGTGTAGGGATTTCCTGCCAGCAGAAACCTCATCCCTCTACAGAAACTTCATCCCTGCAGCATGTGGGACAGACCAGGCTTGCACTGTCCCAGCCAGACCCTCATAGGGTGTCCTATGCTGCAGAAGCTTTTTCCACAGTAAAAGAATTGAGCACATTTTGATGTCTGTTATTGACATTATGGACCTTTGAATCAGAAATCTAGGAATAAAACCACTAATGGTGGTTTTATTTTTATCCATAAGGAATAAAGTACTCCTGGGTGGGTGGGTAATAAAGGATACTGGGAGGCAAATTGGTGGCTCCAGACAACCCTGAATATGCAGAGCAATACCAGAAGCACATCATTCTCCTGGTTCTGGATCAAATCTCTGGATTTTCCCCAGGCAGGAGTGTGAACCTGAGTGTCCATATTCCATCTGATAACTCACTGAGAAACAAACCAAGGCCTGGATGTGTTTGTGGTACAATAGATGGTGCAGCTGACTGAAGCACATTCCTGTGGAGCGAGACACTCTGTAAACCTCAGCCACAATCCCTGAACCATTGCATTACTCATGGAGCCTTTTTATCCCTTGGAGACACACACAGCTGAGGCAAAAGGCTGAGGCAAAGGGAAAAAAGCCAGGCTGTTGGCTGAAGCAGTGTGGTGGATCTCTGAAGATGCAGAGAACAGCAAGAGACTGTAAGCAGCCCTATCTATCCAATGGGAAAAACCAGCAGGAAACTGCTAGAAACCCATCACACTCCAGGAAAATCCAGCATAAAAACATTAATGTAAGGAAGACATTGTTCAAAAACACACTCTTGGAAAGCCTGCATCCTGCTGTGGATTATAAAGCTACACAATTCAGCCAGGAATTGCGTGGTGCCAACTAAAAAAAGGCAGCAAACGTGAGGGAGAGTTTGGAGGTTTGTTCCTTGGATCCTGCTGCATACTGCAGATGCCAGATTTTCTGTTTTAAGGAGCATTTGGTGTGTTCAAATGTGTGTGATGGTTTCAAGTGAAGGACTATAAATAATATAGAAAGAAAACACTTCTGAAGGCACTATTTTAATGAAGGGGTTTCTAGCTACAAAACCAGGGAAAATTTGAAACAGGCTTTCTAGCAAGGCTGTAAAATTTACTTCACATGACATTTTTAATGAATAGACCAATTCTTGCCCAGGATATCCCTGAGCTGCATCTGCAACTGGCAGAGATTTAGTGAGCTATTAAACATCACCTTTTGCTTTCTTCAGTGCACCTGGATTCAGCTTGCAATCTAAAATCAGGATTTAGAAGTTAATACACCCTTGAACCAGAACAGATTTTGGCATGAGCTTGTAGGAAACAGCAGCCAAAACTCTCAGCAGGCAGTGAAAACCACTGAAGCCCCCAAACAGTCTGGGATGATGTCTTAGGTAGAATGAACCCATGGGGAGCAACCAGGAGGTGGGGAACATCCCAGAGAGGCCAGGACAGAGGGTGCTTCCCCTCCTACAAATCCAAGGAAGGAAGAAAAAGGAGATTCCCTGCTCTCTCCATCCCTTCAGCAGTGAACTACCCTCAGGGAGAGCAGCAAAGCCCTGGGAGGCAGCAGGAGCTGACAAGGGCTGTGGCCTGACACAGGCCAGAGCCCTGGACTGAAGGTTTAACTAAAACAAGGAGTTTTTTCCTCCCAAGCAGTGTCCAGCCATCCCGCCAAGGCTACTCTGGGCCAGCACCAAGCTCCATACAGCCCTAAAGTGGATCCCTGGAACAGAATCAGCTCCTCGGAGGCCTGGAAAACATTCCCTGAGCTCTGCCTGTGCCATGCAGGGCTCAGGATTTGGCCAAGGCCTGGGCTGCAGTCAACAGACCCGGTCCAGACCCACCAAAGGACTTAAATCCTGCTCGGAGGCTTCAGACACTCGGTTCAACACGCGATAAATCAGCGGCGCCGCGAGCGCGGGGTCGGGGCAGCAAGGCTCAGCGGGCGGGTGGCTGCTCTGGGGACACCATTTTAGGCAATGTGTGAGCACCAGGCACTGCTGGGCTCCCTCTTCACAGGCTGGGCTGGCTCTGTGCATGGGCAAAGGGGTGATGGAGGAGAAATGCCCCCAGGCATCAGGGTTGTGGGATGGTGGGTGAGGAGGTTCTAGCATGGAGCGCACACAGGAAGGAGGGGGGCTGTGGACATCCCCATGTCAGTGATCAAGGTGGTCACCAATGTGCCAGCAAATGTGGCAAACTCTGGAGCACCTTGAGTCAAGCACGGAGAGCACACAGGAAGGAGGCAGGGCTGGGGGGCTGT
>JAHXMQ010012343.1:16685541-16701238 GCA_020466415.1 Ammodramus savannarum pratensis | reverse complement strand
AATGTTGGCCCCCCAGGCTCTGGCAGACAGCAGCAGTCACCTTTCCTCAGCTGAAGCTGGAGATGGGATAACAAAATGACACTTTCAAGAACAAATGCTGTTTGCTTTAGGAGAACATTAAGCAGATTAGGTATTGCAGTTGCTTAATTCGTCTCTGACTGGAAACCATAAAAGGTTATTGCTGCAGGGAGCAGCCTCCTCAGAGGAATTCCCAGGGCAGAGCTGAAGAGGAAGCATCGCTTGCTGGGCTGGGATGGTTCCTGCACTTTGCCAGAGCTTCCCACGGGTGAAACGTGATGACTCTGGGCTGCTGTGTGGGGAGGAAGGAAGCAGTGACAGGCATCCACGGCATGTGACACTCTGGGATGGTCTCAGGGGGTTTGGTGCTGTGGGGACAGCAGGATCAGCTGGCTGAGCTGCTCTGGCTCAAGGAAGAAGGCTTCATGCTGTTCTAACCGTGCCCAAGGCCACTGGGATCCCAACAGAGATTTTCATCATTCCAATTCAGACCTCTGGTCAAACCCTCCCTCCTGTAGCTGGCTGTGCTGATTCCCCTCAGACAGGCTGGTCACCCCACAAGTGTCACAGCAGGTGACAGCACCAGGGCAGCCAGCACTGGAACAAGCCCTGCCAGCAGTGTCCCAGCCTCACCTGCCTGTCCCTTGGCTTGGTGCAGGATGCTGCATGTCCCCGAGTGACCCTGGAGCCAGGCTGGCGCTGGGAGGGGACACAGTGGAGGAAAACATGGATGTGAGCTCTGGCCACACCAGTCACATCCTCCAACATCAAACACTGTCTGCATTCCCACTGGGGAGAGACCACACCAAACGTGGCAGGACAAAGGCACTGGGCAGTTCTGCTCCATGAAACAATCCCAGGAGGAAGGAAAGACAAGAATGTCTGGGCATTTCCCAGCAGGGATAGAGACTGTTGGGAAACCATGGAGAGCATCACAGACATGAAATAAAAATGATTCCACCTTCCCCTGACCCACCCCTGCCCTCCTGGCCCTGCACCAGCTGCCCTTCACGTATCTTGTTGCAGGGGGTGCAGAGCTGTAGGGAAAAACCTCTGGAAAGCAAGTGCTGAACTCCCTGTGCCAAGATGGGCTGAAGTGCAGCCCCTTGCCTGGTGTGGGCCCCTCCTGGGCAGCCCTGGCAGCAGTGGGATTGGCTCTGGGCAGGAGCAGGGGGAGATAAGCTGTCCCACGCTGTAACACACTGTGCAGAGCCACTGCCTTATCACCACACGGCTGGGGCCAGGCTCTTGGGCACGGAGGGCAGAGGAGCAGGGGGCTGGGACTGTTCCCTGCTGTCAGAGGGATTTGCAGCCCCTCTGATTCCCTCCAGGTCACTGGGCAGTTCCTGCAGCAGCTCCAGGGGGCACTGAGGGAAGGGCCCACATGGACCAGCGAGTGCCACACTACAGAATATCAGTGTGGGAGAGGGGCTGAGTGAGACCTGAGCATTTTGTGCCCAAGCACAAGCCCCAACAGCACAAACTGCTCTGCAAGCACCTGCTGAAGGGAGCTGGCTGCACCCAGGCTGTCTGCAAAGCACTCAGTGCTTGGGAGCACGGTGAGGCTGATTCATTTGTTAGTGAAATCAGCTCACCTGAGTGATCCCAGCCAGCCCATAACCCTCACAGCAGGCATGGCTGGAGTGGGGCACACCACACATCAGAGCCTGCAGGACCCCCTGCCTCCTGCTCTGAATTCACCTTCCCCCAAACTGTTCAGTTTGGATCTTGGTCTCCTGCACATCCACACCAGAAGAGAACTGGGAATGGGTGGGGAATAACAAAGGAGAAAGAGGAGCAGGAGCTGTGATGCTGCAGGTAAAGGTACCCAAAAGCATCAGCCTGAAGGCAAGGTTTGCTCACAAGGACACAAGTGTCTGGCTCCTCCAGGACTGCAAATGTCCTGCTTCCTGGGGCTCTCACTTCCCTCTTTCCAAGTCACGGCACCGCATGCAGAAATGAGGCCAGTTGACACCAGTTGCTGCCATTTCCCACCCCTGCTGCTGGACACAGTGAAGCCCAGCCAGGGCCACCCAAACCGCCAGGGCTCCGGATGCTGGGGTTCTGCTTGTCAGCCCTCACTGAAAGACTGAAGAAATCTTTTCCCCCACATCTGCTCAAACACCAAACTCTGGCCAGGCAGCATGCAGAGACAGCTGTCTGCAAGCACCGGGACATCCAGCTCACTGCCAGCCACGAAACAAACTTATTACAAAACCAAAAGGCTGATATTTAACCCATTACCCAGCTCCTGGAGGCAGTTATATGCCTTGAAAAGAAGATTAAATGCAAGGAAAAGTGTTAACCACCACTTAAAGCAGTGCAGGGAGAAGAGGGGGCACCTCCAGACAAGCTCTGCCTGTGCCCCCGGGGTTCTTTGGTACCTGCTCAGTCCAGGACAAGCTGTCCCTGCCACAGCCCCCTCAGCCCCTGTCCCCACAGGCCATTACCTCGCTTAAAGGACCATCTCTTCTTCCAGCGCTTGGAAAACGATGGCCAGGAGTGGTTGAGCAGCGAGTCTGACATTTGGGAGCCCCGGGCGAGGTCCAGCCCCGAGCAGGAGACGCCGGCACGGAGCACGGCAGAGCTCAGCGCGCTCTAAGGCAGCGCTGCAGGCTGCAGCCCAGGGGCTGCCAAGGGGGGAGCGGAGCAGCCAAGTGTTTTGTCAGAAGTATCAGCTGATGGAAGCTGTAGCCAGAGAGACATTCCTGGTCCCTGGCATTCCCACCTGTGTGGCAGGTCAGGGACTTCCTGCAGCTGGGCCGGGGGATTAGTGGCCTCCGAGCACACACAGCCCCCGAGTGCTGCTCGAGGCTTGCAGACAGAAACAGAACACAAGCTGTTAACACAGCACAGCCCCTCTGCCAAAACCTCCCTGCTCCATTCATGGCTGCGAGCATGACAGACACTTTGTGAGCACTTTCAGGCACTTCTCACCTGGCTAAGAGTCACTTTCACCTTCAGTGAAGGGTCAGAGTTGGTACTGACAAGGCTTGGTATCTTTACAAGATATTTACGAAGGCTCACTATTTAAACTTTTTTCTCATTTTCAAGTGCTGTGGCAGAACCTCTGCACAGGACTGCAAGACACCCTGTCCATCTTCAACATCAGCATCATCCTGCAGCTCACAGCAAGTCCCAGTCCTTGGCAAAGGCATTTCTCCAAGCCCTCCTCAGCTCTCCCACACAGGGAGGAAGGTGGGACCAATCCCAAACTGCCCCAAGAGACCCAATTCCCTTCCCTCCAAACCCACTGCTCCCAGTTGTCACCAGTCCCACATTCCAGTCTCCAAACTTCACTCCCAACCCCTCAGTTAGGCTGCAGAAGCCAGCTTTTACCCCAGTGGAGATGCTGGGCTCTGGGGCTGGGCCAAAACTCCTCCCTGTGGCCTCACTGAGCAGAGCCCAGCCAGTTTGAGAATGGCGACAGGTACTTCCTCAGCTTGAAGCCCAGGTTAGGCTGGTGATGCCCAAAAGCTGGTGTCAAAAAGCATTTTTCTTGCCTGGCCACAAACCCCAAAGTGTCACCTGCCCAGTATAGCCCTGTCTACATCCCCTGTGCTTCCATCTCCCTGATAACACTGGGGACCAGCCCTGGAGAATCCAGTCCAGAGTGGAATTTGGGGGTCCTGGGCTTGGACCCCTCTTGTGCACAGCCCAAACCCAGCTGTGGGCAGTGCCAGGGCATCTTTGCAAACATTCAGCTGTGGCACAGCAGCAGCAGGAGCCAAGAGCAGCGCCCAGAGGGTGCCCAGCCAGCCCAGCACTGCCTCAGAGCCCACCATGATGGCACCTGGGGGTTAAACCCTGACCTCACCTCCTCCTCCTCACTCACAGCAGAGCAAAACCCCGTGCAGGCTGAGCCTCCCCAGCCCATGTTTTGCACTGAAGCTGCACCAAACCCAGCCCTGGGACTTTTGGCTTCACGACAAGCTGCTTCCTCACAAGGCCTTGAGGAAGGTGAGTGACAACCCCGCTGCTGTGGGATGGAGCTTGTGCACAGAACCACTTACCCTGAGGGCTGGAGGCATCTCTGTGGCGGGTTCCTCGTGCAGGATCCTCACCTCTGACAGCCGTGGCTTCTCCTGCAGCCGCTGGAGCAGAGCGAGAAGCGGAGCCTCACGGGGGAAGCAGCGGCCATGAGGGCGGTTTGCTCACGGGGGCCGCTGGCTCAGCCCTCTCACCGCTTCCCCTTTCTGAGAGCACAAACAAACCCACCTCTGCCATGCTGCCCTTCCCACCGCCGTGCCCCAGTGCTGCTTAACCCACCCTCACAGGGCTGCGGGCTCTGCAAGGGTCCAGCAAAGCCACCAGGAGGGCTCTGGACCCTGAGGCAGCCGCTGCAGGGCCCTGGCAGCCCTGGAGTCACGATGGCTGCGAGGAGCAGCTATTGAGGCAACAGCTTCCTGTTCCCTTCGGGGAAAAACCGCTGTGTGTGCCCTGAGAACCCCGCACACCCAGCCCAGCCCAGCCCGTGGGCTCCTTGCACCATGGCTCATTAGCCTCCTACACAGGGCTTCTCTTAACGAGTCCCTGGTCTTTGCTGTCATGGTTTGGCCTTGGGGAGCAACAGGGACCACAAAGCCCAGCAGGTTTGTTTTACACAGGGTGAAGTGATAGCACAGCACAGAAATGCCTGTACTGGCCATATTCACCTGCACAGGACAGAGAGAAAGGCTTCAGCTCCAAGGCAGAGCCCCTGCCCTGCTCTTGGCCAGCAGACAGAGCCCCTGGCACGTCCAGGCTCGGGTTTGTTGGCACAGCCATTCCCTCCTTGCCAACGAGCCCCGTGGGCTGAGGCGCACACGCTCCTCATCCCAGAGCCCCGAGCACTCATCAGCCCCAGCCAAACCCTAATCAGAACAAGAACCACTCACACTCCAATTACTCAGAGACCGCAGCTTTGGCAGCATTTAGAATAGCAATTACCCTGTGCTCCAGGAAACCACAAGAGCAAAGAGGAATTAAGGTTTAATTTCTCTGAAGTCCACAAGAGCTCGATGAGCATCAGAGATCAGGGCAGCTCCTAAACACCAGGCAGCTGCTCTGGCTGATGGGATGGTGAGTTGTCCTTGGCTCAAACAAGGACAAGAGCTCTTTCCCTCCTGCCACGTGTCTGACACGGCTTGGGGGGTGCCAAAGCTGAGCTGTGCAGGCAGCCTGGAAGGGTGACCAGGGATAATGGCACGAGGACAGTCTGAGCCTCAGCAGCCTCCCCACAGCATCCCAGAGAGCCCAGAGGGCAGCAAACCTCCTGGGACAGCAAGTTCAAATTTTGTGGCTTTGTTTATTTTTGCATTTTAGGATCCCCGGAGAACAAGCCTGTGCCAGAAGAAACAACTCTGAAACATCTTAAAATACCAGTTTGTTTATGATCATTCTCACAGTGAGAGAATCCTGGATAGGCTTAGGAAAAAAAAATGGCACTGGTGGGGCCTTGAGTGCTGTGTCCAGTTCTGGGCTTTTCACTGGGGACATGGAGGGGCTGGAGGGGGTCCAGAGAAGGGAACAGAGCTGGGGATGGGGCTGGAGAGACAGTCCTGTGAGGGAGCTGGGAATGGGGCTCAGCCTGGAGAAAAAGAGGCTCGGGGGGATCTTCAGGCTCTGCACAACTCCCTGACAGGAAGGAACAGCCCTCACCTTGCTGGTGCAGCCCATCAGGAGGGAAATCTTGGCTCTGGTGAAATAAAACCAGGTTTAAGTTATAAACACCCCCAGAGGGGCCTGGGCAGGACAGGAGGCTCCTGGGGCACACCCAGTTAGAGCAGCTCCACCACAGGACAGGGTGGGGTTGATCCTCTGCCTTTGATGCTTTAAAACCAGCGGTGAGAGAGGAGTCTGTTCCCTCCGAGGAGGGAGCACCTGCTCCGTGCCCAGGAAATAACAAATTACATCACAGAGCCACAGCTCTCCGTGCTCCAGAAGGAATCCTGGCACCAAAGTTCACCTGACAGCATCACGGGCATCACCCAGAGCCCCCAGGTGAGCACAGGGATCACCAGAGCCATCAGGTATAACAGCTCCACTGCCTTCACACTACAAGCCTACAGTTGGTTGAGCTGTGGGTTTTGGTTTTCTCCTTAACACCATTTATTTTGCAACTTATTCCAAGGTATGAATTTACTGCTTTCTCCACAGCAAAGCAGCCTTCAGTGCTGCACAGACAGCAGACACAAAATGAACAGTTATTCTTGGATAATTTATTCAGAATTTTAATATAAACAGTTAATTGTTCAATATTCCGACACACAGCAAGGATTTTTTTTTTACTATTCAAAGATTTTCTGTACATGTCACTGCTTGGCTCTTAGATATGAAAACATTGAAAAAATAAATCAAGGGGGAAGGTTTTTCTCTTTTTTTCTTCCTTTTTAAAAAAAAATCATGGCACATTTGATCCTTTATTTCAAACAAGAGGTATCTGCAGTACTATTTGTATTCTGGAACCTTAGATACGCAGAGAAAGGTGGGAGCAGCAAGAATGAACTGGGGAAAAAAATAAAAACCTCAAGACTTCACAGAACATCACCTAACATGTAACTGAAACCATCTGTGGTTTATTTAAGTGAAGCAGAGAGCTTTGCTTTGGGTTGTGTTGGATGAAGCTGATGTCCAGTTCCCCCATCCATGAGGGTCCTCAAATACAAACCAGTGTTGATACTCCAAAAATAAAATAATTCCCCTAACTAAAGCAAAAAGCAATGCTTTTCCTGCTCAAATAACACTCTACCTCTGCAGATTTAGAAGTGGCCTTTCTAAAATTCTCCATCAGTTTTCATGGGACATGATTAAGGGAAAAAGCTTGGAAGTGGGGATGGCGGAAGCGTTGGAATGCTGCTGGGAGAGTCTGGATTTACAGAGCTTTGGTGTTGAGCCCAGCTCAGAGCTCTCAGGTAAAGAGCCCTCAGCTCAAGATGGGGCTGACCAGGGGCTGGGGCTCAGCTAAGAGCCCATATTTAATCTCCACTGATGGCTCTTTAGCTGCCAGGACTATTCCAGCCACCAGACCCTGTTCCCAAGGGATCCTTCTAGGCTGTGAAACTATTTAACACTGGAGTGGGCACAAAACCACTACCAGAAACAGAATTTCTGGCTAATTGCAAATCTATTGGCAAAAAAGTAACAACACCATAGGAGTTAATACTAACTTTATTATACAATATTTAAAAAGTCATTTCTCTACCTGTCCCCTTACAGCTTGCATTGTGCTGCAGTGAATTTGCCCAAACTGCAAGAATAAGTGCTTCCTTCTGAGAAGGACAAGCAAATTCATTTTAAAAAGAAATACACATTTAATGACAGCAGATTTGCTAAAAATGGTTAACTTTAGAGTTGCTTTTCAACAGTCAGGTTCCTCCAAAAGTCAGCTGGATGATTGGCTTCACTCTTGTGATGCTCCTAACGAGGCTGAACACGTCAAGGCTTTACACCGACACTCACGGACAGAATCCAAGCAGAGGGAACACAGAGCCAAGCAGAAGGTAATAAAAAGGCCAAATTCCATTAAGTTCATACAAATACCAAACTAATCTTACGTTGAATTTCACGAAGTAACTATTTCTTGATTCCAACCCATTGAGCAGTTCCTTTCCCTGGACCACAGGACACTCCGAGGGGCGGCGGCGCCTGGGGCAGGGCCGGGCTCCGAGAGGATCACAGGGTTCATCTGCAGTTCTGAGCTCCCTCCAGGCTCTGAGCCCATCCCACACGGGAGCACCTGGCACAGCCTTGACAGTAAGGTTTTATGGCACAAAGATATTTCACGTTCTGGCTTGTCAAACAAGGTTCCAGTCTTGGTAGCGGGAAGGGCCCAGGACACCTCAGGGTCCGTCTTTGTGTCACAGTGGTTTTGAGAGGGAACTCGACTGCCTCCCTCCCTCCCTCCTCTAAAGCAGAGGCTCAGCACCCTTCTCCCTCCTGTCATTTCCTATTTACCTTCAGCACAGTCAGCTCAGTAACACAAGAAGCAACTTTTGAGATTTTTTTTTTTTCCAAAGAGATACCAACACTATAGCCAACAGACTAAAATTAAGCAAAGTGTCCCATCACTATAATACAAATTTAGGAGGAAAGAGATAAAACTACCCATAAATTAAGAGTACCCTTTAGCAACCTAAAAGCAGCCTCTTGATACCCACACAGCTGCTTTACCATCATTGCTGCAGCGTGGTCTAGTTCCCATCACCTTTCCCAACCCAGTGCTGGCACAGAGTTTATGTCTGAGCTCTTCTATTTTACAACACAATAGAGTATTTACAAGCAGCCAAGACAGACACGTTCCTAACCCAGCAGCCAAGCTTTGCAGTGCTGTGCTGGCCTGCCAGAGAAGTTCCAGATTGGCAAGAGCCGTTCAGGAAGTGGCAATTGAGTTTAATGTGGAAACCTTTCTGAGAAACCTCTCCAGCCTTGCACTTCAGACGTTTTCTCAGTGAAAGCTCAGCAGAGCTCAGCTTCTTGCTCCTCCTGATCCACCAGAGTGAATTTCTGGTGCCAGACTGTGTCCAGGACAGGTTGAGGGGTCTGTCCTGCTGCCTCATGCTGTGAGTGGGGTATTCTCTGCCCACAAAGGGCAGAAGCCAACCCTCCAACAAATATTAATGCAAGGAAAGAAAGAGCTTCCCACTGCTGGCTGCCTTCCTCCAGCCATCCCACCTGCTCTCCTGCACCAGTGTTTGGTTCCTCCTAAGCAGCAGCAGGAGCAGCAAGTGTGGAGCTTCCACTGCAGCTGGGGAATCCTGCCCCATAAGGATGTGGCCGGAGCAAAGAGCAGCAGCTCCCCCAAGGAAGGCTCAGCACAGCCTCCCACCCCAGAGGTTTCAACAGCACTTGAGTCTCCACTTGCAGGAATTCTCTGAGCAGGAATCAGTGAGATCCAAGTGAGGCATTTGGGCATCCCTGGGACGAGGATCTTCCAGCAGCAGAGACCGAAGTGTCGGCTGTGAGCCAAGGAAGGATTTTCTAGCAGTGAGAGCTGGGCTTTGCGGGTGATGTTCATTTATTCTTCTTAATTCTACAGCTGAATGTGATCTGTAGCAGCCACGAGCAGCAACCACTAGTGTTATTTGTTTTACAGAGGAGAAACAAGATACCCTCCCCACCGGTACCACACGCCTTCCCTCCCCTGGGCACAAGGTAGGAAGGATGAGTGACCTTCACACAGTGCTGGGTACAAACAACTGCTCCGTTTGGTGCAGGGTGAAGGTGACACTGAGCCATGGGAGGGGACTGCCTGTCCATGGAGCAGCTCACACTCCCTGGCTCAGCCATCCGAGTGTTCAAACCATGTGTACTCACAGGGCCAACCAGTATCAACCACGGGGAAAAGCCATACCAATACAAGGTTCCAATGTTCCTTCAGGTTAAAGTTCTTCTATTCCCACAGTTAAGATCACTGCCCTTGGAAATGGTATCAAAGCAAGGGTGTGCTGGGAAAGGTTTGTGTCAGGAGGTCACTGGCAGGACCTTGGGTCACCGGTGCACAGCAAGAAGAGCAGTGACCAAGCCACCCCAATGCAACCCCAACAGCAAGGGCTGGTCCCAGTCCCTGCTCCATGCTGGCACATGCTGATCCAGGAGGAAGCAGCCTGCTCCTTTTAGGTCATGAGTTCACTAAAGTCCAAACATTTAAATGGATCTTTTGTTCTTTTTTTTTTTCTTTTTTTTTCTTTTTCTTTTTTTTTTAATCACAACAGAACTAAGGGATGAGATCAGATCCAAATTTGTAAATGGGTTCATTGGCCACTACTGTTCAGATTAGGGATCAACAGTGATGGGCCATTCTCCTTCCCATTCCCTTCATGAATGGTCCCTGGTATTGGAATCAGCTGATACTGATTTTCCCTGATCCACAATAGGTCCAGACCAGAATATTTAAACAGGTTTAGAGGTGTGTAGTATTAAAAAATATCCTTAAGAAACACTGAGGTAGACTGCACCAGAACAGGACAAAAATAATCCCACCACATCCACCTGCCAAGATTTTGCGGATACAAATTTACATGTTCCGTGTGTTTAAGAAAACTAATTGTTTGTTGCTTTTTTTTTTTTACAGTGTTTTATATATTAAAATAAATAAAAAATTCTAATAAGAAAAACTTCTCTTCCTTAGAAAAGTGTGAGAATATGTCTTCTTTCCTGCAGTGTAGTATAGAGCTGCTAAACAGTTACAACTTTGTAAAGCAGAAGAAATGTAAACGAGGCCTTTTGAAATCCAAAGGTTCTCACCCATGTCTGGACTGTGTTTTCCACCCAAATTTGTGGAGCAACCTGTACCCTCCACCTGGGCCAAACCCATCAGCCTCCAGCAGCAAAGGGCCCAACAGCTCCCGGTGCTGCCCAGTCTGTTGTGCCCCCTTTTACGACTCTGGAAGTGCTGTTTTGGCCAGAAGCAGCTGGGGGCAGAGGTTCCCAGCACCAGCTGCATCCCCAAGGACTGCAGCCCCTCTGCCTCGCTCACAGCAGCAGCACTGCCCGGGCTGGAGGCACTGCCTGGGCTGGAGGCACTGCCTGGGCTGGGGGCACTGCCCAGCCCAGCGTTCTGCCCTCCCGAGCCAGGGCACCTCGCTTTGTCCTGGCACAGAGCACAAAACACATCCAGGACTTCTCCAGGAGGAGAAGTGAAGGACTGAGCATCACTCCCTGCTGTTCAAGCACCTCCTGCATGCCACGGGCCTGTGACATCCATCATCTTCCTCCCCTGCTCCTGTCAGTTCCATGCTACCAGCCCTGGTTGAGTTTCACCATTATTCTTCAACACCAGCACGACAAAGCACAGTCCCGACGGCGAGCGCTGACATGCCAGGAGTTCTGCAGTGGGAATCTTGGGGAACACAAGGCTGGAGGCCTGGCAGCAGCAGAGAGGCAGCAAACCACAGTCACCTCCAGGGTGCAGAGCCCAGAGCTTTGTGCTTCTCCCCTTCAGTGTCCCTTCCTCAGCTCCAGCTCGTGCTCATCCTCTCTCGCCGGCTGCAGCTGCGGCACGAAGGCAAAGCGAGGGACACGGGGGCAGAGGAGGAGCAGGACTTGAGGCCAGGATGTTCTGTGTCCTTCAGCTCCCAACACCCAAGATGGGGCTTCGACTGGAGCCAGCTGACTGTGTTGTATAAATCATGAAACTATTACAAAGCCTTGTCAAGTATGAACTGAACATGTGCTTCATCGCTCCTGCAAGGCTAAAATTAGTTCATTCTGAAATCTTTGGACCACTTTAAGACCAAACAATCCCCCAGAAACTCTCCCCGCCCCAAAAGGATCATAAACAGTCAATAATTTATATGAAGTTAAAATTTAAACTAAAGACATCTTTAAATATGTTACAACAAACAATATATATACTCAATGCTGTAAGGACAGAAAACTCCGTGTCTCAGGTCAGGGGACTCCTACTTCGTTTGGTCTTGAAAGTACCCACAAATCTCAGAGTTCTGCTCATTCAGCTCCCAGCACGTTTTCCTCATTTGTTAATGAGAGAAAACCTGCTCTCAAGAGTCCTCAGTATAAAAATAATCTGTTTAGGATTCAGTCCCTCCAGGGAAATGGGGAAAAAAGATAAGTACACACTTCCAAGAAGAGGAAAGCTCCTGTGAGAACAGAGAATCATAGAGTATGCTGAGTTGGAAAGGATCCACAAACCCAGGATCATCAAATCCAACTCCTGGCCCTGTGCAGGACACCCCGAGAATCCACCATGTGCCTGAAAGCGCTGTAAGTTGTGTACAAAACCAGAAGTGTCTCTTTTGCTATCGGGTACACCCCACATGTTGATACTGCACACACACACACACACACGCCCACGCACGCACCCCGGGGCTTTCACGCCTTGAAAAAAAACGAAGTATGAAAGCAGCAGCTATTGGTCAATCTGAGGATCTGACTGATGTGCTGAATCCTTCAGCTGTAGTGGAGAGGCTGCCTGAAAAGCCTGGAATTCTACTGGAAATCTCTTGTTCCGCGCTGCTGGGCTGGAGCTCAGGCACCAGAGAACTTCACGTCTTCTGCTGGCAAACGCGGACGCTTCTCCTTCAGTTGAACTCACACGGTCGCTTCCTGTTGTGAAACCATGGTTACAGAAGGGACAGCAGCCATGGAAACCTCTTCCATTTATGTTCACAGATAAGTCCACTGACAACCAGTCAACTTGGCAAAAAAAAAAAAAAAAAAATAATCGTAAGATGATTAAAAATCTGAAGAGTTTGTAGATGTGTGTCATACACTGTGGCAGCAATAACAAGAGTCCTGAGATTTGTGGAGGGGGGGAAAAAAGCAGACACAACCCTTGGGCCAAACAGGAAGTGTTAGGAAGGACTTGACCTGGGCATGGAGAGAATCCGCCCGTTTTTCTTGCCACCGTTCATGTGAGTGTAAGGGATGTGCTCCTCGTAGTTGCCCTTGAGGGCCATGGAGGGTCCATTGTCCCTCCCCAGCGCTTTGTCCCTCTGGGAGTACGAGGAGGGGTCGAGGGGAATGCTCTCCATGTTCTCGAAGTCCATCTCGTACTCCTCGGTCTCCAGAGGTTTGTTCTCCTCGCTGTAGAAGAAGGAGACCTCGTGGAAGCTGGGGTGCAAGTCCTCCTTCAGCATCTCGATGATCTCGATGAAGGTGGGGCGCATCTTGGGGTTGTACTGCCAGCACATCTGCATCAGGCTGTGCCTGCAGCAGCACAGAGCACAGTCAGGGCAGCACAAACAATCCCACGTGCACAGCAAGCCTGGCACCCATGGCAGACCCCCCACCACCCACACTACACTCTGACACCCCAGGCTGTTTGTTCTCTTTCCATCCTCCACATCTGCCTCTAGATCCTGACACTCCTTTTTCTCTATTTCTGTCTAGATTAAAAATTCCTTCCGATCCCTTCAATTGTTCCTAACTGGGCTGCTGAAGGAAACAGGGCTGTGGTTCACAGACTCTGTGTGTGTGTGTGCACATGCACTTACAGCCAGGTCATCCTTTTTTAATTAATTCCCTTTTAATTTTAACTCAGCCTGAAAGATAACAAAGCTCCCAAAACTTCAAGGAAAATGGGAGGCTGGGCAGAGGACAGAGGTCCTGTAAACATCCCACCCAAAAGAAAGGCCTGCAGCAAGAGGTCACATGTTATCAGACACCATGGAGAAACAACTCACAAATACAAATAATGTCTCAAAGTGGAGTTTGTAACTGGCCATCAGACAAATGTCCTGCACAGCAGGCTTTTTTCATAGGGATACTCACAAAACATGTTTATTTTATGACTTTGGAAGTGCTGTTTTGGCCAGAAGCAGCTGGGGGAAGAGGCTACCAGAACCAGAGAGTTACCATCTGTGCTCCCTTTCCCAGCCAGAGCTGCTTTCCCTCACAATTGCTCCAGTGAGACTCCTCACACAGAATCCCAAGATTACTGAGGTTGGAAAAGACCTCCCAAGATCATCCTAAGTCCAACCTTTCATCCACCTCTACCTTGTCCCCAGCCCAGAGCACTGAGTGCCACATCCAGGCCTTGCTTGGACACCTCCAGGAATGGGGACTCCAAACCTCCCTGGGCAGCCCCTTCCTTGGATCACTAAGGATATTTCGGTGGAATTTCTGTGGGAGGTGCCTCACTAAAGTCTGGTTTTGTCCTCCCCAGTCAAGGAGGGTTAAGAGGAGCCTCAGGTCAGGCCATCTTTGTGGGCCACACTCCAGGCAAAGAGTGCAGCTGGGCTGGTTGTCCCTGCTTGGCACTTACAGCCTCTCTGGGCAGTTGTCTGGCTGATCCAGGTATCCTCCATCCATGACAAACTTCAGCACCTGCTCGTTGGAGAGTCCCTGGTACGGCTGCTCTGCCAAGCTGCTTATTTCCCAAAGGACAACACCAAACGACCTAAGGGAGAGAGAAATCTCCTGGTGAGAACAAAACACCCTGGAGTTATTTTGGAAAATGAACTTCTAAAGAACACGGCTATATTTTCATGGAAGCGTTTCAAAACAACGGCTTTGTTTTGTCTGTGCTCTGAGCGAGTCACTTCAAACTATGTGTGCTAAAACAAGGAGCTCCTGAGCTGGAATGCATCTGGGATGGCAGAGGACAACTTACCACACGTCGGAGTAGGTGGTGAACACCCCATCCTTGAGCGACTCGGGGGCCATCCAGCGCACGGGCAGCAGCCCCTTGCCCCCCTTGCGGTAATAATCCGTCTCGTAGATGTCCCTGGTCATCCCAAAGTCTGAGGGAAGCAATGGGGATGTGTTAAACTCCTCTCCCTCCATCCTGTGCAACATCTCCAGATGGATGCTGCCTTCCCCCCGCTGCCAAAGCCCAGCCTGCAGTCATCTGTCGCCTCGTGATTAATGGTCAAAACATTTCCCTTTTCCTGCATTTTTTTTCTACGGAGTCACAACAGAGACTCCAGAGTTAAATGTTTTGGTGACAGCTTCTATTCTAAACATTATTTTATTCATCCTCTCTAAGTAAAACAGAGCTCCCTTTGTCTGAAATCCCACTGTCCTGGCTTTAACTCCAGAGAGCTCTGAAAAATCACCACATAAAAAAATCACCACATAAAATCACCATAACCTTAAAACCACATTATTCAACCCTGCAGGGGGAGGAGACCCTGTTCTACACCAGCACCTTTTCTGATTATTCAGCCATCCAGAAGTCTATATCTATAGAAGCAAAGTCTTCTATAGTCTATATCCAGAAGCAAATTCTCCCAGGATTCGGAATCATCTCCTACTGTGGGGTTCCAGATTATTTTGAAATATTGTATTTACTTATTACTAAAATGTTTGGGTTAAAAACTGGGTTAAATTACTTTTAAAAGCCACCTGACCCAATGACAGGATTATCAGCAGTGGGTTTGTTGTACCCAACTCCTTCTTTGTCTTAATTCTCATGGAAGCAAAGAGCAGTGAGACAAACCCAGGTAGTTTAAGCTGGAAAGGTAATGAACCTTTGGGACAGAGGTCCTACAAGTACAGGGAATAGAGAAGGGGAGAATAGAGAAGGTGAGAAAAGCTGCTCTGGCTCTACAGGAGATTTGTTCTTACTGAAGTCCACACAATTCTGTCACAGGGAAGAAACAGAGGGAAGTGCTGCAATTTCCTAAAGGCAGACCACCCATGTTTGATGCTTTGGTTTTACCAATTTGCTTTTACATCAAACACAATGCACAGAACCATCTCCTGATCACAGAATGGCCTGGCTTGGGAGGGACCAGCAGCACCTACCCCCTATTTTCACAGTGAAGTCCTCTGCCACCATGCAGTTGCGAGCTGCCAGGTCCCTGTGCACGAATTTCTTGGCGTTCAGGTAGGCCATGCCGTCGGCGATCTCCGCCGCCATCTGGATCATCTCCCTCAGCGTCGGGGGCGGCCGGCCCGGGTTGTTCTGCCAGGAAAAATCACAGTCACAGAAAGGTGTGGGTTAGGTGTGACCCTAAACATCATCCAGCTCCCTGTCATGAGCAGGGAACCCTGCTCCAACCTTCCAACCTGGCCTTTGATATTTCCAGCTTCTCTGCACAATCTGTGCCAGGCCCTGCCTGCCCTCACAGCCAAGAGTGTTTTCCCAAAATCACATCAAATCTACCCCTTTTCAGCTTAAAGTCATTAGATTAAAAAGTATTAAACTCCAAATCTGTCGGAACTCAGTGCATCCCTCCAGGTGTCCAGAATTGTTGAGAACCCCACCAGGGGGCTCAGAGACCCTGGCATGCAG
>JAHXMQ010012343.1:16654406-16665842 GCA_020466415.1 Ammodramus savannarum pratensis | reverse complement strand
AAAAATCCTATCCCAAAGCTGCCCAAGAGCCTGACATGAACAAACCCGTGGACAAGCACAGCGACACGAGGGGCTCCAACCTGTCCAACCTTCCAGGGGTGTATAAATATTGAACTCGCTGCTAGCAGTGGCTCCCAAGACTGAGGGAACAATGCCTTTTCCCCAAGCTCTCTGATTAGAGATTCAAACAGACATTTCTTGGTGCTGCTGGGGCCCGGCTGGGGGGGACAGGCGGCCGTGGAGTCAGCGCAAAGGAATTTCCACCTCCGGATGGATCGCTCGGTGTTTCACCACTTCCCCGTGCTCCAGGTGGAAACAACCCTCCCTGAGACTGTAAACACATTCCCCAGCCAGCACAGGTAACCAGGTATTTAACAGGCAAGTCAATTAAGCGTTAAGCTGTAAAAAACTTTGGTGTTTTTTCTTGTTTTCTGTTAATAAAATGGTGAGTTGTCTGAAAAAGAGGGGGAAAACACCATTCAGGATAAGTTTTGCTGTTTCTTTGGGATTCTCTGTTTTTTTCTCTGGGATTTTGGGATTGTTTTAATAGCAACATCCTGGGTGAGCTGAAGTGGGTGCTCACACAGGTTTGGGTTGGGTAAGAGGAATATGGTTCATTAAGGACAAATTCTGAACCACACACATCAACATCAATATGTTGCACATGTGCTGTCCAGGCACCACATGGGTTTGGGACTGATTTGTTGTGAATAAAGGTGATTTTTTTTAGGGTGAAATAACAAGCCCTGTGTGTGTGGATGGGGGTCAGTGGAGGCAACCTGGGCCACTGTGAGTGTCTGGTGTCCAACTCTCCTTGCTGCACCAGCTCCTCTCCTCTGGCTCACACAAACTCTCATTTTGATTACAGACAAGGCAATTAGGAGGCTCCAGATCCAAGGGAGTCCAGGACACAAAACAACTGCGGCAGGAGAACCGCCCTCAACCTCAGCCAATGCATTTGCTGCCTGAGCAGGGGAGGCATCCAAGCCAACCGCCCGCTATCTGCACAAGGCAAACAGCCTTAACCCTGCCAGCTCCCCAGCCTGCCACCACCACCACCCAAAACACCACCAGCCCCATGCATTTCATGCCACTTCATGCAGCTGAAGGGCTGCCGTGGCTTTTGTGGTGTTTAATTGGCACGGGGTGTTTATAAGCTGGAAGGGAGTGTGGCGTTGCCACGGGTGAAAATGGCTTTTTTTGGCTGAAAATGGCTTTTTTTTTGGCTGAAAATGGCTTGTTTTGGCCATGCCACAGCTGCCCTGGTGCCAGGGCTGGGTTGGTGTCACGTTAGATGATGGGCACACACACAGAGCCCCACAGAAACAGGATCTGCACGTCCCTGTGGCTTTTTTTCCCCTCTTACTGTAAATGGCTGCGAGATGTGACACATAAATTTATCCCCACACACACAGAGTCCTGCCTGAGTTAGGGCTGCAGAGGGAACTGTAATTTCATTTCCTAACGGTACAGTCCCAGCAGTGACCTCCTCAGCAATGGGTTCTTGTGGTTCTAAACAAAAACAAAACCAACAAGGAAAGGGGAAAAAAAAATAAAAAGGAAACCCAAGGACTAATCACCCCCGGCAGCAACTCCTCAGTGTGTTGCAAGCATGTGATCTTAATTTAGTACTACAGAGCCTGGGCTTGCTTCCTGCTGCAAGTGCTGAGCAGCACTGCTGCTATGGAAATCCATATGGGTTTTACTCCTTAGAAAATCATGTATGAAATCCTGTTGTACTTACTGAGTATTTTTTATTAAATTTCTTTTGCTCTTTCACTCTTTTTTTTCCAGTCAAGAAGACCCCTAATTCAGGCAGTTGTTAAGTGCCATTTGTCCTATAAATGTAATTTTTATCCCTAAACCTATTTTTAATTTTTTCACTCATGATCATCTACTTTCTTGTGAGCATTTATTTGATCTGAACACAAAACTGACACCACATCTTCAGGCAAAATATTGTATTTCATTCTGTACAGCAGAAGAGATCACTTGTAATTTAGAGCAAGACCAGCATCTTTAATGTTAATTTGGGGCATTTCCCTGTAAAGCTTTGATTGTAATTTTACTCAAAACAATAGAAAAAAGACAACACCTAATCCCAGTGCATCAATGTATCATAAAGCTGAAAACAGCTATTAAATTAAGCAAAACTGTGTCTGGTGAAGACTAAGTAAAAAAATAAACCTAAAACCCACAGCGGAGTGGGTAGACAGAAGATTGCTGCAAGAAAACCAGTGTACTGCAAACCCCACTGCATTGTGGCCTATTCCTTCAATTATTTCTTCATGTCACAGAGGCCAAAAGAGGCAGAAACCTAAACCCCAAACCCCAGGAGCAGCAGCAGAAACGTGCCTGGGAGGGACAGGGCTGGAGAGCTCCAGTGGACTGTAAAAAGCACAAGGACTTTAGATCGCCTTGGTGACAAACAACAGCAGCTCCCCCAGCCCTTCCTGAGCCTACAAAATAAATGGAGTAACTAGAAGAGCACAAAAAATAGGAAGCTGACACGGTGATACCAAAATCCTGCCGGCAACGCCCAAGCAAAATTCAGGAAATAATCACGAGATGCTCAAGCAAATTTAATGTCACTTCTTCCCCGAGCTCAGCTGCTCTAACAACACTCACTCATCCCTTCCTCTTCCCCAAAAACAACCAAGGAACAGCCCTTCCAAAAGGCACTGACTCAAGGGCTGTAACCCACAACAAAGGGCTGCAGTTCTCAGCACCAGGTCGGGAAGGAGCAAGTGCCAAATAAATCCCAGATTTTACAATCAGCACTAAAATAAAGTGTTATTTATAAAATAAGATATTACAGTACATAATGCCATGACCCCTCTGAACTGCGAGCTGGGAACATTAGGAGGTCTGTATTTACACAGGAACAGATAAAATTAACTGCAGGTGCCTCCCTTCCCATGGACAGTGACTTCCAAAAACAACACACTTACTACAACGTCAAGGAAACTCTTCCCATTGACATTTCTCAGGACAACATTACACCTCTTATCTCATCTATCAGTAAGGACAAGGAAAAAAAAAAAAAGTTTCTCCTCCCAAGCCTTGCACAAACTACGTGCTCAACTGGAGCTGCATGGAATGTCTCAGATATTCCAACCCAGCACTTCCAGCCAGGAACAGATGAAACCCATGGGGATGTTGGACCTGTGAGGATCAGTGAAGGCACTTGAGATGAAAGGTCATGCTGGGACTCAGGTGTTTATTGTTTCTTATCAGTAAAACAGTCTCACTGCTGTGAGTTCGGCAGCAAGGCACAAAATGGCCAACAATGTCTTGTTACATCTTAAAAGATTAAACTATCCAATTAAGAACTGACACCCAGATTATTTTCCCTTTTAACCCAATAACTGATCCCCAAAGAGCTGCAATGTGGAATTTCTGCCCAATTACAAAATACCACCTAGACCCATGAAGAAGGAGGAAGAAGAAGCATGGAGAAGGATGACACCCTGTGCCCTCCATCTTGCTTCCATCCACAACACACTAAAAATCCCAAAACCTCAATTTCTCACCAAGTGATGCACTTACACTACTCTCTATAATCCATTTCACACTTTTGTGGATTCTAGTCTATCTTGAAGTTTAGGAAACTTTCTCCATGAATGAGAGTCAAAGTCAGTGCTGCTCTGGGGGTCAGGGCACTCCAGAGCAGACAGAGAAATATTCCAAATTTCCTGTGTTTCCACAGATCAGCAAATGTGAGTTTAGACCAGATAAAAGAGTTCAGAGCCTTGTGCCACCTTGTCCTGCCATGATAGTGGAAGAAGTTGCTGAATGGAGATATGGGAAAGGTTGAGCTCAGTTGTTTACAGAGGAAAGGGGCAGATAACAGGAGAACTCTCCAGAAACAGCCTCCTCTGTGCCAACCTTCTGCTGTTTAAACTGAGGAGTAATTCATTATCTTCTGCACTACACCTGCTGCTGGGGCATTTCTCTGGAAATACATATTTGCTCCTGTGTGAGTTATGACAAGCAAGATGGGAAACGGGGTAAGAGGAGCTCTCACATATGTAAACACACACATTTTGCTTATATAATATATAAAATATATGTAAATAATTTCAATATGGTGAAACCTGGAGGAGTCATCAACCTCAATGGACCCACAATGCTTTTGGTCACTCATTCTTCATCTTCTCAGTGAAAACCTTTGCAAATGAGCTTCAACAGCTCCACACCAAGGCACAAGGCACAGGTGTGCCAAGTCCTGTGCAAATTCAGATTTTATGGATGGAGATTGACAGCTCAATATCACCTCTTATTTTTAGAGGACACCAATATCATCTCTTATTTTTGGAGGACACCAATATCATCTCTTATTTCTGGGGACAGGACTTCTTGGGCTACAAACCTTAGCTATGGAAGGTCATCATCTTCTTCCACTAAACCCTCAAGACAGACTCCCATTTTCATGGATTTTTTTAGACCTTTTTGTTTCTCTCCCTCATCTTCTTCCACTGAATCCTCAGGACAGACTCCCATTTTCATGGATTTTTTAGACCTTTCTGTTTCTCTTCCTTGAAGATTTCCACTCCTGCTCTCCTCTCTCACCCCAACTATTTACACAGATAACTGGATGTTTCCCACCCTAATATTGCCCAGGCAGAACAAAGATCAAAGAAACATTTTCCTTTTGTGCATTTTAAGCAGTAATGTTCACACAATGGCTGCAAACCTGGGCTTACAGAGCAAAGCACCTCATGCTGAAATAAAAAAAAAGAATTAATAAAGAAATTAAAACTCAAGACTAGGTCTGTTTTCATTCTCTGGCACCTTTCAATCGAGCTGATTCCCCATGCAGGTACAAACAACTTGCAGGAATCAAGCAAAGCTGTTGTCAGTTGAGCCCCAAGTACCAAAACACAGAGTTTGATTTGAAAACACAGCAGCAACTGTTAGAGGTGGGACAAGTGTCACAAAGTGCACACCAGGATAGCGAGCAGGAGCTGTAAATACTTCACCCAGTGTCTACAACAGTGCTGTTGTGCCATTCTCTGGCAAGCAGGTCAAGCCTGCTCCTTGTACTTTGTGTTCAAAATTACATGGGAGCTTAGTGTAAGGGATCAGAAATAACCACCCACCCACCTCTGCTTGGCAGCTGTTTTTCTTTTTATATTTTTTTAATATGCCAGCCCCAAAACTGACACCACATCTTCATGCAAAATATTGCATTTCATTCTGTACAGCACAAGAGATCACTTGTTATTTAGACCAAGACCAGAATCTTTAATGTTAATTTGGGCCATTTCCCTGTAAAGCTTTGATTGTAATTTTACTCACAACAATAATGTTGTGGTTTTTTGTTGTTATGGTTTGTTAAATTTCAATCTTTATTACAACCCAAGGATTTGGTGTTATCATCCAACGGTTGATGCCACCTGGGAGCCTCATGAAAACTTCCTGTTAATATTTAACTATTTATTACTCTCCAATGTACAGCATCTTGTAAACATCCCTGTTCACTTTAACCTGCTGCTGCCAAACCTGCTCACTCACTGCAGCCCCAAATCACAGGAAAGCGGTCCAGGAATATCCTAAAAATAATGATGGTCCTTCTAGCTCAGGATATTCCATAATTCTATGGTTCTATGTGAGAAAAGAGACAAATGGAGATGCACACAAGGACTTGGTGATGGTTTAAGAGCAAGGTCCATCTGATTTTTCCAAACCCAGGTTATTACTTTAACCTACAAAGCCCATCCTGAAAATGAGGAGTGATGAGAGGATCAGGGCACGAGGCAAAACATCCAAGCTCTGCTTTCTGCAGAGATAAGGGAGGGACAAGATTCCTTTCCTCAAGGCCAGGGGGAAGGATGTTGTAGTAAACAAGGCATGAAAGAACGAGAGCTATGCTGCCACGTGGGGATGAGGAAAGATGGAATTTTAGATACGTTATATAAACGTAATCCCAGCACAGAAAACAACAAATCTACACCAAAACAGAGGCAGAGCTTCCAGCAAAAATGGAGCTGTCCATAACTGAGAAAGGCAATGGAATGGGAGGAAGTATAAGATTAACCACAAGGAGATTATGCTGATAACTAATGATCTACACAGAAATGTCAGGCAGAGGTTAAGATTTTAATCTGGGCAGATTTCATGGCGCAGTCATGAATTGTAAACATCGATACTGAAACCAAATTTGTGTTTGTGGGTGACGAGACTGAAAACAAAGAGAGAAAAGGAAGGGATCACTCCAGATCCTCCTTCCTTGCTCCAGATCCCCATTCCTGCCTCACCTTCCAGAGAGGATGAGGAGAGAAAGGCAAAGCAGCACCTGAAGGCCAGGTGTGCAAAGAAAAGTGAATTTTCCCAGGAGGCAGAGTTAACTGGCTCTACTAAAAATATTTGATTTTTTTCTGAAATTATCAGGGTGCACGAACTGTTCAGTGCACATTCACTGCCTAAATTGAAGCTCACCAGGAGCACTGACACATCCATCCTCCAATGATTTCCTCCTGTGCCTTCATAACTTCACAGGTGTCACTTCAGCTTCCCCTGACCCTACAATAATTTTTTCCAAAGCAAATCTGAACTGTGGAAAGGAGAAACAGATGTAATAACTTGTTAACCAGTATCAAATCGATCAATTCTGTACAAAATTGTCTTAACTCCTCGAGTTGTGTCCTCCTGCCCATTCCCCTGCACCCCCTGCCCTGTTTGCCCAAAGCTCCACACACGCTTGCCACAGTTTATTTCGAGGCATAAGAATTTCCTTAGCAGGACTGAAATAGATACTGTTTGCCTGCAGAGCCAAGCAATGTGCAATGTATTTTTATTTACTACTCGCCCTCGTCATCCTTGGCATACCAGCAATGCCCATTTTCAAGTAATTCACTGTACACCAATGTGGCACTGCACAAATTCTCCAGCTTGGCTCTCCCCAGAGCTTCTCCTTACAAACAAACTCATCCCTGGAGTTTTTTGTGACTGTGCCACATCCCTCTGCTGCTCTGACCCAGATGCCAAATGAGAAATGATAAAAATGACCAAAAGTCACACAAACACAACCCTGAGGAAAACCAAACGACTGGAGATGAGTAGAAAAACCATTAACTGCATTGCACAAGCCACCCTTGGAGGCCATTAATCTATCTCTCCTTGTAAATTACGCAAGAGAAAGTTGTAATCTGAAGGCATTTAATGCCAAACTAGTTGTGCCATCTCAACAAGGCCAACAACAGGGGACTGAATCATCCAAAGTTACCCTGAACCCAGGAGATTTTGGATTCTCAATCCTCCTTCTACAACAGTTGATGGGTCCAACTGTCAATGGTCAGAATTGAGAAAATTCTGCTTTATTTCACAAATTCTGCTTTATTTCACAAATTCTGCTTTATTTCACACACTGGGAAGCTCTTAAAATAAAAGTGACTGTCACTGAGGTCACAGGGAAGTGCAGGGGTAGTGAAAATCCCATTATCCATGCTGGGCCAGCGGGAGGAACAGGATCTGCTGACATCCCCCACCCCTGCAGGCGTGTGCCACGGTGCTAAAAACCTTCACTTTATCAGCACAGCACTCAGATATGGTCTAATCACCAGCTGCCATCAGCATTGTCCACTGCAGAGCAATTAGGATTATTCAGAGCTCCCTAATTGATACCACAGCCACACACCTGCAGATCCCTCATGGGGTAGGGACTGGGGAAATCACCTTTCAATGGAGAGAGCCCTCTGGGGGAAAAAAATGACACAAATCAGCACTACCAAGCAAGAAAAAGGGATGGGACTCTCCTCTACAAGTAACCTGAAGCCATACCAGTTTCTCCAGGGACAAAGAGCCTTTTTCCTCTCCAAACTCCAGAGGTTTCAAGGCTCAGCTTGGAGCTGCTGGCTCTGGAATCAATCTGCCAATGGAAGGGAGCCCAAGGATTTTGGAGATGCCACCCAGCCCATCCACCTGTCCAAGGCCACCTCAAATACTCTACCTAAGATACTTCTGTTGGTTGTTTGTCTAAATCTAGATTAAAGTTAAATTTTGCCTTGAATCCTTTCCTGCATTGTCCAGCTGAAGTTTATGGAGTGAGGCAGCGAGGAAGAGACTGACAGCGCCCCAAAAAACATCCAGCACTCAAATCCTCTGCAGAACACCCCAAAGGAAAGCAAATCCCTTGGTTCCAGCTGCTTGCTGGGTCCTGCCCAGCCTCCTCCAGCAGCAGAACAAGGCGTGGATCTGACCCAGAGCCACTCCAAACCAGGCTCTGGGTGGGCAGACACACAGCAGAGAGAGCCACAGGCAAATCTGAGCGCTGAGAGACCCACGGCGCCTTTGGAAAACACAATCTGAACTTCTTTTTGTTATCACAGATTAGAGCATGTGGAAAAACAACTCTTCCCTGGTGCTGATGAGCAAAGAGCATCACGAGGCTGCTCCTCCTTCGGCCGCCGGAGCCATGCAAAACACGGGGACGTTTTTCTTATCACACCCACCAAATTCACACACTGTACAGGCCCAAAGCAGAACAAAAACTGTTTCCCAGAACAAAAACTGACACTCCATGCAGATACCCAGCTCCAATGGACTGGTTTTGTGGAGTAGAAACTCGATATCCAAGCGCTGAGAGAGCAGCCAAACTCTACACAAATTATTTAAGCAGCTCTGGAGATAAGGTTATTGGAGTGTAGAGGAGAAGCCTAAGGAAAATCTACACATGGCATTTATTTTGCTGATTTAATTATTGTAAAGATGCTGATGAGGTGAGAAGTTGTTTCATATAAAGCACCAGTTCATATATAAATTGTTTTATCCTTAAGTCTCCAGGTAAGACTGTCCTGTGTGCTCCCCTTGCCAGAAACAGAATGCTCAGATTCCCAGAGCCTAAAATCCACAGAACTGAATGAACAGAGAATTAGTTTATTGAGCTTTAAAGGCTTCCCTTCAAGTACTGTTTTAAAACAAAAGCTTTATTCCTTTAAGCCCTGTTAAGGCTCCACTGGGCGAGACTTGCAGACACTCAGACATCACACTGAGGAGCTCCATTTCCTCTCTGGCTTTTGGGAGCTTTTGAGGGGTACTTAGAGGGAGCTCTTGGACTCCTCCATCCCAAACTGAAGCTGTGTAAACACATCAGCCTGACTTCAGAAAGATGACATTCAGAAGAGACCAAAGACCAGAAAAACCAATCCTGTTCATTTCATTAAATCCCTGCTCTACATTTGCACTACCCAGAGAATATAATTGGATTGTCTTTGCAGAAAAGACAAGAAGAACATTTGTCTGGTACTCAAATTTTAATGAATCCTTTCATGGCTCATGAAGTATTAAAATCCTTGCAGCGCCGTAACGCAACATGGATGTGCTTAATGAAGTTGCAAATGGAAACAGAAAAATGCTTTGTTATCCTGTGATGTCTGTGGGATTGCACATGCCTTACTCCTGGAAAACCAACACACAGGGATAAGGCTCCCTGCACAATTCCTGAGATTTTCTAACTGAGCCCACCTTCAAGTGCAAACATTCTTTATGAACTTTATCAATCACAAAACGCTGCTGATAGGACAGAGTTTGTCTGCAGCCTCTGTGTGAGGGATTTCCCAGTGCCCAGCTCAGTGCAAGAGCTGCAACTTGACTTTTTCCCTGCAGGTTGCTGAGTGAACTCTCAGTTCCTGCTGATATTTCAGAGCAAACAGCTCCGAACTGACATTGTCTCACTCACGTTATGAAAGCGTCAATGCCAAGTTCAGCAGCTCTCACAGACCCCAAATAATCCATCCCTGCAAGACCTGTGTCAGAATTGGGATCTTCACATCCATGGGGGAAAATCAGGCAGTAAAAATCACCCAGCAAAAATCAGGCAGCAAAAATCAGGCAGCAACCAGCCCCATTTTGTGTTATCAAAATGCTGTGTGAGAACATCACATCCCAGCACCCAACTCCTCCCTCTCCACAGAGTGTCTGCCCCTCTGGAGCTGTGGGCAGCCCAAACTCCTGCCCTGGACCCCAGGTGATGGGGTTAGAGCCTTGCAGTGCAATAATCCTGTGTGCTCTCAGCATAATTCAACTCCCACAGCTACAAAACCAGAGAAAAACATCCAAAAATCGGGCTGGAAATTACGGCTGCACAGCTCCAAACCTGCCTGCTCCTTCCCTTCCTCACACCCTGCAGTCCAACAGGATTTGCTTTGATGAACACACTGGGACCAAGCTCCTCCCTCCCTGCCCCAGACAATTCACATTTTAAAAGCCACTAAATGAGGAATTGTGCCCAGGGGTCAGAGCAGAGTGAGCTGAGAGGAGCAGGAGGGAGCAGCAAGGCAGAAGCACAGATGTCACAGGTGTTTGCTCTGACCTCTGACAAACCTGCTCCCTAAATTCCTTTAACTTAAAACCATTCCTTTGACTTAAACCATCAGTCTTGTGCTGTAAGCTGAGCTCAGGCTCAGCTCATCACATCAGGGCCCTGAAATTCCAGTGTGGCCACACAGCAGCACTGATCCTGTGGGAGTCCAAAGCGACTCAATGTGTCCAGAAGCCTCCAAACTGCACTGAAAACTGACTAAAAAGACCTTGAAAGTTACATACTATTTCTCAGACCAATATTGCTAAATATTTGCCACCCTTTAATGCCTATGAATGAGGGACAATTCCTGAGAAGGGTCAGAATTCCTGACAGTTCACCCAGTGCATCAGCAACTGCAGAGTGGGAACTGAGCCCTGCAAAAGCTGAAACTGCCCGAGTTACAATTCCAATGGAGCAGCAGCTCTTGGCATCCTTGGAAAAGGGCACCTCTGGCCTGATACACACCATTAAAATCACATTTCTCTTTCTGGAGTGCACCAAAAGCATGCACACCCTGAGTTCTTTAGAAATGTGTTTAGAATTAATCCCAACTTTCTGCTGAGTGCTATTCTAACTGGACTTTCTTTCCATCCTTTTTTGGTGGGATTTCCTTCAAAGCATCATCTTCCTCAGAGTCTTCAGGACCCCTCAAAGTGCCCAGGAGGCAGGGAAATAAACACCTTCTCAAATGAAGGAATTCCTACTGAGGGTACAGAAGCTTCTCAGTACAGAGCATCCAATTCCAGCCATAAAACTTTCAGGGCAGGAACAGGAGCCGAGTGTCCTGCCCTGTTTTGTCAGTTTAAACCCAGATTCACAAGGAATCCAGACTCTTCACACAAATCCATTAAAGCCCTCAGCCAGCACTGGAGCACTGCAGGAGCCAAAGTGAATTCTGTGTTTGTTTTCCATGTCACAAGGCAAAAGGAAAGCCAGGCCCACAACCTGCAGCGACGTCAGCCTGTGCTCCTCAGTACCCTCAGCCAAAAATCTGAGATAAAGACAAGGCAATGGCTGGGATCCATATCTCCCTGCACTCTTATGCAATGCCAGACAAAAACTGGGCTCAAAGAAGGAATTGGAATAACTACAGGCTCATCCCAAGCAGGCAATCCCAGCCACAACTTCCCCTG
>JAHXMQ010012343.1:16607118-16619583 GCA_020466415.1 Ammodramus savannarum pratensis | reverse complement strand
GGGTGACACAGCTGTGAGCCACAGCCCCTGCCCCAGTCAGGCACTGCCATGGCTTCCTGCTACAACCATCTCATGCTTCCAGAAGCTACAGCCCAGTGCTTTATTCTGCCTTGGATCAGAAGGCAGATTTGCTGAGCTGCAGCAATAAAGAACCTTTATGGTTCACACTGCAGGATTGCTTTATCAGTTTGGCCAACACTGCACACACACTCTGTGAGAAGGGTTCCTAAATTAGCTCAAGCATCACCTCCTAGAAGAATGCTGTTTCTGCAGAGGGTCCCCTCTCTGATTGAGGAGGGAACTGTTTAAGCCATTTTTATTCAGTGCCTGGGCATTCATTGTTCATTTACTGAGAAATAAATGCAGCATTTTGCATGCAGCACTTCTGGTAGCACAGAACCCCATCCCACATCCACGGGCCTTACCTTTTTCCCACAAGAGGTACAGCTGCTCTGGATTTTGGACATGCACTTCTTGTGACAAGTCAGCTTGCACACTAGAGAAAGGAGCAATAGTTATAAGCATCTAAATCACACTTTGTACCCTAAATCACCCACTTTCTACATGGCCTGTTCACTCACCACTGCACAGACAGGCCTTCTCCATGGGCCAGATGTAGGAGGAGCAGTGCTCACACGACTGCCGGATGCTCACTTGGTAATTTGTGAACACGTGGCCATTGTGCTCTTCAATCTGGTGAGAGACAGCAAGGAACCAGTCAACTCTTCTTGCCTTTTAAAAATTATTATTATTATTTTTATAAAACCTTATTAACAAAACCATCCATTTCCACCTTTTATTTCACAATTATTTCATCCTGAAACCAAATTTCACCCTAATCTTAAGGAACTTAGGTTTGCTGGAATATTTCATAATTGACTTGCTGCCTTAAAGTTCATCAGTAAAAGAGCTGTAGTTTTGTTATTAATATTTAGTAGTTGTTTTAAACAGCCCATGCTTGAAAAAGCCTTTAGACTTTAAAAGAAGCTATGGACAAGCAAGAAAATGCTTGAGTACTACCTATCACTGCATGAGAAAGATCTCTGCTTTGTGAAAACTGGTTTTGTATTGTCACATCTTCATAGAAGAGGTAAGTGAATGAGCATGCAAAACAAACCAGAATGTCAGTACAAAATCAAGCTCTTCAAAGGGTGTTTGTGTTCAGTGAGAGCACCTGAGGACTTGGATTATGGCAGAAAGAAAACACTTACTGCACGATCCTGCTTCCGTTTCTTCTTCTGGGCTTTGGTTTGCTGCAATGGGAAACAAAACTGGCCTTAGTCTTTGAAACTGAGACATCCCATTCCTTTTTTCTCCCTTTATTGAGTTTCCCAGACTTTACTTCACCTCCAGACATTGAGACACTATCCTGCAGCTGCAGCTTCAGCTTGGTTTGAGGGTTGTCTGAGCTCACACTATCAACTTCCTAAAAACCAACTGTGCTCACTGCCTGATGCCAAAGCAACTCCATCTCTCAAACCTCCAGAGAACTCCTATGTTTTCACCAGAGAAAATGCACACTTTCAGATTCTGAAAATATTAAGTTAAAAAATTAACAATTCCATAAAGGTGTAACAGCAATCAGAATTTGTTATACACATGATGTGTGTATGGCAAGTGTTTCCCAAATAATTAAGAATGCCATGGAAAAGGTTTTTGAGATAACACAGGTCCCCTCTGTTAACAGAGCAACAGTGTTTCATCATATCAGAAACCAGCAACAGAACAACTTTCATACCTTGGGCTGCTCAGGTTCCTCTTTCTTTGTATATCCTCTAATGAATTCATCCAGAAGGGATAGAAAGAGATTCAAAACCAGCTTGACTTCTTTCTCTTCCCTTTTTTTGGCCAGGTTTGTAACTAGGAGCTGGTAATTTTCCACCAGATCTTTATAGCCAACATGGATTTGTCCATTCTAAAGAAGGAAAAATACTTGTCAGACATTCCTTTTTAATACTGTTGAGACAGTTTCATATTTTCATGTACTTAAGCTCAGAGGTGAAAAAGCAGAGCCATGATCAAAGTCAAAGATAACAGCCCGTGACAGAAACAAGTTAACACACTTCCCTCCTGCACTGTCCAACAGCACTTGGCTGACACAAGGCAGTGTCAGAAGAACATTGGAAAAGCTGTTGGCTCCTCTCTTCAGCATTAGGAGGCTGAAGACAGCAAAATCCATCCATTTCTAAAAATAAATTTATGGCTGAGTGAATGAGCAAAGGAAAACAAAGCAGGCTGCTTGAGATTACAGCAGAGCTGTAAAATGAGTCTAACATTCAGCTCTGAATTCTGTGCTGAGAATTGCTGAAGTGCTTTGTTGAAGAGCTGCAGGCCAAGCTTTTAACCTGCACACTCAACTCATTTATTGCCTGCCAACTTTCCTTTATTGAGACTTACTACTTACAGGAGCAGAGTACATGGTCTTGATGTTTCCTCTGAACTTCTCTGTGGCTTCAAAAAACAAACATTCAACACCAGACTTCTGGGAGCGTAAGTCATTGATCTAGAAAAGAAATACATCTGCATCAGATTTTGTTAAAAAAAGAACATCTGAACAGAGTTAAGCTTCAGTGGTTGGGCTTAGTCATTTGTGACCAGTCCAATTATTTAAAACAACATTTTTTTAATGCCCTGTGCTGATGATACAAAACAGTAGAGTTGGATAGTTGGGCATTAGAGAACTCTCTATTTACAACTTCTGCTGGTTTTTTAATAAAAGTTTTGCTGCCCACTCATTTGTAAACAAAGACCTAACATGAATGCCTTGTGCTGTATTTAATGCAATATTATGCATTCAGTGATTTGAGAAAAAGAACAGAAAGGGCCTTAATGCAGAGTAACTCAGTCAAACCATCCAATCAATTCCCTTTTCTTTAGATTATAACACAACTTGCACCTAGACCAGCAGGGTTGAAAATACTATATAAACAATGAACAAAGGTTTGAATTTTCTCATTGCTGGGAGCCTTTCACCTTGTTCAGGAGGAACTCATCCAGGTGTTTGAGCTCGTTGGCATTTGCAATCTCCCGGACCATGGACGCGCGCCAGTTCTGGGACGCGCTGGAGATCTTGCTGATCTTTATGGTTCTGTTCTTCTTGGCTTTGCTGCTCTCCTTCCCAGCCTGGGGACGGCCTGGCTGCCCCAAGGAACCTGCCAAGGAAATGGATCTGGATGTTCAAGCAGGGTAAGGGAGTTCTGCAGCATTTGTTTCCTCACAGGAAGATGCACTGTGCTGAGGGTTAAACCACCAAACTCACCTTCTGAAACCTTCTGGACACCTCCTGTGTCTGTAAAGAGGACACAAGACACCAGGGAGAGGCCATCTCCTTCCTCAATCACATCAGAACTCTCCTTTGCAATTTTCTTGTCTGGCTTTTTCCCCAAAAGTCTTCGCAAAGGGCTTTTGAAAGCAGACCTGAATACAAAAGCAGATACAAGTCTGGAAGCTGGCTCTGCCACAAGAACAGGCTCTTAACAATAACCCACAACAGGATTCACAACTATGGGGAATATTTAAGGCTCAACCTGCAGAAAAACTGAGAAGCACTACAAAAAGGAAAGACAATGTGAAAGCACTCTTGGAGTTTCTAGTATTTACAAAATCAGAGCACTACCTTCAGCACACACACACAACACCTCACATATCCACAACATCACTTCTGGCTCAGCAAGTCTCTGGGCTGCAGAATGCCAGGGAAGCAGCATTACATGCTTGCTGGGCTCTTCAGCTTTTCTACTGGTGTTGTATTACACTACATGAACCTTTAATCCCAGCTGTAAGTTGGTTCTTATTTTAAAAAGAACCACTTCACAGAAAGTGTTATGCAAGCAGAGAATCTGCTCCTCAGCAGGCTCAGATATCATGCTCAGAGCAACACAAAGCAGCAACACAGCCACTGGTGTAGCTGATCCCAGCTTGTGTCTCTGCACAATCACAGTCTCAAGGTGCCCAGCTCAAGAACCAATGGAAAACTTCTTTTTTTTTCCATTTTCTGAAAGACAGGCCAGTCACACACACAAGCCATACTTGGCATCCCCTTGCTGACTCGCTGGCTGCACGGGAACGGCCGTGTCCGAGCTGGGGAAGTGGTCACTGGGCTTCTTCTGCACAGGGCATTTCTTGTTGCCTTTTTCTTCTTCAATTGGGTCTGGTGACAGCTACAGGGGAGAGGAGGGGTCAGAAACTGCATTTTGAGTGACATAGATTCTTTAAATGTGAAGTTTACTTCATCATGACAATACACTTTACCCAACAGATATTAGCTTCCTAACACAAGAGCCAATGCTTTGATCAATGATCCACTTATTAAAAAATATATTTTCAAATATTCTTGGTATCAAACAAAACCAAAATCAACCTGAAGCCACACAAATCACTACAGATAATTACTCACAAATCTTTAATATTTATAAACAATGATAATTAAGTATCAATATGCACAACAGCATCAGTACCTGGTTCATGGCAACAGTCTGGGCCAGTGTTGAGAGGTCACTTAATGAAGCTGAACTCCCCTTCTTCCTGTAGTAAGAGAAGTTTCAGGATATATATTTTAATAAAGTCTGTGGCCTCTTCACATCTTTTAAATAACCCACATATCAACACTACATCTGAGTCAGCCCCTGCAATTTACTTTTAAATGCAAAATGTACTGGAGAAGTGAAAAAGCATGGGAATGTCAGATTTCCTGCCATGTCACAGGGATGATGCTTGCAAGCTGCAGGTCACTAAAACCTTGTTTTCAATGGGTAAAAGACACATGAAAATAAACTCCAGACACTATTTCAACTAATGCCCTGAATCCTCCTTTTAATACAGCCAGGCAGGCTTTGCAGCTTTTGTGAGCTTCTGAAAACATTCTGCCCATACAGATTCACTGCAGGGCTGGGAGCCAAGGAAAAGGAGGAGTTGTTCACAACTCCATGTGCTCCCACAACATGGCCCAAATGTACAGGCTCTCAGGAGCTCTCCATTGATTTTTAAACATTACAGATATCTGTTTTATAAGTGATAAAAAAGGAAGCTGCCCTTACTCTAGCTGATCCTGAGGAGACTTATCCACACGTATCCTTCCATCTAGAGACTGACTCAGCACATCATTCTGGCCAGAATCAGACTGCCTCTTTCCTTTCCACTTCTCTCTCTTGTACTTCAGCTTCTCTGGGTCATCCACATATCTCTGGATTGCAGAAGTGTTGCTGTCCAGGTCTTTGGCTGCCCTCTGCCTCCTGTTTCTATCTACCCAGCAGTCAGCAGGGCCATGAAAGCTAGCACCAGCAGACAGTGTGCTGTGAACTTTCAGTGCAAGATCTGTTGGCCTTTCAGGGCAGGTAAAGCTTTGGCTGCTTTTTATTTGGTTATTTTGATTCTGTTGTGGTTTTGTTCTATCAGCTGCCCTGTTCCCTGCATCTGATCCACGTGGTTGCTCAGGAACAGAATCACTTTCTTTTATCTCACTTGATGGTGGAGTGCCTGAAAGAGTTTTTTCTTCACTTGGACTTTTCTCTCCCTCACTGCCTCCCTGAAGGGCATTATCTTCTTGTGCTGTGGATTTCTCTGTCTCTGGAGCACCTTCCAGGGCCTGTTCAGAAACAGTTTGCTCCTCGTGGCACAATGCAGAGGGTCCCTCCGAGGACAGGAGTGCATGTTTGTTCTGCAAGTCGTTGTGCTCCAGCCCCCTCTGCCGACGGGATTCCCGCTTCTCCCGGCTGTTGCTCGCTCTCTCTGAGCCCTCCCCCGTGAGCTTCTGGGCTCTCTCAGATGAGCTCAGCTTCTCAGCCTGTTCATTCTCAGCTTGATCTTTATCTTCAACAGCTCGATCTGCCTCTGACTCGTGTTTCACATCTGTTGCTGGCTCACCCTGCTCATCCTTGCTCTTATCTTCATCTATGTTGGACATCTTGCTTGTATCTTGCTCTTTGTCTTCATCTTCCTGCATTTCCTTCTGCTCTTCTTGAGCTTTCTGCCTTTCTAGAACCATCTTCTGGTATCTGTTAAGAATTTTTAATATGAAAACACAAATCCTTAATGCCCAGGGGTCAAAAAAAAAAAACCCCAACTGCTTAAATGCAGCCCAAATAGCAGCACAGACCCAAACTACAGTTTGGGACTGCAGGGAGGTGTCAGGACTGGCAGCACCAGTGCAGCTGAGCTGAATAAATCTCAAATCCTGAGCTCTTATCCAGTGTCCACACTCCACTGACCACTTGATGCTGACTGAAACATCACATGGCAGTAACCACCTTAAAGTTCATACAATCCCAGAATGGTTTGGCTTGGGAGGCACCTTAAAGATCATCTCATTCCCATCCCCCTTGCCATGGGGATGAGACACCTTCACCTATCCCAGGGTGTTCCAAACCCCACCCAACCTGGCCTTGGCCACTTCCAGGGGCAACCACAACTTCCTTGGGCAACAATTTACCAAGCTGTTGACTAAGTCACCCCACCACACAAACTGAGCTTGGCAGGTGAAGCCAGGTGATAAATTGATGTTTTCATGCCATGCTCTCCTTCCCCTTTACCTCTTGCGCTGCAGGTGCCCCCTGAGCAGGGCCTGCAGGAGGCAAATCCTCCTCCTGAGCTGCAGGAAGCGTTTCCTGTGGCGGTGCCGCCTCCAGGCCGCCTGGATCTCGATGGCAGCGTTGTTCCTCTGCAGGGCCATCCTGACCCGGCGCGAGCGCCAGCACGCCTGCAAGGGAGGTTCTGAACTGAGGCAGGGCTGCCTCGAGCTGGGCAGTGCCCATGACAGGGTTGGTTTGTTTGTTGTTAGGAAAATAACAACAGTTTTTGGCAGTTCTATTATTGTATTGTAAAGATACCTGTAAAACAACGGCTGCCTGCCGCATCCTGAGGAAGCGTCTCCTCTCCAAAACCATCCTGAGCCAGCTCTGAAGGAGGATGATTTTCCTGATCACTTCTTTGTGTAGTGTATCCTGTAGTATCTGCCGTTCAGCCTCTTTCATAAAAACCTGTTCAGTTAAAGGAAAGTTCATCAAGAAGGAGTTAACTCCTTTCAGCCCCCACTGGAACTATATTAACAGATAAGGTAATGGTTTGGTACCACTGCACCAAACCTTACTGGCTGACAGTTTGCCCAAAAGATAAAAGTCCTTTTAAATTTCAGAGTTTGGATTCTAAAACTTACACCTGTCCTTACAGCCTTCAAATCACAGAACCCTTCTAAAATGTAAACATTGATCTGTTTTCAAATGCTAATAGCAACAATTTCCCAAACTATCTATATAACATGGATTTGTACTGTAGTCAAAAAACCAGGTTGGCATCAAAATCAAGGGGTCAGGTATAAGCTCTGTGTCACCACTTGCAAGAGATAAAATAGCCAATTTAGGTTTAAAAAGCAGAGAAGAGTAACACTTGTAAATGAACTGCACTGAATTTTGCAGTGTACAGCAGTGGTTCTTACTGCCTTACAGAAAGTTTCACAGACCTTGGTCTTCCCTATTTGATAGTAGTTTTCATTCAGTTTTAGTTTATTCAAATAAGCACAAATGTCTTCCTTGGAGGCTTTGGCATTTTTGGGCAGTAACACCTGAAACTGGTCAATGAATTCCTGAAAAAAACAGAGACAGCAAGAGACCAAAGTTAGAAGGCAACTCCCAAGTTTGGAGTTTTAGCTCTAAAATAGAAATCTATTTAAGACACTTAAGGGATATGAAAATACTTACCTCTCACTACAAACTGAGCTATTTCTCCATGTAAAATGCAGGCTACAGTCAGCCTCTGTTAATGGGAAATATCACCTGGATGTGATCTCTAAACCTACAGAGTTTTTTACAGAAAACTAATTCCCACATTAGACAGCACTGACTGAACTCAGAATGTTTCTTCCTGGTTGTGTGAAGGGAATTTACTGGCAGACAACCCACAACAGTTTAACTATGACTTTTTACCATGCAGGCTCTCTCAAAACTACATAAGAAGTGTTTTCTGAAGAGAGCAGATATTCCTGAAAGCACAACCCAGTTCCCATGTACCTGGAATGTGTATTTGGCACTGTAGCCAGACCTCCTGATCCGCACAGTTTCCAGCATGCCCGTGTACCGTAACTGCTGCAGCACCAAGCTCTCATCAAAGAGCATCTCCCTCTGTAAAGGACCAGCAGAAAAGAGCCAGTGAGAGCCTGAGGAGCCTGAGCAGAAATAGAGATTCCAAGGCTGAGCCCTGGATCTCAGCTCTGAGGCAGCCTCACCTTCTCTGCGTTGGAGCGGATGCAGCGGATGAAGAATGGCTCAGCTCTGCCCAGGGTCTCCAGCAACTTGTTGAGTGAAGACTGAAATGAAACAGTCACAAAAGTTTTTCTTTAGGATAGAATTTTGATGGTGATTTGGTGTTTGACAGCAGGATAACTTCTGTCTCAAGAATCAGGTTGTTTCAGGTCTCATGGCTGTACGAAATCCAAACAGATTCTGCCATATTGCTCAGCACATCCCTGTATTTGGTATTTGCTTTTAGCTTTTCTCAACAGAATTTCAGGCAGGATTTGAACATCCTCTCATGCTCTCACAGTAGCACTAGATCTGTATACAAGGATGATCAGTAGAGAACCAACACATTTCATGGCATAAATGGCATCTCAAAATGTACTCTGACTTTAATCAAGCATAAACCTCACCTCAAAAAACCCTCAGGAATAAAACCCACTTGGTTTTCCAAGCAAGACCAGCCCAGATCAGCCCAGCAGGGGCTGTTCCCTGAGGTTTGTCACCCACCTGGAACTGGGCACTTATGCTGGGGGGTTTCTTCTTCTTGTGCAAGTGCAAAAGGGACTTTGTAGTCCGGTCATGCAGAGTCATGCTCATGATGAGCTTCAGAGATTTGGAATCCAGCAAGTTCTACAAAAAAGTTTTCATAATCAACAAAGTGCAAGTCTTTCAACTAAAAGGGAAATATTTTCTCTGAAATGAGTCAGAATGAAACCAGCTACCCAGAGTTCCATATTCAGTGACATGTTATATTTCATGATTATTTCTATTTTGGGCCAAAACATTTCTTAGGAGTGAAACTGTTCCAGTGCCCTGTCCCAAGAGTGTAAGGTGAACAAGGGGAATCACACAATCACTGCATTTGCTTCCCTGACTTGGAAGTGATTTCATGCATTTATGGCATCTTCATATCTGTCTAATTAAACAATTCTTATTAAAGTGAACATTCACCTATTTTTCAGCTTGTCAGGATAAATAACACAACTTTCCTACACTACAAAACAGGACTGAAGTGATTTCTGTCAATCAAAATGAAATTCACAGTGCAAAAAAGGCCCATACCCAAGAGAAATCTAAATTTTCTGATTACCTTGGGAATGATCTGCTTTTGCTTGACACCTTTACTTTTCCTGTGAAAACATTAAAGATAATTTAAGAAAAAAAATGCACATGATTTTTGATTATTTCAGCAAGCCATAAATTGGTGCAATTTATGAGGCAAGGTAAAGGACAGCAGAAAATGAGCACAACAGCACCAGGGTGTGTTCATGCACGACTCTTACAAGTGATCAATGCAAGAAATGCAAACTGCTCTGCAACAAGAACAATTTCTTTTTCTTAAATAAACTCTGTAGGTATTGGAAGCTTTCAAAAGTGAAACATTACTTCTGAATTATACTCTTAAGCAATTGTATGGTCATTAAACTCATTATAATACAAGGCCTAGCAAATAAAAGTGCTCTATTCAGAAGTTACAGCTGCTGGCACCAGAAGCTCTGTGAAAGAACACTGGGAGCAGGAGGACAATGCATGTCCCAGCACCAGGGACTCTGGAATGTCTGAGCAGGTCACACACAGAAGGTGAAGCAGTGGAAGCTCTCAGAAATCAAGCTGCAGCTCACATCCTGCTGGTTCTAAGCACATTAACTCTGTGATATAGGGCAGGTTTCTGCTCTGAACAACCCTGTTTACATTTACTTATTATACAGCAGAGCACAGATTAATTTTCTTACACACACACAGAACTGCAGATGTAAAGGCTCTAAACCCAGAAATACATCCAGCACCAGCACCCTGAATTTCAGGAAACATTTGTCACACCTTGTGGGAGATCTCACTATTGAATATTTTGCAACAAAAAGCTCATATTAGATACTTGGAGCTTTTAGAGTTCACATGAGAAATAGGTTTAACTTTCAGCTAATACAATGAAGCAACAAGGTTTTCTCTACAGTCTATTTGCAGAAGGGATGTTTTCTTTTTAATTGTCTTATTTAGGGTTTTTCAAAAGAGAAATTTGGCACAAGCATCACTTTTAGGGAGTGGAGTAATGCCTGGTTCTTGTTGCATTCCAAAGCAATGGGCAGAGCACTCACAGGAGGTGGGAGCAGTGTTGAAGCTGACTGAGGGACCGAAGCAGCTCACAGGGATCATCACCCTGCCAGGGCAGTCCTTTAATGCTGGCGATGATTTGTTCATGCATGTCTCTAAAATGATCCACAGCAAAACACAGGTGGCAAACAGAGATACACAGCCATGAGAGAGGGGGAAAAAAGGAGTTAAAACCCCAAAAGGTTCCATCACCAAGTGTGCTCCAAAATGCAGCAGGTCAATCCCAGGCTACTTTTTCCTAAACATGATGACAAATCAGCACTTTCTACTCCATCAGTGCTCTAAAATTTAATTGCCAGTCTCATACTCAACTTACTCTCTGATTCTACCTTTTAATGCAAATTCTTGAGCCATCAATTCAGAAAAGAGAGGGAAATTTAGAGAGTTTAATTTAGAGAGAATAATGGTTATGGTTAAGCCAAGGAACCTTTTCAGGTTAATATAAGCTTCTTTATAACCAAGAGTAAACATTTTTATACAGAGATTAGACTACTAAAATGAGGCTACTTAAACACTTACAGCAGAAAAGTAAGTTATAAACAAACTGTTAGAGGGATACTTGAAGAAATTTTGGATTTCATTTCCGTTTCAAGCTTATTCATGTTTAGCTTTTCAAAGTAAGCCTGGGATGGCCCTTAATTCATGGCATGTTCCATTCTTCAAGCATGCACTGTGCTCTTGTGAAGTGCTGTGTCCTGGCACAGAACTTACCTTCTTTACTCTCCAGAGAGGCACAAACCAAAAATAACAGAAGTGTAAGAATCACTTCTGACTCTTAGGTGCTCTCCCCATTCTGAGCTGCTCCCAGAGGCAGCAGCATTATTACACAAGGTTGTGGCTTCCCTGGGTACCTCTGAACTTTTCTGAATATTTAAGATAACCCAAGGAAACAGATCTGGTAAGCTGTGACCAATCCTTTCACACAAATTGGATATTTAGTTCTTTGTTTCCCCAAGTGACAGAGGCTGTCCAGGATGCAGTAATTAGGAAGCAGCATGAAGTCACTACTTTAAGTGCTCCATGGCTTCACTGTCACCCAGAGCACACTGAGAAAGTCACTGTGTCCTGGAAATGTGCCTCCCTGGCCTTGTGCTACTTACTTCTTGTTCTCACAAAAAGAAATGATGTCTTGGAAAGCATTTATATCGAAATCCTCAGAACAATCAAATGAGAAATCGAGCACTGAGAGGCTGCAAAAGGAACATGTACAAAGCCTAAATATCCATGGAAAGGCAAATCTCCCTACAGAGATACAGTTCTGAAAGACTGGCCCTGCCTCTGCCCCCTTCAGTGACCCAGACTGGCTGCAGAGGAGCACACAATGCTAAAAGCTGCACACAGCAACCATAAAGATCTCAAAAACCCAGTGGGGAATGGAACTGAGGCTGTCCCCAACATCTGGTGGCTTTGGGTCTCACATAAAATAAGCCAGAGTGTTGTTTGGATGGTATTAAAAAGGCCAAAGAAAACAAGACAGAAGAAATAAAGCTTGCTTTCCTTGTGGAAAGATCTAGCTGAGATTAGATCTATGAAAATCCAGCTCAGCACTTCAGCTGTTCCCTGCAGGGTTAGGGGTGTGTTTCTCACCGATAAACTTTTTCTACCGGCGTGTTGGATCTCTGGAGCTCTCCAAGGGGAACTCTGGGTCCTTGACGTACCACTCCTGCTAGGAAATAACCAAAAAACTGCATTTTGACAAAGATATGAGCAGGCAAAAAATCCCCCAAAACCACCAACTTTAGCCAGCAAAGTATCATCCAAGGGCCTGGAGTTTTTATCCAGTCCTTTATCAAGCCACAGTACATTGCTGTTCAAACTTCCCTCTACCAGACAGGAAGCTGCAGCTGCTCAAATTTAGTTATTAACCCTGAATACTCATTTGATACTTCACAGAGGTCTAAGAAGGTCAAAACTAGTGATAAGATGAGAATACCAACTTTCACAAACAGGTCTTCAAGTCTGTCCCAGCCTGCTGGAAATGCTGCACTGACTGGAGGAGGAAAGCTGAATGACCTCAGGTAAGAACAGTGACAACCTCCTCCATTATTAATATTAAACCATTTCCACACAGTTTGCCTTCAGCACCAAAGATGGTGTCTGGTTGATGAGGTTTTGCCACAAACTC
>JAHXMQ010012343.1:16553333-16564406 GCA_020466415.1 Ammodramus savannarum pratensis | reverse complement strand
CAGATGAGAATTGAATACACACCCCCACTTCCATCCTAATTGATTAACCCTCTACTGGGTGTTACCCTGATAAATCAGAACTAGCTCCTGTCAGAGCTCTGGGGACTTTTGCTATAACCTGAGCAATGAGATCTGCTTGGAAACATTCTGCTTTATTTCTTTTCCTTGTAGTGTTGCCGAAGTTTGAGCTGCTGATCGATCCCCCGCGCTACATCCGGGACCTTTCCCTGTGTGAGAAAGGAACTGTCCATGCCAGGTAGGAACATTCCCAAACCAGGTTTCACTGCTGTGGGTTGTAGTGCAGGCACTGGAGCTTGGATCCCACCTGCTGCAGACTTTTCAGATGATTTCTTATCATCATCAGAAGCTTTCTGATGTAAAAGCCTTCAAAAAATGTAAAAATAACAACTTGGAAAACTTCCTGTGGTAATGTTTTCTAGATGTGCAGGTGACATGGTAATTGTCTTTATACAACCAGAAGAACAGAAACCAGCTGGAAGTTATTAATAATCTCCTTTGCATTTCAGATACACATTTGGCAAACCAGTGACAGGGAAGTTAATTGTCAATATGACAATAAATGGTGTTGGCTACTACAGACATGAAGTGGGACACCCTGTCCTCAAGACCACCCAGGTGAGGGAGACCATGGACTCACCTGTGATAAAATGCCTGATCTGTCTTCTTTAACACTTATCCCACAGCTGCCTTGTTGCTGATGTGAGATAAGAAAATGAAGGAGTAAATATTATAACTGGGGCCATTGCTTATTTTTGTATGATATATTTATGATTTTAGATATTAGGAGGAAGCTGTGTTCCCAGAGGCTGCTGGGCACTGCCCAGGGAATGGTGCCAAGGCTGCCAGAGCTGCAGGAGCTCCCAGGGGTGCTCAGGGTGGGGTTGTTGGGGTGGCTCTGCAGGGACAGGGGCTGCACTGATCATCCCTGAGGATCCCTCCCAGCTCAGGATATTCTGGGATTTGGTGAGATGGGAATTTGTTGGTATGATTTTAATCTGTTTTAAGAGCATATGGAGCTGAGGAAAGCAGGAATCTGAGGTGACAGAGTTAGTCCAGACCATGGCTAAGGGAGGAAAAGCAAACTCCCTTCTCCTTTCCTTTTCCCCCTTCCTTTCCTTTTCCTCCCCTTTCCTTTTTGTCATGGACATATTTTATGAAAAATCCTTTCCTTAGGATCTTTTCTCCTGAGAAGCTGAAAGGCCTCAGAAACTAAATATAAACAATAATTATCTGCTGCTGTGGAATGCAACAGGTGCATCTTTGATAGGTCCCATGTGGTTGTTTTAATTAATGGCCAATCACAGTCTGGCTGTGTTGGACTCTCTGGTCAGTCATAAGATTTTATTATCATTCCATTCCTTGCTAGTCCTCTGAAATCCTTTCTTTTAGTCTTTTAGTATAGTTTATCATTTCCTTTTAATATAATATATATCATAAAATAATAAATCAGCCTTCTGAAACACAGAGTAAAGATTCTCATCTTTTCCCTTGTCCTGGGACCCCTGTGAGCACCGCTACAATTGGTGACCCCGAGTGAGGAACATTCCCACACCTTTTTCCCCTTTTCCTTTCCCTTTTCCCCTTTTCCTTTCCCTTTTCCCCTTTTCCTTTCCCTTTTCCCCTTTTCCTTTCCCTTTTCCCCTTTTCCTTTCCCTTTTCCCCTTTTCCTTTCCCTTTTCCCCTTTTCCTTTCCCTTTTCCCCTTTTCCTTTCCCTTTTCCCCTTTTCCTTTCCCTTTTCCCCTTTTCCTTTCCCTTTTCCCCTTTTCCTTTCCCTTTTCCCCTTTTCCTGTCCATCCCAACCCTTCCAACCCCTGCTGCACACCCCCTCGTGTGCCCGTGCTTTAGCTGTGTTTGCTGTGCCCCGTGTGGTGCCCAATCCTGTCCCTGTGTCCCGCCCCAGATCGACGGCTCGGCCCAGTTCGAGGTGTGTGTCAGGGACATGATGCCAGCCGATGTCCCCGAGCACTTCCGAGGCACTGTCAACATCTGGGCCACGGTGGTCAGCTCTGATGGCAGCAAGCAGGTGACCTTTGATGACTCCACACCTGTCCAGAAGCAGCTGATTGATATCAAATACTCCAAGGACACCAGGAAGCAGTTCAAACCTGGGCTGCCTTACAAAGGCAAGGTGAGATTAGGAATAACCCTATTTTTAGTGGTTTTGTGTGCTAATATGGCTGATTTAAGTTGACTCCAGTGGTTTTCCCCATCTGGAATTGCTGATTTAAAGCTAATTGTTGTATAAATGCCCCACTGTGCAGGTAGAGGTCACTTACCCCGATGGAAGCCCAGCTGACAGAGTCACCATCCGAATCAAAGCTGAGCTCACCCCAAAGGACAATGTTTACACAAGTGAACTGGTCTCAAGGAATGGCCTGGTGGAGTTTGAAATCCCCTCCATCCCCACAGCTGCCCAATACGTCTGGCTGGAGGTGGGTAAAAGCTCCTTATGGGATTAGCAGGCTTTAATGGAACTAATCTTGTCAAACCTGCACTTTATAAACCAGTGCTGCAAACAGGAAATCGGTGCCTTTTAGCTCCAGCTTCTGGATTTCAACACAGCAAACACTGGTTTGCTTCCTGCTGCCAGGAGAACTGATGTTGATGACCACCATGAAAAGATGCTCCTCCAAATGCACCTTAACATGGTGGTAGGGGGCAAAATTTGGGGAGTAAAGACGTCAAGAGATGAAAGGTGAAAGGTATAAAATGGGAGAGGAAAGTAGAGATTAAGAAAGAACAAAATGAGCTTTCTATTCATAATATTGATGTAACTTTTTTTCCATTTTTTAAAGACCAAAGTGACAGCAATTGATGGGAAACCCTCTGGGGATCAATATCTGCCCAACTATTTGTCCATCAGCAGCTGGTACTCACCCAGCAAGTGCCACATCCAGCTCCAGGCACCAGATAAACCTTTCCAGGTATGTTGGCTTCACCTTCCAGCATGGAAATTAAATTAAATTAAATCCACTGCATTGCTTGGCTTAAAACACTTTGCTCTAATTAAATATTTCTGGACATTCCTGATTCTGGGATCTTGAGCTGTTTCCACCGCAAAGGATGAAGGAGCTGCACTGGAGCCACCAAATAATTGTTGAATGTGGGCTCCACAAAGTGCTAAGCACAATTCCCTGTGCACCAATCCAAAAATCCAACCCTTTCTGTTCAGACAGGCTGGGTGTAGGCATGGAAAACTTGATAATTTCACATTTGAATGTGTGTTCTATGCCTCCAGTAATGCTCAGACACGGATTGCCTCCTGAAAATGATTGGAAGTGATGTTAGTGGGAGTGGCTGAATTGCTAAAGACCAAAATTAAGGCTGTGTAGTCTCACTGGAACTTCCAGCTTAAATCTCAGCTGGATCTGTTCAGTCCTCCAGTTATTGGTCTCTGAACATGATTGCCTTGTTTTCTTTGGTAGGTTTTGTAGGAGCCTCTCTAAAAATATAATCCTGCCCTATAAAAGCTGTTGTGATTCCTCTCCTAGAGAAAAAATCTGATTTAATAATGACATCTGTTGCATAATTTTTCTGGGAGTTGTTCAGGGTTTCTTCTCACCCAAGAAAATGTTCTGAAGGTCTGCATAGTGCTCAGTGGAAAAAAAAAGTGAGTTTTGGCCATAAACACTCTGAGGTTTGTTATCAGCAGGTCTGTGAGGTTGGTTTCAGATTCTTTTTATCCAAATAAGAGCTTTTATTTTTTTTTTTTTATCATTGCATTTCATGGAAGTTTGATGGCTAATTAATCTTTTACAAGTTTCCTGAGGTATGGAAAGGGGATTATACACTGCTAATCTGAACACATTGTTCTTATTATAACCTGATTAGAACTAATTCTTCTGTGGGAAAGCTTGGAGCTGATGTGGGAACCATTCCCATGCACTGCCAGCTCTTACTGGGTGTTCCAATTAGCTACGTTCATTTTTTTAATGAATTGTTTCATCATTTGCACCGGGGAATTCTTAATACTTCAAATATTTGGTGTCACGAGGCACCTCTTGGACTCTGTGGCATTCTCAGTGTGAGTTCTGCAGGGAGAACACTTGGAGATGATAAAAGAGAATTTTTTCAGAACATTTCTGTGGGGATTTTCTGAGATTCAATGGTTTTATTTGGGAGCTGCTCTGCTTTAAATGGCAGGAGGGTGAGGAGGGGAAGGTGCTGAAGGAATCCTGCTGATGTAGGAGTGTCAGCCCCTCCTCAGAACCCCTCAGGAAGGAGTTTCTGTTCCTAGGACAGCCTGCTGCTCCTCAGGGTGATCAATCCCATGGCTGGTGTCTGTTCTGTTGGGATTTTGGGGGATTTTATTTTGGGGGGTGTTCAGCACTCCCTGAGCCCCTCTGGGTGCAGTTTCAGTGCCCAGGTGTGCTGCTCTGGAGCCTATTGACTAAAATAAAGCCACCACACTAAAATAAAGCAGATTTCTTATTTATTTTTGTGTTTCACATCTCCCTGAGTGCCCAACTTACAAATTGGTATCAAGGCTTTGTGTAATTTGGCAGCATTTTCCCTCAGATCTCTTCCCACTCGTTTCATGGTGATGTTTGAATTGGTGTTTGCCACGTGGATGTAATCACAATTAAATTTCAAAGACTATCAAACACACATCTCCTCCCACCCCCAACCCAACTCTTTCCTTTTTTGGGCTGGGCTACTGAAGGGGTGTCTAAAATTCAACCAATTCTGACAGCTGCTCTGTGCCAAAAGGCTTAACTTCAGAATTCCAGAGATTCCTTTATTGTTCCATTAATGCACACAACCCCCAGCTCAGTCTCCTGTAGATTTGCAGTGAACACAGGCTCCTTTTAGTGTGGAAAAACTCCCTGAGAACAGTGCTAATGTAATAATACATCATCATCATCATAATTTTATTGTACTTATAATTATTTTTATTGCTATTATTATTTTATTGTTATTATTTTTATTGTTATTGTTATTAAATCTTTATTATTATTATTAATTTTTAGTAGTATGATTTTATTATGATGTATTATTTTTATTATTTCATTGCTATCGTTATTATTATTAATTTTTATCATTGCTATTATTATAATATTATTTTTATTATGTATAATTATTTTACCATTATTTTAATTTCATTATTTTTATTATTGTTTATTATTCTTCATTTATTATTATGATTGACATTTTAATTTTTATTAATTTTATTATAATTATTATTATTTTATCATATTATACTTTTATTATTATATTGTTATTATATTATTCATTATTTTATTAATAATTTTTATTTTCTATATAATAATAGAAATAAATTAATAGTATTATTAATAATAATAATATGCACTTTTAAATACAGCCATTTGTTAGGAGAGGACTCTCACCTCCTGTGGCTTGGAACCCAAGCAGGTTTGTCCTTTATCACCCCAAAACTCAGAACAGAACAAATCTTTGGTTTTTCTGTCCTTACCTGCAGGTGGGAGAGGAGGCCTGGATTGCAGTGAAATCCACCTGTCCTTGCAACTTCACTCTCCATTACGAGGTGGCCTCAAGGGGGAACATTGTCCTGTCGGGGCTGCAGCCCAGCAATGTCACCCAGCAGAGGAGCAAAAGAGCCACCACAGCCCTGGAGAGGAACATTGACCTCACACACTTCCCAGGAACAGGTAGCCAGCACCAGAAATGCAGCTCACCCCTGTTTTCAGCCAAAAAAAATCCCTTTCCACACCCTTTTGTTAATGTGGTGTTCCTTAAAGAATATTTGTGCAAGAAAAATAGTGAAATCCATTACCCTCAGGCATTTAAAAGAGTTCTCCAAGAGGCATAGCTCTTGTAAAGTTTTCTTTGGTCTTTCTGAAGTATTTCTCAGATGAGGAAAGTCTAATAATGCTTGGAGTGTAGGGCAGGGCTGGGGCAGTTGGTTGAACTCAAACTAAGGAGAGGATGTTAGATGGGAAGAGAAAATTAAAAGGGCTGATAAAGGAGATCACACAGCCCACAGGGGGAAGGGAAATGAAATGGGGACTCATGGCTTGTACAAGGAGTAACAGAAACACAAAAATCTGGGGAGCAGGGGAGTGAAAAATGGTGGGGTTGGGGAGATGGATATAACACCTGCCAAAGGAAAAGTCTGATTGTGCTGTGAGAGTTGGGGAAAGAGGAACAGGAACCTCCCTCCAGTACCCCCCAAGCTTCTGGCCATCAGTAATTTAGGATTTGTGATGATTCTCTGCACTGAAGGTTTGTTCTGAGCTGTTGCATTCACAGTTTGCTCTGGCTTTGGGACAGATCAAGGCCAGGTTCTGTGGCACTTAGGGCAGCCTGGTCTAGTGAAGGACATCCTTTGTTCACAGAAGGACAGGATCTTTAAAATTCCCTTCAACCTAAACCAATCTGTGATTCTATTTAACAGCTCCAGTGATTCTCTGCTCTACAAACTGCACAATCCTTTTTCAAGCTTTTCCTTTTCTCTCATCAGCATTCTCCAGCAATACATAAGTTCTCAAGCCATAGAAAATAAACAGAAAATGTTAACTGTGTGTTTCCTTGATTTCATGGCTGGAAAACCACTGAGTAATCCTTCCCTCCCCACCTTCTCCATGCTTCTCATTAAATTAGGAGTGCTAATTACCTTCCACAACGAGTAGGAAAAGGGAAATATTGTGAACTCAAGAAGGTGTGCAGCAGGAACAAGGGAAGAATGCAAGTCCTGGATGGAGAGTTCTGTGCCTGTCAGCATTAGGAGGGGGCAGGAAAGGAATGACTTGGATAAATAAAACTATATTTTTTTCTCCACAATTCCTCTTTCAGCACCTCCCAGCACTCCTGCAGCAGAGGTTGAGGTGTGTGTCACCTTCCTGAGGTTCTCTGTCGTTCACTCCATGGCTCCCCTGGCCCGGCTCCTGGTGTACTACGTCAGGGAGAATGGAGAGGGGGTCACGGACAGCCTGCAGTTCCCTGTCACCTCCTCCTTTGAGAACCAGGTACAGGAGAAGGAGGGCTGGTATCTTGCTGCTCTTTGGTTTTTGGGACAATCACTGTTTTTGGGGACAATCACTGGATTTAATGGCGTTTCCCTTCCCAGGTCGCCGTGGCGCTCTCGGCCAACGAGACCAGGCCTGGTGACGTTGTGAACATCAAGGTCAGAGCTGCCAAAGGAAGCTGTGTCTGCCTGGCCACGGTGGACAAGAGTGTCTACCTGCTCAAACCAGGCTTCCAGCTGACAGCCAGCCAGGTAGGGTGAGCTCCCAGCTCTGATGTCCTCCCCATGCTGGAGGAGGCCTGTGATCCTCTGGGCCTGAGGAGGCAGCCAAGGCCTGAGCCCTGTGATCCTCCCCATGCTGGAGAAAGCAGCCAAGAAGAGCAGCCCATGCCCTTTCCCTTTCCCTGCAGGTGTTCCAGGAGCTGGCAGAGTATGATGTGTCTGATGCTTTTGGGGCTCCGAAGGAGGAAGGGCATTTCTGGTGGCCTGGCATGTCCTCCCGCCGGCGCCGCCGCTCCTCGGTGTTCCCCTGGCACTGGGACATCACCAAGGACGCTCGCTTCGCCTTCACAGTAGGAAGAGCCGCCCTCCCTTCTGGCTTTTGTGTTTGCATGTTTGTGGGGGCAGTTTCAGCCCCATAACCACCCTCCCTTCTCTCTTCTCTGCTTTCATGTTTGCAGCCCCATAACCAGCCTCCCTTCCCTCTTCTGTGCTTTTATGTTTTCATTTTCAGCCCTATAACCACACTCCCTTCTCTGCTTTCATGTTTGCAGGGCATTTTCAGCTCCAGAACCAGCCTCCCTTCTCTATTTTCTCCTTTCATGTTTGAAGCCCCATAACCAGCCTCCCTTCTGTCTCCTGTGCTTTCATGTTTTCATTTTCAGCCCCATAACCACCCCTTCCTTCTCTCTTTTCTGTGTTCATGTCTGCAGGGGGGTTTTCAGCTCCAGAATGAGCCTCCCTTATCTGCAGAGTCTCTTTGGTGCTTTCATGTTTGTAGAGTGATTTTCAGCCCCTTAACCAGCCTCCCTTCTCTCTTTTCTGCATTCATGTCTGCAGGGGCAATTTTCAGCTCCAGAACCAGCCTCTCTTCTCTTCAGAGTCTCTTTGGTGCTTTGATGTTTGTAGACAATAGTATATATTTATATTTAAATAGTATATATTTATATTTAAATAGTATATATTAGTTATATTAGTAATATATATATTTATATAATAGTTACATATATATAGTTAGTTTAACTATATATAACTATATATAGTTATATATAGTTAGTTTATATATAGTTATATTAGTATTATATATTTATATATTATGCTATTATATAAATAGTATATATTTATATTTAAATATTTCTATATATAAACTATTTAATTATTAATATTTAATATAATTTAATAAAATTATTATTATTATTATTACTATACAAATAATAATATTTAATATAAATATTTTCCAAGCTTTCTCCTAAAGCCTATGCACCTTCACATTAACAATCATTTTTACACAAAGCTTTAAAAAATCCTCAAGATTCAATTGAGATTTCCCTGGTAAATATTAAAATATTATTAAGAGATTCTATTTTAAAAATCAGTTAACTAAGCAAATTTAATTATTTTTCTTTAATTCTTTTTTTATTTATTTCTTTTTTTTTTCCTTGCTGGTTTTTGTTTTGTGCTGTTGATTTGTCACTGTCTAGGAAACTGGCTTGGTGGTGATGACTGACATAGTCAGCCTGAACCACAGGCAGAATGGAGGGATGTACACAGACGAGGCTGTGCCAGCCTTCCAGCCACACACTGGCACCTTGGTGGCCACCATGCATTCCAAAACAGCACCAAGGTAACTTTTGAGGCTTAATATCCATTGTCTGTGACAGATATTTAATATAGATAAATATATATAAATATTAAATATTATAAATATTAACTATAGATAACTCCTGGCTGGTTTATTTCTCTATTTTCATTTTTTTCCACCTCAGGTTTAGACAAGGCAGTGATGGGGAAATTCTTCAAATGGCTTGGTAGATATAAAAAAAAAATTAACTGGCACTGCTTTGTTAAATTTAATTTAATTGACACATGTAAAGAGTGCTAAATTATAATTTTGAAGAACATTTCTTTGCAATTTGCTGTGAATTTCTTGGAATATTTGCAAGCTCCAGCTGTTTTTGCAGAGTCACTCATTGCTCGTGATTTGGACCATTCAGCTGGTGGTCAAAATCAGCAGAATGAGGATTTGCATGAGGGAAAGGCTGTGAAATACCTCAGGTGATGAGGATGGGCCTTCCCTCTGCATCCTGAATTTCCTAAAAGCTTCTTTTGGCAGAGGAAATTCTGGGGTTGGTTAGGAAATAGATAATGAGGTATAACGGGTATAATGGAGTAGAACAGGTATAATGGAGTAGAACAGGTATAATGGAGTATAATTGGTATAAAAAGCTGATTTAAATTGTTCAAATATTAGAAATCAGGACAATTCAAAGAGCAGGAATGGAGAAGGATGTGATTGCTGGAAGTCACGTGCTGCATTTCTTCCCCTTGATTCCTTTTGGTAAAAGAATTTGGATCACAAACCAATTCTATTGTAAATTCCATTATTTCTGCTGGTTTCAAAGGTTATCTTTCTTATACTGTTTTTTAGATTCTTGTTTCTGGCTGCAGGGTGGGTGTGCACACAAAGGGATTGTTTCAAAACCCATTTAATTTGTGTTATTCCCTCCTTAATGAGTCTGCACCAGGCAGAGTTTTGGTCGTGTGAGCCAGACTCAGCTGATAACTCTGATTTATCACTGACTGCTGGAAATTTCTTATTAAAAGAATCAATTTACAAGGGTTTATTTCTTGTTCTAGCAGAGCAGAGAAGAGGAAAAGAACCTTCTTCCCTGAGACGTGGATTTGGCACTGCCTCAATGTCAGGTATTGGCATTAATTATACCCAGAGGGTTGTAAACAAAGCTCTTTAAAATCTAATTATGGCATTTTCTGATTTCCAATTTTTTTATTATTTTTTCTCCCTATTTTTGTTGGTTTTCTTTATTATCATTTCAGTCTTTGCAGCATTTCCTCTGGTTCTGAAGTGTTCCCTGCTTCAATCTGAACCTTTCAGTTGTGCCCACATTGATTCTCTGTTGATTGCTTTTCAAATTTTCACTTTTTCTGTCGTCTCCTGCAAGAACATCTCCCCCAGACCTCAATCTGCCTCCTCTCAAATCCTGATTTCTTCTGGGTACAGCTGGAACTAAAACATAAATTATTAAAGAGATAATAAATCTATCCCACAACAGCACATCTAGGATAATTTGAAGCAATTATTAAAAAGCTTCTCCAGGTTCTGCAAGTAAACTTCATCCTCAATAAATGGTTATAAATTAAATTTGACAGGAACTTGGAGCAAGTGTATTCAAATCTGTTCAATTGAGCATGAAATATGCTTTGTAGAAATACACAAAGAATTCCAGAAGTGCCCATTTGGGCCTCAGCAAGCCAGGGCAGTTAATTATAAGTGGGAGAGTGTGGAATAAAAAGTTGCAGATTGCATTTTCTCTACTTCATTTCATTAGAAACAACTGAGGTGGAGCATTCCTTTAATTTCCACTCTCTCGAGCAGGAAGAATTTATTTTTTTTTCTTCTATAATTTATAATATACAGTCCTAAAAAAAAAAAGGAAAAAAAAAAAAAGAAACAAAAGCCTAATGTCAACTTCCCAAACCAATTCTAAAAATTCCTAGAGCCTGGCTGGAGGGTCTAATGGCTGGAAATGAGTGTGTACTTTGGCCCTGTGCCCAGAAGAGTAAGTGCCCTCATGTGTGAAAATAATGTTAATGCTGGTTATGGGCTGAAATCCCAGTGGAAAGAACATCAGCTGCAACAAATTGTCCGGTTAAACAGGCTGGAATTGTGCCAGCACTGCCTCCTTTCCCTCCCTGCTGCTCCTCAGGGCTCAGCATCAGGGCAGCTGCAAATGCAAACGGGGTGAGCACCAATGGCTGCTGGAAATGGGTTAAATAACTGGGAGATTTAAGTTGGTTTAGTGGGATATTGGGAATAAATCTTTCTGGCATGGGGTGGGTGCCCCTGGATCCCTGGCAGTGCCCAAGG
>JAHXMQ010012343.1:16434608-16446763 GCA_020466415.1 Ammodramus savannarum pratensis | reverse complement strand
GCAGAGACAGTCCAACATGAGAACTGGGCATCTTCTGATGGTTCTGAGTGTGTGTGCAGTCCAGACAGCGAGTAGGATCTGTAGCAAGTTCCTGATGGCAGCGTGCTCCTTCTTCTGAAGTCCAGTCACTCCTGAATTTCTGTTCTGCACCAGAGCTTTGCACTGCCTACACTCCTGTATTTATATTTATTCACAGAACCACTGTACAGTGTGATATCACAAGATCTGTTTTCAGAACCTTTACATCTTTAAGGCTCGTTCCTTAACTTCACTCTGCAGTAACAGCTCTAGGGAAGCATTTCATGGCATTAAACAAGTTTTCCAAGGGTGGTTATTCACAGATCTGGTGATATGACTGGGTTTCCAATCTCTATGACCCTGCATGACCTGGATTTTCCACCATAATAACGTACACTACAGTAATGCATTAAAAAAAAAGAACCAAAAAAAACCAAACAGGGACGCAAAAAGCCTCAATGAAGAATGAAACTGTTTAAATGCCCAGGAATTTCTTTTTTCATTAAAAAAAAATAAAGTAACCAAACAAAAGCAAACAGTACCTGGCTCCAAAGGTAACTCTTCAAGTTCCTGTAGTGAAAAAGATTTTGAAAAGGAGAAATATCACTATTTCATAAGCAAGATGCTATTCTGAATGACTTTTTTTATCCACCTAGTACAGGAGAGTATTTAGTGAAAGCATTGCTATAAATTTAGCCTATTTCAGCTTTGAAAACATTGAAATTCAAATAAATTTCTCAGAAGAAAAATTAAAGATTAATTTTTAACACCCTCAAATTTTATGAAGTCTGTGAAAACTTTAAAACCTCTCAAATTCAGCCACCTGTTGAACACACGTTACACAGTCACATGGATAAATAAATAAATCAATAAATGCAAGCAGCACAGTGGAAAAATTATCTTCATGTTACCCTTCTCTACCCTGTGTGTTTTGAAGTTTTCTTTCTGAAAACAGCATCAACAGAAACATCAGCTTCACCTGGAGCTGGTGCTCTTAACCTACCAGGAGTGATCTGGAAACAAGGGCAGCATTTCAGGAATAGACACTTCCAGCTTTCTTCTCACCCTGGGATTTGTACATTTTTAATGGAAGTTAAACACAATGGAAGGCACTGAGCTGGGATTTACATCAGATAAAAGGAATCCAATCTCAGTGTGATACATACATCATAAATAAATTTTTATATATGTATATAAAATATATATATACATATATGATCTGAGAAAGAAATCTTTGTTTTTATGAATAAATCCAAAGGCATTAATTCCCATTTTTGCAGAGGAAAATGCACCCACTATACACACACAGTATTATATAGTGCATTATTTTATGCTTTTTTTGTTTGTAAAGAAAAACTGGCTACCATTTACCTTTATTATGGTTAAATCTGATGAAGAAGCATCTAAACTGTTCCCAACATCTTCAAACTCTACCTTTAAAAAATAAACAGGAGACATTTTGTTATCTATAAGGAATATTGTGAGTTAAACCTGAGTGAGAAACTGAAGATTTGTATTTGCACTGACAGATGTTAAACACATCCAGCACCCAAAGCAACCAATAATGGTAAAAACTGAGTGATAACCACCACTAACTGAATAAAATCTCTCATTGTTTCTTAAGCATGATGGTAAGCTCACAAAAATCTTTTAAGTATAGGGATTCCAACAGCAAAATCTGATTTTTATCCCTGTCATTTACAGCAACAACACAGAATTAAAAAATCCTACAGGACTTGGTAATTATTTTCTTCACTGATGAAAGCAGATGATGGGAGCTGACCTGGCTTCAAGACATTAACTCACTCAAAAAAAAAATCATTTTTTCTGAGTATTTCCATTTGATTTGTGTAGGACAAGGATATGCCTGGAGATAGGAGGCCAAGCTTATTTCTGCAGCTTTAGAAAAAAAAATATATAAATTTAGAACCTCATAGTCAATGTGGACACACAACAAAGAGCAATACTCCCCCATTAGATGAGGCAGAAAGAACTTTTTTCAAATGCTGTTGTACATTTCAGGAGATAAAGCACTTGATTTATCTCAAAGGGATAGGGATTATCCTCCAGCCCAGTGTCAAACACAGAAAACCAACATAAAAACATTTTCAGCAACTGAATAACTGCAAGATCCAATCTTAGCAGAAAAATAACATTGAATATAATTCCCTGAATGGTGCTGTTGAGTTGAGAAGAAAATAAGCTACACTATTTGTATGCCTCACATGTTCTCTAAAATAAAAATATGAAAATAGGAATAATATATACATTATAATTAATAAGGTGAAGCAGAGTTCAAAACATGATTAAAAACAAATACTCTGTAAACTGCTATTAATATAATCACATGTGTACCAACAACATTTAAATATTTCAAAAATTAAGACACATATTTCCAGAAATATGTAAAAAGAAAAGCAAAAACCATAAGAACCAGTATAGTTCTAATTTTCCCCAAGCACTCTTTTAGCTTTAGCATTTTGCTATTTAACCCATAAATAAATAAATTTAAAAAAGAAAACCCTGATTCCCCACACATAAGAGATGCATACCATCACTATTGGTATTTCTCTTGATTCTTCTTTCATTTCTGAAAATTGTGGTGATGCCTCCAAGTTACCTACAGTAAACTCTGTAGGTTGATCTGGAAATTCTTTCATTTCTGCATCAACATTTTCTTTGCTATCAGACAGTGAGTCAAGAATGTTGTGGGCACTGTAATCATCTCCACAATCTACTGCATTGCCATTATCTATCTCAGCTTCATCCAACACACTGATATCCATCATGTCAATGTCCTGCAAGGTGTCCAAACTTGCTTCTAGATCATCCTGTGAAAAGAAAAAAAGGAAATGTCACAATCAGGGTGACTTGAGAGCCACCTGCCACCACCATCCCCTCCAGAGGCAGCCCCTGTACCTGTCCATCTCCAGAATCCTCCTCCAGGCCATTGTCCTCCACTCCTTCTTCATCTGCTCTACGTCCTAACAACATCATCATCATCAGAATCAGAGCAGAAATTATAATTGTACCCCTCAAGCTTTGCTTTTTCATCAGAGTTGGTGTTCATTCAGTTTTTTGCCCTGTTTGTGACCACCCCAAGTGACAAACAAGTCCCAGTCCAGCCCCTGGCAGCAGCTCAAGCTCTGTGACCTCCCCAGAACATTGGGCTCAGCTCAGATTGCAGCAATTTATTACCTCAACATTTATGAGAAGAAAAATAAGCCAAGCAAACAAAACACAGCATAAAATACTGAAATAACCCCAGTGCTCTGCCCACCAGCTGGGAATTATGGAATTATCCCAATTAATGAATTACTGAAAACACCACACCAGCTTCAGCACCAAAGAGCAGCTCCTCAAACTCAGAGCTGCTGTTTGACCTTTTATGAATTTTATTTTCCTCAAAAACACAACACAAAATACTGAAATAACCCCACTTTACCTGTGGGTTTCACTGCAGAGCTCTGCCCACCAGCTGGATGGGAATTATCCCAATTAATGAATTACTGAAAACACCACACCACCCTCAGCACCAAAGAGCAACTCCTCAAATTCAGAGCTGCTGTTTGACCTTTTATGAATTTTATTTTCCTCAAAAACTACAAGCACATTACAACTGAAAAGAGTCAAGAATAATATTTCATCTATTTCCATCCCCACATTAAAAGTGCTGTAACAGACATCAGGCATTTTTCTAAGACTTGGAAATTAATATGATTTAAAAGATCTCTCACCCAGACATTCAATAATTCTTAATACAAATTTCAGGGAACTTTGAGAACAAACCAACACATCCTTCAACATTTGCTGCCTTACTAAATCACATGAAATTCTCTGAATAAATGACTGCTAAGTTTAATTTTATCACCCATCCCTAGAAGCCTGAGAACAAATGTGGGGTAGAGTACCAGTAACACAAAAAATATTATGAAGGTTGCATTTCATGAATACACTTGCTTGAAAACTCAAGGATGATAAGGTGGAAAATCTCTCTTAACTACCTTTGCTGCTTCTTTTTGGAGTTTTCTTCATGATATTTTCTGAAACCACTGGAATTTCATCAGGATTCCCTCCTTCCTCCTCAATAGCCTAATAGGGGCAAAAGAGAAAGATATAAAAATAGACATTAAAATTTCATTTGTACATTTTTGTTGAGTTTGAGAACTGCACATCAGAGGCTGAAAAATTCCAAACCATGAATCAGCAACTTGGATACACAAACAAAAAACCACCAGAGCAAAGCAACAAGCAGAGAGAAGGCAGTGACATGTTGGTGCAGGGTTTTGGGAAAACTGTCAGCAAAAAAAGCCAATCCTACAGCATTTGGAATTGTTTATCATCAATCCTGCAGATTAAACTGAATTTCAGGTGTCTCTCTATTTGTTACCATGAGTAGAATTGTGTTAAGTACAGAGCAAGCAGCTGCAGCATAAGCTCCATGGAAAGCCTCTATAATTATATTTCAGTTATATGTAAACTATAATTATATTGAACTATATGTTGCTTCAAAATATTAAATATACATGCCACTTTACACGTGGCTTACTTGAGTTGCTGATAACTCTTAAAGTTCTTAAAAATACTTTCTGATGAGAAACAGATTATTAAGCTGCTTCTTTTAAGATAGAGTGGCTAAAAATAGAAAAAGAGCTGTTGTTTTTGAATAGCAGTACGAGATGGAGGTGACAGATGTGCATAAATGTGATTTGTATGTCCAAGATCTTGAAAGTGAACAGCATTTGGAACTGATCACAGACACACGGGTGTGATGAGGATACAGTGAAAGGGCTACCAGCTAAACTGCCAGAAAAACGCAGCAAAAATCCCGACAGACAGCGCACAGAACCGCAAACCCAGCAGCTCAGAGAACAGCAGAATCCTGTGGTGCACGGAGCTGGAAATACCCGGGCCGAGCGCTGGGATAGGAGCGGGCTCGGTGACACTCGGTGACAGCAGCAGCGGTCACAGGTGAGCCCGGGCCGGCCCAGCCCCGCCGGGCACCGAACGCTCGCACCGATCCCGCCGGGGCCCGGGCACTCACACCGATCCCCTCAGGGCCCCGAACGCTCGCACCGATCCCCTCAGGGCGCCGAGCGCTCGCACAGATCTCTCCGGGCCCTGGGCGTTCGCACCGATCCCCTCAGGGCGCCGAGCGCTCGCACCGATCCCCTCAGGGCGCCGAACGCTCGCACCGATCCCCTCAGGGCACCGAACGCTCGCACTGATCCCGGCGGGCGCCGAGCGCTCGCACCGATCCCCTCAGGGCGCCGGGCACTTACACCGATCCCACCGGGCACCGAACGCTCGCACCGATCCCGGCGAGGCCCGGGCACTCACACCGATCCCGCCGGGCACCGAACGCTCGCACCGATCTCCTCAGGGCCCCCTTACGCGCGCACCGATCCCCTCACGGCCCCGAACGCTCTTTGGCGCCATTTTCCTCAGCGGTGCCGCCAGGCCGGGGTCGCAGCCGCTCCACGCACCCCGAGGCAGCCCCAGCGCCCTCACCTTCCTGAGCCGCTCCATGAGGACGCTCTTGTTGCCGCCGCTGTCCAGGTTGCGCTGCCTGAGCTCGGCCCGCAGGTCGATCACGCGCAGCTCGCTCAGCGGCCGCCGCCGGCTTTCCGAGTCCGAACCGGGGACGCCAGGCCCAGCCAGGGACGCAGCCTCCGCCAGCCCGGCCGGGGAGTGACTCTCCGCCATGGGCCGCGGTTTGGACTCGTTCGTGCGGGGCGAGGCGGGGTGAAGGCGAGGCGGGAGAGCCGCAGCCGCCGCCGCAGCACAAAATGGAGGAGACCCGGGGCGCAGGGGAGAGCGAGGGGGCGGGAAAGGGAGGGAGGCGCAGCGCGCATGCGCGCCGGGGCCCGGGCGGGCCGCGCTCGCCGCGGCGCCGCCAACTCCGGAGCGGCGATGACGTCACGCGGCCGGCCGGCCCCCAGTTTCTGTCCCACGCATGCGCGAGACCTCGGGAGCCGTCCTTGGACGCGGGCGACGCCTTTTGCGCCTGCGCGGGGCGATTCTCCCGCCAGGCCCCGCCCGCTCAGTCCCGCTCGCGCATGCGCACAGCGCGCTTTGTTCCCCCTCCCCTCGGCGCGTCTCGCTCCCCACCATTTTGTGCCGTGATCGCCAGGTTCGCTGCTGGGTTGCGCCGTGTTCTCCTGCGCGTTCGGGCTCGAGGCCAAATATCGAAGGGGCCTTGATGGCGGAGAGTCAATCAGCGGCCGGACTGGGGGATTTCACATCCCTTGGTGGGGCCGCGGCTTTTGGCTCGGAACCTGAAACCCGGCGGCTGAGCGAGCTGCGAGTCATCGACCTGCGGGCTGAGCTCAAGCGGCGTAACCTGGACAGCGGCGGCAACAAGAGCGTCCTCATGGAGCGGCTCAGGAAGGTGAGGGCGAAGCGCGGCGGGGGAAGCGGGGGGGGGAGAGCGGCGTGCGGCCATCCGGGTCCTTTGTCTGTGGCGCTCTTGGCGCGTGCGCAGTCGGGTCCGGGACCCTGAGGGGAGCGGGGCCGGCGCTGAGGGCTGAGGCACCAACGCTGAGGGGAACGGGACCAGAGCTGAGGGCTGAGGGGAGCGCGGCTCTGCTGCCTCCGCTGCCTTTGCGCTGTTTTGTCGCACCGCTCTGTGGTGTGGGCGCCTGTTCTCCATCGCTGCTCTGAGCGCGGCTCGGGTTGCGCTGGGTGCAATGTGAGATGGCCTCGGCCTGCCCGTCACCGCCTGACCCCGGTGTCCGCGCGTCCTTCCCCGCTTTACTCTCCGGTTCCCCCGACCCTCACACACGGGCCTCTTCCCCGTACCCCTGCTCGTGTTTTTCCAAGCCGTTCGTAGAATCGGTAAGCTGGGAAGGGATCGCACTGGGTCATTGTTTCAGCAGGGTTTTGTCCTAGAACCCACAGTACAGGATTTTCGTCCAGTGAGAGAGACTGTGCACTCTCCCTGGGCAATCTATTCCAGTGCATGCTTACTTGCACTGAAAGAATTTTATGCTCCTATTGAGGTAGAACTTTCTGTGCATCAGTTTCTGCCCTGATGCTTGGCACTGCTACATTTGACCCTGTTCCATCTCTCTGACCTCTCTGGAATGTGTTCCCACAGGCTTCTATGAGGCCAGAACAGCACGCTCAGCCTTGGCTCTTTTAATATACGAACCTGTATATTATAAAAAACTCATTCTCTTGAGCTCCTGTGAGAGTCTCTCCCAGTTTTATGCTGTTAATGTGTTTATGTGCAGAGCAGGGAGCTTTGCTCCCCAGCTGTAGCTTGATTTGCCTGTGGGGATGTGTTGCACCCTATTATTTAGCATTTCTGACAGCTGATACAGCTGCCTGGCTGTATGACCTAAGCTAGGGAGGGACACCAATGTTTCTCTTTAAAAAATCCTAAAAAATGCAGTTGTGGTTAAACCCCAGCAGGAAGCCAAGCACCACATAACTCTGTTATCAGCACAAACTCCAACTACAGCCCCCTGTCAGCTGCTGTGAGGGGAATTAACTGCTCCATCCAAAGCCTGTACAAATGCACAGCAGCAAATCATACTGGAAATCATCCTGCTGTCTCCAACAGGCCATTGAGGAGGAAGGAGGAGATCCTGATGAAATTCCTGTGGCCTCAGAGCTGACCACAAAGAGAATGCCAAAAAGAACTAGCAAAGGTACAGTGTCTGGACATTTCCACTGTTTCATGGTGCTAGAACTTGGTATACAAACTTGTTTTCTCCTGTTGAATCAGTTTAATTAAAAAAAAAAAAAAATTTGTTTTTTACCTTGTGGAAAATGGTAAAACTCTCCTGCATTAACGAGCAGTAACAACTTTAAACCTGTGTCTTATTAGGAAGATTTAAAACTCAAAGATGAAACTGTAAATTGCATAATTCTACCATGTGTTGAATTATGTCAAGTACAGAGCAAGCAGCTACAGTATAAGCTTCATGGAAAGCCTCTATAATTTGTAAACTTTAATTATATTTAACTACATATTACCTCAAAGCATTAAATGTTGTACATGCCATTTTACATATGGTTTACTTGAGCTGCTGATAAGTTTTTCTTAAAATATTTTCTGATCAGAAACAGATTATTAAGCTGCTTTTTTTAACACAGAGAGGCTAAAAATAGAAAAAGAGCTGTTGTCTTTGAATAGCAGTATGAGATGGAGGTGACAGATGTGCATAAATGTGATTTGTGTGTCCAAGATCTTGAAAGTGAACACTTAATTCTTAAATCCGTTTAATTAAGGGAGGTGTTTTCATAACAATCTTAAGGTGTTGCTTTTAAATGGATTACCCAGAGGCTGTTGTGTCTTTTTAGGTATTGAAGTGTTGTAGCTTTAGAAAAATACTGTAACATTTTAAAAATAAATTGCTGGTAGTTGGTGCTCCTGTTTGCTTTTATGGGGTGGTAAGGGCACCTCAGTTACATCCATACAGACCCAGAGTTTGAATCAGCCTTTTCAAGGATTACTTTTTGTAACAGATAATTCAAGAAGCTTAAACAAAGTACAAAATGTAGTGCTACATCTCACTGCAGTGCTACTGTTTGTAGGAAGAAAGCCAGAAGAAGAAGGTGTGGAAGACAATGGTCTAGAAGAAAACTCCAGAGATGGGCAGGTGAGTGAAATGATGATTGCAGTTACTAAAAATGTGCATTTTGTGACCTGCAATAAACACATATTTATCCTTTTCTCTGTGTAGGAGGACATTGAAGCAAACCTGGACACCTTGCAGGACATTGACATGATGGACATCAGTGTGTTGGATGAGGCTGAGATAGATAACAGCAGTGCTGTGGACTGTGGGGAAGATTACAGTCCTGACAATATTCTGGATTCCCTGTCTGATAACAAAGATAATGTGGAAGCAGAAATGAAAGAGCTTCCTGATCAGCTAACAGAAAATGAGGTGAGTGAGGAGAGGTCTTTGTGATTTTTCAGATATTTGATAGAGATATGAGCACATGAAGAAGGGATTTCAGTCCAGTAGAACACAGGACATGAATGTGATCTGGATTTTATTCCCCTTTCACAGCTCTCATGTCCTACTCTTATAAATGTAAATATTTTTGAGGCTTGAAATGTTCTCAGTAGACAAATCACCATCTTCCTTACCTTACAGCTTTGCTTGCTGTGAAAGGAGCCTGGAATTGAAAATGCTGTTTTAGTTTCTGTATTCCCTTTTCTGTCTGTATATGTGTTAAAGTGTATGTATCCATACACCCAGCCATCCAGGTATTTATGTATATAGGGAGAGAGAAAAAAGAAATTTTCAACTTGGGTAATGTGGATATTTTTTCTGCAGAAATAATGCTCTGGTTGAAGGAAGCTGTGGTGTTCTGTTTTCTCATAGAGAGTAATAAAAGAAGAACTTCCTGTGTTGCCCTGTTCTGGCACTGTCAGGCTTTTATTTGGTTTTAAGAGCAGCTTGCAATGTCATTTGCAGACAGCACAGGGTTATCCATGTGTCACATTCACTCCCCAAATATCCTTCTTGGATCCTTGTGGGTTTTCTTTTCTTAATTTATTTTAGGTTGTTCACTCATTGAACAGAACATATTCTTTCTTTGGTGCCTGTGTATCTGCTTCAACTTCTCATTTACTTTCTGTCACCTGAAAAGGGACATTTTCTCCAAGCCTTTGTGTTTGGTTGGTGTGTCAGTGCCACAGGAAAGCCAGGACACATAAAATCAGCATCCTGTTCTGGGCACCCCTCACTGGGAGTGGTTCCAGTGCCCTGGGGAGGGTGACACAGTCCCAGACCCTGTCCCAGCTCTCAGCTCAGTCTGTGACTCTCTGCAGGCTCTGGTGGTGCCCTGAAGGACTCACACTGATCCCTTTATGGAATAACAACATTAATATAATAAAAAATCACAACAGGTTTAGGTTCCAGGATTGCTGCTGGTGGTGTGTGTCTGCAAAGCAAGCCCCCCATATTAACCAGCTTTAATTCCTTCCAGAAGCTGGCTGGAGTTCATCATTCATCACACTTGGAGTACAGTTCTTACCCACCAGACATCCCTAAGGGGGAAGAGAGAGGTTCAGATTGTTGCTGTAGAGCCTTCCTTAACTTCTCCCCACTTTTAACTTATTTTTATACTATTTTACATTCAGGTGGAGCTTGTGTGACTCTGGTTTTACATCAGTGAGGGTGGTCATGCCTTGGAGGTGGGTGACACCAGTGTGACATCTGAGGTGACCCTTGGTTCAGAGCTGGGTCAGCAACAAGAAATCTTCTGTCTTTTCCTTAGGCTGACAGCTCCTCTGTGGCTTTCCAGCTGCAATTTACCACTGAGTCCCCCCCTTGCAGGGATTTCAGCACCCCAACAGACCATACAAACTCAAAGGCTTGGAGAGAATTTCCCCTTTTGTGGGACTAAACAGAGTGGCAACAGCATCCCCTTCATCTAAAATTAATTTTGTGGTATTCTATAAATTAACTCCATGTAATGGATGAGTTTTGGTTGCATAGGACTGAACACAGAGTGGCAACAGCATCCCCATTACCTAAAATTAATTTTGTGATATTCTATAAATTAACTCCATGTAATGGATGAGTTTTGATTGCATCTTACCCTCCTCTCATTAAAAAAGATTTTTGGGGTATGTTTTCAGTCTGGAAGAGTGTAAACCTAAGTCATCTTAATTTCTAACTTTTTTTCATTTAGAAATTAAAGTTAAAAAGTGGGAAAGTGAAAAAAAAACATGTTCAGTAACAGAAATGTCAGATAAGACTCTAAGAATAACTCTGAAATAGACAATGTCCTGTTGAAATTAAAATGAAAAATAATTGGAGAAAGATATTTAAATATCAGGTATGTTCACACATGCTCCTCATTTCTGGGTCACACTCTGAAGTATCAATTGAGATTAAAATATTTCTGCTTTAAGTACAGGTGTATTCTCCTTAAGCTGCTTTTGGTAAGAAATACTTTCATTCCTTTCTTACTCTTTTAGGAAGATTATGATGAAATTGAAAACACTTTAGAAGCCTCTTCAGATTTAATTGAAATGAAGGTAAACTGAACATGTAGCTGTATTTCATAGCTGTGTGTTGTAGTATTAATATTTACTGAATTCTCATACTGCAAAAAACCAAAATTGACCATAATGAAAATGAAATTGTACCAGAATCCAAGACCTTGCTCAGCACAGTGTGTGAATTGAGGGTGCCCTGTGGTTTTTTCCTACTTTTCAGTCAGGAAATCTCAAGATTTCCTTCATTTTATGGCAGATAAAAAGGGGCTTGTACTGCTGATTTCTTCTCTCTCCCATGACTTTATGATGTAGTTGGGTTTGTTTTTACTCTGTAGTTGAGTGGTGCTACACAAAGGTACTTTATTTGTCTCTTTATAATTCAGAGTTATTTGGGAGAATGCAGTTATGGCTGATATTTTGATTTGGCTTTAATGTGCCAGAAAAGAAAATATAAAATACTCCTTATATAAAATATTCTGTTCCAGTGGATGGTGAAAAAAAGAGCTAAATGTGATAAATGAATTTATTTCGTTTTCAATTTTGGGATTGAGCAGGGAGTTGTTATTCTGTGTTAGAAAATACATTTTATAAAATCCTCATTCTGTGGTCTTTTTTTCCTAAACAGAAAATGGAGAAGCTACACTTGGAGCCAGGTACTGTTAAAGAAAAACATATTCCTGTCTTTTCAACTAATACTTTTTAAACCATTAACTATTAAAAAACCCAAGCAAACAAACATAATTTGCATTATTTTTATAATGGACAATCCAGATCATGCAGGGTCATAGAGATTGGAAACCCAATCATATCCCCAGATCTGTGAAGTGATGCTTGAAATACTTCCAGTGAAATGAAATGGTTTAAAAACCTGTTAAACTACATAAGTGGATTTAGAGAAGTTTAATCACAGTTATAAAAGCTAAATATTCTACTTGTAAACAGATCTTGTGATATTGCACACACCTTAACTCTGTTACTATGTAGAGAGCAGTGAAAGCAGTAAAAAGATATTGTAGGGCATTAAAGTATAAAGATTAGTTACTGGATACAGAAGAAAGAAGAGAGTTTCTTCATGGAAATTTCATACAGATACTTTTCCCTTTCTGGACTGCAAACACACTCATGCACCATCAGAAGATGCCCAGTTCTCATGTTGGACTGTCTCTGC
>JAHXMQ010012343.1:16322352-16334085 GCA_020466415.1 Ammodramus savannarum pratensis | reverse complement strand
TCAACCATTTCAGAGCAGCTGTGTTTACTTCAAGCTAGCCAGGTTAGATTCTGGTGGGATTGCATCTGTTGAGTGCCAGGGTTTGTTACCCAATGCCTTAAAAAGTGGGCTAATCTCTGCTGGTGGTCAAAGTGGGGTTAGCAGCAAGGTGGCTCCTGGGAAATGGAAATTTTACAAGACAAATGTGGGTCATGAGTGGGCTGGTTTGTGGTGTGTTGCTCAGGTAGGTGCTGGGAGTGATTTCCTTCTGTTCCCCAGGCTTTGTATGAGCTGGTGAAATGCAACTTCAATGCAGAGGAGGCACTGAGGAGGTTACGGTTCAACGTGAAGGTTATCAGAGGTGAGGACCCCCTTTATTGGGTTCATTATGGCACCTAAAACTCTTTCTAGATTCTGCACATCTCCCCCAACTCTTTGTTTCCATCTTCCCCAACTCTTTCTTTGTTTCCATCTCCCCCAACCCTTTCTTTGTTTCCATCTCCCCCAACTCTTTCTTTCTTTCCATCTCCCCCAACCGTTTCTTCGTTTCCATCTCCCCCAACTCTTTCTTTCTTTACATCTCCCCCAACTCTTTCTTTGTTTCCATCTCCTCCAACTCTTTCTTTGTTTCCATCTCCCCCAACTCTTCCTTTCTGTTACAGATGAGCTTTGTGCCTGGAGCGAGGAAGAATGTAGAAATTTTGAGCATGGCTTTAGGGTCCATGGGAAAAACTTTCACCTTATCCAAGCCAACAAGGTAAGGCTGCTCCCCCCAGGTGAGGAGCAGGGGAAGGAGGAAGGTGCTTGGGCACCACAGGTGTGTTTTGGGCCTGGGCTGACACAGGGAGTTCAGGATGGCCGAGTTCCAATCCCAGGCTTTGTGTTGACTCATGCCAGCAGGTGATGGGCTGTTCACTGCCCTGCTCTGCCTTATTTTCCAGGTGGGAGAAGTCACAAACACCACTGACCTGCATGAGTGATGTCAGTTAATTACTGATTAGCCCTTTCTGGAGTCTCAAAAGTTCTTTCCAAACTCTCAGCCCTTGCAGTACTTCTGTGAATGAGTGAGTTGAGCATGTGGATGTTTCGTAAAGTCCCCTGGGGTCCTCTAGAATGGCAGATGCTGTTGTAGGGAGAGCTGGGCCCCGGGACATGCTGCTGTGCTGGGAGTTGGCAGAACCAGAGAGTCCAGTTCTACCACTGGTTAATTGTAGGCATGTTGACGCTGGCCAGTGACAATGGATGCAGGTTTGCTCTCTCTGCTAAGTGTGCTGCTGCTGGAAGCACAGGAAAGTCCTGCACGAGTGTGTGTGGCCCACAGGGGTCTGTGCCAGCAGCTGTGTGCTGTGGGGAGTTCCTTTCTCTTGGCCACCTCGGAAACCTCAGTACGTGCTTCTGTTCTGCAGCAATGTGTCCATAGCAATGTAAATCACTGTAATGCACTTCTAACTTTCTGTGCTGGTTAAATGGGAATTTAGCTCCTTGCTCCAGAAGATGCAAAGGATGAGGGTGGGCTGTCCTGACTGGGGTGTTTCTCCTCAGGTCCGCACGCGGTCGGTGGGCGAGTGCGTGGAGTATTATTACATGTGGAAAAAATCAGAACGTTATGACTACTTCACTCAGCAGACTCGTCTAGGAAGGAAGAAGTACGTCCTCCACCCTGGAGCCACGTGCGTGGAATATTCTCACACTAAAATTAGTAATGTTACCCTCCCAGTGAAGATTCCTGCTGCAAAGCACCTCCGCTTAACAGACTGCGCTTTCTTCTCCAGAAGGTTTCTGGGGTGGGAGGATGGAGGGATGCACGGGGTGTTCTCAGAGCACAAACACTCACTTGGTGTGGGGAGGGAAGATAAAAGAGCTCTGGACTTTCTCATCTTTTTCTGTGTGTCAAAAGTAGTTTTGTTCCAAGCACATCCACAAAAGGCTGGGGACAGCGATTCAGAGCTGACTTTGGTGAAAGAACTCTGCTTGATGAGGTTTTGGGAAGGGAGCTTTTTAAATTCAAAAATGCATTTATTTCTGGTGGTTTGGAACCTGAATTAATTTCCCTTTGAGGCAAATTCTTCCCTTTGAAATGTATGCTAATTACAGAAAGTACTTTTCAAAATACACCTTTTCAAAAAGGTTGAAACGGAAATCTCTTAATAGGTCAAAATGAAATATTGAAGCTGAATCAATTAAAAATACCAGATGAAGGCTTAGAATTTTTTTTTAAATTCTGATGCAATACAGGAAAATACCTGACATCTTAAATCTTCCCAGGGTGGGAAAATATATTTCTCATCACTTGCTCTTTGCTGGCACGCTGAGGACCCACCGCAGTCATTGCATGAAACTGGGTGTTCCCACCCAAACTGGGTGTTTGTTCATGGATTTATTTCCCTTTGGAACAGGCTGAAGCTCACAGAACTGGGGGCAGAGCTCTTTAGGAAGCTGGAGAGCCCATTTTGGTTTATCATGGGCTGTTCTTGGCCATGCTGTTACCTGAGATCACCTCCTCAGGGCTCTGAGAGCAGGGAGGGATGGACATTCATTCTTGTGATGTCTCTACAATCCTGCTTTATTTGTTGATGGGTTTTAATCCCAGTCACCCTTTTCTCTCTGCTCAGCAGCTGGTGGCAAGGCTCTCTCTGTTTCCCCACAGGGATTTCACTGACAATGACCTGGATGGGGTTGAAGTGGAAAACACAAATCGTTCTCGGAGCTCCCCACCAATTCCCTCTGCAGCTGGCTGCCTGGATGCCCACTTTGGGCAGGATCAGATAGCAATTGAGAGCACAGGTAATTCCTTTTTGTCTCTCTGCCATGGGGTTTTGGTGTCAGCAGGAGTCTTGTCTGTCTCTGCACTGACCAGGGGTGACTGTAAAACAGTTGTGGGCTTGGAGGGGTGGCCTAGGTCATTCCCAAAACAAAAGGATCACCTGAATGAGCTGCTTCCAAAGCTCTGACACAGGCAGCTCCTCCAGAGGCTGGGTTAAGGCCCCAGAAGTGAGGTGCAAGCTGCTTTCACACAGAGCTGGCTGTGAGAACATCTCCAGGGAGCCCCACATGGGTTCATTCCCTCACTGTCCTCCTGCAGATGAAAGCTTTGTGTGGGCAGCTCCCAGGGGTGGTTGGCATGAGGGGATGGGATTTAGGGTTTGGCTTCTCTTGCAGTGTGTCTGTGAGGTTTCCTTGAATTTCCATAGAAACACTGATGGCCTCCCATCTGCTGTGGGCATCTTGCCTTCCCTCGGTGGGGGCTGATGGGGGAATCTTGGTTGCTGTAACAGAGAAACACTTGTGCCATCTAACAAAAACCATCTTGGGCATTGTGAACTCACTGTGACTTTCTCTTTCTTGTTCTTCTCTCTGTCCCCACCTGAGCAGAGCCCCTGAGTGTGGAGAGCACAGCCTGCAGCCTGGGCAGCATCAGTGAGTCAGGGCAGGGCTATGAATGCAGCACCCCCTCGGAGACAAACTGCTCCTTTGACCCCTCGGAGGAGACACCCTCGGGGGCTGTCCCTGTGCCCTGCCCTCGTCACTCTGTCACCCCCTCCGAGCCCGAGCTCTTCGCTTTGCCACCCACGGCACCAGGACTGGCAGAGAAGCAGGAAACGTTGCAGAACTCTGGTGAGACAATAACCATGGACTTCACTCTCCCTGCAGACATTAATGAGGGGTTGCCTTTAATTGCTGGAGCTGTGGATTTGGACAGAGACCCTGAGGCAGTGGTGGCCCCTGCTCAAGTGTCCTTATCGGTCACAGATTTCGGTCTCATCGGCATTGGAGATGTAAATACTTTCCTGACTGCTCACCAGGCTTGCCCAGCACCTGTGGCTCACTCAGAGCCTCTGTCACAGTGAAAGTCTCCAGTCACAAATTTGTCACAGACCCAGCAAGGACTTTGACCTGACTGAGTGAAATTCTGGAACTTCCACTGTCCTGTAGGGACAGTTTGGAGCTGTCGGTCGGAATCCGTCTTTCCATCCTCCTTGATCCAAGGCTACAGTGAAACCAAACACCTTTCTGCTCCAGTGTATCCTGACACAGTTGTGCAAAGTGGTGGCTGGCTTTGCTGAGTGGGGAGGTCCCTCACCCCCCTCCTGTGCTGGCCATGTGTCACCCTGGGTGATGCCAGTCTGCTCAGACAGTCCCTGCCTCGGGATGGGGACGTGTCCCTTGGCCCCAGAGGGACAGTCTGAGGTGCTTTGAGAAGAGAAAGATGTGTCACCATCATGGTGAGGGTGCAGGCTGGGGGTCTGAGAGCCTGGGAGGGCTGCAGGGCAGTTTCCTGCAGAGATGGGCACGGTGATGCCAAGGGAGGCTGATCCTTCCTCCAGGGGCAGCGTGCTGCAGTAGGAGCCACTCACCCTGTCCTCCTCCCAGCAGGACAGACACACAGCTGCTGATGGATGGAAACACTGCTGTGAGCAGTGAGTAAGGGGGTCATGCTGCTGACAAGTGCTTTGGATATGCTGGAGGGGGGGAAAATAATCTAGGACATCTCCCATCACCTGTGCACAGCCCCTGAGACCACAGCAGGCTCAGGGAAGGGGTGGCCTGGCTGGCAGTGTCACCTTGAGTCCTGCCTGGGGCACTATCCCAGGCTTTAGAGAGAGGAATGGGACAAGCTGGGCCTTAAGGACCATGACAGCAGCTGGGCTCTCCTGCCAGGAGCTCTGGCAGCAGCCACGTGTTCTGACTCTCCACCAAATGCTGGTGGGACATGGCCTGGCCCAGCCCTTGGCCAGAAATGTCAGGTTTTGGAAGGGGATGGCAGCAGCCACATGTTCTGACTCTCCACCTGGTGGGACATGGCTTGGCCCAGCTTTTGGGCAGAAATGTCAGGTTTTGGAAGGGGATGGCAGCAGCCATGTGTTCTAACTCTCCAGCAGCTGCAGTGGGACATGGCCTGGCCCAGCTTTTGGGCAGAAATTTCAGGTTTTGGAAGGGGATGGCAGCAGCCACATGTTCTGACTCTTCACCTGGTGGGACATTGCCTGGCCCAGCTTTTGGGCAGAAATGTCAGGTTTTGGAAAGGGATGGCAGCAGCCACATGTTCTGACTCTTCACCTGATGGGACATTGCCTGGCCCAGCTTTTGGGCAGAAATGTCAGGTTTTGGAAAGGGAATGCTATGTGTGCAGCAGCATCGTGTGCACTCGAGTCCTTCTCACCTCCCTGTGCAATGCTGGGCTAGAGAGAATTTCTGTGGGGAGGAACAGGAGGTTCTGGACTCAAAATGATGCTGGCCAAGAGCTGTGGTGCTGCTGGCAGGGGATGACCTGATCTTGTCTGGGCTGAAGGGCCAGAGGCCAGAATGCAGGTGAATACATCTGTAACTTCCCAGTTTGTTCCAGCAGTTGGTCAGCAGAGGGAGGAGGTTGCTCAGCTCCCAGGGTGTCTGATGTGGGTGCTAGCACAGTCCCACAGCATCCCTGTGCCACAAAACAGGCTGTGCTGAGAGGAAAGTGTGTATTTTCCTCCATGGAAGGTGCCAGGTGCTGTGCAGAGCCACAGGAGCCTGTCCTTGGCTGTGCTGGAGTCCAAAGCTGCTTCAGCTCCCAGGTGTGGTGCAGGTGTGGGGTTGGCCATGGCTCAGTTGTTCCCATTCCCCTTTTCCCATGCAGAGAATTCTCTCACCTGCTGGATAAAGCTCTCACAAGAGCTGTGTTTCTTCCAGCTGTGCTCTGCAGCTGGGAAGGGGCTTGGGTTGAAGGTTTTGGTGGATTTGGGGCTGTGATTGTGCACTTGGCTCTGCTGCAGTGCATTTGGCAGGTTCCTAAACCCAGGAGGCTGCATCCTCCTTGACCTGGCTCTGGGAAGTTGTGCCCAGCCCTGCAGCAGGAGCAGGGAGACAGCATCAAAAGCCCCATGGGATGTCAGGATTAGAGCTTGTCTCACCTCCTAAGGCCCAGATGTGGTTTGTGTGCTTTGGCAGGGGTTTGCTTTGGTGCCCAGCTCTGTGCTGAGCCCCAGGCATGGCTTTGGCAGCCAGAGGTGCTGAGCAGGGGCCTCCCCCTCTCCTCTGCTGGGAGCAGAGAGCAAACACGAGTGCCTGCTCCCCAGTGGAACTGCCCAGGCTGTGATTCCCCTTTTCTGGGGGTGAGAGGAGGCTCCTTGGCTGGAGGGAGAAGAGGAGGCAGGGTGAGAGCTCAGGCAGCCCTCCCAGGGAGGGCCAGGCCTTGGCATCTCCTCCATAGGCTGAGAACATTCTTACTTTTCCTGAAACCATTTTTTCTTTTGGTTTTATTTCAAGCCCTAGTGAAAGGAGAGGGGAGCTGGCTGAGGCAGAAATCTCTCGATGTCCTTCAGTGTTGTTTACAGATTTGCATGGGGTCTTTCAACATGAGTGCAGCGCTTTTTCCACATAACTTTGAGGGAGAGGGGTGAGAAAGGCTGGGACAGGGAGGGGGTTTGGTTCTGGTTGGTTTTATTTTTTTGGTTGGGGTTTTCTTTTTTCCTTCTTACAAAGCACATTCACTTTGAGCCGCTCCCAATGCTGGACTCTTTCCTCCCTTGCCCCCCAGCCCTACACTGTGAAGTGACACTGCCTTGAAGACCCCTCGCCGTTATTTATTTAATTAAAAACCTAATTTGAAAGTGAGCCAGAAGTCTGTCTTCTTTTTAGAGGCCAAGATGCAACAGTCCAGTGTATAATGATGGTAAAATAAGAACAGAGGTCCCTGCCTCTGCTTTCTGATCCTCTCCTGCCCTCCACAAGTGCTTTCCTCCAGGCAGGGCAGGATTCCCTGTGCCAGGGATGCCATCCCAGCCTTGGAGGAGGCATAGATATTTTCCCTTCCTGTATTGCAGCTGGAGGGAGCTGTTTGTTCCTCTCACAGGTCCCCCAAATGCCAGTGCCAGGTCTGGGGTGTTGAGAGGCAGAGGTGCCACCAAACTTCAACCAGAGCAAGCTCCTGGAGGCAAGTGGAGTCTTCCTGCTGCAACTGCATTGTGTTTCTCTCTGTTCCATCACAGACTCCTTAAATTCTCTTCTCCTGCTTCTGCCGGTCCCGGGGCTGCCCTGAGGGCTCCAGCTCTGCCCAGGTACGAGGCAGAGTACGAGGTGGGTACGAGGGTGGGCACAGCCCAGGACAGGAGCGGGTTCCTCCCTTCTTTAAGGCCCCAACGAGCAGCGGGAATTGTGCTTGGAGCCTTCGGTTGGGACTGCAGTCCCTCCTTGGCATCCTTGGACACCAAATGCTGGTTTCAGGGTTTTCAGCCCTGTGTGACCCGAGGCGGTGAGAGCAGCAGGATGGGATATCCTGGGCTAAAGACCACCGGGACAGGGTCCGGGCTGGATTCCGCAGCTCCGGGGCCGTGTTTGGGCTGGATTCTGCCGCCCCCCAGGCTCCGGGGCTGGGTTAGGCCTGGACTTCGAAGCCCTCCGGGATCCGGGGCAGGGTCCGGACTGGATTCCGGAACCCCCCGGGATCCGGGGCAGAGCCCGGGCCAGTTCCACCGGCCCCGGCTGCAGCGGCGGCGCTCGGACAGCAGAGGGCGACACCGCGCCGCGCCCGGGCCCGCCCGCGCCCCCCGGGACCCGCCCGGAGCCGCCCGAGCTCCGAGACACCCCCGGGACCGGCCCGGGCCCGCTCCGCCCACGACACCCCTGGGACCGACCCGGGCCTGAAGCCCAGTGGGGTAAAACCGTGCGGAGCTGCCCCTGCTCCGTGCCGTGTCCTCGGAGCCCCGCGCTGTCACATCCGTGTCCCCACGGTGGCCCGGCCCGGAGCGTTTTAATCTTCACATCCTCGACACAGCCTGAGCATCCCCCCAGCTCTCCTTCCTTGGGGCTCTCAGTTGTTTGCTCAGTTGTGTGGGGCAAATCCTGCCCCAGCCGTGTGCCAGGAACCCCGTGGCACCGGGGGAAGCTGCACTGGGACACACCAGGGCACGGGAAAGCTGTGACAGAACCGCTCCGTGGTTCTGTTCCCTCTCCTGGAACTCGAGAGTATTTCCAGCTCTCGGCTTCCCACAAACAGCCTTGACATTCTGCGCAGGCCGCTCAGCCGCGCTTCAATCACCCGCATTATCAGCCATGGGTGGTTTCTGTGTTATTTGTTTCCTTCCCGACATCCGGCCTGGAGCAAACAGCCGGGATGCGACAGTCCCTGCTCCCAGCGGGGATTGCTGCGCTCCAGCCTTTGCTCCTGTCCCCGTTCTGGCTTTCAGCATGTCCCCAAACACAACGGGAAGCACCGGGAGCCCCCAGGATGGCTCAGGAAATTCAGCCAAATATCTCAGCGGCTGAATCAGCTCGCCCTGTGTGCTCACCCCGGTGTGTGCTGCATCCACAGGCTCCTGGACATCCCTGCTGCCCCTCAGGAACCCATCTCGGACCGAGCCAAGCCGCTTTGTCCAAGACTGTCCCATCTGTACAAACACCCGTCAGAGCACCCAGCGCATTTCAGGGGCAGAATTTTCCTTTTTGCCCCATTTTTTCTCCTCGAGCCCTGAGGCGGGTGGGACTCGAGCGGCTCCCGAAGCTGCCTCGCTCGCTTTCTTCTCCCCCTTCCCCTCGGCAGGGAGCCGGGCCAGGCGGGGTGGGCACCGGGGGGCTCCGGAGGGCCGAACACCGGAACGGGGACGGAGGAAGCGGCGGGGAGCGAGCGGGGTTCGGCTCCAGAGGGGTCCCGGCCCCACCGAGCCCCACACCTGCCCCGGGCCCGCCGGTGCCGCCCCGCCCCGACCCTGGGCGGGGGCACCGGGCCCCGCTCCGCCCCGCCCCGCCCCGCCCGGACTTTACCTCCCGGCCGGGCCCGCGCCGTTCCGGGCCATGTGAGGCGCGGGGCCGGGCCGCGGGGCCGCAGCGGCGGCGGGATGGAGCGCAGGAAGGTCTTCGTGGCGCTCGACGTGCTGTGCCTGGCGGTCGGTGAGGGCTCCGTGCCGGCGCTCTGCCCGCCGCGGGCGGCTCCGGAGCGGCTCCGGTGGGGCTGGGCTGGGGCCAGGTCCGCCGGGGGTACCGAGGCTCTGCGATCCCGCCGCGCTCTGCCCGGTGTCCGCCACCTGCCCGGCGGGGTCCGGTGCTCCCTCCGGGCCTCCACCGGGACCCACCGGCGGCGCTGGCGCCTCCCGCCGTACCCCAACCGGGACCCTCCCGGTTCTCGGGGCTGTTCCCTTTTCCGGGAACCATCCCAAGGGAGGGTGGGAGCCCGGTCTGTCGCTGTCCGGGGCGATCCCTCGGCTCGGGCGGCACCGGGACGGCTCCGCCGCCGCCCTGGCCGCCTGCCCGCCGCCGAGCGCGGCGCTCCGCGGGGCCGGTGGGTTCCGAGCGCCCCTTTAGGACCCCCTCTGCTCCCTCCAGTGCCGGTAAATGTTTCTAAAAGTGCCCTGCAAGGAAGTAACGAATTAAGACGGACTAAAAATAAAGGCCCGGCTCGGGATCGCGGCTGGAGCTTCCCCGGCTGCGGGGCGGCGGCAGAGGCCGGGTCCCGCTTTCCCCTCGCGTGGGCCGGCCGGTGCTTTATATTTTTAGGGGAGCTTTTTTTGGAGGATGAAATTATCCGGGAGGAAAATTGGTGTCTAATTTGAGCTGAAAATGGACGTCTGAGGTGTGCGGGGAGGGAGGAGGCACTGGGGCCGGTTCCGTGCCCCCGGCGGGGGTGGCGGGGCAGCCCCCGGTGCTTCATCCCCTCCCGTTCGCTCGGTGGGAGCGGGGACGGGCGGGGACAAAGGTGCGGGCTCCCGGGAGACGGAGGAACAAGGGGAGGCGGAAACCACCGGGAAAGGCGGAACTGGGAGAGGAGCCCGGCCTAAGGTGGCCTCCGGGGAGGGGGGGGCGCTTCCCTGGGGAGCGTCCTGGGCTCGTCCTTGGCTGTCCCTGAGCAGGGATGGAGCAGGGGCTGGCACGACTGATGTGCCACACAGAGACCCCAAAACCGCTCTGGATCTCGGGGATTGTTCCATCCTGGGTGAGCTCACAGCGGGTAGTTCTGTGCTGGCTGGAAAATCCTCCTTGTCCGGGCTGACCCAGCCAGCACAGCCTCTCTGTGAGAGGAGAGGCTGACAGGAGGATGAGGGGAGCAAGCCAAGTGCAGTGGAGTCCCTTTGTGCCTGGACTGGGTCATGTTCAGCATCTCACAGTGCTGCCTCTCCTGGAGCTGCTGTGGGACCATCTGGGGGCCCTTCCCTGCCATAAAACACGTTTACAAGACGCCTGTGCTCGTTAATTTTATCAGCTCTGTCTCCCCGGGCTGGGCAGTGTGAGGAGAGGGCACAGGCTCGGTTCTTGGCCCTGCTGTGCCTGGGGAGGAGCGGGGCAGCCCTGGGGGCTCTTTGGTGCCCGTTTGTGGCTGTCTCCTGTGGTATCTGGGTGCTGCAGGCATCTGGGAGCTCTGATAGGGCCCTATCGCTCTCAGGGCAGGGCGCTGGTGGGTTCAGGTCCTGCTGCCCTGGGTACAGGTGGCTCAGCACTTCATCTTTGGGGAGGAATCCCTCCTTGGCATCGAGGAGCAGAGACTTAGGGGTGGGAGATGTGTGCTGGCTGCTGTCCCCAGCCCTCACCTCTGTGTGCCTTGCAGCGTCTCTGCCCTTCATCATCCTCACTCTGGTGAACTCCCCCTACAAGAGAGGCTTCTACTGCAACGATGACTCCATCCGCTACCCCTACAAGGCTGACACCATCACCCACGGCCTCATGGCCGGGGTCACCATCAGCTGCACTGTCATCATTGTAAGGAGCTGCCACCCCTTCCCTTCCAGGACAGGGTCAGGTTGGATCTGGGGGATCAGCAGAGCCACCTCCAGAGCTCTGGATGGGCAGCAACACCCTCAGCTGAGCCTTGCTCTGCTTTGGAGTGGGGAGAGACACATCCCATGGGATTTAGAGAGGGTCTGTGGGCCCCTGTACAGGTAGATGTCAGAGTGGATGCTTTGCCACAAACCCAAAACATCCTGCACCCCTGGGAGCTGCTCATTGTGACAGAGTTCACAGGGGTCTTAGGATGAGGGAAGAGATGAGGATCTTTATGTTTTAGAAGGCTTGATTTCGTATTTTATGATATATATTACATTAAAACTATACTAAAAGAATAGAAGAAAGGATTTCATCAGAAGGCTAGCTAAGAATAGAATAGCAAAGAAATGATAACAAAGGCTTGAGGCTCAGACTCTCTGTCTGAGACAGCTGACTGTGATTGCCCATTAATTAAAAACAACCACATGAGACCAATCACAGATGCACCTGTTGCATTCCACAGCAGCAGATAATCGATGTTTACATTTTGTTCTTGAGGCTTCTCAGCTTCTCAGGAGGAAAAACTCTAAGGAAAGGATTTTTCATAAAGATGTCTGTGACAGCTCGCAGCCCCCAGCCCTCACCTCTCCCCCTGCTCTCTACAGATCTCATCAGGGGAAGCATACCTGGTCTACACCGAGCGTCTCTACTCCAAATCAGAGTACAACAATTACCTGGCTGCCCTCTACAAGGTGGTGGGCACCTTTCTCTTTGGGGGAGCCATCAGCCAGTCCCTGACTGACCTGGCCAAGTACATGATCGGCCGACTGAGGCCAAACTTCCTGGCTGTGTGCAACCCTGACTGGTCCAAGGTGAACTGCTCCATCTATGTGCAGCTGGAGAACGTGTGCCAGGGGGAGAGCAGGAATGTCACTGAGTCCAGGTGAGCCATGGTGACACAGGATGGGTCTCTGCCACCTGCTCACAGTGGCAGCCCCAGGGCAGGGGTCTTGTGGGGACCAGCTGGGGGCTCGCTTGTGGTGGGGCTCACAGGATGAGGGAAGAGATGAGAATGTTGACTCCATGTTT
>JAHXMQ010012343.1:16232579-16244076 GCA_020466415.1 Ammodramus savannarum pratensis | reverse complement strand
ACTCCCTACCTGAGGCAGTGCAGTGCTGTGAGCATCATGTGTGTGGAGTCCAGAGAGTGGATGAAGTTGGGGGGAAAGGCATTCTTCTGCTTCACAGTGTCAGGTTTCCTGCAGGACAAAGCAGGGCACAGAGGAGCTGGGGCATTTCAGGGCCAGAGATGACAGCACTGGCACAGAGATGGTGACAGCTCAGCCTGGGGGTGAGGGGGCTGCCCTGAAGGGGCCCAAAGCCCTGCTGCTCTGTCCTTGTGCAGCTCAGGGGCAATAACAGGAGCTCTGGCACTCTTTGAGAGCTTCCCTGATAGGAAAGCTTTATCCCCAGAGCACAGGCTGGTGCAGGCCATGGCTTTGTACTTACTGGCTGCTGTTGGAGGTTTTCACACTCAAGCGCTGCATGCCACAATTCAGCTGTGGGGAGAGAGGGCACCAGTGTCACCCTGCTGGGCTGGGCACTGCCCCACTCTTCTAGAGAGGGCTCTGTGCCTTTCCAGAGTGTCCCAGCACCACAGCAGTGCCACTGCCCAGTGACACTTTGCCCAGCTCCCCTCCTGAGGGTTCTGGCAGCCATCTGAACCCCTTCACCCTCTCAGGGTGAATTGGCCAAGGAAGGAGCCGGGCTGGGGGGCTGTGAGTCAGCACAGCAGCACGTGGGAGGTGCCAGCACTGAGACTGAGTCACAGGAGCCCTGAGGAGGCTCTCAGAGCGGGGAACGGCCCGTGCCCCAGCTGCCTGAGTGGGATGGAGCCACAGAGCTTCCTCAGCAGCTCACCCACACACTCCAGGCTCTGCAGGGAGCCATGAGGCTGGAGGATGTGCCTGCAACCAGGGATCCTACCTGCTCTGCAGGCTCACCCACCAGTGATGCCAACCTGCCAGGCCTTAGCCCAGGCTGTGTTTTCCCTGCTCCTACCATGGCACAGGGAGGGTGGGGACCATGAGAGCTGCCACTGGAGCCCAGGCTTTGTTTCCCCTGCTCCCACCATGGCACAGGGAGGGTGGGGGCCATGACACTGCCCCTGGACACTCACCACAGTGGACCTGGAGCGATAGTAGGGCTGGATGATGGGCAGCCCCAGAGGTGTGACCCACTCCACTGTCCGGCCCGACTGGGCGATGAGCTTGGCACTCTCTGTCAGCCAGTTCTTCAGAAAAGGAGAGGAAGCAGCTGGAGTTAGTGTGGAGCTGGGAGACCCCATCCCCTCCCAGCACAGGCCACCCTCACTCCTACCACAGAACTGCCCAGGGTTTACTGGGGGGTTTGGCACAATCCCACACCTCTGGGCTGGGGCAGGAGGATCCTCTCTGGGCCAGGAGAACCATCTCTCCCCATGGACCATCCCCTTGTCTATGTATAAATGGACCAGGGAAGGAGAAAAAGTGGAAATAAAAGGCAACAAGCTCCCTACCTGGATATCTCGAGTCGCTGAGAACATCTCCTTGATGCTGTTGAACACCTGCTTCACCAGATAGTGAGATGCTTCCCACAAATACTCCTGGCACAGAGCAGAGAGCCATGGGTCATACAAAGGGACAGCCAAAAAGAGGAAAGTGACAGGACCCAGGGAAGGGGGGGACACACGGGAATGGTACCTCAGGGAACTCATCGATCTCCTTGAGGCGTTTCTCGATCTGCAGGCGGCCGCCGTAGCGCGTGACCCCATACACGACCGTCATCACCGTCTGCTTCACCACCTTGCGGCTGATGAAGCCCTGCAGCACCTGGGCAATCTTCAAACCCCTCTCAGCATCCTTCTTCCGAAACTCCTCCACCTGGGAGAGTGCCTCTGAGTCAGGCTGGCATGAGCCACGCTGGCTGGAGCCCCCTCTGTGGTTGGGGACCCCCCCAGCTGGGCACTGCCTGCCTCAAGTTCCCATCAGGATCCTTCCCTGCTGCCTTGGAACTTCTTCTGAAACTTCTCCACCTGAGCAGAGTGCCTCTGAGTCAGGGCTGGCATGAGCCACACTGCCTGGTGGCCTGTGGGACCCTCCCAGCTGGGCACTGCCTGGCTCAAGCTCCCATCAGGACCCCTTCAGCCCATTTTTACCACCCTGGATAGCAGAAGGCACCAGCTGAAGGGATCCAGTGCCTGCAGAGCCTTCCCTGCTGCCTCAGCACTGTCCCTTGGTGCCAGCTGGGACAAGGACACAGCTCAGCTGTGGCTCAGAACTTTGGTTATCCTGCCTCTGCCCCCCAGTGATAACTGAGCAAGGCCTGCACCCCCATGAACTCTTCCTGCTCTCTGGAGAAAACCTGCTGAGACCCAATGGGAGATGCAAGGTCCAATGCCACCTGAATGAGCCTCTCAGCACTCTCCCAGTGACAAATTTCACATCACATCTTGCCAAAGAAACCAAAAACTTCTTAGCAGGACCAAGGCAGAATATCTACCCACTCCTTCCAATCAGCTCAAGGAACAAAAATCTCACAACCCATGGGCCAGCCAGCTGTGACCAAGGGATGAGGAGCATCCCTTGCTCTCTTCCACCTCTCCAGCCTAGTTCTCCTGGGCTTCATTCAGGACTAGTGAGGACAGCAGAAATCAGAGGGGATTTCTCCATGAGAACAGATCTGTCAGATCCACTCATGCCTCCCCAGCCCTCTGCACACTCATCCCCACATTTCTCCTTGGGAGGTGACACCCTGTGCACACCAAGAGGAGGAGGCAGGTCCAAAAGGACCCAGTGGGTCCCCACAGAGCCTCACCTGCTGGGCCACTGCACTGTAGACATCCTGAGGGAGCCCACAGGGCACCAGGTTGACGGAGGCAGCGCCGCTGAGGTCCCGGCCGAGCGCTGCGTAGTGCTGCAGCCCATTGCAGGAGCCATCCTGCAGGGAGAGCACCAGGAAACAAGGGGTTAATGCATGGACAGAGCCCTGCTCATCTGCCCCCTCCCCATGCACAGCTATCCTGGGTTCAGATGGTTTTTATTTCCCCTCCCCACTCTTCAGAGCAGTGACCATCTCCCAGCAGTGACCATTTGCCTTCTGGACAGGTTTCCTGCCTGAGTCCATCCCTAGGTGCTGTGACCTGTGAGGTTTAAAATCAGAAACCTCACATCTCCACCTCTGTGGGTTTCCAGAGATATCAGAGCTCTGTGGAAACACTGAAAACCAGAAAATTGGGAAAACACTGAATATATCTGGGATAAAAGTAGCTCCAAGAGGCAGCAGTCAAAACAACCTCAGCAGTGGGATCAGAGGCAGGAAAAGGCAGAGATCCCTCAGGAAGGCCCAGCTGGCTCTGAAAACAGAAACCAGCTCCCACCCAGGTTTCCCAAAGCTGCACCAGAGGCACAGTGAGCCTCTGCCACAGCAGCTGCCCTTGCAGCCCTGCTGGAACCAAGAGCAGCCCAGGTGAGGCAGACAGGACCTGAAGAATGGTGCAGGAACATCTTGGTTCTCCCCAGACTGCACTGGCAGTGATGTTTCTCACAGATGTGCTGCTGTTCCTGTCCCCCTGTGCTCAGGCTCTCCCAGATACCCCAGGACTGTCAGGTTCCTCAAGCAGGGCCCCCTTTCTCTCCCCACTCCCTGCAGTGTGGAAAGGCAGCACCAGGACCTGGTGGCTCTGTTAATTGAGCACTGATGACTCAGGCTGAATGAGACTCTGGCACCTTCCAGAAGTCCTTGCTGATGATATTTCATTAGCTGCACCCTCCACACACCCCCAGCTGCTCTCTTGACCTTTTGTTGTCATCAAAATATCAGACCTGACTGTCTCATGTATATTCCAGGCAGAAAAATTGCTGCCCTCCTCCCTCAGTCATGGCCACCTGATCTCCTCAAAAGAAAAAGGAGCAGCCACCCTTTACTATCAGCCTTGTCCCTGAGAAGCCAGGGAGGGAGGACAGATGCCTTCAGGGAGCACCTGAGCAAGCACAGGGCACATTGTGACAGGCCACCGAAGGTGGGGGACAACCACCTCTGTCCCTGTGCCCTTCCTCAGGGTTCCAGACCTGCCATTTTGGCTCTTGCTTGGCTTCAGGCACAGAGCAGGAGTGGAGAAAGGCCTCCAAAGCACAGCTCTGAGCATTCCAGCCAGCCAGGTGTTGCCCTGCTGGGCCAACTTCCAATTCTGCTCCTGTTCCTGCAGAAGGTGACACTGGCCTGGCTCTCACCCTGCAGCAGCTGCCAGCGAGCTCCCAGCTGGGCTCTGCTCGAGCCAAGGGAAGTGAGGCAGCCCTCAGATGTTCCAGCTCATGGATGGCTGCAGGCAGCAGCAAATCACCAGAGTTCTCATGCCAAAAGGCCCCACACTGCATTTCCATTCCTAAGAAAACCCAGCCACGTGGAGCAGGGATTGCAGAGCTGGAGACCTGGATGCTCCTTCCCTGCCCTGCTGAGCCTCACACGGGCTGTGAGGACCTGCCAGGCTCCTACCTGGTGAACTGGGAAGGAGGATCTGCCAGGCTCCTACCTGGTGAACTGGGAAGTGAGAGATGTAGGCAGCTGGATCTGGGGACCTCGAGGCTTTGGCGATTTCCATACAGCATGCCAAGGTTTGCCAGGGCTCATCTGTGTCCATCCACCACTTCCTGCCCTGGGAATGAGAAAGGCCAGGTTGGTGGGAGCAGGCAGTGCTCCTGTGCCCCTCAAAGCACGGGCAGGAGCCCCTCAAATCACAGGCAGGAGCCCCTGAGCACCTGGGGTACACTGGGCACAGCACCTCCTCCCACCATGCCTCCATTTCCCTAGCTTTACATCATGTTTTCAGACAGCAACAAGTTATTTAGGAATTTAGGTTATTTGCCTTCTCCCTTTTTAGGTTATAGGTTATTTTCCTTCTCCTTTTTTACCTCTCAAAAGTCTATCTTTCCTAATGTTTTTGTTACAAAATCCATTCTGATTTCCATTTTATTTTACTTCACGCACCGTGAGCGGGTGGTCAGCCGAGTCCAGGATGTCCTCCATGATTTCATTGGCATACTCCAGCCTCTCCTGCAAGGCATTCTTCTTCTTCAGCCCTGTCAGGTTGATGAGGTGGATCTTCAGCCAGTCAAGTCCTCTGGGGCCCAGTGGCCTCCCCTCTGCAAACAGCAGGATGGCCCTGGTGACATCGTTGCCCAGGTGGTTGAAATAAGGTGGGCATGGGTAAGTCCTGCCACGGAAATCCATGTTGTGAGGGAACCAGAACACCTTGTCCCTGACATAGTTGGCAATGGAGAGCTTGTAGAGAGCATCCATGCGCAGGCTGTGCATCTCTGCAGCCTTCTTCTTGCACAGGAACACCTCGTGCTTGAAGGACTTGCTCCAGGTGGAGGAATTGCCAGGAGGAGTGGGAGGCTTGGGAGCCTCAGAGAGGGGTGGTGGGATGTCCAGCTTCTCATCCCCTTTGTCATTGAAGATGGAGATGATGATATCCAGCACTGGCTGGTTGATCTTCCAGGCACAGTTGCCCAGCTGGTTGAGGGCATCCAGCACGGGGTGGAGGTTCACCAGGGGACACTGCTCCAGCAGCAGCTGGTGGTGGGTGGTGTCATCCATGAAACGCATCAGCTTGGTGTCATTGAGCACAAAGGCACCAAAAGTGGGGGAGGTCCAGGGCACAGGGGGGCACAGCATGGGCATGGCAGAGGAGTTGAAGGTCAGCGTGGTCTCTGCAGCGTTTGACATGAGCTGGGAGAAGATGGGATGGGGCCTTATCAGCCCGACCTGGAGAGGAGGATCAGCAGCAGAGGGTTAGGGCTGGAGTGTGGGAGAGCCTGTGGTCAGTCAGACATCCCACAGGGATCATGCCAAGAAAGGTTAAACCCTTCTCACCTGCTGAGGAGAGGTAAAATCAGCAAGAACTGCTAACTCTGGTATCTGAGTAAAAAACCTCAGTCTCCTTACTTTCAAAGGATAATAGTAATCCAGTGGTGTTAGGAGCCACTCATCTTGGAGCAAGTGAAAGTAATGAACCTCTCACTAGTCCTAAACACATTCATACTCTTAACCCTAGTAACCCTCTCCACCCCATCCTATTTCCACTTCTATCCAACAATCTCAAGAACTTCCCCAACACACTTATAAACACAGTCAAAACTTCCTTCTTAATCAGCCTAATCCCAGTAACAATCTACATCCACTCTGGAACAGAAAGCCTCACCTTCTCTTGAGAATGAAGAATGCATCCCTGAGCAGGAATGGCAGCAAGGACAGAAAAGGGTCTGATTTTGAGGAAGGGGTGTCCTGCACAGCCCTAGAGCCCCCAGGATGAGGCTCACCTGCCAGTTACTGTAGAAGGAGTAGACGTGGTAGAGGACAGGGATAGGTTTGGACTCCAGGCGACGATTGAGGATGTTCCTGGGCACCTTCACAGCCTTCACCAGGAGCTCCAGCATGTGCATGCCCAGGCGCATGAGGAGCACACACGGCCAGCTGGAGGACTTCAGGTTGAGGGAAGGCCCAAATCCTGCTTCTGCCACCAGCTTCTCCCAGTATTCCCGTGGCAAGTACTGCTTAGGCTGGGAGAAAATAGAGTCAGCTGGAGTGGATCAATCTACCTGAGATATGGCCCTGAGAAGGAATCTCCTTTGTGTCCCCAAAGGTCCTCCCTGATAGGGGTGTTTGGGGAATGAGGGCTGAGGAGGCTGTGTCACAGATTTTTCATCTTTTATGAAAAATTCTTTCTTTAGGATTTTTCCTCCTGAGAAGCTGAGAGCCCTCAGGAACAAAATGTAAACATTGATTATCTGCTGCTGTGGAATGCAACAGGTGCATCTGTGATTGGTCTCATGTGGTTGGTCTCTAATTAATGGCCAATCACAGTCAGCTGGCTTGGACAGAGAGTCTGGAGACACAAGCTTTTGCTATCATTCTTTCTTTTTCTATTCTTAGCCAGCCTTCTGATGAAATCCTTTCTTCTATTCTTTTAGTATAGTTTTAATATAATATATATCATAAAATAATAAATCAAACCCTCTGAAACATGGAGTCAGATCCTTGTCTCTTCCCTCATCCTCAGACCCCTATGAACACGGTCACAAGGCTGGGCTGAGCCCAACAGTGAGAATGGGGACAGTGGCACTGCACCACACCCCAGTGCTGACACCCTGTCCCCACATCATCCTGCCCAGACTGCAGACTGCCTGCCCCTATGAGCACCCAGCTCTGAGAACAACCTGCTCACCCACCCAGAGCAGCAGGCTTGGCCCCTTCTCCCCTCTTGTCCTCTCCTGCCCTGCAGAGCCCAGAGCTTTCCTGCATGGACTCCTGGCCCCAAGGGCTCCTACCTGGCTGTCCTTTGCCATCAGCTGGATGTAGCTCTGATAGATCTGCTGCACCTTCTCCAGCTGGCCACTGCGCAGCTTCCTCTGGATGATGTACCTGTCATAGACCTTGGTGCCCAGCTCCCTGGCCAGCACTGCCAGGGACTCACCTTGTGGAGACAGATCATTGAGGACCTGGGAAAGGAGAAGGAAAAAAGGGTCTTAGGAAGGAAGAACAGAGAGATACAGCAGAAAGAGGAGGAGTTAAAGCTGCTGTGCAGGGAGCACTGAAAGATGCTGATTTCCATGATACTGAACAGATGGTGAGGAAGAAAAAACAACAGAGCATGGATTTCTCTGGCTGCTCTGCAGAAGGAGCAGACAGCCTGAAGTTAATAACCTCATAAACCTCTCAGGAAATCCCAATTCTGCTTAAGTGGGGCATTAGTGCTCTGTGACAGCCCCTTGCTGATAGCCCAGCCCCACTCCTGGGAGGGTAGGGCAGGCTCCTACCTGCATCATGATGTCCACATACTCCTCCTCTGGCAGCAGACACAGGTAGGGGTAGAGGACGTTGTACTTGGACATCCTCTTGGGCCTGGCCATGCTGCGCTTGGAGCTCTGCAGGGCCTGCAGGATGGCATCGCGCCACTGTGAGCGCAGCGTGCCCAGCAGCTCACGCTGCAGGGAGAAGGAAGAAACAGAGCTGGTGAGCATGAGCTGCCTGCTCTCTACCTCATGGAGCCTCAGCTCTCACCCACAGGCCCTGAGGGCTGTCCCCAAACCCAAGCTTTACCGCTTTGATGGCCTGTGGGGTCAGGGGCTTGGCTGCCTCCACGGACTCAATGGTCACGGTGTTCTTCAGCTCCATGTCCAGCTGCTGCTGGAAGCGCTCCTGCAGCTCCTGCACGGAGAAATCCAGCTTGGGGTACGACCCCATCACCTCCTGCAATGGGAGAGAGGCAGTCAATGCCAAAACTGGGAGGAGGAGAAGCCATGCTCATTGTCCCAGCTTCCCTGCAAGAGGAACAATTGTGGTACAATTTTGGGTTGAAAGCACCTTACTGGGATCTTTGGGCTCAGAGGTCTCTCACACACAAATCCCAGAGGCTGCTCTGCTCCTGTGTTATGCACCTCTGCAAGCACCCCCTCCCATGCATGGAGGCCATCTCCAGTCCCCTGCAAACCCTCTGCTTCGCTGTTCCTCTTAGTTATTAATATTAGTAATGTCATCCATTCAATGTTTTCTGTGGGTTATTGGGCACAGATCAGGTTAAAAGGTTTTTTCTTTCTAGCCCTCCCCTGGGCTGTACCTAAGAACACCAGGCCAGCTTCAACACCTCCCTGAGCACTGTGGCTTACTCTGGAATAGAAGTCCTGGAGCAGAGAAGACTTGCTGATCTTGGGGCTGGCTGGAGGAGGCAGCTGGTAATTGGGCTGGACAGTCCTGATGGCAAACAGCACCTTCTCCTTCTCATCTTCCTCAAACAGGCACTTTTGGAAGAGCTCATCCACATGGAAGCCACTGCTGTTCAGCTGCTGCAGGTATCTGAGGAGGGGCAGACACGACAGGCTGGATCTTCCCCAGGGGCCTGAGCATGTTGTACAGGAGCTGACTCAACACAGCCTGTCCCACAAGGTCACCAGCAGCCTCAGGTTACAGGGATCAGGTGTCCATCCCTCAGCCTGCACTGCTGCAGAGCTTCCTGGGCAGGGAGGCCACTGCAGCTGCCCACAGGCAGCCCCACAGCCTGTGCTGCCCTCACACAGCTCCAGCACAGCCCCTGCCAGCCCCCTCAGAGGCAGCTGACTGGAGATATTCCCCTGAAGGCATCTAGAGTGTGTCAGCAGCCAGAGGACACAGAGCAGTGATACATCCCTGAGGTTCACACGAGTGCATCAGAAGCTTTCTCCATCCTCTGAGAGGAGCTGGCTCTGCCTCCAGCCTCAGGCACTGCCCCTAGGCCCAGCCTGTGGGATCCTCCAGGGCTCTTTCAGCTGCTCCCTTTAGCACTGACACTTTCCTGTCCATGAAATCTACCATCTACAACCTTGCTATCTTTAGCACTGACACTTTCCTGTCCATTATCCTCTATAAAATCTACCTGAATCTCCTGACCAAGCTCCTTTTGGAGAGCTCTGCAGGAACCAGCTGTGTGACTGAGCCCACCAAAATGGGCAAACCCCACAGAAGTGCCATAAAAACAAACAGAGGATCCATAAAAACAAACAGAGGAGCCAAGCCATTGCCACCAGGCAGCAACAGAGGAGCCAGGAGTGAGATGCCCGGGATGGATGTGGAACCAATGGCTCCCTGACTGGAGAGGGCCTCTCCCAGCCCAGCTCTGGGGGGAACAGTGCCTGTTCTCACCTTCCACATCTCCTCTCCCTGCACAATCTCAGACAAACTCCCCAGCAGTGGGGGTGGCAGGGAATGTGCTCCACCCACCCCAAAATCTGGCCATGGGAAGTGACTCAGAGCATCCAGGTGGGCACACACAGAGGGACAGCTCTTCCTCACCCCAACCCCCTGGATCTCCTGCATCTCCCAGCTTCCCAAGCACAGCTTGTGGAGCTCCTGAGGCAGGTGTTACCTCAGGATGGCTTTGGGAGGTGACTGGCTCCGGCCTGCACACTCCAGGGCTGTGGCGTAGGAATCAAGGTTGGGCTGGAGACCTGCAGCCTCCAGGATGGAAAACAATCGGTCCAGGCGGTTCATAGAGCCCTGCAGGAGAGAGGGGAAGGAAAATGGGGTCACTGAGAAGGAAAAGGGGGGCTGGGGGTCACTGGGAAGGGAAGGGAAGGGAAGGGAAGGGAAGGGAAGGGAAGGGAAGGGAAGGGAAGGGAAGGGAAGGGAAGGAGTGAGCAGGGGAGAAGGCTGTGCACACCAAGAAGGGAAGGGGGCTGTGGACATTGAGAAAGGAAAGGAGGCTGGGGTCACTGAGAAAGGAAGGAGTGAGAAGGGAAAGGGGCTGTGGACACTGAGAAGGAGGTTGAGCACCACTGAGAAAGGAAGGAGGCTGTGGACATGGAGAAAGGAAAGGAGTCTGGGGTCATTGAGAAGGGAAGGGGATTGTGGACACTGAAAAAGGAAGGAGTGAGAAGGGAAAGGGGCTGTGGACATTGAGAAAGGAAGGAGGCTGTGGACATTGGGAAGAAGGCTGTGCACACTGAGGAAGGAAAGGAGGCTGTGTGCATTGAGAAGGGAAAGGGTCTGTGCACACTGAGAAGGGAAAGGGTCTGTGCACACTGAGAAAGGAAAGGAGGCCATGGAGTCACTGAGAAGAGAATCACTGAGAAGGGAAGGAGGATGTGCATGCTGAGAAAGGAAAGGGGCTGTGCACACAGGCACCAACAGCCCCAAAATCACAGCTCCACGCCCCTCTACTGTTCAGATTCAGTCAGATCTAACCCACCCTTTCCCCACTCCTCTCAAAGCCACCTCACAGGGATCTGTGGCCTCATGCCAGCTCAGTCCCCCTTGCCAGCAGCACTGTTTGGACACTTGCTGCAGTGACAAGCACAGGGAGGCTGTTCCTCAGGAGCCAGCCCCTCTCCCACCCAGAGCCCCCACAGCTCAGTACCTTCCTGGCCCAGATGCGCATGACGATGTTGAAGGCCCCCACATCCAGCACCTTCCTCTTCACAGGGGAGCTGTGGCACAGCAGCAGGTACTTCTCAGCCTCCTCTGCCTGCTGCAGGAACAGGAAGCACTCCAGGTTGGCCTGGATGGTCTGCTGCAGCACCTGCTGGTTGGTCTTGTCCTTTGGCATCTTCTGAGGCCTCTTCAGCTCTGCAGCTCCCTTCACCTCCACCACCCTGGGCTTGTTGTGGGGGCTGCCAGAGCTCTGGGTCCAGCCAGTGGCTGCTTTTGTCTTTGGGATCTTTGGGCTCTTCATGGTTTTTGTTTTGGGTGTGGCCTCTGCCTTGGCCTGGCTCTCCAGAGCCAGCTGGGAGGCAGCACTGCCCAATTCCTGCTTCACCTTTGGCTGCTGGCTGTGCATCTCCTTCTGCAGCTTTTGGGCCCAGCTGCTGGAGCGAGCCAGGCCATCCCCCTGTGCCCTGGGAATGGGCTGCTTCTCCTTGGGGCCAGGGACCTCAGCCTCCTGGAACTTGTCATTGTCCACTGCAGCCACTTCCACTTTGCTGACTGTCACCTCTGGGACGTTACTGCCCTGCAGCTGCTTGGCTCGAGCCTTCAGCACTGGTGGGAAACAGAGAGGTGATGGGAGACAGGGCACAGCAAAAATCTCTGTCCTGTCCTCACCCTGGAAGTACCAGGATTGTGCTCAGAAAAAAGGGTTCA
>JAHXMQ010012343.1:16135050-16155116 GCA_020466415.1 Ammodramus savannarum pratensis | reverse complement strand
TACATGTACTGTGTGTAAACTTCCCTATGTAGAGAAAACACTTTGGAATAACTGCCTTTTTCCAACCATGGCAGTCTTCCCTCCTTGTTTGCATGTACTTCCAGCTGGGAAGTTTACAAATTGAGTGCTGCTGCTTTTGATGTTGAACAATCATCCCCCCTCTGCCTCCCCAGTGGGCAGCACAGGCTGTCTCCAAGATAAGAGGGGAGTGGATTGGAAATTGCTCTCCTTAAAGAGACATGGCCATGTGGAGCCTGGCTGCAGTGATATCCTTGCCTTCCCTGCCTGTGAGGAAGTTCTCAAATACTCAAATGTGTATTTTAAACAAGCTAAATTCTTTCCATAATGGTATAAATGCTTGTTTTTCCAGTTTAGAGTTTCCTAGTGTTGCCTCCATGAGAGCCAAATGTGTGGCTCATTCTCCCAGTGTTTCTATGATGGATTTTAGGAGCTGCCCACTGTGTTTGCACAGACACACCAATTTTTACTGGAAGATATGCAGAATTTTACAAGTTAATATTTAAGAAGATGTTTTAAAACATTCAAATCCCATTAAGGCCTGATGCAAAGGCTTTCATGAAGCCAGAAACAGCTGATTATGTGGGTAGGGCTGTGTTTTGGTGAGTGGCTCCTGTCAGAAGCTGCCAGGTGTATCCCAGGCTGTGGCACAGGAAACCATACCTGGAGTGGCAGCAGCAGTGCAGCACAAGAGTGTTCTAACAGCAAACCAGAGGATTTTTTTTTTTTAGCCTTGGAATTATGCCTTAATTTGAGTCATCAAAGGATGGGATCACAGTCTAATAGCCTCCCAGCCCAGCTTGCCTCTTGCTGCACTCAGGAATCGAAGTGCTAATTAGAACAGCTGTTAAAAGGCCCATTCCTAATGACTGCACCATGTGAGGAGGAGGAGGAGGAGGCCCAGGCCAGAGCCTTGGTGGGAGCTGGTCAGTGCTTGCAGGTGACCAGCAGCAGCTCATGAACAGTGGCTTGGAACGTGGCCTAATTCTCATCTTCAGGACATCAAAGTCCTTGAAGCCTCTTTGAAGAGCTGGCAGTGAGTAGTCAAACGAGAAATTCAAGATTTGAGGGGCAAAGAAAAAAGCCCAAACCGTGTGTGTGTAGCTGGGTGTTGTGGGGCTCTCAGTGACCTACTTTCCCAGCCTGTCTGCTGGGGGAGTGCACAGAGCTTTTGTTGTTGCAGGGCTCCTGTTTCTGCAGGTGCCACCAGATACAGGGGGTGTGGAAGATAAGGGTTTCTGTGCCATGCTGTGGAGCAGGGTACGTTTCCATTGAGGTGGGTGGGAGCTGCCAAGGCAGGGATGAATTCTGAGCTTTTTTCTATTGATAAAAACTTTTTGGTGTGGTGCCTCTGTGAAGAATAATATAAAAAATTATGAAATAGTGCTCTTGTGTTTTAGATCTGTGGTATTGTTTGCTCACAGTTTACAATGGAATTTGAAGTCTTCTGTGTAATTTACTTGAAGTTAAGCCATGCTGATTGTAAGATGTGTATGCAAGTATAGATTGTGCTAAGAAATCATTCATAGGCACGTTTGCTTTTGTCTTAGTAATGATTTTTTGTATCTACTACTTGTGTTGGACCAGTCCTGGTCAGTTGAGGTGATTTAGGTGACTTTACAGGGAATGCTGTATCAGAAAATACCTTCTACCAGGTCAGGGTGCTCCAAGCCCTGTTCCACTTCCAGGAATGAGGCACAAAATGCACAGCTTTGATTCACAACTGCCAAGTCATTCCCAAATAGTTTTGGCAGCTTCAGAGTGAAAATCCTGTGGGATGGGAGTAGTCAGAAACCTGTTTTGCCACGTATGACAGGAGAAGGTGCCTGGTGCACTGTGCTGTGTGTGGTGGCTTCACACAACTCAGCAACACTCCAGCCCTGAGATCCCTAATGCTGAGCTGAAAAGAGATATTGGATAGTGCTGCTCCATTACCAAACTGGATCTGACTGATATTTAATTCATGGAGGTGAGCTTCACTGCCCACTCTCAGTATGTTTTCACTTCCACTTGTGTTCAACTCCTCTCCAGCTTTCTCAGTTGTTCTGCTTTAGGAGTGCCTGGATAGAATTGAGTGAAATGCTGTCCATTTATCTGCAATCTGTTCTCTTCCAGCGGGCAGCTGAGGAGCTTTTCTCTCCTTGTGTTACTACTAACGGACCCTTTATCATGAGCAGCAACTCTCCTTCTGCAGGTAATATTGCATGGAAACAAGCACAGCAATTTATAAATACTGCAAGGAGGACTGGATTTTCCTTCTTAGTCATAATTTTAAAATCTCTTCATTTTTAGGGCTTTTATGGGATAGTGCTGAATAATAATAATAATAATAATAATAATAATAATAATAAATGTCTGCCAACAACACTAGGCCAGGTGGAAAGGAATAAAGCACCAATCTGGGGTTAGTGGCTCAGACTTGCACTAAAGATATAAGTGGGTAGGTGTGAGTTTTACACAAACTAGGAAATGGCCACTGAAGGATTTATTCCATTGCAGTGGCATTTGGCTGTGTCACTCCCATCGTGCAATTTGGGGGAAAAAAAGATTAAAACCACATGTCTTCAGGTTAACTAGAGTATGGAATTTCTCTGTAATAGTGCAGTAACTGGCTGGGGAGCAGAGCAGAGTGGGAAATGCATGCTTTTTCTTCCAGATCCTTCTCATGAACAGTAATTCTTGCTTCTTACAGCTAATGGAAACGACAGCAAAAAGTTCAAAGGCGATAACAGAAGTGCCGGGATCCCATCCCGAGTAATCCACGTCCGCAAGCTCCCCAGTGACGTCACGGAGGCAGAGGTCATTTCTCTGGGCTTACCCTTTGGCAAGGTCACCAATCTTCTGATGTTGAAAGGGAAAAACCAGGTATTGCCTCTCTAACATGGATTGTGTCAAATTGATAAGTTTGTCATCAGGAAACCAGCTCCAAGTTGTTCAAACAGCTGCTGTGTGTTATGATTCAATAACTTCTGCACACTCTTATTTTACTTTTCTGTGCTTATCCCATGAGCTGTAGAAAATACCACTTTCAGGCTGCAGAAGGAGCTCAGTCCATAATTACAGGTTGTCACTTATAATTAGCGTTAGGCCTGGTTTGGAAATTGCAGGCCTGGGATTATTTGAACAGCAGTGCCATGAGTTGGCCTTTTTCACTCAGGCTTGCTTGACAGCTGAGTTACCACTGTGTAACGTGGCATATTGAGGACACCTTTACAGATGTAGTAAATGAGCTGGGTATGCCTGAAATACTCTTGGGTAATGGGGGTGGTGTGCAGTAATTTGGTAACTAAAATTATCTTGCAAATTAAGGAGTAAAAAAGCAAGCCAACTTTAATAATTGCTTAAAATATTGGCTTTAATCTTAATTATGAAAAGGTGCCTCTGATATATTGCATGGTGTGATTATATGCAAGTGCTTGCTGCAGTGACTTGCTACAATCCCTTGTGTTCCTCTTCTGAAGGAGAGAAGCCCCTAAGGGTGTGGGGGCTTCCTGCTTTGGAGAGAAGTGACTCTATTTGGAGAGAAGTTGCTCTATTTTTGTGTTCTTGCAGACACATCTAAGTACACAGAGCATGGAGATCTTAGGGTGAAACTGAAACTTTGCATTAAATCAGTCTGGATAGAAGATCTTTATTTGCTCTACTTACGGTTGATTTTAAACAGTTTAATGTGCAAAACCACATGTGTAAATGCAATTGTGAAAACCCAACCCTGTTGGAGGGTCAGGCTGACCTGGTGCTGCCCTGGTGTGACGTGTCCCTGTTGGATTTCACTTGCCAGGCTTTCATAGAGATGAACACAGAGGAGACAGCCAACACCATGGTGAACTACTACACCACAGTCACTCCGGTGCTCCGGAGCCAGCCCATCTACATCCAGTTCTCCAACCACAAGGAGCTGAAGACAGACAACTCTCCAAACCAAGCAGTCAGTTTGTTCTCTGCATTGTCATCCCAGGGAGGGGGGACACACAGCCAGATCTCTGCTGCTGGCTTGAGATCCATGGGCTTTAGTAACATCTGGTGCTTTAGGATGTTTGTTTCTAGTGCTTAAAATAGTTCTGTCAAGTGCAGCCATGATGGGGCAGAACTCAGATGTGGTAAAGCACAGCCTGGTGCTGGTGGGAGCAGCTTTGAGGTGGCAGCACATGAATCCAGCAGGTCTCAAGGCTCTGAGCCCTCAAGGGTCTCTGCACCACCCACTCTGCAAAGGGGAAAAAGTTCCTAGCTTCAGCTCAGCCCCTTTTGGCAACTTCTTAGGACAGGAGCGCAGCAAAGAAGTTCAAGTGTTGTGGCTCTTTGCCAGTACATCCCCTTTGTGTGCTCTCCCTTTTTGAGCTGATTCCAATGAGGATCAGAGCACCCAGTGCTGTGCAGGTGGCATGGTGCTGTTGGGTGCCTCTCACAGCTGGAGCACAAGTGTTCTGTGTTAGGAGGTTCTGCAGAACCCCAGGCACTTCTCACTTCTGGATCCCTGTGGCAAGTGCGCATCGATCTTTCAGTCTCATCACCTTGTGTAGGATTCTGGAGATGGATTCAGAAAAGCCTTGTTTTTCCTTTTTTCTGAAAAATAGGATAGTATTGCTGCATCACTTTATGCAGAGTTCTGCCATAGCATAGCATGGTTGATTCATTTGGCATTTTTGCCTTGCCCTTACTGGTTGGGATGGTCTTTATTGCCTCTGTCTCAAACATCCCCCAGCCTTTGGAGCAGCACAGTTCTGCTCACTGCTGAATCCAGCAAGGTGTTTGCAGAGAGGCAGCTCAAGGAGAGCTGTCTGTGTGTTTTTTGGAAGCAGGAGTGTGGCTCTGACATCTTTTTTTGCTCCTGCAGCGTGCCCAAGCAGCTCTGCAAGCCGTGACCCAGGTGCAGGCTGGGGCTGTGGCGCTGGCCGCCACGGCTGCGGCCGTCGATGCAGGCATGGCAATCACTGGCCAGAGCCCTGTCCTGAGGATCATTGTGGAGAATCTCTTCTACCCTGTCACTCTGGATGTTCTGCACCAGGTAAAACATGTCACCACAACTGCTTGAGGATTGTTCTGGAGGAAGGGGCAGCAGCATCCGGTGTGTTGGTGTGGTTGCAATGTCTGTGGTTTGTGTTTGTACAATGCAAGTTCTGAACAGAGCTTGTTTGGAGACCACATACCTGCAGGAGATGCTGCTAGTTTTAGTCCCCTACTCTTGCATGATTTCAATTTCCAGAGATTTGAGTCTTAGTCCACTTTATTGGATCAATTAAAGTTCTTCAGGTTATCTTTAGGTTTTACAAATACACTGTCCAGGAGCTATGTAGGCAGTGGCCATTTTGGAAAGTTGCCTCTGTCTGCTGTGATTGCTTAATGTTATCTTCATGTTTAAACTACAAGCTTGACTGCACTTAAGAATTCCTGAAATTCCTGGAAGAGGTCGAGTTCCTGAAGGTGTTTGTGAATATTCCTGTTAATTAACCCAGAATAAACAAACTGTGCATAGGGAGGAGTTCAGCCACTCTGGTGTGTTCTAGGCTGATGCCAATCAAGCAATGCACACAGTGTGGTTTAAAACCTTCAGGGCTGCAGTTAAAAGCTGACAGGCTAAAAAGACTTTTGTTTCTGCTTGTAATATGAGATCAATATGAAATTATCTTACTGTAAATGTGATAACAAGATACACAAATATTACCTTGCAGATCTTTTCCAAATTTGGTACAGTCTTGAAAATCATCACATTCACAAAGAACCACCAGTTTCAGGCCCTGTTGCAATATGCTGACCCCATGAGTGCTCAGCATGCCAAACTGGTGAGTACTGGATTATTCTCACTTGGCTTTGCCATGTTTAATCCAATCTCAGGGTGGGCTTTGGGGTGGGCTGACACCAAGGACAAAGTGTGAGTGGGAGGAAATTGCGACTTGGAGGCTGCCAGAGGGGCTGAATGAAGCAGAGCTGTCTCCACATGAGATACCTGTTCTCAGGTGGAGCTGTGGGATGGCTTAACACCTTCCCTTGTTTTGAATGCATTTGGGTGAGGACTGGTTTTGTTTTCTCTCAGTCTCTGGATGGCCAGAACATCTACAACGCCTGCTGCACGCTGCGCATCGACTTCTCCAAGCTCACGAGCCTCAATGTAAAATACAACAATGACAAGAGCAGGGACTACACCCGCCCTGACCTGCCCTCTGGGGACAGCCAGCCCACCCTGGACCAGACCATGGCAGCTGCTTTTGGTGAGTTCAGCAAGTGGGAACAGCACAAAGCCAGCTGATGTGTGTCATGGTGAACTCCCCTACCTGCACACCCCCTACTTCTTTTCATTCTCACTGTGCTCTGAAAAGTGCCTTGTCCTTGCAAACACCACCTGGGCTCAGCTCTTTCTGAGGAACATTTTTCCAAAGGTACCTAATCTTGCACTGACTTGTTTCTGTCTGCATGCACACCCTTTGCATATTTGCAAATCTGAAAGCTGGGTCAAGTTATAGTTATAATTTAGCCTAAATGCTTTTAAGTGTTATTTCTCTTTTAGAGTGTTACAGTTAAGCTCTAAATTTAGGTGTAAGTCAAGTTGAAGTACTGGTAAGTTGAAATGTTGAGTTTTAGGCAGCATTCCTTTTCATCATTGTTTACACTGCTTTTACACACACACATACCTAGGTAGGCTTCAATTCCTTTCTGGATTTTGTTTGGTTTTGTTGTTGTGCCTTAGTTGGCCTTTGTAAGTAGAGTAAATCTTGCCAATTGTTGTGCTTTGTAGTTTAATTAAATACAACTTTTGCTTTACCCTTGTTGATGGTTTTTGGGCAAGCTCAAGCACAGTTTGGGACAGTGTGTCAGGAGAAGGGGAGGGGATGTCATCCTGGTGTATTTGGTCAGAAACTTTATTTGAATAGAGTGTAACTGAGGCAGAACATTTGGGGATCACTGAGGATCAGATCAGTGCCAAATCCCGTGGTCGGTGCCTCTGGTGCCACCTGGTGTTTGCCCAGGAATTGTTTTGGTGATCTCTGGGAGTCCATTGTTACGTGAGAGGCGTTTAGGGTTTAGCTTTCAACTAAATGCTTCTGTTGAAGGACAGATCAAGACATTTTGGCTGAGTTTAGGGAGGTTTAGGTTAGATATAAGGAAAAAGTTCTTCACCCAGAGGATGGCTGAGCACTGAACAGCTTCCCAGGGCAATGGTCACAACACCAAGCCTGACAGAGTTGGAGAAGCATTTGGACAACACTCTGAGCCACATAGTGGATTTGTTGTGTCTGTCCTATGTAGGGCCAGGAGCTGGACTTGATAATCCTTGTTGATCTCTTCCAACTCAGAATATTACATAGTTCTGTGAAGTTTAGAGTTTTCCTGTTGTTGAGCATTTTTTATAATGTGTCTGTCTTTCCCAGGTGCCCCAGGAATAATCTCTCCTCCATATGCTGGAGCTGGCTTTCCTCCTACTTTTGCCATTCCTCAGGCTACAGGTACTGTATTTCGTAAGTGGAAATTTGTGTAGCTGAAGCATCTTCATGTTTAAAATCAAAGCAGTGATATTTTTGTTTGGGTTAGCCATGTAAATTGTAAATGCTGGCATTTAGACATGGAAGGAATGGTGATCCAGTACATCACCTCAGCTAGGAATGCTGTGTGCAGCTGCAATGTCCTGGTGATGGGAAGAAAATGCATAAAGCAGGATGGGAGAAACAGTAAAGGCAAACTTTGAAATAATATGGGGAAAGTGGTGAGGAGATAGAAGTTATTATGCTTTGAATTTCCTCTTGTCATTGCAGAGGTTAGGTTAAATGTGGTCAGAAGTAAGGAATCTATCAATTTTTCCCTAAATACTTTGAGAAGGCTGATATTTAAGGTGAACTTTAAAGTTCACAGCTCATGCTGTAGGTAACAGATCATTGCTGCTTCCAGAAGTAGCCAAGAGTCTGAAAACTGGAAGTGCTGACCATGCTTGCAGGAGTGCCAGCCTAAACAAGCCTTGCAGGGGTTTTCAGCATTCCAAACCATGTTGGCTCTCTGGGAACAAGATGGAATTTGCTTGCTTATGACAAACAGGCAGAGTGGGCTGTGGACGTGTTGCTGTTTTGGTAACATCCAGCCCTGCTGAGGAAGGACTTATTTGGGGATTAATCCATGCAGTTGACTATAGCAGTTGTTTCTTGAGCTTTAAAGCTCTTACCCTTGAAGGGCTGGTACTGGGAGCTTTTAGGAATGCCTGTGGGTCCAGCTGCAGTGTTCCCCAGCCAGGAGAGCTGGGTGATGGTGGCACAGGATGGTTGCATGTGTGATGAGAGCACATTGTGCATGCCCTGGTTGGACAGACCCTCCCCATGCCCCGTGTGTGACACCTGCCCTGCACAGCAGAGCTGAGGCTTTGTGCTCATCCGCTGCTTGTGACACACGCTCCAGAGTGCTGAGGCACCTGCTCAGCACCAGGCACTGCAAGAGCAAATCCTCTTAGAAACCAAAACATTTCCTGCAGCACCAGAAGCGGAGGCTCCTGTTGCCCTTAGGATTACACGGGCACTTTTGGGAATGATGACTTGCATGGTTCAGAGGGTGTGCTGTTCTCCCTTCTGGTGCAGCAAATACACTAGAGTACGTGCTGTTAATTCTTTACTGGTTAATATTCTTTAATTTCCAGGCCTGACAGTTCCAAGTGTTCCTGGAGCACTTGCTCCTTTGGCTATTCCAGCAGCAGCTGCGGCGGCTGCAGCAGGGCGGATTGCCATTCCCGGCCTGTCTGGGACAGGGCACTCCGTGCTGCTGGTTAGCAATCTGATCCCAGAGGTTAGTGCAGTCCTAACTTTACTTGTTTTATTTTTCTCCTTCCTGTTATCTCTGCTTTCACTTTCTGAACACGGATTGGGCTGAAATTCATTGAAAGTGAAATCCTGCTGTATGCAAAGGAAGCGGCACCGCTAGAGCAGCCGCTGCCGTGCTCTGACAGCCCCAGGTGCAGGGCAGAGCAGTACTCTAGTTGCTGAAGGGAAATGGGAAAGTCCATCTCAGATTGAAATTGCTCTTCCTTGGTTCAAAGCCAAGGATGCTGCCTGCCTGCTCTTGTCCCCCAGAGACTACAATGCCTGTCCCTTCCTCCCTCTTCTGTGTGGAGTCTCCCCACCATTCCCATGGAATAGTGTCATTTGGGTCACAGAGTAGCCATGTCCATTCCTTTTCCTTGGCATGTTGTAGTTTTTAATACATTAATTCAGAACTACAGAGAGGCTTCATGCTGACCTTTGCTCTTTCTGTGTAGTGTCTGGATCCCTGCTAGCTTGACCTTGTACCTGTGCAGTGTTTCCTCTGCCATGTGCTTGCACATTTCCCCCTTCCAGGATTCCTGGAAGTTTTTCCTTAGCTAAACCCCTTAACAGCTCACAGTTTACATTTTCAATTCTACTTAACTGAGTGAGTTGAAGTATTTGGATTTCTCTAAAAATAATGCAAGTAATATTTGAACAAAAACCTTGTTTAATGAAAGACAGCACCCTAAGGGAATTGGATATGGGGGGCTTGAATTTTCCTTCAGTCAGCCCCTGGATCTGGTTGGATTGAAAGTGTAGAACCTCTGGTGTTCAGCAGAGTGATGAGGCTCTGCTGAGGAGCTGTGACTGGTGGGACTGTGCACACACGTTAATAGCACTTTGCAAAGCTGTAAAACTTACCAGTGATGGCAGAGTCACCACAAAACCTCTTTGGATCAAAGGGGAAGCCTGGATGTGATGAATGATCAAAATATTTAACTCTTAATGAGATGAACCAATTGGATCGTGTTTCAGACTGCTCTTACCTGTCATTGCTGTTCTCTCCAGGGCATGAAATAACAGCAAGGGCTGTGGAACAGTTTTGGGATTTGCTGCTCGTGCTGCCTGGAAACTGCTCTGCCATTCCAGGGACTCTCATCTCTGCTTTGTTCTACCATAAGCCCTGATAATTGCAGGCATCATTATTCCTGAGCAGTGTGATGCTTCCAAGTGTGTGTTCCATGAAGCTGTTGGGTGCCTGGATGGTAGTGGCAGGACAAGGGGCTGTGCTGCACTTCTCAGATTTCTCACAGCTCTGTTTAGGCAGGAGCAAGCAGTTATTTCATGCCCTGTGGTTTTTTTTGAGGAGCTCTTCACTCTCCATCCAGCTTGTCTTTGGGCTAGAGAGACTTTGGGACTTGGACTGAAGCTGTGAACTAACAGACATGAAACTTTTTCCACTGCCTGTATAATCAGTGTTGTAGAAACTTACCTGTGCCACAACCAGTTAGTAAAGAGACAGTATTGCCTGGAGTGACTGCTCTGCCATGGGGTTTTCCTGAGTGGGAATCATGGGAGCTGAAATGGCTCCATTTTTTGTTCCACAAAAGTGGGAGCAGTCCACACATCTCAGCTTGTGGTGACCCAGTGCTTTGGGTTTCTGCACAGTGAGGTCAGGCCACAGAGCAGGAAGGGAACAGTGTACCAGCTCCTTATCTGAGTGCTTCCAGCAGACCTTGGAGTGGGGTTGGTGGCAGTACAGCTGCTCATCCACATGATCTGTTTGTTTAAAGCAGTGGTTGGTATCCAAGGTGGACGTTCCTTGTTTCTTTCCAGCCAAGTGTTATGGCATGGATTGCTTCCTGCAGTTCCTGACTCCAAAGCAGCAAATAAAGCTGTTTATTACTTGGTCCATGAAGTCAATAATTGTAAACAAAGAAAATATTTTTAGTAAAATTTTAGGGAATGCCATTAAATTGGTTATTGCACCTGTGCAAGTCACTCTGGGGGGATACTGTCTCTTACTCCTTTGTATATCTGAAGTAAAAATGCCTTTTCTTTATCATTGTGTTCCACTAGGTAAAACCTATTAACTGTTTCTGTAAGCAAGTTATTGTATGTAGAATTCTATAAATCTGACTGATGGAACACTACATATTCCTTATGTATTTACTGACCTGTGTTTTTTGCTACTTTTTTCTTTTCTCCCCATCCCTGAATTTTTTTTCTTCCCCCGATCCGGAATTTCTTTGCCAACTGACTGCACGGTACTTCTGCTTCCTGTTGTTGCTTGAAACAAAAAAAAAATAAAAATAAAAACATTCCCCTTCCAAAAAAAAAAAAAAAAATAAAACAAACCCTGCTCTTCGGAAACCAACCTGCCCTTCAATATTAACCATCTTGAAAACTTCATCATCCATCAACCAATTTCGCCATTTCCTGCGGGGACTCTGCCCTTCCTCGTTGTGGACGATTTGTGCAACCTCGCTCTCCCCTTCGATTCCTTACCTCTTCCCTGTCCCTCCGCTGCCTTGCTCTGCTGTTCTCTAAAGAGAGTTACACCCCAATGCCTCTTTATTCTTTTCGGTATGTTATTATTCACACTTTTTATTACCTTGTTTTTTCATTTATTTGAGATTACTTTTTGATACTTCAGAAATGTACAGTTTGCAGTTTGCCTTTTTTTTTTTTTCTTTTTTTTTCTTTTTTTTTTTGAATGCATAATTTTGATTTTACATTGTTTACTTAGTTTGCTGTTTAATTTAGTTTGCCTTTGGTTTTGGTTCAGTTCTGCATGGGTTATTGCTTTGCATGTCTTTTGATAAGAGTTTTAAATTGTGAGAGCATGCAAAATTGTCCAGTCTTCTGGCAGTAAGATTTTGGCTTTTTGCTGAAACCCAATGTCTTTTCTTTAATGTATTGTTCCATTATTATTCTGCTATATAAGAATTCCCTTAATTAGAGCAGAATATGTAGCCATGGTTGGAATGAGATCAGTTCTGGTTGGGAATGGATGTTTTTGCTGTTGGATTGATTAACTGATGTTAAGTTGAATTAGATTTTTTGTTTCCCTACCTAAGACTGTTCTTGTTTCCTCCCTCTTTGAAGGAGTCTATGGTGATGTGCAGAGAGTGAAGATTTTATTTAATAAGAAAGATAATGCCCTGGTTCAGATGGCCGATGGGAATCAGGCCCAGCTTGGTAAGCTTGGCAGGCTCAGACTCTGGGCAGTTAGGGACAAAATGGGTAGTTAAAACTTTCTTTTTGGCATTTTGTTCTCTTTCAATAAAAGAAAATGTATCCAGGCAGGCTCAGACTCTGGGCAGTTAGGGACAAAATGGGTAGTTAAAACTTTATTTTTGCCACTTTGATCTCTTTCAATAGAAGAAAATGTATCCAGGCCTTGGGGGGGTGGCTGATGGGTGTGAGAGGGAAGCGGGCGATGAACACAGTGAAGCAGAGGGACCCTGCAGGGTGTGGTGCCAGTGAAATTGTGGCCTTGAATTCCTGTCTGGAGCAAACTGAAGTGCCCTGCAGTCAGGTGTGTCCTCCCCTTGCAGCCATGAGCCACTTGAATGGGCAGAAGCTCCATGGGAAGCCCATCCGTATCACGCTGTCCAAGCACCAGACAGTGCAGCTGCCCCGCGAGAACCAGGAGGACCACGGCCTCACCAAGGACTATGGCACTTCTCCTCTACATCGTTTCAAGAAACCAGGCTCCAAAAATTTCCAGAACATCTTTCCTCCTTCTGCCACTCTTCATCTGTCCAATATTCCGTAAGTGTCAGCAGGGAGAGTTCCTGTGTGGCTGAATATTGATGTGTTTGCAGCTCTGTGTTGCTGTCAGGAGAGCTCACCCAGCTCCCTGTTCCATTGTCTTGCCTTGCCAAGAGGCTGCTGGTAGGGAATTTAGAAAACTCTCATGAAAATTAGTTTTTTGTGATTACTTTGGTCTGTCAATGTCTGCTTGAGTGGGAAATTTTTTTCTTTCAGACCTTCAGTAACTGAAGAAGATCTTAAGTTGTTATTTTCAAGCAATGGTGGGATGGTCAAAGGATTCAAATTCTTCCAGTAAGTGGTTTCTATTATGTCCTCTCCTTACTCTGGGCTTTTCATATGGGAAGGGTGGAAGTACTTTGTTCCAGTCAAAAGGCTCAAAGGTGAGCAGAATCCTTACTCACAGTGTTTGACTGTGGAATATAAAGAATTCCTGAGCACTGAGCAAGCAGCAGGGCTGCATGTGCTTGCCACAGAGATATTCCTCTAAAGAGTGAGTGTGCTGCAGGTCCCTGGGGGGTTCATTCTGTGCTGGATGAGACAACTTGGATCAATCTGGGGAAACTCCTGCAATGGATCTAAACATGCCTGAAACTTGTGTCTTGTCAGGAAGGACCGTAAAATGGCTCTGATCCAGATGGGCTCTGTGGAAGAAGCCATTCAGTCCCTCATTGACCTCCACAATCATGACCTGGGGGAGAACCATCACCTGCGTGTGTCCTTCTCCAAGTCCACCATTTAGAGCTTGGGAAGGCCTGAGTAAAAATGGACTTGACTTAAAACCTCTGGGGTTCAGCCTTGACCTTAAAAGGCTGGACACCAGGGTTTCAACTTCCATCATTCCAGAAAAAAAAAAAAAGCCACTTTAAAAATGCAGCTGAAGTGACCTTAAAAGACCAGAGATTTTATTTTTTTAAAGAGAAATCAGTTTACCGGTTTTTAAAAAAAAAAAGAAAATTAATTCCTCTTGCTAACCTTGCGGTGATGGGTAACAATCTTGACTGTTTCAATAAAAATCACAAGTTCAAGTTTACACTATGGAACCTGCTCTGGGAAATTCCCCTCCCCTCCTGCTCCTCCTCCCCCCAAAAAGCAGATCCCAACAAGTTTTATCAGGTTTCACATTGATGCCTTTTTTTAATTTCCTTACCCATCCATGCCTTGAAAGACCTAAAACCACTGTGTGAATTCACTGTAGCGCCTTGGAGTCAGGATTGTGGTGACCAGGAGCTCCCAACCCACCCACCCAGCACAACACTCGGTTGCATTGATCCCACCTTAACCTGTGCACCTGCTGTCCTGTGCCTTAAACCTTCTACTTCTTTGGGGAAAACATCCGAGCTGCAGGGAGGGGATGGGCAGAGCTGAGAGGGGGAGCGGCTCTGGCTGATGATCAGCAGGGGGAGCTGGCAAAGTGGATAAAGGAAATTTTGGGCTGTGACTCAGGGCAGTCGTTCCTTGCTGGTCCCTGTTGTGTGTGGGTGTGTCTGGATCTCCACAGTGTGCCCTGTGCCACTTCCCAGTCTGCTCGTGGGTCATTGCCACCTGCAAACTCACAGGTGGGAGTTACCTGAGAGCCTTTGGCTGAGCAAAGCTCTGGGTGGGGGAGCATTCCCAAGGCCAAATCACATTCCAGTGTCAGGAGCGAGCCCGCAGGCTCTGCCCTCACAGAGGGACAGCAGAGCCGCCGTGGGACACTTGTGAAAGATGAATCAGAGTTTGTCAAAATTGTGTGTGTATATACCTAAATGCTTGGCTAGGATTTGGAGAATCCTTGGATACCCCACAATTAGAAAAGGTGCCTGCAGGAGGTACCTTTGTGCCCCTAATTGGAGATTAACGAGGCTGCTGTAGCTCCGCCGTCGTTCTTAGAGCATGTCTTCAGCATTTGAGCTTTTGTTTGAATCCTTGTATTATACTTTGATGCCGTTGCTGTCCTCTGTGCCTAGCAATATTTCCAGTTGACCAAATATTCTAATCTCTTTATATGCAAAAGAAATAGTTTTAAGTACCTTTTATAGAATGATAAGATGGTATAAACGTAATCTAAATTTACTCCTTTGTGGTATTACCCGTGTATACTGTACTTTATTTTCTTTGTTTTGTAATTAAAGCTGTAGGGCAGGAGTAGTTTCCAGGCTGAGGTCGTGGCTGAGGATGAGCAGAGCCAAGGGTGTGAGAGAATGAGCACAAACAGCTCAGAAATAGAAGGAAAAGGACCCAGGCTAAAGATTTTTTTTTTTTTACCTTTTGAACCTATAAGCCCAGATGTTGTTCTAGGAAGGGAATTTATTAAAAGTAGAATGCAGCAGATCAGTTTTTCCCAATGATACAACAATTTTAATTATTTTTTTTCTGGCTTACAACTCTTTCCCGGGCCATTCTGCCTTCTATTCCGTGTGATCCGATGTTGCCTTACATTTCCCTCTAACCTGCAACCTGTTCGGATGCAAAAATAACAAGAATCTTGTACTTTTTTTCAGGGTTTTTCTGCAAATTGTGGACCAAAGTTTGTTTTTTAATTGTCTTAGTGTTGCAAGTTCTGATTTCCTTGCTTGGTGTGGGAGCTCTTGACTTGCCTAGCACTGAGTGTTTGGAAAAGTCTTAACTTTCTGTAGTTCCTCCCTGGACTCTCAAGGATATGAATTATGCTGGATAAGCATGTGAGGTCCGAGTGAGGCTCTGCCTGGTGCTGTGGTGTGCTGGGTACCCCAAAAAGGGCAAAACCCTGCTTAGAGCATCACCCCAGCTGCTTTGGGTACCCCTAAATCTGTGCTGGAGCCAGGGATCTCTCCCTGCAAAGCTCCCCAAGGAGCAGGAGGGCACAGCCAGGGCTCTTGGGGCTGTTGGTTTGTCCCCTCCTTAGTGAAACACCTCCCACAAGGGGACCCCAGCAGCACTGGGGTGACTCAGTGCCCCCCATCTCCCTCCCCAGCTCTGGGGAGGCTCCTGGGGCCGGGCCCCAGCTGGGACACTCGGGGTGTCCCATGGAAATCCCAGATGGGTTTGGGGTAACCAGGCCCCCCAGCACGGCGGGCGCTCCCTTCGGATCCTGTGTTTGCATGTAAAGAATGTGAGTAACTAAGGGTGTACATATTTATAATTTTTTTATACCTGTTGTAAGACATGAGGGGCAGCAAAACCCAGTTTTTTATGGTGACCAGATGTATTGTATATTTTGATAACAGCAATTCCAGGTTCAGTATTGTGGAAGGTGGGTGGGGAGGGGAAGTGTACACACCATCAGAATTCCATTGCCTCTTTCAAAGAATGTTTGTAATGCAAAATGAAATGAAATTAAAACTATTTTATAACAACCTTTGTACCTTTCTGTAGCTCCATTATTTCCTGTTGAGATTGTAGAAGCAGTTGGTGCCCAGTCTGTACTTGTGCTTTCAATAAATTCTTCTGTATCCTTCACTCCTGATCTTCCTCCTCTTTATTGTGCCTGTTTTGCTTCTGATTTTTCCTTCTCATGTAATTCCAGCTGCCTCATTTTATTTTAACTTTGACTTTTCCCACCCTCTGGGCTGGCAATGTCCCTGTCTCCATGGGATGGGGTCTGACCTGGAGAGAACCCCAAGGCCCCAGGGCTCACTGATGCCCTCCCTGCCTGTGTCACACTCCAGCACTTTGTTACTTCATGTTCCTAAACTTTCCATATGTTCTGGCTAATATCCATGAAAAATAACACACTTTTGAGTCCAACCCTCCTCTCTGTAGTCCTGTGCTGTAGCTGTGGGGCTGGATGTGGCATTCTCCATCCTGTGGGATGAGGTGCAATGCCCATCTCTCCATGCCCTCTCTTCCTGAGGGATCTGGTTCTGTACATTCAGCTCAGCTCAAACTCCTGTCCCAAAGTCACCTGAGGGGACACAATCCCCACCTGGAGCTGCTCTTGTGGCTCTGCTGGGCCCATCCCTGTGGGCTGAGCTGCCCAGAGGCACAATTCCCACCTGGAGCTGCTCCTGTGGCTCTGCTGGGCCCATCCCTGTGGGCTGAGCTGCCATTAGGCTCCAGAATATTCCACAGGCGTTTGCACAGCCCTGTGCCTCCAGGGTTACCAAGGGGGTCCTGCCGGAGCCGGGGGCTGCTCAAAGGGATCTCTGTTGTTCCTTGAAAGGCTGATGGGATTTGTAACAGCTGCCTGTGAGAGCTGAGCCCGGGGTCATCGCTCCGGGGTTGCTTCCCTGAGTCCTCTGGGGCCCAGCCCAGGCTTTGCAACCACCGCGGGCATCCCTGTGCCCTTCCCTGGCCCCTCGGACACGGATCGGCTGCTGGGGCGGGTGAAGGATCCTCCCATGGGGTCCCCATGGGAACAACGGTGGCTTTGGGGGGGTTGTGTCCTGTCCTTTCCCACAGCAGAACCCCCGGGACAGCAGAACCGTGTCAGGAGCTGCCTCTGCCTCTTCCCCACCCCGGGCTGGCTCTGAAAAACTGCCCTGAACGCTTCCTTTAACGGGAAAAACACGGGCTCTGCACCAAGGGGCTCTTCCAGGCCCTGCCTGGAGCCGGGGGAAGGCACTGCCGGCAGGGTGAGCACCCCAAAGCTCGGCCCTAAAGCCCGGCCTTGAGGAAGGAGCACCCTAAAGCCCGGCCTTCCCTACGCTAACAGCACCGCGGGATGTGGAAAGGGAATTAGCTGCCAGCCGGAACCCCAAAGCATTCACCCCAAATCGAGGAGCGATTTGGGAATCCCAAATGGTAAAGCGAGCCCGGGAGTGGGGCTGAGCCCTTTGTGTATCACAAAGGCAGGCACACCCGGGGAACACGCGGGGACTCCGTGGGAGAGGGTGTCCCCAAGGGACAAGGGACACGAGTGGTGCCGAGGCAGAGTCCAGGCTGGAGCTGATGAGGTGGGGGTTGACAGCCCATCCTTCTGCAGGCCTGTGTGGGGAGGATGATGAGGATGAGGATGGTCCCTCCCGCCCCCGCGGCTCCCCAAGCGATGCAGCAGCGGCTGTTTAGGGGGGGGGGGCTCCCCAAGGCGGGTCGGGGCTGGGGGGGGTGCCCGACACTGCGGGAGCGATGCGGGGCTGCCAGTTGCCATGGAAACCGCAGGGTCAGAGGCGGCGGGAAGCGGCGTGTGACGCCATCGGCACCGCAATGAGCCGTGAGCGCGGGGGCGACGCGGGGCTGCGGGGCTGGGAGCGCCCGCACCGCCCCGACCCCCGCCGGCACCGCCGGAGCGCGGCCTCAATGCCGGTGACCTTCGCCAGCGGCTCCGGGTCACCTCTCCGTGTCACCACGGCTGGATGGAGCAGCCCCAGGGCCCTCGTGCTGCTCGGATGGAGTGGGACCCCTCCTCTCCCACCTCCCCACCCCACTGCTGCCACAATCCTCCTGCTAATCCCGAGTGGCTTTTCCAGCACCGAGTCAGGGTTATGTGGATAATCCATATGTTTGCAAGGCAAAGGCTTTGGGATATCCACTGTTAATCCAATTGGCAGTGGCAGTTTGGTGCCATCGGCACAATGTCCTGTTGGAGGGGGGGGACACGGCTGCCCCAGCCACTGCTCCCTGGGGCTGGGAACTCCCACGGAGCCCTGGTCCTACCCCCCGCCAAACCCAGTCGTGGGATTCAGCTGCCCCCACCTGCCAAAATAACCCAGCCAGGCAACATCCACGTGTTTATTTGCTTTTCAAACCACAGCAGCTCCAGCTGTTGCCCGACATTCGCAGCCTGGAGATCCCCTCCCTGTCCCTGCTTCCCCCCAAACCTCAGCTGCAGCCCAGGGCTGCTCATCCTGGGGCAGAGCTCAGCCCCCACTGCACCCCCACCCCAAAATCCCCCTCTCCTCCAGTCCCTGCAGTATTTACAGCCTCTCAGACCCAGAGCCACAGCACTGGGCAGACCCCCCCTCCCAGTCTGTCCACCCTCAGGCTCCCTCAAATAAACCAGGATAGGGGGTGTCACAGGACCCCCAGCACCCACAAACCCCCACATGAGCTAGGGCCTGCTGCCCCACAGCAGCCTCTTCCCCCTGTTAAACCCCTTAATCTATTCCCCCCACAAAGCCCTTCAGCACCATTTGTCCCTCCCCGCCCCCCTACAGACATCCACTTCCAGAGCCGGAATAAAATAACCCCTCGGAAATGTCAGCACCAGTGTTAGAGAGAAAAACAAAGTCAAAAGTGCTTGGAGCTGCCCAGCCCCACAGCCTGTGGGGGGACAGAGCCCCACCAGCTGCCTGAGCAGGAGCAGGGTCCCATGCTGGGGGTCCCACAGATGTCAGCAGCGTGGCCGTGCTGGTCCAGAGCAAATCCAGCCCCGTCCTGCCATCCCCTGCAGAGGCACCCCAGCATCACAAAGCCCCCCAAATCAGAACAGGGGCGTGGGGCACCGGGGCTCAGTCCTTAAACCTGCGGCCTGCCTGCATCTTCTTGTAGTACAGGTCCACCTCGCTGTCCCCTGGCCCGTCCCGCTCGGCCGGCTTCCTCCTCAGCGTGGAGTCACGGCTGGCTGTGGCCAGCAGCCCCTCAGGGGGGGCTTCCACCCGCTCCCCACCACCCCCTGCTGCCCCCGGGATGGCGGCCAGGCTGCCGTAGCGCGGCTCGTCCTGCTCCATGTCGCTGACAGAGGAGCCGGGCGAGACGCCGGCGCTCTTGGCCGGGCGGAAGCCGTGGAAATCCTTCCCCACCTCACCCAGCTCGTAGGTGTCTGACCCCTCCGGCCCTTTTGGCCCCGATTTCCACTCCCAGGGCCCGTTGCCCGCAGAAAGGTGGACAACGGGGTGGTGAGGGGCGTGGGCGTCGATGGTGATGATGCTGGAGCTGTCGCGCTCCGAGGGCGAGCGGTACTGCGAGGAGTCAGAGCTGGTGGAGGATGAGGATGTCTCCGAGTGCTTGGGCGTGACGGAGACGAGGCTCTGCTGCTTGGACATGGCGATGACCTGCATCAGGCGCGGCGGGTTGGCCACCCTCTGCGCTCCCCCTTTCTCTGCCACCATCACCCACTTGGCCCTCACGGCCGCCCCGCTGGCGGCTGCGGCCCCGGCGCCCGCCTGGCTCTCCTCGGGGATGTGCACCAGCTGCGAGGCGCCCGGCCGGGGCTGGATCAGCACACGAGGCCCCATGGCCGCTCGTTCGGCCGAGCGTGCCTGCACCGTGGGGTACAGAGATGGGGGCACCTCCTCGCCAGGCTCCCCCACAGCCCGGCCCTGCGCCGCCTCCTCGGCCAGCGTCATGCTGCGACCCTCCAGCGACTTCTGCTTCCACTCGGTGATGAGCTGCTTGGAGCGTGAGGCGTCCACGGGGACGTGGATGGTCATGTGGCGCCGCGCGGGGTCGTCCATGGAGGGCGTGTTGACGCGGGGCAGGGTGTTGCTGAAGGTCACCATGTTCTCCTTGCCCATGGGGCTGCGTGGGGCCAGCAGGTCCACGTCCACGCTGGCCCGTTTCAGGCTGCCCAGGGAGTTCTTCTCGCGGGGCACTGGCCGTGCTGCCTCCTCCAGGCGCGCCTGCGGGTTCAGCTCGTCGGTGCTCACCTGGAGGGGGACACAGTTGTTCCAGATTGCAATGCAAGGTGTTTTCTGTTAACATCTGTATGGCAGATTA
>JAHXMQ010012343.1:16062681-16074099 GCA_020466415.1 Ammodramus savannarum pratensis | reverse complement strand
TTCCAGCCCCGGTGCCCCCCGGCTCCCGGTGCTCCCCGAGTGACACTATCGAGGTTCGTGACCCTCCCCTCGATCCGTTTTGGATCCTGCCCTTATTTGGACATTTCTCCCTCCAATCAACGCGGGGGGGGCCGGGCCCGACCCCGCCTCCGCCCCCGCCCCGCCCGAGCCCGCTCCGGTACCGGCCCCGTTGCCCGCTCCCCTCTCCGGTACCGGCTCCGTTCCCGGCCATGAGCAGCTCCCAGTTCAACAAGGGCCCGAGCTACGGGCTCTCCGCCGAAGTCAGGAACCGGGTGAGCCGCGGCGGGGCCGGGCGGTGCCGGGACCACCGGGCGCGGGTGAAGCGGGGCCGGGGGATACCGGAGCCACCGGTGCTCCTGGGGGCCCGGGAGAGCCGAGCATCCCGGTGCTGCTGGGGCGTCCCGGTTGCATCCCGGGTTCTGGAGAGGCGGGGGTTTATCCGGTGTGCCCCAGGACTGCAGAGCCGGCCGAGAGTGGAGAAGTTGGGGGATTTCGGGAAGATGGAAATCCGGGACTTCCCGGGAGGATGCGGAACTGAAGGACCCAGTGTCTCTGAGGGCTGGGGACACCGGAGCTGGGCTCGCAGTCTCGGAGTGCCCTGAACCTGCCTAGAGGGTCCCAGGACCTGCCTAGAGGGTCCCAGGACCTGCCTAGAGGGTCCCAGGACGTGTCTTGGGGACCGCGGTTGGGTCCTTCCCGTGCGGTGGCTCCTCTGTCCTGGGTAAACCGCGGGGATCCCTTCCTGTCATACCCGGGGCTGGGGGCATCTCCTCGATCCTCCGCGGCTCCGGACCAGCTCCAAAAAGCTCCTCCACTTTCTCTTCACTTCCCCGCAGCTCCACATCGCAGTACGGGATGCTCTGACCCGCAGCATCCCCGCGGCTCTCTCCGGGAATGCGGTTTTGGTCCCAGTGGCTTCCCCGGGAGGGGAAGGAGGGATGGGAGCCTCCGGGTGCGCTGTTTGCACCCCTGGACGGGCAGAAATCGAGCCGTGGTCACCCCAGGGCTGGTGGCCGGTGGTTTGAGTGTGTTCTGCTCCAGGGCAGGCAGGAGAAGGGACAAGTAGTGGTGGGATGTGGTGGCGGGATGTGGTGGCTCCTTACGGGAATTTGGGATTTGCATTTCGTAACGGGAGCGCGGATGGGATGCGCCCCGGCCTGCCCGGGGCTGGGCTGCCCCAGCTGAGAGGGTGACACGCACCGGGCCCTTGGTGCTTGGTGTTGATTCAGCAAGACGTGAGCCAGTCCGACTGCCCCGGTGTGTGTGATGGAGGTGACATCACCTGCTGGAACCAGTCGGACCAGTGACATGCTCCCAGTCCCAGTCTGTGGAAGCCCTGGTCCACTGTGCACTCCCCATGTCCTGGGAGATCCTCAGGCTGGCTGTGGGGAGGGAAGAGGAGCTGGATTCAGCTGCTCACACTCCAGACAATCAGCTGGTGGGACTGTAGAATCCCTCAGGCAGGACACACGTGGTGTCATGGGGGTGATGTGTAAGGGTCGAGCTTCCATTTGGAACTGGAGTGTCCCAGCTGTGCCCATCCCAGTGTCCCCCTGTGTCCAGGATCCTTAGGGACTCATGGCACCTAACAGCACCAGGATGGGTGGGATGCTCTGGGGCCACCCCCAAGTGCCAGCTGAGCACCTGTGCTGGGGCAGGACAGCACTCAGAGTTTCCAGGCCCTTCCCTCCCTAGGCCAGGAGAACTTTCCCTTCCCTTGTGGGTCAGAGCCTGAGACGACAGAGATGCTGCTGGCCCTGGCAGCTGGTCTGCATTTGGGAGGAGACGTCCACATTCCTGGCATAGCCGCGGTGAGGGAGGAATCTGTGCTGGAGGCTGGGCCTCGCCAGAGGGGAAAGGGAGAGCATCTCGTGGCCAGCACCCCTGGGGCTCACAGCTGAGCTCCCACCAGACCCCTGGGGCTCCCAGCTGAGCTCCAGCAAACAGCAGAGACAAATTCGAGGGGTCACTCCCCCCTAACCCCATGGGCAGCCCTTTCTCATGTTTTTGGAATGGTTCACAAGCTGCTGTGTGTGCTGGCAGCATCACCCTCATGCTCCTGTCCCTGCTGCCACACCAGGGAGGGGGGGACTGTCCCCATGAGGGGTTTGGGGTGCACATGGGGCTCTCCCTGAGCTGTCCCCTCACTGTCCCCCCAGCTTGCCCAGAAGTATGATCCACAGAAGGAGGCCGAGCTGCGGACGTGGATCGAGAGCGTGACAGGAAAACAGATTGGAGCTGACTTCCAGAAGGGGCTGAAGGATGGGGTGATCCTCTGCGAGTGAGTCCTGGGGTGTCCCTGAGCATGGCCCCCAGCCCCTGCTGCTCCAGCTGGGAGGAGATGGGGGTACCAAGGAGCCTCACCAGCCCTTGTGGTGGGAAGGGTGGGCTGGATGTGTGCCAGAGTCACCCCCAAGGCTTCTGTGTCTGGGGAGAGCCCTGAGCACAAACAGGGATCTGGAGGGGGAAATTTGCCTCACATAGAGGAGGCCTGGGCTGGACCTTCCCAAAAGGTCCCTGCAGCCCCTTGAGGCTTTCTTCTGCCACAGCCTCATGTCCCCTGCCTCCCTCCAGGCTCATGAACAAGCTGCAGCCCAACTCAGTGAGGAAGATCAACCGCTCGGCTCAGAACTGGCACCAGGTATGTGCAGCTCTGCTGCCACCTCTCTGCTGTTCCTCTGCCGTCGCCCTCCAGGGCTCACCCCTCTGCCTCTCCCCAGCTTGAGAACCTCTCCAACTTCATCAAGGCCATGGCCAGCTATGGCATGAACCCCGTGGACCTCTTTGAAGCCAATGACCTTTTTGAGAGCGGGAACCTGACGCAGGTGCAGGTGTCACTGCTGGCACTGGCAGGAATGGTGAGCATGAGCAGTTTGGGACCCCGAGTTTGGGGTGATGCCTGTGGGATCCCACAGCTCCCCCTGCCCAGGGAGTGGGTGAGGGGGTTTGGGACCCTTCCTCACAGCCACTCCTGGCAGGCCAAGACGAAGGGGCTGCAGAGCGGGGTGGACATCGGCGTGAAGTACTCGGAGAAGCAGCAGAGGAATTTTGATGAGGCCAAGATGAAGGCTGGGCACTGTGTGATTGGGCTGCAGGTGAGCTGCCACACAGCGTCCTATGGGTGGGATCTGGGCAAAGGGTGGCCAGAATTCTGAATTCTGTCAGATTCTCAGCATTGTCACAGCTCCAGGCGTTGCTGGAGGGACCTAAGGCATGAGGTGCCTCAAGTGTTCCTGGGATCTGGGACCATCTTGGCTCTGTGTCCAGCATGAGATGGGTTAGGGAACATGAGATGGGTTAGGGAGCTCTGGTTGTGCTCCCCAGGCTGGGGATGGGGACAGGAGGAGAGGGGGCACATGTGGGGCACCATGCATGGGGGAGCATGAGATGGATTAGGGAGCTCTGGTTGTGCTCCCCAGGCTTGGGAGGGTGGATAGGGACAGGGGGAGAAGGGGCACATATGGGGCACCATGGATAGGGGAGCATGAGATGGGTTAGGGAGCACTGGATGTGCTCCCCAGGCTTGGGAGGGGGGATAGGGACAGGGGGAGAAGGGGCACATGTGGGGCACCACACATTCCTCACCAGCCCCCTTTGTCAGATGGGCACAAACAAGTGTGCCAGCCAGTCTGGCATGACTGCCTATGGCACCCGGAGGCACCTCTACGACCCCAAAAATCAGATCCTGCCACCCATGGACCACTCCACCATCAGCCTCCAGATGGGCACTAACAAGTGTGCCAGCCAGGTGAGCCCCCCACACCGGGCTGGGGAGGGATGGGTGGGCACAGCCGAGCCCTGCTCCATCCTGTCCTTCCTCCCAGGTGGGCATGACAGCTCCGGGCACCAGGAGACACATCTACGACTCCAAGCTGGGCACAGAGAAGTGTGACAACTCCTCCATGTCGCTGCAGATGGGCTCCAACCAGGGCGCCAACCAGAGCGGGCAGGTCTTTGGGCTCGGCCGCCAGATCTACGACCCCAAGTACTGCCCCCAGGGCAGCCAGGGCGAGGTGGCCAACGCGGCCGGGGAGCAGAGCGGGGACCCGCCCGGGTACCGCTACTACCAGGAGGAGGAGGAGGAGAGATACTGAGCGGGATGGCTCCGCCCCAGCCGCAGCATCTCATCAACAGCCACATTCCAGCCTCCACTTTCATCATTCCCTCTTTTCAAACTCTTCTTTTTTTTTAAACTTTGGAGATGGATCTATTTTTCTGAGCGAGGAAATAAAGACCCTGTTTGTAGAGAGGTGCCCACGGTTCCCCCAGGAGCTGCAAGCAGGATGGTGGCAGATGTTCCAGCAGCTGGGGGAGGACGGTGCCACCTCTCACACACCCCTGGGATGCCCCTGGATCCCTCAGCAAGGAGCTGGAGTGGCTGCTCATGGTGCTGCTGCTCATCCCTGTGCTGCAGGAGCCTCCTCAGCCCCCTGGGGGCATGGGGGAAGCACATCTGGGAGACACCTCGGGATTGTGAGTGTTTGTGGGTGGATGTGTGTGTGCACAGGTTTGTGCTGCAGTGTGCTCTCTAAATGCTGGAAATGCCCTTTTTGCAGAACTCGTAGAGACCAAGTTTTCCAGGCCACGGTGGTGGCTGCAGGGCTGGGCCGGGAGCTGGCACAGCTGGCACAGCTGGCACACCCAGCACTGCAGCAACCTGATCACCCGGGCTGGAGCCAAGGCTGACTCCAACGCCTGCATCCTGCACCAGGGCGGTGCCCTGCCCATCGACATCTCCTCTGCTGTGTTGTTTTAAAGTGGATGCTCTCAGACTGAAACCATTTATTGGAAAAAAAAAAAAAAAAAGAGAAACCTTTCAACACAAACGGGAGCTGGTCTGTGCTGCAGGCGCCTCCTCCAGCCTCAGGAGGGTCTCTGTGTGCCTGGGGGGCTGCAGACCTGGCTGAGATCCCCAGTGCTGTGTGTCCTGCGTGGGGGGAGAGGGAGCCGGGAAGGGGCTGTGGGGTTAAGAGATGTGCAGCTAATTAATGAGTGATTAACAATGCTAATGGGATGGGACTGGATGTGCCTGTCTGGGAAGGTATCCACCTTTTTTGGGTGAAATGTTGTGTTTTGAAGAGCTGCACTGCTCTGTGGGGCTCCCAAGAGTGGGGTGGGGTGGGATCAATGGGATGGGATGGGGTGGGATGGGATGGGATCAGTGGGATGGGATCCATGGGATGAGATAGGACAGGATTCATGGGATGGGATGCGATGGGATGGGATGGGATCAGGGGGATGGGATCCATGGGGTGGGATAGGACAGGATTCATGGGATGGAATAGGATCCATGGGATGGGATATATGGGATGGGATAGGATGAGATGGGATCCATGGCATGGCATGGGGCGGGATGGGGGCGGGATTCCCACTCCCCGCCTCTCTTTGCCGTGCCTGCCCCTTTAAGAGCCCGTGACGTCACGCCCACGGCTACTTTGTAGCGCGGGGAGGGGCGGGGCCCGCGCGCGCCCGGCGGATTCGCGGGGTCTCTTAAAGAGGCCGCGCAGCAGCTTCAGGTAACGGGGGTCCCGGGCCGGGGGCTGCGAGGGGCGACACGAGAGGCGAGGCCGTGTCCCGGCCGCTGGCCCCGGCCGGATGCGTCCCCCCAGCGCCCCCCGAGCTCTTAGTGCCACCCCGCCCCCCCCAGGCTATCCCCGTGTCCCCATCGCAGCCCCGAACTGTCCCCATGTCCCCTCTGGAGTGTCCCCATCGTTCCTTCGTGCTGTCCCCACGCCCCCCCTGGGTTGTGCGTGTCTCCCTCGGGCTGTCCCCACATCCTCCCGGTGACTCCGCACCCCGCCCAGAGCGGGGCTCCGTGCGGCCGAACCGGGCTGGGGGACGCGGGCTTGGAGGGCACCGGGAGCTGCGGTTGCTCCGGCGGTTGCCGGGTTCCGCCGAGCTCCCCGGTGCAGCGATGCGGCGTGTTCATCCTCGTGTGATGAGTGAGCAGATTCCCACGCGGGTCCCCCGGGAGGATCCAGGGATTCTCCGCTTGTTTTGTCCCGAAAAGAGCCGCCCTCCCCGCGGGGCTGGGGCTCCCCGGACCGCCAATTCCGCTCCGGTTCCAGCGGATGGGGACACTCAGACACCTCCGTCTCCTTGTGTCACCCCCTCCCTGCAGCTCCTTCTTCCTCTCCGTGTCACCCCAGCCGACCCCGGTGCATCCCCAGAGGAATCTACCCCCGGACCCACTCGTGTCCGGCCCCGCAGGCGGATTAGGCGGATTTCCCAGCCGGGATCCTAATCCCGCTGCCCCGTGCCCGTTTATCCCGCCCGCTCCCGGGACCCGGCTTAGCCCCGGGCGCGGGCGGGCGGCGGCAGCGCGGGGCGCCGGTGAGTGCGCGGCCCCGGGGCAAAGCGAGGGGCAAATCCGGGGCTCCCGGTGGCCGGGGAGCCGCCCCGGAGCTCGGTTCTCCCCGGGGCGTGGGCGGGTGCAGCGGGCGGAACGCGGCGGGTTGGGTCGTGCCGCCGCCGCCGCCGCCACCGGGCTCGTCACGGAGCCGCCTTGGCAGAGCTTTGCTGCCGGGCCCCGGAGCTGCTGGCCCCGCTCCAGGGGTGGGTGGAATTCCCGGGAGCTTGGCAGAGAGGGATGCGGGTGTCGGAGCTCGCCCTCGAGCCCGCTGCACCGGAGCAGTTCCGCTCCTGGGCTGATGAGAGCCGCACCCACATCCCTCTCGCGGGGAAACTGAGGCACGGGCAGGTCTCAGCCTTTCCCGGGCTGCCCAGCTCGTTGCTGGTGTGCCGGCATGGGCGGTGAATCGTGCTCCTGGCTCCCGGACAGAGCTCATGCCCTGCTCTGCTGCTTTTGATTTAGGAAAGAATGTGATTTGAGCCTTTAGCTCCGCAAAGGAGCTTTGCTGCCGGAATGCCGTCCGGCTCCTGCCGGCCCCGGAGCTCAGCGCTGTGCCCGGCACCGTGCCCGGGCTGTGATAAGCCCCGAAGCAGAAGGAGGTGAGAGCCCGATCGTCACCCCCAGCTTGGGGCTGCCCCCCTGACCGAGCCATGGCCGTGGGCACCCAGCTGGGGCTGCTGCTGTGGAAGAACTTCACCTACCGCCGGCGGCAGCGGGTGAGTGGGCGATCGGGTGCCTGGCACAGGGGCAGGCAGAGGCCTGGACGCTGATGGGCACCGGGAGCCCACCAGCCTCGCGTCTCCCCCAGATCCAGCTGGCTATCGAGATCCTGTGGCCCCTCTTCCTCTTCCTCATCTTGATCTCAGTGCGGCGATCCCACCCGCCCTTCAAGCAGCATGAGTGTGAGTGTCGCTGAGCCAGCTGAGCCCTCTCTGTGTGCCCTTCGGGGTGACACCGGGGTGACAAACACGGGAGGCGGTCACAGGGTGCTCGGGTGTGTGTGGGGGTCCCGCAGTGCCCCCCTAAACCTGCCTCCCTCTCCCTCAGGCCACTTTCCCAACAAGGCGCTGCCCTCTGCGGGGACGCTGCCCTGGCTGCAGGGCATCATCTGCAACATGAACAACCCCTGCTTCCGACACCCCACGGCGGGAGAGGCCCCGGGCGTGGTGGGCAACTTCGATGGCTCCATGTGAGCGGCGGGGCTGGGGATCAGCGCAGCGGGGCTGGGCGGGGGTCTCACTGCGCGTCCCCTGTCCCGTGTCACAGCGTGTCCCGGCTCCTGAGCGAAGCGCGGCAGGTCCTGCACCGCGGGCACGGGCAGCGCCTCCTCAGCAGCTTCTCCCGGCTCCTGCCCGCCCTGCGCCGGCTCCGGGACAGCGGCAACCAGCGGAGGGGTGAGCACCGGGAGCGGGGGGTGCCGGGGCAGCCAGAGCCCTTGTCTGACCGCTGCTCCCCCAGCTCTGCCGGTGAGGGAATACTTGAGAGAGGACGAGACTTTCTCCCGGTTCCTGCGGGACAACACATCCCTGCCCCTGGCGCTGGTGGATGAGCTGATGGGGGCTCGGCTCAGCCCTCGCATCGTGAGTGTCCCGCGGTGCCCGCTGCCGGTGCCAACTCCCGGTGCCCGTTCCCAGTGCCCGATCCCGGTGTTCACTCCCGGTGCCCGCTCCCGGTGCCCAATCCCGGTGTTCACTCCCGGTGCCCACTCCCGGTGCCCGTTCCCGGTGCCCGCTCCCGGTGCCCACTCCCAGTGCCCACTCCCGGTGCCCCCATCCTGACTCCCCCTCTCCTTCCAGTTCTCCTTGGCGAGCCTTCGCCTCCCGCTGAAGGTCCTGGTCTGCAACGCCTCGGTCCTGGGGGGATTCCTGGTGGGCGGCGACGCCGACTCCACCCGGAGCCTGCAGCGAGAGCTCTGCGCGCTGCCCAGCTCCCAGCTCCGTGCCATGGAGGGCTCCTTCCTCTCCCAGATGGACTTCCCACGGCTCCTGGCGGTGAGCCCCCAGAGCGGCCGGGTGCTGGGAGGAGGCAGAGACCCCTGGCTTCCCCTGACCCCTTCTCATGCCCCTCGTAGGAGCAGCTGAGCTCAGAGCTGGGCGGAATCGCCGGCACCGTGGAAGCTTTGGGCAGCTTCCTGCGGGATGCAGCATCGCTGATGGAGGAGGTACAGCCCTCATTCCCCTGCCCACCCCACCGTGTCCCTGTCCCCATTGCCCCTCTCCACTGTCACCCCACTCTCCCCAGGTCTCCTCCATGCCCAGCCTGGCCGAGCTGCAGCAGGAGATTGAGGGGCTGAGGGCCCCCAACAGCAGCACGGGAGCATTCAGAGCCCTGTCCCGCATCGCCTGTGGCCACCCCGAGGGCGGGGGGCTCAGGATCCCCTCCCTCAACTGGTACGAGGACAACGATGTCAAAGCCTTCCTGGACCGGAACACCTCAGAGCACAGACCCGTGGCCTCAGGCAGCAGCAGTGAGTGTGGGGGGCTCAGCCAGGGCTATGGGGGGCTGCTGGTGGTGGGGGGCTGGTGGTGAGGGCTCAGCTCTGCACCCCCAGGTCCCTTCTGCAGGGAGCTGCTGCTCAGCCTGGAGTCCAGCCCCCTGTCACAGATCTTCTGGAGGGGGATCAAGCCCCTCTTTGTGGGGAAGATCCTGTACACCCCACCTGGACCTGGCCCCGACAGCGTCATGGCTGAGGTGAGTGGGGGCTGTGGGGGGCTGCAGGGGTTTGGGGGGGCTCATCCCAAACCTACCTCATCTTCCTCACACAGGTGAATCGAACCTTCCGTGAGCTGGCAGTGCTGGGGGAGTTGGGGGGTGCCTGGCAGGAGCTGGGACCCCGAATCTACACCCTCCTCAACAGCAGCCTGGAGATGCAGGTGCTCCAGGTGTGTGAGCCCGGACTCCTGCCATTGCTGTGGGGTGCAGGATGGGCTGTGCTGGGGCGCAATGAGTGGGGTGGGATGCAGCTGGAGCAGGGTGGGCTGCATGGCCTCCCACACCCTGGTGCTGTGCTGGGGTGCAACTGGCCAGGAGCAGGGTGGGATGCAGCTGGAGAAGGGTGGCATGGCCTCCCACACCCTGGTGCTTTGCAGGAGCTGCTGCTGGCCCCGAGCACAGCCCAGATCCTGGATGGGTTCCTCAATGGCACCTCCTGGAAGCTGCCAGAGCTGGTCACATTCCTGACAGGCCCAGCAGGGGGACCAGGCCTCACCTGGCACCAGGTGTACGCTGATGTGGACGCAGTTCTGAGCACGCTGTCACAGTTCATGGAGGTTTGTGTCACCCTGCTGTGGCAGGCTGGCCCCTTGCACCACCCGTGCCCGCTGAGCCCTACCTACCCACCCTCCCACAGTGTGTCTGCCTGGACAAGATCGAGGCAGTGGCCACAGAGGAGCAGCTGGTAGCCCGAGCCCTGGAGCTGCTGGAGGAGCAGCAGTTTTGGGCTGCAGTGGTCTTCCAGCCCCCCATCAATGCCACAGCCCCTGGGCTGCCACCCCACGTCCGCTACAAGATCCGCATGGACATCGACGACGTCACGAGGACCAACAAGATCAAGGACAGGTTGGGGGATGCTGTTTGTCTCCATGGCCACCCTGTGCTGGTTGCCAGGGGATCCCTGGTGCCAGCACTGTGCTCTGCCCCCAGGTTTTGGGACCCAGGCCCTGCAGCTGACCCCTTCATTGACCTGCGCTACGTCTGGGGGGGCTTCGTGTACATCCAGGACCTGGTGGAGCAGGCGGTGGTGAGGGTGCACACTGGGGCTGCCCCACGGACCGGGGTCTACGTCCAGCAGATGCCCTACCCCTGCTACGTGGATGATGTGTGAGTGGAGGGGCAGCCCCAGACCCTCTGGGGACAGTTGGGTGATCCCCCTGCTGCAGCATCACTGCACCATGGAGGTGGCACAGGGCTGGTCATGCCCCGGTGTCCCTGGCCCAAGAGTGGCCCAGGAGTGTGGAGCTAAATGTGGAATGTCTGGTGGTATCTCCCCAGGTTCCTGAGGGTCCTGAACCGCTCACTGCCTCTCTTCATGACTCTGGCCTGGATCTACTCCGTGGCCATGATCATCAAGGGGGTGGTGCACGAGAAGGAGACGCGTCTCAAGGAGACCATGAAGACCATGGGGCTGAGCAGCGCGATGCTCTGGCTCAGCTGGTTCCTCAGCAGCTTCATCCCCTTCCTCCTCAGCTCTGCCCTCCTTGTCCTCATCCTCAAGGCAGGTTGCAGGTCTCAGGGGACAGCATGGGTGGGAGCCAGCATGGGAGGCTCCACAAGCTCCAACCTGCCTCCATCCACAGCTGGGAAACATCCTGCCCTACAGCGACCCAGCAGTCATCTTCCTCTTCCTCGGCACCTTCTCAGTGGCCACCATCAGCCAGTGCTTCCTCATCAGCACCTTCTTCCCCCGTGCCAACCTGGCCTCGGCGTGCGGTGGCATCATTTACTTCTCTCTGTACCTGCCCTACGTGCTGTGCGTGGCCTGGCGTGACTACATCACCTTCCCGCTGCGTGTCCTTGTGGTGAGCTGGCATCTGCCCCTCTGCCCTGCCCCTGCTGCTCTGGGTTTGCCCCCATGCATGCCAGGCTTTGCCCTCACTGCCTTTCTGGCTGTCCTCAGAGCCTGCTGTCCCCCGTGGCCTTTGGTTTTGGCTGTGAATACTTCTCCCTCTACGAGGAGCAAGGAGTGGGCATCCAGTGGCACAACCTGGCTGCCAGCCCCGTGCCAGGAGACCCATACAGCTTTGCTGCAGCCATGGGGCTGCTGCTGCTGGATGCTGTCCTCTATGGCCTGGCCACCTGGTACATCGAGGGTGTCTTCCCAGGTGAGTGCAGCCCCCCTGACCCCCAGCTGCCACTCAGCCCTGGCCCCACTTAACCCCTTCTGCTGCAGGTCAGTACGGGATCCCCAAGCCCTGGAATTTCCCCTTCCTGAAGAGCTACTGGTTTGGGGAGTCATCGTCATCTGGGCACTCCCTGTACCACAGCAGCTCCCACTCTGCACCCCAAGGTGAGTCCCTGCCCACCCTGGAGCTGTGTGGCTGAGGGCA
>JAHXMQ010012343.1:16009475-16023348 GCA_020466415.1 Ammodramus savannarum pratensis | reverse complement strand
TAAGCACTCCTTGCTCTGCATTCTTCACTGTGGCACAGACCCTTCCCCTTCCCCAGCTCCATCCCATCACCTCAGCCCTCCTCCCACACCAAACAGCAGCTCCAAATTTTGTCAAAGCAGAAAAACTTTGCTGTTAATTAAGAGCAATGTACTTCCAGCACTCAGGTCTGGCAGGAGATGAGTCTCTGCCCATGAGGGAAGGGCAAATGGACCAACAGATCTGTCTTGGTGGCCCTAGAGATGCTGCACAGCCCAGCCAGAGCACCAGGGTAACCCAACAGGGGCTGCTACAGGAGGAATCACTGCTCACTTCCAGTAAAGGCCAATTTCCCACTACAGGCAGAAAGGCAGCCAAAGACTCTTTAAAAGTCACTTAGCCCTGCCTGACATAAACCCACGAGCAGCTGAGCCTGGCTGTGCTGCTCCCAAGGGCTTCAGGCCAAGAGCTGGGTCAGAATCCCCTTGATTGCTATCAAAAGTTATGGGCTTGTAGGGTTTAAAGCACTGGGACATGTTCCTTTCCCCTTCTGGCCAGGGATGTGCCCTGAAGCCATCAGTGCAGGTGCTGGAAGCATTCTAGCCATGGCAGGTGTGATGTGGGGAGTTTGGATTCCTCAGTCACCAACTGGTGGACCCAAAGACTCAGCCAGTGAGGGCAGCAGCTCCTGCTCCTGATATTCCTGTGGCTATTTTAGGATTGCCCAGAAATCAAGGCATGAACAGATTTATCACTTTGGAATTAAGGGAGCCCTGAACTCCCTTTCACGCTCCAGAAAGCAGAAGAACACTTGGGTGGGTCTGGCCATGGCCAGAATGAGTGGCCTGTGCAGGATCCAGATGGTCCCACTGGATCATATGAACAACTTCCAAGCAGGGTTTGTTCACCTGCAAAGGGCACTGGCAGAGGCTGGGCAAGGAGGAAACATCTGCAGACCCAGGTCAGGGCAGGGGAGGCTGTGGGGCAGCACAGAGTGGCCACAGGGCTCCCAACAATAGGGAAGGGATGGGCTGGAATAGCAACAGGATATGGGAAACCTCATGACCCAACCCAAGACATTGCAGCAAACGTCACCCAGACCCCTCCAGCCCACAACTGGGCTGAAGTGGGGAGAGAAAACCAACCCCCAAGGCAGAGGGAGGACAATGCTCCTCCTGGAAGTGATGCAGTGCTCCCATCCCCTGCCAGCATTACCAGGCATTAGTCACAAACTTCCAGAATCTCTCATTTGTCTTAACTAATTGCGTTATCTAAAGAGCACTAAAATTAATCACCTGCCAGCTTCCCCACCCCAAGAACTTCCACTACCCTCTGTAAATTCACCAAACCCAGGGTAATTGTTCAACACAAGGCCATGGATATCCACAGCCAGTGCAAACCATGCCTGGTTTATCTGCTGCAAATGGAAGCAGCTGCCTTGGTGACCTCAGGGAAAAGGAAAGATCATCACCTCAACCAAAAGGCCATGGTCAGAGCTAGCTCAGGCACTGAAACATGTCATTTTCTCCCTGTTTCAGATGGATTAATCAGAATTTTAAGTTTCTCTCATGAGGTTCTACAGTAACAGCACATCTGTCTTAGTGGAAGTCAAATTTCTGCACCACATGGAAGTTGTTCTGACAGGCAGGATCTTTATTTCAGATACTTTTCTGCAACTGATTTTTACATAAATCTTATTCCTGGAATTCAGCATCTCTGTGGCATCCTCTGGATTGTCCAGGCCTCTCCTGGGCCAAAGACCCAGAGCTGCAGGTGGGTCTCAGAGCAGAGAACAACCTGATGCTACTGTGGCACACGGTACTCCTGTCATTATCCCAAAACTGAGATTATGACACATTATCTCCCTAGAAAAGATCAGGAAAAAATCAAGGTACCCCAGCCCAGACACTTGATCTTTCTCCAAGCCCCTGGGAACAGCTCAGCTCCCTCAGTCAAAACAAAGTGTTAAAAATAATGAAAGAACAGGTGAAGTCTAAATACAGACAGAACAAGCATCCTAAAAATATTTTTTTTTCCATCAAGCCATCAATAGAAATGGTTTATTTTCTCACAATCCAGACACTGAGGAAACAGTGTCTGCAGAGCAGCTCTGGATGACTGCACTGCACAGCACACAAGTGAAGAGAGGGTTTTATTAAAAACCCAAAAAACCTATCTATACACCCAAATACACACCCACAACTACAGCCACACTGTCACCCAAGAGACATTTAGCACCTCAAAAGTCACAGATTAAGCAAATTATTATTCAGGAGTAACCAAATCAGAGCTGCAGATGATCACTATAAAATCTTTCAGCTGCCAAACCCCAAAGTCTGTTTAAATTTGGGACAATAAATCGACAGTGTGGAGGGTTTAGCTCCCCTTGCTTCCTGCACCCCACATTGATTAACTTTGGAAATAAAAGCCCTCAAAGCCATCACACGGATCAATCCTCAGAGAACTCCTTCCCTCCAAATTCTACACTCAATAGCACTCAGGAATGCAGATTCCAGCAAAACAGAAATCACATCTTTGGGACAAAAAAAAAAAAAAAAAAAAAATTAAAAAAATCTATTCCCAGTACCCAACATGGAGAGGTGTCACCCCCAAAACTCTGCAGTCACTGCACAACTGCCCTGGTGACCAAACACATGAGGAATTCCACGTAGGAGGAGGAAAGACCCAGGAAAAAAATGAGGTTTTACCTTATAGAGAGATGGGAACTTCAGCCAGAACTGCATTTGGGACATTTTAGAGCAGCATTCGTGGGGCTGTCGGTGCAGGAGGCAGCAGCAGCAGGGGGAGGGTGCTCAGAGGAAAGTGCAGAAAGGTCCATTCACAGCCAGCACTCATCAGGGGGCTTTAAAAGCCAACATGAAGCAGCCAGAGCGGGGAAAATGGAGAAAAATGGAGAAAAATGGAGACTCAGGGCCCGGCAGAGCCGTCCTGAGCCCGGAGATTTGCATAGACTGTTTAGTCACGACGACGAGAGGGCTCTTACTTCCTCTAAGTCCAGGGCTGACTTTCAGGAAATGATGCCTGCTTGGTAAGTCAGTGAAATTACTGGCAGTGCGAGGAGAATTACTGTACGTGGTGTAATCCAACCACAGAGCACAGTAAACAGCTCTGCAGAGCCAGAGCCTTCCAGGCTCCCTCTGCTCCTCTCCACGGCCACCCAAAGGCGGATTTTGTACCCCTGGCAGCCCCTGCTTTGGGCTGGGGGTCCTGCCCACCCCCCAGTTTTAGGGTTCAAGTGAATGGCTGAAGTGACAAATCTCATGAGGAGTATTCCCATGCTGGTGTCCCCCCAGAGCCATGTGCTCTCTTTGTGACAGATTTTGTCCCCCTGGCAGCCCCTGCTCTGAGCTGGGGGTCCTGCACTCCTGTCCTCCTGTTCCTAACCCTGATTTTAGGGCTCAGGTGAAGTGGTTGAAGTGACAAACCTCATGAGGAATATTCCCACATCAGTGTCCCCCCAGAGCCATGTGCTCTCTTGTGCCAGATTTTGTACCCCTGGAACCCCTGCTCTGGGATGGGGATCCTGCCCTCTTGTCTCTACCTCTTCACCCCCAATTTCAGGGCTCGGGTGAAATGGTTGAAGTGACAAACCTCATGAGGAATATTCCTACATTGGTGTCCCCACCAAGAGCCATGTGCTCTCTTTGTGACAGATTTTGTCCCCCTAGCAGCCCCTGCTATGGGATGGGGGTCCTGCCCCTTGCTAGCCCTGATTTTAGGGCTCAGGTGAATGGCTGAAGTCACAAAGTTCATAAGGAGTATTCCCACGTTGGTGTCCCCCCCAGAGCCATGTGCTCTCTTTGTCCCAGACTTTGTCCCCCTGGCTCTGAGCTGGGGGTCCTGCCCTCCTGTCCCTACCTCCCACCCTGATTTCAGTGCTCATGCAAAGTGGTTGAAGTGACAAACCTCATGAGGAGTATTCCCACATTGGCATCCCCTCCAGAGCCATGTGCTCTCTTTGTGCCAGACTTTGTCCCCCTGGCAGCTCCTGCTCTGGGCTGGGGGTCCTGCATTCCTGCCCTCCTGTTCCTATCCCTTAACTCCCACCCCGATTTCAGTGCTGATGCAAAGTGGTTGAAGTGACAAAGCTCATGAGGAGCATTCCCACGTTGCTGTCCCCCCAGAGCCATGTGCTGCTCTCTTTGTCTTTGGTGTCTGCCCCACCCCAAGTGGTGCCTTTAGGAATCCAGAGGAGTGGCCCATTCTCTTCCCTTTCCTCCCTGGGTCACTGTTATTTCCCACAGGCTGCTGCCTCCTCTTTTCAAAGCTGTCCCTTTTAACTTTTACAGTTTTGGTAACAGAAATAAATTTCTGATGGGGAAGAGAAAAAGGCACAAAAAAGGGGGATGTAAACTTAATGAAGGTCTCCTCCAACACTGCAGATTAAAGGAATTATCCAATTAATAACCCTCTGGAAAATCCCTGGGAACTGTCATGTTTGCTTTGCGTGCAAGAGGCTCCTGTTTGCTCTTCCCTGGCAGGGCTGGTGGCTCTGCCCGTGGGGTCAGTCCCAGTTTGCCCAGCAAACCCAGCAGTGCACATGCTGGGAATGGGGAGGGAGAGGAGCCCTGACTGCCCTGAGTCTCCCCATCCCTGCTCCCAGAACTTCCAGGCACCCACAGCACAGTTTCAAGGGAGCACAGCTCATTTCTGTTCTGTGTTTGAGGCAGAATTCAGTGCCTGCTGCTGTGGCTGTCACTGCTGAGACAGCTCCTCTCAGTTGTGCTGGGAACTGCTGGAAAATCCCATTTTATCAGGGACTTCTCAAAAAAAACAGAGCTTTGGAGTGAAAGAAGGCACAAAGTCCCAGCAGGCTATCAAGAGAGGTGAGCAAACAAAGCCCTCCAGGAGAGAGCTGAGTGAGGGAATTCTGCTTTGTGCCATCAGATGAGGAAGGAGGATGGGAAAACTCACAGGTACTGAGGCTGGAAAACCACCCAGAGAGCAAAAACCTGCAGCAGGACTGATCCCCAAGGGCAGAACCCTCTGCAGCACCGTGGCTCCACAGGGACTGAGGCATCAACAACGAGGATCCACATCCCACACCCAGTCCAGGAGGTTTGTTCAATAAGCAAATTGAAAGAAAAAGCACCTTTTCCTTGGCACAAATGCAGAGTCTGCAGTGAGGGATGGGGTTCCCTGAGGAGCTGGAGCGTGTGCTGAGCTCTCCCTATTTCCAGGACCCACCTCAGGCTGTGAGCAGCACATCCATAAGAACCAGAACATCCTGCAGGGACTACAGTGACAGCAGAATTTGGTTTCTGTGGGCACAAACAAAGACTGAGGGTTCACAAAGCTGCTGCTCTCTGAATTTGCTGTATTTAAAGGCAGGCTCTGCTGGGGCAGGTGCTTTAATGACATGTGTGGAGTGAAGAGGCCAAATTAATTTCTGTAATGTCTTAATTAGCAGCTTGCTGCGTGACCTTGACTGAACCACTGTGTCCTAATCAAGGGCTGGCAATCTGTGCAACCTTTGGAAGAGCAGGTGGATTATTTCCTCTTCCTTTGCTGTCAGGGGGGGCAAAATGCAGCCGTGTGCTGCTGGAGGAAGTGGCAACACAGCTCAGACACCCAGGGCTGCTGCATTGATTTTGCAAGACCACAGCAGTTTAATCACCAAGGGGAAGATAAACCACTGTGGAAGCACCACCTGGAATGTTCCCAACCTGCCTCCCCACAGCTCACCCAAGAACACGTGTGCTGACAGACAGGGAGAAGGAGAGCAGGATCATTCCAGCTCTCACATCTGATTTATCCCCTTCCAGCCAAGCCCAGGGAGTTGCTGTGCTGGGGAACTTTCTGCACCCCCTGACTCAGACCAGCTCTGCTTTGAATTAAACATCTATTTTCAACCACGTCCCCGTGGTGTGCTATTGCATTCTATTAGCAGCATTTTTAAGAGCTCTGAGCATTTCAGACTGGCTTTTCCCACTTTTGTTGGCTTTGGCACAGGAGGAGGCAGGGAATTGTGCCTGCCAAGACCCTCAGAAGGCAGAGTTCCATCCCTCCTGCCAGGAGTGGCCATTGCTGCTTGGAGGCAGCAGTACAGATGAAAATTATCAAGGCTAGAATGTGGGGGGGATTTCTGAGCCCTCCAGGCTCTTTTACCCCTTTCCCCAGGGCTCTTTTACCCTTTTCCCCAGGTCCAGAGGCACCTGAGGGGGCTCCTGCAATCCACTGACAACAAAAAATACCTCAAAAACCAAATTACACCTCCCTTCCTCCAAGGAACCAGCCCCAGTTGGAGCACCCCAAGCCTTTGGTCAGTGCACATTGAATTATAACCACAACCTTTTCATTTTCCTTACCCCAGGGCTGCAGGATGTGTCAGTAGCTCAGGCAGAGGGGTTATAAAGTGTTATTGCATCAGCCCAAACCCCAAAGCTGCAGTGCAGAAACAAAGACATGAGCAGGCAAAGCCACTTGTTCTCCCAAGGCCAAGAGCCAGGTAACTGCCTGCAAATGGATTTTAATGCCTGTGTTCCCTGTAGACATAACTCCAGGACAGCAACAGAAGTTCCAGGATGTTTCTTATTCCAGGAAACTCTTCGTTTCAGCCACAACCAAGCGTTCCATATAATTTAATAACTGTTGCATTGATTTCTCCTAAATCACCACAGCTCTGTGCTCTCTGCAGCACTTCTAAAAATTAATACTTTCTTTAAGAGCAGGTTAATTTTCTCCTCCTGCTTTAACAAGGAAGATTAAGAGGAGATTGCAAGGGGCTGTGGTGGTGAGGAGAGGGCTGGTTTATGATTAACACACGTGCTCAGGAGCCCCCATCCAGCACAGCAGATCAAACAAGGCTGTGACTGCATCTTTACAGAATTACTGAAGGTGAATTCTATAATTCTGTAAAGAGGCAATTCCTTCAGGATAAATCCATCTGGCCTCACCTCCTCCCTCCAAGCTACATTTTAAGAAAAGGACCAGAGTTGCTCCCAAAAGGACCCAGAGCTGCTTCACTGAGGAGAGAAGGAGGATCTGCACACCCACCATGTCCCCAGGAGCTTCTCCCCCTCCCAGATTTATTTCTCTCAAGTCAGCACAGGAGGTTTCTGTGTATTGGAGCAAAGTTCTCTTCCAGAGCCACAGGTAGCACAAAATTAGGCAAAGGGAACACAGACTGCCAGCAAAGGTCATAACAAAGAGCTCAGAGGAATTAGGCAAAGTTTGTGTTTCAATTAATTCTAAACTGACCAGAGCAGTGAAATAAAGAAAAATGTGTGGTGGCCAAGAGCAGCAGGGATGCTCTCCTAGAGCAGGATGCTTTGACTCTGTAAGGATCTGGGGACAGACACAGCTCACAGGGACAACACAGGATAAGTTAAACCCTCCTAATTCAATGTTTTATTGTGGCAATTAACAGTTCTCACCATCAGTGTCACAAGACAGCCACGGTGCCTTTGCAGAGCTGCTGCCCACGAGTGCAGATCCCAGCTCAGCAGCACCTGGGGCTGCAGGAATAACCAGCAGGAAGCAGGGAAGCAACAGAAACCAACCCTGCTTCTCTCAGCACTGTGATTTGTAAGGACACGTGGGCATTCTGTAGACTTTTCCATAAAGAGATGGCACCGTGTGGTTGGGATGAGACTTTGCCTGCACACAACAGTTCCCAAGACCAGAAATGCTGTCAGAGCCAACGTGGCCTCCCAGAAGTATTTTCTGAACCTCCACTCAAGCCACTTGTTTATATAAAAAATGCCAACAGATCAGCAAGGATGAATCACCCAGGAGCAAGCCAGAACCCTACTGTGCAGGAAATAAATTCAAGTTCTCATCAGGCTGTTCTGGCCATGCAGTGAGCACCTCTTCCCTGCTCAGCAAGGTGAATGGTTCAACCACAGAGAAACTCCCAGAGCCTTTAAAAAATGTGGCAATTCTCACTCTCAGTATCCCCAAAGTCAGCAAAGCCTTTGCATTCTGCAGGACTCCCAAAACATGGAAGGATGATGAGAGGAAATCATGGCCAATGCCAGAGGAAAAAGCACCAGAACCCCACTCTGAACTCTACAGCACATGGACAATCACTGCCACCTGTAGCCATGATATTTTATGAAAAATCCTTTCCTTAGGATTTTTCCTCCTGAGAAGCTGAGAAGCCTCAGGAACAAAATGTAAACAATGATTATCTGCTGCTGTGGAATGCAACAGTTGGATTTGTGATTGGTCTCATGTGGTTGTTTCTAATTAATGGCCAATCAGTCAGCTGGCTTGGACTCTGTCCATGCCACAAGCCTTTGCTATCATTCTTTTTCTATTCTTAGCCAGCCTTCTGATAAAACCTTTTCTTCTATTCTTTTAGCATACTTTTAATATAATATATATAATAAAATAATTATTTTGAGTGTTCATGAAGGCTGACCTGGCTCCATCCTGCACAATGAGCTGTTAGAGGATGACTGGAGCCTGAAATTTCTCTTCCAGAGACAGCCCCAGAGGTGAAATAACTGAGCACTGTCCCTTGGCTCCAGGGAGCTTCAGCTTGGAAAACAGAGCTCCAACAAAGCCTGACCCCCTGTTTTTCAGTGTCAGGGTGACACATCAATACCCTGTTACCTGTGAAATCTCCAGGGGGGCTCACAAAGCATGGAACAGGACAGGAGAGCACCATGAAGCTGCTCTGCTCCTCCTGGGAGCACATTGTGGTACAACAGCCCAGTGAAGGAACTGCTTTGGATGTGTTAGGTTCAAACAAAAGCCCATTTGCCTAAAATCAACTCACTCCCATCCATGGCTTCCTCTCCCAAAGGATAAGAGCAGCACAAGAATTATTTCTTGCTCTGGGAATCATTTGAGGTCATTCCTGCTTGCTTTGTCTCAGAGCTCCCTGCTCTTTTCTCACCCAGCCAACACAAAGCATCTCCTTCCACAGAGAACCTCCAAAAATCTGCTCCTCCAAGTTGGCTGGGATCAATTTCTGTGATGCAGCAGGGAAGGAAGCTGACTGACCACTGAGATACTACAAAATACATAAGTTAAAGAAATAATTAAGCTCCTTTCCCGTTGAACCCATCAGCCAAACCCCACCAGACCTGGAGGTGAGACCTGTGGCAGGGACCCCTCTCCCCTTCCCATCACAGCCCCATAAATGGTCTCACAAGTTGATGAGATCACCTTTCTGCCTTGTTCCTCCCACAATTAATTCTGCAGGAGGCAGAGATCAATGCTCCTATGATTTAATTATTTATCTGGTTTAATCCAGCCAGAAAACCCTGCCCAGTGGCTGCCCAGGTGGGTCCCTGATGTGAATGGGATGGGGGGACCAGTGGCCACCCCAAAAAGCACAAATCCCCAGCACCTGCACATCCAAACCTGCAGAAATCAGAGCCCCAAGGAGGGGCAAAAACCACTATTTAAACATACCAAGAAACTAAAAACACAACAAGGGTGGAATCAACACATGAAAGGATATAGCCTGTCCCTTCTTTATCCCAAAGTCAGCTCTATCACATCAACCACCTGCAGTTTTTACTGACTAACCTTACCATAAAATGTTGCTAAAAGTAGTGCAATGTCCCAAAACCTCCATGGAAAAAGCTCCTTTCCCACCCAGAGAGATCCCCAAGGTGAGGGAGGTTTGGGTCCCCAGAGATGCTGAGTAACTCTGGGTCACTGCTCATTCCTCCCACACTTCAGCTCTGCAAAAACTGACCTGGCTCCACTCTTGGAATGCTAGGCACTGAGTTGATGTAATCCCTAAACATTCACTGTTCAGGAATCCACCACTTGTAACCAGTGAGGAAGAACGTGCAGCACAAGAGAATTTTGGGAGGGAAATAACCAAAGAGTCTGAAGCGTGTTCAGTTCACACTCTGGGACCCTCCTGCAGCCCCCAGCACCACCAGTGTTTATGTCAAACAATCCTTTAAAAAACAGAAGCTGTTTTACCACAGAGAAGTTCCTACAAAACCATGGACACATCTTTCAAATTCCTGGTATCAGAGGACTGATCCCAAATGCACACAATTCCTCTCTGGGGCTGGACAAATTTATCACCCATCTCTTCATTTTCCCTAACACTGAAAAGCAATCCCCAGCACTCCAAAGCCTCACTTTCCCCCCAAAGACATCAGGAACTCTGCACTTACCTGAGGAAAATCCCCATTTTTTGGTAAGAAGTCAGTGGGGTCCACAGCTGCATAGTTTGTATCCAAGAAATGTGGTCTGCTGATGGAATCCATATAAAAATCCTGAGGGGGGCTAAAATATTGCCTGTAAGGAAATGGGAAAAGCAGTTACTCCCTGTCAATCCCCAGCATTTCTCAGGTCACTTCAGCCTCTGACAGCAGTGAAGCTGAAACTTCAGGATGTCATATACAGGAGAGGGATATTATTGGATATTATCCAGAAGAGAGATGGCAAAAAAAAGTGGGATAGAACTGGTACACTTCCCAAACTCAGCAGTGTTAAGAACACTGAATTAAGAAGATAATTCTTAATTTGTGTAGATCAGAAAGGACTTAATAGATATCAATGGTGTGCAGTCCCCAATATTTCAGCCCTGATGACAAAGCAGAATGAAGCCCTGGGACGTCCCAGTGTGATGGGTGTGATGGACCTGCCAGTCACACCATGTGAGGACATAAGCTGAAGGGAAATATCATATCTGAATGCCAGTTTAGGCCACAAAACCCCAAAACAGCCTCACAAATCAGCTTTGATAGGGAAACATCTCTGTTAACCCACCTGGAGAGGTAGGTGGGAATGGAGGGGTTGGTGACTGGGAAACACAGACAGAACTTTTAACCAAGAGAAAGGAAATAGAGATGTGAGTGGTGTGAGCTCAAAAGCAAGATCAGTGCTCAGCTAACCAGGGAACAAAGCAAAGCTAACCAGGGAACAAAGCACAGATCCTGCCTGCTGCACCTGGGCAGGGCCATGCCAGCTTCCTCCTTGCTCCCTGCATCCGTTTCCTCCAGGCAGCCAGGGGCAAAATCAGCCAGGAGAGCAGAGCCAATTTCCTTCCTCCTGCCCAGGAGCAGCTCCTGGCCTCTGCTCCACGCCACCTCCTGGTTTGCACAAGGCTTTTCCCTCTCCTGCAGGAGCGAGGAATGTGCTTTGTAATCCTTCCCGTAAGGGGCCATGCTCCTGCTTGGGAGATTGCCATGGGATATCCACCCCAGCTGGGTGGTTTCCTCTTTCTTCACCCTGGTGCCCAAAGAATCCACGGCCAGAAACTTGAACAGGGCTCTGGGAGAGGGAGAAATAGAGGTTGAACAGAATTCCTGCCCAGGAGCTGGGAATGCCAAGCTGCCAAAGGATTATTAAGCAATTAAGGTGCTGTATGTGGCCAGCAGCTCGTTAACACAGCTGGTGAACATTTACACGTGGATTTATGAGCAAACACAGTTATCTCCTCTGATAAATACATTTTTCCTGCTCGTTTCCCATCACTAAAGGCAAAACCTTCAAAAATTAACAACTCTTTCCTCCTTTTTTTTCCTTTTCTATGCTGTCACAGCTTTACCTGCTGCAGATACACCCGAGACCCTCTGTGAACACAACCCAGCTCCCAAAGTCCAGCCCTGATTGTTGGCTCTTTGTAATCCATCCAAGGAAATTAAAATCTGGGCATAAATTCTGGGAATTAATTATTTCCACACAGGAAAAGGCTGGTTTAAAAAGGCTTTCAAAGCAAGGCTGCTGTGGTCGTCTCTCACACGAGGACACAGCTTGGCCAGCATCAAGGAACTAACCAAGGAATAGGAAAACTATTTTTACTGGAAAAGTGAACACCCTCTCCTCTTCCCCTGGACAAGGGTCAGTCAAGGCAACAAGAAAAAGAGGAAGAGAGTTCCAACCTCCCTGTGGAATGACCAGCTCTGCTTGGCATTTTGTTCCCCTTAATCTTGGTCTTCCAATCTGCCCATGTGAGATGCCCACAGCAGCTCCAGGCACTGCTTTGAGATCCTCCTGGAAAAGCCCCAAAATCCCTTCAGTACCTTTGGAGCTGGGCTTTACCTTCCCTGGAGTCTGAACTCAAAGCTGTCTCCTCTCATTTGCAGGGCTGGCACAGAGCCATGGACAAGTTTGCTTGAAATAAACTGAGATAAAAAGGCTTTAACTGGAAGAATCAGGTCAGTGACCCTGTCCCCACCTGCTCAGCCTCTCCAGGGCTCAGTTCCTGGTGAACTGCTCTGCTGTGGGTCAGCAGCTTCCCTCAGATGCTGAGGGGGCTTCACTGGACAACCAAAAACAGTTCCAGAAAGGAAATTTCAGCTGGTTTAACCACACCAGCTGCCCAAAGAGGAACGCTCCGTTGCAATTCCGCTGCATTCCAGCTGCTCACCCAGCTGCTCATCCCAATCAGCATGACCAATGCACCCAAAGCCCTTCTGGCCCCACAGAGCCACTTCTCTGAGACCTCCATGTGTGTTTTGGCCAGGCTCCATCCTCAGAGACACAAACCTCTCATCCCAAGCCAGTGGAAGATCAGGGAGAGCTGAGAGGCTGCAGGCTGCCTTGGCACGTTCCTTCCTCATCAGACACCAACCTATGTTTTTTCAGAGCCTGCTTTACTATTTCAGCTCCATGCAGAGGTGGAAAAGGACATAAAAACAACAAGAAATGTGTAAAATGGGGACACAAAGCTAAGTTTTGCTGTAGCTGTGTGACACCTCATCCAACAGCACAACTGCCCCAGATCCCCCTGGCCAGGAATGTGCTGAGCCTCTCATCAAGAGAAGCTGAGCTCTGCAGGGATAATTCCTCAGAAAAGAGCTGAGCTGCTGCTCTTCAGAGCTCTGACCCTCCCTGGTTCTCTCAGGGAGGTTTAATACACTGTTGACATTTGTCAGGTTAAGAAAATCTGAACCCAAGAGGCCGCGTTTGGGGTCTGCTAAAGAAATGCCCTAGCATGAAAGTGAACTCTTGAAAAGAAACAGGAAAAACCTGCTTCAGGATAAAGGTGTTGCTATGAGAATAAGCCCTGTCCAAACACAGCCACTTGCAAATGAGATTTCTCTGCAAGGATTCTGAAGAAAAACGTGCACCACCTCTAATGCCAGCTGCATTTTTTCATGTTACAGCATGGGCTACAATTACAACTGCCTTTAAAATCCCATTTTTCAGTGTTTCCATTCCTTCCAGGATTCCTATCCCTCACCCTAAATCCACCTAAAACAGAGTCAGTGCCATTTTCAAATACAAAAAGCACAGAGTTGTTTTGTTTTTCTTTTTAATGTGAAATGCAGACATGGAAGATCTCACCTGAAAGGTGATTTTTCCATGATTTTTACACCTCTTGGGGTATGAAGACCAGGAAGCTAAAAGTGTAACTTTAGCTACATAATTCCCTAGCAAATCATTACTACAATGGGGCTCATTTCCAGAAGTAACTCCAGCAAAGGCAGCAAGTCCAGGTTTGTGTGAGACACAGGCATGTCCTTGCAGGATTGGGCTGTTCCCGGCAGCGCTGGTACAGGAAGAGAATGAGGGGCAAAACCAGAACAAATGGTCAAGAGGAAAAAAAAAAAAATAAAAATGCAATAGATAAACACAATCTAATCTTGTGGTTCAATGCAGCAAAACAGAAATTCTGTTATAGCTCTCCGGAGGATTCACAACGTGTAATTTACAGGAATCCTGCTCAAAAAGCACAGCCCCTTCCAATCAGCCAGGTTGGCCAAGAGCAAAGGGCCTGAATGGATCTGAGAAGGCTCCTGTGGGGAGGAGCTGGCACAGCTCAGCTCCCTCAGCACCTGTGGGGCAGCTTCTGGTACCCTCTGAGGGGGAACTGCCCTGTGCATCCACCCCACAGCTCCTGCTGGGGCCAGAGGGGACCAGGGCAGCAGCACCACAGGGACACGAGTGCCACCAACCCCCTGACAGAGGGGCTGATCCTCACTGCTCCTCTCTGCATGGAACTCACAC
>JAHXMQ010012343.1:15969269-15982232 GCA_020466415.1 Ammodramus savannarum pratensis | reverse complement strand
TTGTGATTTGCAAGGATTTTGAAACTGGTGATGTGCTGCAGAGGATGTGATACCCCTGTCTGGGCACGGCTGTGTGGTGTCTGTTCTTATCAGTTTAATACCTGATAATTCTCAATGAGGGGATTTCATATTGTAGGAATAATTTCCTCATGGAAAGGGTTGTCAGAGACTGGAAGGGGCTATCCAGTGAGGTTTGGATCCCCCATCCCTGGAGGTCTTCAGAGAACACCTGGACATGACCCTCAGGGTGACAAATTTGGGATCAGCCGATTTGTTGAACTCAGTGATTCTGTGCCACCCCTGTGTGCACACAGCAAATCCTCTGGGAATTGTGGGGAGCAGAGCTCAGAGCTGGGCCTCCTGAAGCATTCCCTGGCACAGGCTGTCCCATCCCTGCTCGCAGATAAACTCCAGGGAAGTCTTTACCCTAAATGGCCGCGCGCTGCTGCGGGCGGGCGCTCCAGGATGACTTGCCTGGTGAATAGAACATGATGTTTTGTCTTGCTGAAGCCTCTCCTCAGTGCAGGACTTGAGCCACAGAGCTGCCACCAGTGACTCAGAGCTGAATGGATGAATGTACATTTTCAGTGAGGACACTTTTCTTTCAGATGTTGCCCCAAATGTGGTCATTTTTCATTGAAGTAAAAATTTCCTTTTGTTGGATTATTTTCCTTCTGCCTTTTTAATGGCTTCAGAGCAACAGCTCCCTGTGCTGTGGTTGTTTGTGACTTCTGCTCTTTTAATGATTTACCTTCAGCTTCTTCTCCTGCTTGTACCAGTTTCATCTGGTAAATGCCTTCAATTTCAAAAACACCTTCAAGTGTGGTTTTTAAATAAATCAGTGGGGGGAGTGGGTGGTGTCCTGACTTCCTGTTTCTTATAACATGAATAAGAGAACTTAACCAATATTTGTCCCCTAATCTTCATGTGAGAGCTCTTTGCAGCCCTATTTCTTAAAAAGAAAAAAAAAAGCCAACTCATTTGGGAAGCTCAGCTGTGAAACTGTCTGATCATCTTATTAATAGGTTCTTTAATTAGGTGTGGGATGGGTTTTTTTTTCCTATGAACTTCTTTCTTTTTCTGTAATGTGAGGAGAAATTCCATCTGAATGTGAGAAAACTCCTTTGCTCCAGGGTTGAGCTCTGGAACAGGTTGCACTTGTGGGGAGGGTTTTGTAGAGTTTCCATCCTCAAAGACCCTCAAAACCCAGTCCAAATAATCCAAAACTGTGAGGAATTGGGCTCTGCCCTGTGACCTGGAGAGCTGTTCCTGGATTGCTTTAACTTCCTTCATGTGATGTCATGTGGATCAGCAGTGATCCCATCTGCCTTAAAGCTCTTAATGCTGTCACTAGCATGGATAAACCTTCCCAAATTGCCAGGGCAAAGTGTATTTTGGGTTCTGGGGGTGAAATAACCTCAGTCTTTCCCCACTGTACTGTCCTATCCCCCCTCTTTACCCAAGTCCTGATCTGATGTGATATTAGCAGACTGACAGGGAAGATGTTCCGAAGCAGTTTTTGGTATCACATGTGTGCTGTGGTGATTTATCTCTTCCATGACCTTTGAATTGTAGGTTCTCACCTCCAGGGCCCTTGCAGCTCCCTGCTTGCACTAGGATGTGTCTTTCCAGCCCTCACTTCCCAAATGTCCACCCAGTTATCTCCCACCTTTATGTTCTCAGTGGGTTCTTGTCCTGACTTTCTAAATTCCTGTTTTGACAGTGAGTGCTGCTTCCCAGACTTTTCCTGTTTTTGGGTTCCTCCTGTTCCAACCCATCTCCAAACCCTCATTCTTCATGCAACCTGTTCAGGACTTCACAGTGCTTGAGGAGCTATGGGAGATCACCCAGTAAAAGCAAAACTCTTTGTAGTGTTCAGCCATGAGGCTTTGTTAATGTTCAGGAGGTGAATATATTCCTGGAGCCTTCACTGGAGAATATCTTGGATGCTGCTGGGTGAAACTCTCAGGGTTCCATTGCCTCATTTCTGAAGAATATGGCAACATTTTCTCCTTCCCTTCTGTTGAGTTGTGAAGCTTCTGAAAGGCAGTGGAGCAGAGTGGGCATCCCAGGAGGCTGTTTAAGGAATCCACCTCCCTTTCTCCCAGAGAGAATAGGCATGAGCTGCTTTTCCTGTCCCTGCTTTGCTCACCACCCACCCCAGCTACCTCAGCAGATATCTCAGAAATCCAATTCCTGGCCAGGGCACAGGGATGGGCATCAGGATGAATTTTTTGTTGTTGTTGGTTCTCCCCTGCTGTATCTCAGAATAGAATTCCACTAGACCAGAGGATCAGGGACACTGTGGACATATGCTGTGCCTGAGGCTTTGGCTCTTCCATGGAGGAGGTTCAATGGAATTATCTCTGAAATGCAAAAATCTTGATTGGAGCTGTGCTTGAGGGCTGGACAAGCCTCAGTCCCTGCATTGGGAGGGAGGGATGGGCTGTACCTGCAGGTGGGACAGACTGGAACAGGTCAGCAATGGGATTGGGATTTTATGCTGAGTTTCCTGTGGCTGGTGGAGCAAATCCTGACAGGACTGGGCACAGCAGGGCTGTCAGGGAGGGGAGAGCAGAGCTTTGTGCTGGCTTTGACTCAGCTGAAAGTATCTCTGATCACACCTGGACTCTTTTCTTCTTTTCAGGAATGCTTGAATACGACCCAGCCAAGAGGTTCTCAATACAGCAGATAAGGCAGCACAAGTGAGTGTTCTCTTCCTGCTCCTCCTCTACCTGTGCTCCTGCTCTCACTTTCTGTTTTCCTTTTGACAGCAGACACATGCAAGTCACTACATCTCCTTCCTCCAGCTCTGCTGGGGCTCTGGCAAGCTCCACTTGGCTTTTTTCCTCCCATTAGAGCATCCGGTGGAGCCCTGGAATTGCTAAGCAGTAAATAAGGAATATGTTGGAAGTCTGTTTGTGGCATGCCTGCTTCTGGATAATTAAGGGTTCTGGATAATTTTTTCCAGAGGCCAGCAAGTCCTAATGGAGCAGAACAGGAGGTCCTGAAGGCTGTGTTATTATAGTAGGACTGTTCAGTAATGTGTGTTAGTTCTGGCCAGTCTGGGGACAGAAATATCCCCTGGTATTTGCTCCATATGGAGTCAGCATGTGGAAAAGCGTTCCAGGACAATAGGAAATATATTTTTTTTTTCTTTCTCTTTAATATCACAGTCCTCCCTCCCCCATATCCTCCCCCATTTTCCGTGCCATAGTCAGGGGGGGAAATGCCCCGTTATCACTGAGGGTTTTTTTTAAGGATCTGTTTGAACATGCAGGCTCTGAGCAGAGATTTCCTGGGCGGATAAAAGTACAAGAACAAAAAGCATCATGAGGCTGCCTCACTGCGGAGGCTGCATTAGCTTATCTGCTCTTGGAATGGGAAGTGCTTCTGAGGACAGGCAGAGCTGCCTCTGGACTGCAGCTGCTTGGCCCCTGAGCCTTCCCTGATCCTTTTGGGAGCTGTAAAAGCAAGGATGTGATCCAGGGTGGTGCTGAGCCCACTCCATGCTGCAGGAGCAGCACAGCTTTCCTCTTGTGTTTTTGGAAAAGCAATGTGCTGTCAGGTGATGGTGCCCAAGGAGCCACAGCCAGGCCTGAAATGCACTGGGGTTCCACAGGGAGCAAATGGAACCAGCTCCAACAGGGATTGGAAAGGACCAGGGTGCAAGCAGAGCTGGGGAGGCATTATGGAGCTTCTCAGCTGATTAATTAATTGTAAGGACTCTTTTGTAGTAGCCAAGCCCCATGCCTGGGTTGTTTCAGGGGCTCTGGGCACAGGCATCTCCCATTCAAAGCTGCCTTTCCCTCCCAGCACCAGTGGCCATGACCAGAGGGCACCAGCTTGCTGTACTTTGTCAGGAAGCACTGCAAAGAAACAGGAATTAATCTGTGGAGTCATCAGTAGGTGTTGAAAAAAGCACTAAAAGCTCTTCCCTTCCTGTGGCCACCCCTGAGCTCAGGAGCTGCCCTGGGCTCTCGTGGGTCACTGCCAGGTGATTGAGCTGCTTCCCCAATTCCAGATTCTCCATTTTGCCCTCCTCCCACGTGGCAGTGATTTTTTTTGTGTTAGCATTGCCCAGCTGGAAGCACAGAGGGTTCTCCAGAGATGCTGCCTGTGGTTAGAAAGCTGAAGAAACTGGAGCACAGGGCAGCCACCGAGCTCCTCAGCTGCTGTGCTGAGGTTTTTCATCCCACAGCACCAAGAGGGGCTGAGGAAAGGCTCTACCTGCAAACCAGGAGCATTTCTAAGGCTTAGGCTCTGAGTAGTTTTGTGTGAGCTTAGCCAGTGCTTTTTAACAGGCTTTTCTCCCCTATTGGTAATTGCCTCCTTCCTCCTGCTGTGGCATCTAGTAATTACATCAAGCACAGCAGAGCTTGTGGCCTGGGCCCTGGATGTGTCTGTCTAGCTTCTTTTTGTGCTAAAGAATCCAGAGCTTGGTTCTCCTGCCTTTTCTTTAAATAGAAGCTTAGCCCTGATGCTTAACCTGACCCTGTTATTTTTTTTGTAAGTGGAACACAGCAGTCAGGACAGCAGGCAGCCACTCAGGGATTGGGAAAGCACTTTAGTAAGAAGACATTTGATTTCTAGAACCCTTAGATTTCATCTATTGGGGTGAGTAAATCATTAATGATTGTGGGTTTCTCTGCACTCCACCCTGCAAAAACATGTGCTAAGGACAGGAACTAAACCAGAAAAACATCAAGCAACTTCCCCAGGCTGCCCTGCTGGGCTGGATCCCATCTCAAACCAGAATCACCCCGTGCCTTTCTATGCTGCTGGAAGGCTCCTTTTATGTCTTTGAGCTGCTGTTCCTGGAGACTCACTCATATGGACAGTGAGGATCATCAAAGTGCTCTGAAAGCAGCAGGAGCAGCCCCTGGGCCCCAGGCAGGGGTTTTGCACTCAGGCTGGTGTCAGGATGGTGGGAAGGGACAGTGTTCCCAAGGGAAGCATCACAGAGCTTGTGTGAGTGTCCCAGGATCCATCCTTCCCCACTTCCATCAAGTGTGAAGGCCCTTGCAGTGGGATCAGGGATAAAATCAGAGGCACTGAGAAAGCACCAAGGGAGCACAGAGTGCTGTTCCATGGGGAGCAGGACTGCAGGAGGCAGGGAAGGCATCCAGGCAGCCCAGCAATGGTAATCCAGCCATTCCTCCCATCATTCCTGTCAGCTTTTCCAAATGCTTTTGCCCCTGCAGCAGCAGAGGAATGCTGGAGGAAGAGTCTGCTGAGTTTCATCCCTGCCAGCTGCTTTCCTCCCTCCTCACTCCTGCAGCTGAACTGCATCAAACTCCTGTCTCTGCACTTTTACTGGAGTGGGACAAAGCAAAATGCTGCTCTGTTTAGCCCAGTCCATGCAGAGCAGACCTGGAGCTGGAAATGGAAATGACAGGCTGGGAGAAGTTGAACTCATCTCAGAATTTAGGAACTGCCAGAAACCAACCCCTGAAGCAGCAGTGGAAGAGCATGAGAACCTGCTGTCCCTGGAAGGATCAGAGTGGAATGATGTTCAGTGGAAAACCAGTGCTCATAGCTCAACTCTGTGAATATTTGGTCCTACTGGGATGGGGATTGTAGGGCAGGGAGGAAAAGCTGCCAGGATCTCAGGAGTTCCAACCTCCTCCCTGTGGATTATCCACCACCTCCCCTCTGCCCTGTGCTTCTCTGAAGGACTTCCTGCTCACACACTGCATTTTGTTACTAACTCACTGACCTGCTGCAGCACTTAAAGTGATGAAGTGGATGCAGAATTCTACCTCTGTCCCTTGTTTCCAAGGCAACCATCTTCCCTTCCGTCTCTACAAGTGTCACACTTCATTTGTTCAGGCGCAGATCCCATTGCAGGAGTTCATAGCACGAGAGGGGAGGCACTTCCACTTTTTGTTAGTGGAGGTGCAAATTAACCTCCCTGCAGGCTGGGCTCCTCTCCTGGAGCTGCTGTGGGCTCTGGGATGCTGTGCTGTTCAAACCTGGGTGCCAAACCCCTTGGAAATGCCTGTGGTGCTGCTGAGGGCTCCTTTGCAGGGGCTGACTGTGCTGCTGGGCTGTGTTGGAGGGAGGGAGAGGGGCTTCTCTGAGCCTCTGCTGCACTTGTGAGCTTTCCCCATCCCTTCTCTGTAGTGCCAGGACACAAAGAAGCATTCCTCTTCCTTCCTGAGGCTCCTGGCTCAATTTTCATGGGAGGGATCTTTCCTTCTTTTACCCACCTTCTGCAAATCAGTTTTGTAACATGGTGTGTTAAAGGACTGAATCTCCAGAACTTCTTGCATGAATCTGAGCCATCCCTGCTACCTTTGGTGCTACCCCCAGCTTGGAGGAGCTGCTGTTTTCATACTTTTGTATGCTCTGAACCTCACTGAAGAGCTTGGACATCTCTTGATCCAGCAAGATATTTATATATATATCTCAAAAATTTTGGTGTTCTTGTGATGGGGATTGTAGGGCAGTGAATTCATGTGAGGAAATGTGATTGCAGGAACACTGCTGTATGTGTGTTTTGCCTCTCCCTGGGACATTGTGTGCCTTCCACAATTGCCTGTGAGGGAGCTGAGCTAAACTGGAGCCCTGTTCATTGCTGCTTGTGGTGACAGTGACCTTCCAGGGAGCTGCAGGCCCTTACATGGCATCACAGGAGGTGGAGAATTGCTCATCCTGACCCTGGCTGGCAGGGCAGGGATCTGCAGCTTGGCATCTGCTCTCAGAGAAAACCATCCCTGTGCAAGCCAAGCCAAGTGCAATGTTTGTGACCCAAATGGGAAGTGAATAGCTGGGAGTGTTGGAAAGCTGCAGCTGTGCTTACAAGATTCTTATTTTAACCTTGCTTATACCAGGACTTGAAAAGAGCAGAGGGAGGACTTGTGATGGGAGATCTGAGCTTGGGAGCTGCAAACCAAACAGGCTCATTAAGCACTGGGCAACCCAGATTCCTTTTTTTCCTTCAGTCCTTGACCCCTGGTGTCTTATCTCCCTGTGGTTGATAGCAGCTGTCTGGCCACTTCTGCCTAGCAGGATCACAATTAACACTTGTGCTGCTGCTGCCTGGGGCTTCTGAGCTTTGCAGGCTCCTCAATGAGCTTGTGGAATAAGGAAATAATCCCTTACTACTGCTGCCTTCACTCTGAAGCATTTCTAAGCCACTCCCAGCTCTTTGAAGCATAGAGCAGAGAGGAATCTGCTTCTTGCAGAGGGATGTTCAGCACAAGGGGCAATTCTGAGATCCAGAATCTTTTCTTTGCCCTCAAGGTTAAAGCAGCTGCCACAAGCACCAGGTAACTGTGAGTGTGCCAGTGGAGCAGGCTCAGAAAACATCCCTGAAACTGGGAATAACTGGTGGGACACTCATCAGCAGGGCTCTGAGCCAGCCCTGTTTGGGGTTGTGGTGAGGGCAGGGTTGAGGAGAGGCTTTATCTCATGGCCATCACTGACCAGGAGCTGCTGTTTTCTGGCTCAGGCCAGTTCTGGAACTGGTTTCCAGTTCCAAAAGCCAGTGGTCCTCAGCTGAGGTGCAAATCTTCAGTGACAACCTCCAGCACCAGCACAGAAAGCAAAATGTCTGTCCCTGCTGGAAAATCCTTGCCAGCAAATACTCCACTACTCCATACAGAATTGCTCAAGGCTCCTTCCAAGAGGTCTTTGATTTTTCTTAGAACTTCAATGGATTTCTCTTTTCACTCTCTATCCTCATTACCATATATGCATATGCAAGTGTTTGAAATCACCTCCCAGAGGATGGAAGCATAATGACTGGAGTACAGTGATTCAGGTTTCTGCTGCTAATAAAAACCTATTTTTACTCTCCTGGTAAGTAGGACAGGAGGGAAGAGTGAGGCAGAGCTGAAATACAGCAAAATAAAAACACCAGTTGCCATAGACTTCCAGGCTTTTTTTTTCCCTTTAAAATTCTCCTTTCAGCAGCCATCACTCTGATCTCATTTGTCCTGGATATTCCCTTCTTCTGAGGTCTCTGCTGTGGAGTTTGGATCCCTCAAGCCCCAGTGCCTCTGGCTAAATCAGCTGGATGCTGGTGGTTCCTCTGGCTCTGTGCTGCTGATCCTGCCAGGCTGGATCAGCCCAGGCTGGGTTTGCTGTCTTGGGAATCTCTTCCTCAATGAACACAGCCTCCAAGGAGGAGAAATTGATTGATCCCATCACCAAGGAAGCCATCCATGGATCTGGGAAGGGCCCTGGGTCAGAATTATGTTGTCCAGCAGCTGGGATGGGCTTTAACTCCTATAGTGCCCCTTCAAGAACTAGAGGTGACAATTTTCAGATGAGATCTGAAGCAGTTTCTATCCTTCTTCCCAAACAACACCTTCCTCCCTGCAAACAAGGGGCTGCAAAGCTCCATTGCTGCAGAGAAAACAGTTTTAAGATGCTAATGGTGAAGCAGTTTCTGGATGAGAATTCACCCCTCCCTTGAATCCTGCCTGATTTGTCCCAGTAGCTGCATTTCCATTTGTTTATCTCCTCACTCCTCTCCTTTCCCTGATAGTTTTGTTAGAATCCCACTTTTTTTTTAGGCCGGCTGTCAAAGCAGTGTAAGACTTTAGAACAAAATGATAATTACAGCTCTGCGCAGGAGGTGCCTTCAGCCTTCCTTCCTGAAAGGAATTTGGAAGTGGGGTGATAAAAACCAGATGGCTCAGGTTGGTGAGAGTTGTTGGGCTGGCTCAGGCCCTCCTCCGTGCTTGGAGGCCAGGAGTTTACAGGATGCCAACTGCAGGGTGGGAAGCATTTGTGTCCCATCAGGCTCATGTGGGCTGCAAAGTTGTGTTAGAGGTACCTGAGGCTGGAGGAACTTCTGCTCCCACCCACATTTAGGGGGTCATTGGGAGGGTGGAAGGCTCCAGCAGCCTTCCAGGAAACTTTGGGTGCCCACATGCAGCACTGGGAGATGTCCCAGACAGTCTGGAGTCAGAGCTCTGCTATGGGAGCACGATGAAAACCTAAGAGGTTTATCCCATCTGGCTCTGGGATGCTGCTGGAAGCAGCCTGCTGGATTCCTGATCTGATTAAGAACAGCTTTCAGATATCCTTTCCTGGCCAGATGGCAGCACAGGGTTTGGTGGTGATAGGAGTCCCTTGAGACAGGGGGGGATAAAAAGATAAAGTATTCACATTTCTGCTGTGGCCTTTTTTTGCTGGTGCAAACTGGCTTTTAGAGGAAACTGCTGCAGTAAGTGCCCCTCTCAGGCTGAGATCTTTAAATTTGTGTCTGTTGGGCTGGATCAGCCTCAGCTTCAGGATAAGGGAAGTTCCTTCTGTCCTGCTTGCTTGGATAACAAAGCTCAGGAGCTCTGGCAGCTCTGCTGGTTTGTTTTGACTTACAGGTAGTTTAGGCTGGAGTTGGTGATGGAGAGAATGGTCCTGAGCTTCCCTCTGTGCCTGTCCCTCTGTTCTGTCCTATCCCAAAGTGTCCCAATCCTGACACCTGCCCAGACCTTTTGTTTTCTCCTTACCTGGCATGGGTGGAACTCCCAGCTCTGAATATCCAGGTGAGCTGGGTCCACCCTCACTGGAGAACTCCTGCATGCCTTGTGCACTGACCCAGCTGTGCCCTTGGGCTCTCTGCAGCTGGTTTAGGAAGAAACATGCTCAGGCAGAGGCGCTGGTGCCCATCCCTCCCAGCCCTGAGACAAAGGACAGGTGGAGGAGCATGACGGCGGTGCCTTACCTGGAGGATCTGCATGGCTACAATGAGGAAGAGGATGATGACTTGTATGACATTGAAGATGATATCATCTACACTCAGGACTTCACAGTACCAGGTAGGGGAGAAGTGGTTGTGGGGGATTTTTTTGGGGTTTTTTTGGGACCTTTTTTAGGAAAGGTCTGAATAATCCTTTCAGCAGAGGAGATTCTCAGTTGTAGAATGGTGTGAGTGAGCCATGATGCTCCAGATTCCTCAGTCCTTGATTTGATCAATCAGGATGCCCATCCCAGTTTTACCCCTGTGCCAGCTTCCTCCCATCTCCCACCAACAGCTGCTGGGCTCTGCTGTTCAGCACAGTTAATTCTTTGGACCAATTTTACTAGAATGAGTTATTTGTGAGCAGAGCCCTGAAATGACTCTGCCCTCAGGGTATGTGGCACACCTGGGGGATCCCCTGGTCCCAGCCTGGTCCTTGCCTTCCCCAGCTCCATGTCCATCCCAGCTGAGCAGGGTGAGCCCCATGCAGGCAGATATCTGAGGTTAAGGATCACACTGACACCAGGAATTTCACCCTCCTCATACCAACAGCAGTGTTTAAACCCAAATCAGAGCTGTCATGGCAGATGACAGGCAGATCTTCCATGTTCTCTATGTAACTTGTGCTGTTTCAGAGGAATTAGAGATCTAAAGGGTGAGAGGGGCTGGTGAGGTGGGATGTGCAGAGTTTGTGGTGGGCAGGAATCCCCTCAACACTCATGGGAGGAGGGTCCCAGCACAGACCCTCGGTGGGTTTGTGAGCCATTGCAGAGGTGGGGGCAGCTGCAGAGGGAATAAATGTAAATTTTTCCACCAAAATCTTCCTGCAGCATCCCTTTGAACTTGCCCAGTGATCCCATATTAAAATATAAATGAAAAGCCCCCGTGAACATGGGGGATGAGTTCAGCTGTGGCTCTGCTGGGCAGCCAGAGCAGGAGTGTGAGTGACTCATGGCTGGGGGTGGCTGTTGGCTTTGAGAAGGGGGGGGAAAGAGGAAACCTCATTAAATCCTGTGTTCTTCAGAGGAAGAAGGGGCTTTGAGGAAGTGCTTTCATTTTTAAAGGGTTATTTAAAGATTCATGCAGCTCTGTGGGGAGATGTAAATGTTCCAAGCCCTTGGTTCAATCGGTGTTAAACATCCCATCCAGAGAGGATGGAGCAGAGGATGGCTGTGGCCTGGAGGCACAATCCTCTCCCCATCTTGTGCAGTGAAGGGATGTGGTCATCCTGGTCTTGCTTGGTGCTTTTGTGCTGCCTCAGGTCTAGAAGCTGAGTGAGCTCTGCTCTTTCCTGTCCTATTAACCCCTCCTCTGCTGCAGCCCCATCCTGCAGCACCTGCTCCTCCTGGGTTTTTCAGTCTGAGGCTGGAAAACACAGCCAGGACTGGAGCTTCTGAGCCAAGCCTGGTGCTCAGGAAGCTGCATTCCTGGCTGCTCACGGTTCCTGTGTGCTCAGTCTGACAAACAGCAATTCAAAGCCTCTTTGCTGTGTTATTTTGAAACCTTTTTTGGTGCCTGAATGAGCTGGATGCGGAGCCATTAAGAATGTGAGGGGTGGCAGGGATGAGCAGCCACGTTGCTGGTTCCTCTCTCAGCTCTGCCTTTATTTATATTATTTTTAGCCCTGCTGGTGGTGAGGGTGAGGTGGGCAGGAGCTGCTGGGGCAGACACGGCGCTGGGTCAGCGGTTCCGCGGGGGCAGCAGTTGCCAAGACTTCAGCCCGTGCTGAATTTTTATTTTCATTAATTTGAACGTCAGCAACTGTCATTGGTGAAGGAGGTAAAATTAGCTCACGATTCACCTCCCTCCTTGATATCCATAATAGACTCCCGGGACTGTGCTTTTGAAGCAGGGGAAGGAGGGGAGGAGGGAAGAGTCACACAAAAGACAAGTGAGCTGTTTGGATAGATTCTTTTTCCCTCCCCAGTCAGAAATGTTAATTGACTTGGCCCGAGTTCAGCCGAGGGAGGGGAAGGAGAAGTGCTCAGCTCTGCTCTGAATGGGGTTGTTTGAGGCTCTGCAGTTGTGCTGGTGGGATGGAGGGATGGCATGAAAAACCTGGAGCTCTGGGGTGCTGCAGCCTGACCCACGGGAGCCCCATGCCTGGAGGCTCTGGTGCCATGTTTCTCTTCTAGAACTTGGATCCCTGAGCCCTTTCCAGGTTCCTCTGGGCTCCAGAGGGGTCAGGCACTGGAGGAATCCATAAGCAGGACCATTGAGCCTTCTGCTGTGCCAGTCACTGCCTGAGTGCCAGAGGCACTGGGGGTCAGAGCACCCCCATCACTGCAATCCCTTGTGGTGAGCTGGGCTGGGCCAGGAGCTGTGGTGCCACTGCAGGTGCCACCAGCTCCAGCAGTGCTGGGTTGGGTGCCAGCACCCAGGAGTTGTCCCTGATCAGTCATTCCCTGTCTGTTCTCATGGCAGGAGTGCTCAGGTAAGCAGCCCCAAGGCAGTGACTGGGAGCTGTGGCAACACTGGGAGGGTACAGGAGGAAATAATTGTATGTGCAACCCAGGATACACCCCTCCCTCCCCATCTGTGGCAGTGGCAAGGCTCAGGGGTCCGAGGTGGGACCCCCAGTGTGTTCCCCAGAGGAGCAGCAGCTCTCCCAGCAGCCCTGTGCCCCCCCAGGTGCCAGCAGTGGGGTGATGCTTGGCGCAAGCGGAGCTGACGTCCTGCCCAGCCTTGGCAGAGAAAGGATTGAGCATCCTTTAAAGAAAATTATACATAATCGTCTTACAGCCTTTGCTTCCACTCAAACCTCTGAGTCATAACTGAAGGGCCCTGGAGCGTGACGTTCCTGCTGGAAGGAAATTGCCTCGGCTGGATCCGGTGGGGGGGAGCCAGGGGCCTGACAAAGCCTCTCCTCAGCCTGTTCTGTTCCTGTTCATCCCACCCTGGGATGCAGCCCCACTCCCTGAGTGAGGGGATGTGCCCCAAAGCCCGGCTGTGGCAGCAGGAGATGCCTCTGGAAATGGCTCTTCACCTGCTCTGCTGAGTCACACAGGGCTGATGACACCCATGGGGTGTTCCCTCAGGGGACAGTGACACACTGAACCCCTGCCAGGAGAGGCTGCAAACACACCCAGCCCCTGGGGACCCCCAGGTTGGTACCTGGGGCTGGGACCTGCACAGAAGGCAGGAGGAAAGAGGGGTGACCTCATCCAGTGCTGCCCCTCTGCTCCCCAGAGGAGCTGGGCTGGGCTGAGCTCTGGGGCAGGGCACAGGTGCAGTCTCAGGCTCCCAGCTGTAGGAGTGTTGGGGGTAGG
>JAHXMQ010012343.1:15936463-15962665 GCA_020466415.1 Ammodramus savannarum pratensis | reverse complement strand
GATGCTTTGTGTGGACCCCCGGATTTGGCAGGGGTGGGCGCTTGGAAGCCGCTCCGAATTAGGTCAGTGAAAAATGTGAATGGAGCCCGTGAAGGGGTGGGGACTGTCACTCGTGGCCGTGTCGCAGCTGGCAGCGAGGGACAGTGATGGCTGAGGGCAGCCCTGTCACAGGTCGGGGTATCAACCCCTTGGAGGGATATCGGGGTGTTGGGGGGCTCCCGAGGCAGAGACCCCCCTGCCCACACCAGCCCTCACGCCTCTCCAAGCTGGTGGGACGCAGCACGAGGTGAGGGGACCCACCCTGAGACCCCCGAGAAAGGGTTAGGGGGTGTGTGGGGGGGTCCTGCACATGTGGTGACCCCGGGCGAGGGGGCTGCGGCTCCAGGCGGGATGGGCGCCCCCCGGGCGGGATCCCTGCGGGGCAGCCTCAGGCCCGAGGCGGGGGGAGCGGGAAGAATGTCCCTGCTGTTCCCCATCATGGAGGAATCCCGTCTCCATGGCGACCCGACAGGAACAGGACGGCCATTGTCTGGAGGAGGGGGCCGGTCCCCGGGCTGTCCCCCCCGGGGGGGACACGGGGCGGGACCCGCGGTGGCCGCCGGAGCCCGGGGCGGGGGCTCGGGGCTGGGGGATGCCGGTGCTGCCGCGCCTCCGCACGTGGGAAGGGGTGCGGGGGGCGGGCCGGGGCTGCTCCCCACGCGTGTGTGCGACCCGCGGGGCCGGGGCTGGGCTGGGGGCGAGGGGGGGACCGGCTCTGCCCCAGCCCGGTGACAGGGATGCGGTCAGGGATGTGGGGCGGGGATGCAGGCAGGGATGCGGGATGCAGGCAGGGATGCGGGATGCTGGCAGGAATGTGGGGCATGGATGGAGATAGGGATGGAGGATGAGCGATGAGAGATGCGAGCAGGGATGTGGGACAGGAAGGAATAAGGGATGCAGGCAGAGCTGGTGACAGCGCTGGTGACAGCGAGGCAGGAGCCCCCGGGACCTCTACGCGCGATAGGGAGTGATGGTCTGGTCTCCCCTCGGCCGTGCCGGCTCCCTATGTCGCGATAGGCGCTGTCGCGAGGCGCCGGAACCAGCCACTCACCTACAACCGAGACCGGGGCTCCATCGCCGCCGCTGCGCTCGGTGCGGCGGGCGGCCCCGGGATTTATGAATGAACCGGAGCCGCCCCCGCGCGGCGCGGGCGTCACGTGGGGACAGGGGCTGCCCCAGCCCTGCCTGCACCAGCCCTGCCCGTACCCCCCGTACCCCTGCCCGTACCCCCCGTACCCCTGCCCGTACCCCCGGCTCCCCTGCCCGTACCCCCGGCTCCTCTACCTGCCCCGCAGTCCTGTCTGTGAGTCCTGTCAGTCCTGCCCGCGCCCCTTCCCGCACCCGCCTGCACCGCTGCTTTTATCCCTGCCTGCCCCAGCCCCGACTACACCGCTGCCTTCTCCAGCCCTGACAGCGCTCCTGCTCGCATCCCTGCCTGCACCAGCCTTGCCTACACCAACCCTGCCTGCATCCCCACCTGCATCCCTGCCTGCATCCCCACCTGCATCCCTGCCTGTACCCCTGCCTGCATCACCGTGCCCACCCGTGCCCCGGAGCCCCCCGAGCCGCTGGGGCACGGCCGGACCGGGCCCGGGGCCGCGGCTGCCCCTCGGTGCGGAGGCGGAGCGGGCCCCCCCGCCCAGCACCACGGCACTCGGTGGCCGCAGGGAGACTACAACTCCCATAAGGCCATGCGGTGCAGCGCGCTCTTCCTCCGCCGGGTGGCGCGCGGGGCGCGTTGGGAGCTGTGGTCCGCTGCCGTCCCGGCCTGCCCCGCGCCGCCGCCGCTGCCGCCGCCGCCGCCATGGCCGCGATGTTCTGCGCCCGCCGCCTCCTCCGCCTCGCCCGCCCCTCGCTGTCGCTGCCGCCCACCCGCGGCTATGCCGATCCCGCCGCCGGCGGCCCCGCTGCCATGGCCTTCACCTTCGCCTCACCCACACAGGTACGCCCGCTGCGGCCCCGCTCCCGGTGCCCCCGCCCCCGCCTCGCCCGGTGTGTCCTGAGGGCTCGGGGCGGGCGGGCCGCGGGCGGTGCTGCCGCCCCCGCTGGGCTCTCCGCTCCCGGGGGCTCCGCGCTTCCCGGGGCACGGCCGGGCTGTCCCGGGGCTGTCCCCGGGCTGACCTTGGCCCTGACCTCGGGCCTTGCCCGCCTGCCCGGCCGCTCGGTCCCCGCCGCAGCGCTCCCGGGGCTGCTCCAGCCCTTCCAGCCGCGCTGCCGGACCCGCTGGGCCCGGCCTGGAGCGGGACGCGGCCGGTCCGCCCCCGCCGTTCCCCAGGCTGGCCCCGGGGCAGGGCGCTGGGGACAGGGACAGCCCGGCAGCGTGGGCCGCAGCGGGGACGGCAGCTCGGGGCTCCCCACGCGCTTCCCAGGCTGTGCCGGCGCCTCTCGCCCACTCCCGACTCGGTGTCTCCATGTGCCGCCTCCCCGCCGTGCCCCTGGCAGCTGGGAACGCTTCCCCAGTGCCTTTGCCAGGAGCTGTGCTCTGGAGCCCGGCTCTGCTCCCACCCTGTGCGGGTGCAGCCTGTCCTGGGCACACCCTGAACCTTCCAGGAGCCGGGCTGCTCCCTTGGGATGGGCTCTCCATCCCCCCATCCCTGGTGACTCTGCTGTTTTTGTCCTCTCCGTCCATGCAGGTGTTCTACAATGGTGCCAACGTGAAGCAGGTGGATGTGCCCACGCTGACAGGCTCCTTTGGCATCCTGGCATCGCACGTCCCCACGCTGCAGGTGCTCCGGCCGGGCGTTGTCACAGTCCACGCCGAGGATGGGACGGCCACCAAGTACTTTGGTGAGCGAGGCAGGAGGGGCTGGGAAGGAGAGGTGTGCGTGGGGTTGGTGTTCTTGGCGCTTTCACAAGGCAGGCTCTGCCCATCCAGGTGTGGCCTGGTGCACTTCCAGGGATTTCTGCTTTCCCAGCCTGCTGGGAGCTGATCTGGGAGCTGTGGGCTGGGGTCAGGTCTTGGTTCTGCTCAGGTTTTCTGGGTCCATCCCCTGCTCCAGCTTGCTGTGGGGTGGGAGCTGAGTCCCTGAATGCTGGAAATGTGCCAGGAGGGGGCTGAGGGTTTGTTTTGGGGAAGGGTGGTGGGGATGGCAGGGCTGAGCCCCCTGGCTGAGCCACCTCCCATGTTGTGTCCCCTCACAGTGAGCAGTGGCTCTGTCACTGTCCACGCCGACTCCACGGTGCAGGTGCTGGCAGAGGAGGCAGTGACCATGGACATGCTGGACCTGGCTGTGAGTACCCAGAGATTTCACCCACTCTGGTGAGGAAATTGCTCCCCTTCTCTGCTCTGGGGTCCTTGTGCCCAGAACCCAGGGTTGTGTCAGCACCCCCACTGCATTTTGGGGTCAGAGGCTTGGGGCTCCTCCTTGGTGAACTCTGGAGAGAGGGAGCTCTGCAGTCATAAATCTTACACCATTTCCCACCCCTTGGACAGACACTGACCTTGTCCTCACCTCCAGAACAGCTTTTCCCTGCTGATAAGGTGTCTGGGGCCAGCACAGCTGTGTCTGTAGCTCTGTGAGGCTCCCAGGTCAGTGGGTCCTTGGCATCCACATGAAGGACCAGTGGCTGCAGGGAAGGGAGGGAAGGACAGTCCCCTCTCCTGCAGTGTCCCCATTGACACACATTCTTTGTGCCCTCATGTCCAGACTGCAAAATCCAACCTGGAGAAAGCTGTGTCAGAGATGGCAGCAGCGTCTGATGAAGCTGCTAAAGCAGAAGCTCAGATTAAGGTAGAAGCTAACGAAGCCCTGGTGAAGGCTCTGGAGTAAATCCAGGTGAGGTTCAGCTTGGCTGAGCATCCAGCCCTGCCCTAGGGCCTGCTGTGCTGGGTGAGGGGATCTGCCTTGCTTTTGGGGAGCAGTGAGCACAGCTTTCCTTTGCCAGGATCAGGCCTCAGCTCTGGGGGGGCTCGTGGGGGTCCCCAGCCCAGAGCTGAGCTGGGGCTGTTCGTGGCAGTGGGGCCTGGGCTTGGGCTGTGGCACTGTGGGGTCCAGCCCAGCTGTGACACTGGAGTTCAGCCCTGATAAGGGTGGGTGGACAGTGCTGGGACAGCCTGGGAGCTGTGGTCACTGCTGGGGCCTCACTGGTTCCCCTGGGCCCCACAGCATGTGATCTCTGCCACACACACACTCCCACTAAAGACAAACAGCTTCATTCTCAAGGGAGGTGAGGCCAGGGCTCTTACCTTGTGGCCTCTTTTTGCTCTGCCCTGCACAGACTGTGCCTCATCCCTTCCCTTCCCACGTTCTGGCAGCCAGGAATTGCAGCAGTGTGTGCTGAGCAGGGCTGTGAGTCACTGGCAGCCTCCAACGGGCTCAGCCTGGAGCACAGGAGGGCAGCAGCTCCTGCTCTCTCCTGATCTCTGATCCAGGTGCTCTTTGGTCCTGCAGAGCTGCTGCCTCGTGTTTGCTCACAGCAGTTGCACAGCTGGAGTGGGGCCAAGCCCTGGGGTTGGGATCTGCAGCCCAGCCAAGCTCACCCCACACTAACCTGACCCCACTTTGTGTTTTGCAGGAATCCCATTGTGGATGCTGAACTCCCAGCCTGTCCCTGTTCTACTCCCCAGCTGTACAGATGGAGCAGGACAAATGGAGGTGGAGAAATGGTTCTGATCAATTAAAAGGAAATGTGACCCCCTCTTGTGGCACATTGCCTTCTTCCCAGGCAGCAATTGCAGCTGCAGCCAGGAGCAGTTCACCCGAGGCAGGTTCACCCTGGGAAGGGCTCACCAGCACTGCCCTGGGGTTTGACTGGGGAGACTCACCCTGGGGAGGTGCATCAGACAGATTTATAATCCTTCCCTGTGCTGCAGCCACCTCCATCTCCAGTAACCACTTGGTCTGCAGGATTTCAGCAGCACAGATCTGTTCCAGAGCCGCCCTGTCCCAGCCTCAGCCTCAGGAATCCACACTGGCACAGCAGGGAGCTTCCCACAGCTGGGCAGCAGCTGCTGGGCTCTGCCCCATCCCCTGCTGCTGCCAGTGGCACTTCCCCTGCCCCTGGAGATGGGCTTGGCCTGGAGAGGGAAGCAGATGCTGTGCATGGTGGAAATCTTTCCTGCTTCCCTTCGTGCTGGGGATGGCTGGAGCTGCTCTGCTGAGCTTGGGGCTCACTGGATTCAGCCCTATCTGAGGAGGCCACCTGGGGTTCCTCAGGGCTCCTCACAGCCCAGAGAAGCAGGAAAGGCTCACTGTGCTGCAGCACTGCTGGGAAGGGGCGGGTTTGGGCATGGCACAGCTCTGCCTGTGCCAGGGATGTGTGTCCTGCAGCGTGTCCTGCTGCACCAGCTGCTGCCGGGCCCCTCACTCCATGCCACCCTCCCACGCCTTTCCAGAGGGATTTGGGGTTTCCACTGCTGTGCAGAGCTTCCGTCCCTCCCTCTGCGTGCCTCTAATCCCCTTTTCCCTGCGGTGTTCCAGCCTGGGGAGCTGTGTTGGCTGCCTGTGAGGTCAGTGTTGCCACTCCAGCCTCCCGCTCTGCGCTCGGAGCAGGGCACGGCTATTTTGGGCACTGCCACCCAGGATGTAATCTTGGCTGCCTCCTCTTCTCACCACCACCTCCTCCCCCTCCTCTCGCTCACTCTGTCTTTCTCTCTCCCCCCCCCCTTCACAAGTGATCAAAAATAGAGCCTGTGGTGTTAAATTTCTCACTCTGTGGCTTATTAAAAGCCTCCGAGTGCCTGACGCGGAGCCTATTTGAAGCTCAGCCGACTTCCAGCTCCTGAGCTGCTCCAGTGCCTTTTCCCCTTCCCCTCTCATTCCCCTTTTTTTTTTTTTCCTTAAAGGTCAGACATTGCACTGAGCATAAGCAAAGCTTCAGAAGACTCAGAGCTGTACTAATTAAAACATCTTGGGAATTACTGGGGCCGGGCAGCTCCCTTCCCTCTCCCGCTGCCCCTCTCTGTCCCCAGCTGCTATTTCGGCTGCGTGAGCCTCCCCCAGCACACGCAGCCGTGCTGACGGAAGGTGGCTGCCTCGGGTTTTTCATCTAATGGAAGAGCGTTGGCGAGGCCGGGAAGCTGGGGAAACGGCCAGCTGCTATTTTTAGGACTGGGAAAAAAGTGTCTCCGTCAGCGTCCTCTCACCAGCTCTTCCCACTGCCTCCCGCCAGCGCCAGGGGAGCTGGGGGGGCCCAGGGATCCGCTCCTGCCCCCTCTCAGCTGCCCTTGGCTGGGTGCTCCACAGCCTGAGACCTGCTGGGACTTGTAGGCTGCGTTTGGGGGCAGCAGGGGGGACCCTTCCATGTGCAGGCACCCATGGATGCAAGGACAAGGCTTTGTTCTGAGCCAGGACTGGGCAGGGGCTGTGGGTGCCTGGCTGGCAGCATCATAGCCCTGCTGACCCTGAGCTGCACTTTTGGGGGTGCAGGGCGTGTGTGGGTGGATGCCTGTGCACTTTTAGGGGTGCAGGGTGTGTGTGGGTGGATGCCTGAGCTCTTCCACACTCCCAGGCCAGCCTGCTCCCTGCAGTCTCAGCTCTGAGCCCCTCTGCCTCCAGCCCTTCCCCTCCCTGCTCATTATCTGGCTCTGCAGAGCCACGTTCTCCTCCTCCCCTGGCTCCCACTGCCCATGCCAGAGGCACCATCGGTCACGTCCTGCTGGATGCCACAAAAATGGCCTGGCTGGGTGCAGGGGATGTGCAGCTGCTGCAGAGGCAAAGCCCTTTCCTGCTCATTGTGCAGCTACTGCAGGGATGAGCCCAGCCTGGGGGACAGCCCTGCTGTGGATCATGGTGTGATTCAGCAGGTCACCCTCCTCTCCCCTGCCCCCACACCAGCCTGGATTGTGACACCAGTGTGACACTTTCCTGTTCCTGGAGTGCTGGCACCTGCCCAGGGGCACAGCAGCCTCCATTTGTGCTTTCTGCCTCTTTTTTGGGGTGATGGGTGCTGAGCTCCCCTTGCCTTGGGGTTCCTGCCCCTGCCTTGGGGTCCCTGCCCCTGCCTTGGGGTCCCTGCCCCTGCCTTGGGGTCCCTGCCCCTGCCTTGGGGTTCCTGCCCCTGCCTCGGGGTCCGTGTCCCTGCCTTGGGGTTCCTGCCCTGCCTTGGGGTCCGTGTCCCTGCCTTGGGGTCCCTGCCCCTGCCTTGGGTTCCCTGGCCCTGCCTCGGGGTCCCTGCCCCTGCCTTGGGGTCCGTGTCCCTGCCTTGGGTTCCCTGGCCCTGCTGGGGCCATGCAGGAGCAGCAGCACGGGCGATGCGCTGGAGTTATCCCCAGGACCTGTTTGTCTCCGGCTTTGGGCTGGGGCGTGGTGGGTGTGAGAGGGAAGGGCTGCCCGGAACGCGGTGGGAGCGGGGGAGGAGGGCTGCTGCTGTCCCCCCTCCTCCCTTTCCACGCAGGGCTCTCTCTCTCCCATGACTCGCATCCTCTGCTGCCAGATGGAGGGTGGGGAGCGGGCCCGGCAGCGCTCGGAAAGTGAAGCATCACGGATTGTGCCGGCGGCGTCGCTTCTCCGGGGGATGATTTCCGAGACGGGCCGGGTCCTGCCAGGCCAAATCTCCCGGTGCTGGCGGCAATCCCTGCGTTTGGCCGCGTGGCATTTCCCCGTCCCACCCAGTCCCGAATGCAGGCGAAAGGTTCCAGCTCTCCTCTCAGGAAAAACAACCCCAAACCCCACCGCAGCCCCAGGAAGCCCCGCTCCCTCCGGGCTGACTCAGCCGGCAGAGCCGCCCCTTTCCCTGCCCAAACCTTGGGGATGGATCCTGCCTGTCTCTGTACCTGGGGATACAGAGGTTGCCCCCATCCCTCTCACTGCCAGCGAGATGCAGGATGCACCAGCAGCTCTCTGGGGTTTGGGGACCCCCTTTGGGGTGCCTGGCAGCTCCCTGCTGGTCCCGGGGGCTCTGCAGACCTGGCCCCCTCCTGCCTGCACGGATTCTGTGCTGCCCCGGCGTGGGAAGGTCAGCGGAGGCTCCACACGCTGCGAGCACAGCCCGGAGCGTCCTTGGGCCAGGCCGCCCTTGGGCAGCTCCAAGGCCGAATCCTCACAGCTTCCTTGGGATGGGGAGGAGGGGAGCGGGTGCTGCTGCTGTCTAATGATTAACCCGGCCGCGTTAATCATTCCGGCCGGCAGCCTTTTTCCTCTGGGTTTCCAGCTCTGGAAAATGCTCCTTTTCCGATTCCCTCCCACGCACGTGGCCCCGCGGAGGGAGCGTGGCACAGCTCAGGGAAAACCCTGTGGGGAGGAGCGGGACCTGGCACCGGGATCTGTCCCGGTGGGGCCCCTCGGTGCCGGTTCTGGGGGTGCTTTACCCGTGGGAGTGTGGCCCGAACGGCCTCACCCCCAAAATCCCGAGCACCGTGGGGCGTTGAGGATGAGGGCGGGTGCTGCAGCCAGCACGACAGAGCTTGTCACGGTGCTCCGGGGCCAGCAGTGCCACACCGGCAACGCAGCAAACCTTGGCCCGGGGCGCGTTCTCTCGTGGGGAAACTGAGGCACGGATGGGGAAAAGCCACTGGCAGGCTGGGCAGAGTGGGAAAGGGACATGGGAATCTCAGATTGTGCTGCTGTGCTTGGCGATTCCACCCCTGCGAGCTGCCGGGGTCAGGCAGGGGGCGGTGGGTTCAGGCTTTGCCCTGCGGGTCCCAGGTGCCTTGGCAGGGGCTCGTTCCCCGGGGCCATGGGCACGGCCCTGGCTCAGGGCGGCCTTGGAGGCCTCACGGCGCTGCTGGAGGTGGCCCAAAGCCGGAGGGGGTGCGTGTTCTCCTGCTGGGGGTTCCAGCACAGCCCCCTCCCAGCGGCTCCGGGCCAGGGCCGTGACCCGCGAGGGGCAGTGGGAGCCTGGGGAGGGAGCCGCTGCCAGCTGGGCTCGGTGCCGGCTACAAAGGCGGCCCAGAGAGCCCAGCGGAATGAGGTGGCATCCGTCCAGGTTCCCACAGTGGCCCTGGTGCAGAAAATACACCCGGAGCTGCTGGCGGTTGCCACAGCGATGGGCTGGGCGCCACGCCGCGGAGGGGGGCACGACCCCGGAGCCCGGTGCCCCCGGTGCGGGGCGGTGGGAGCTCCGTGGGGCGGCGGAGCCGGGCGCTGGCAGCGACCAAAGGCTCCTGCCCCGGCTCCCGCTGCCTCCGCCCGCCTTTGATGTGCCGGGACTTCGCCCTTGGTAAAGCTGGGAGGTTCCCAAGGAGCTCCCAGCTGGATCCTGGCATCCAGCACCCAGGTGCCCCCCGCGAGCCCTGCGGCTCCAAAGCCGCTCGGTTCCCTTTAGCTCTGCTGCAGCCGGGGGCTCCCCAGTTCCTGGCGGGGCCGGGAGGAAGCGGCTGCAGCTGGTCCCGGCGCTGGGGCTCTTCCTGGCAGGGCTGGCGCCGGGCTGGGCCGTGGGGCGGGGAGGGAAAGCCGGGGGGCCGGGGGCGCTGCCCTCCGGGATGCCCTGGCATGGGGCAGGGAGGGGTCGGCAGCGCTGCCATCCCCGCGCCCTCCAAGGCCGCCCCTCCGCCGGGTATAAATAGCAGGATTGAGGCTGACACTGGAGTCACTTCTGCCACCGCCACCTTGGGTGTTCCCCCCGCCCCGCGGGACCTCAATGGGGTCATTGTGCACTGCGGACCCGCAGGGCACGTCCCGAGCAGCTGCTGGGCCTGACCCCGGCTGCCTCCCCCACGCGTCGGGGGCATCCGTGGGGCGCGGAGGTGCCCCCGCAGGGTCAGGCGCGGGTGGGCAATGCCTTCGCACCATCCTCATCCCCATCCCCAGCAGGCCGTGCCGGCCCTGCCGCCCCCTCCCTGCCCGGGCAGCGCCGGCAGCTGGGCTAATGACGGGGTGTGCCCGGCCGCCCCGGGCTGCGAGCGGCTCCTGCCACCCAGCAAGACGGGGCCAGCCGGGCGCGGAGCTTCGCTGCCGCCGCAGCCGGCGCGGCCACACCTGTGTGGGCTGAGCGGACCCCGCTCCCACCCGGCACCTGCCCGGCCCAACCCGCTCCTTCCTGCGCGTCTCGGACAGGCCGCTGCAGGCAGGGCCCCCCGGGCCAGGCAGGTGCAGCAGGAGGGAGCACCGGGGGACCTGGAGGAGTCGGAGCTCTGGGGGCTGGAGGGGCTGTGAGCCCGCTTGTGCTGATGCGATGTCCCCATCCCTGCTGTCCCCGTCCCTGCTGTCCCCGTCCCTGCTGTCCCCTTCTCACTTCCCCACATTGTGTCCCCGTCCGGCCCCACATCCTGTCTTGGCAGATGGGCCCCGACCCCCGCTGGCTGCAGCCCCTCTGTGCCAGGTGTGGCACCCCAAAGGTGCAGGGCTGCAAAACGCCTCCCCCCAGCTCCTGCAGGCTCCTGGGAGGGGCAGCATCTCCTGTGAGCAGGAACCCTCCGGCAGGGCCAGATGTGAGGTGCTGCAGCGCCTGCGGATGTGAGTGGGTGGGTTCTGGGCAGGGCCAGCACCGGCCCAGGTGGCCGCGGCCTCCGAGGGAGCTGAAGGCTCTTGGGGAGCCCAAAGCTTAATGAGAGGCTGTTGGGGCTCTCTGTGATCCTTCCGCCCATTATCTAATCGGAGCAGTGCATTTAGAGGCCACGGTGCAGGTGAGTCACTTCCCCAGCTGGTGCCTCAGTTTCCCCACAGGTCGGTCGGGCGCTGGGATGAGCCGAGCCCGGCTCCTCACAGCGCTGGGGAATGTGGCACAGTGGGTGCTGGATTCCTCCCCCGGCTCCCTGGGACACACCTGGAACCTCCCTTGAGCCCCCACCTGGGCATGGTGCCCTGCTCCAGACACAGAGTGTGCCAGTGCCAGGCAGGGGCACCCACACTCCACACACAGCAGATTCGTGGCTCTCCGATGCCACACGGGGTCCAGCTCTTTTCCCAGTCAGGATTTCCTGCTGCTGTTCCCAGAATGGTCTCACATCCGCGGGGTGATCCCGCATAACCGGGAACCCACCAGCGCCGGTGCCAGGCACGGGAGAGGCGGCGGCGATGCCCCGGTAACCCCCCCCGCGGTGTCGGCAGGGCCGGGCCGGCGGCTCCATCACCGTAAACAGGAACTGCGGCCGCGGGGGAGCGCGGGGGGCCGGGAAGGGAGGAGGTACCGAGGGTGTGGAGGGCAGCGCCCACCGGGCCCAGCGAGCCCCGGCAGTGGGAGCGCACCCGGAGCTCCTGTGCCGGGTCTGAGCACAAGCGTGAGGAGCTGAACTCGTGTGCGAAGGGACAAGGCCAGGAGGAAATGCCTCCTCCCGTCCCCATCCCGCCCGGGCCGGCCTTTCCCGGGGCACATCCTGCCTGCATGGATTCTGTTCCTCCTTCCCGCTTTTGGGGGGTCAGGGGGGTGCCAACCCTGCAGGAGGGCAGGGAGGGCGCTGCGCCCACACCAGGGCTGTGTGTGCCCCGTGCTGGGCTGGGCTGGGGGCTGCCAGGGCCATGGAGGGCGGGGAGGTGCCCGCATCCCCGCCCGGGTGAGGTTCCCGCATTCCTGAGGCGGCTCCGAGGGGAGCCGGGGGCAGGAGCGGGGCGGGAATGAGTGTGTCAGCACACGGGGTGAGTGTGTCAGCACACGGGGTGAGTGTGTGAACACACGGGTGAGTGTGTCAGCACACGGGGTGAGTGTGTCAGCACACGGGGGACACCCACCCCATGCCCTCCTGGCTCCCCTTGATCCCCTGCTGGCATCACCCCCATCTCTGGATCCATCCCACACGGCTCTGCCACCCTGTGTGCGTTCCCAGGAGCGGGGATGACGCCTCACGGTGAGATCAGAGGGCTGGGGTGGGATGGGGATGGGTTGGGATAGGGTGGGATGGGACTGGATACGGTGGAATAGGGAGTTGCTTTCCCTCGGGTTTACAAGGCTGGGTCACCCCAGGAACGAGGTTCAGTGTGCATCCAAGGAGGCTCCCGAAATCCTGAGTCCTTCCCCTCCCCAAGGCTGGCAACTGGCTTGAGCATTTATAATAATAATAATAATAATGATAATAACAACAATAATAACACCACCAGCAGCAGCTGAGCTGTCGGCTGACTCCTGGAGCTGGGATTTAAAACAAACCAAGAGATGTGGCAGCGTCTGGGAAACAGCCTCTGGCACTGACAGGGGGGTGTGGGGGCACAGGGGGCATGGGGGGCATGGGGGTGTGGGGGATCAGGGCTCTGCTGCCTCTGGCTCTGTGCCCTGGGTGCCCCTTCTCACCCTGACATTTCCTCCTGTGTTTTCACAGGCTCAGCAGCTGAGTTCTGCCCTTTTGGGGGGGTCTCAGGGCACCATGAAGGCCATGCCCAGGGGAGGGTGGGCACAAGCTGGCAGCGTGTGCCCATGGTGGAGAACCCCAGGACCTTTCCTAACCCGAATTCTGCCATTGCCAAAATTGCCACAGCAGCACAGGGCTGGGGACAGGAAGGGGCTGGAGGGAGGAAGAGGGACAGAGGCAGAGCTGGGGCATGAAGCAGGACAGGAGGTGGTCAGGGATGGGTTCCCCCTGCTCATCCCATCCCAGCTCCAGGCTGAAGCAGGGCTGGGAGCCACTGGGATGGGAGCAGGAACTGCAGTTCAGCGTCCTGAAGGGGCCCGTGAGCTCAAAGAGCCCAGAATAGCCAGGGCTGACCTCGTGGCAGCACAGCCACGGCCCAGCACAGCCAAGTATGGCTGCACACCTGGGTGCTGCTAAATGCAGAGGGATTCGCCATCCTTGCCGGGCCCGGGGCCAGCTGGGTGAGGGCTCTGGTGACTCCCCACAGCCTCAGCTGAGTCACCCTGGAGTCTGATCTGTTCTGGGGTCCCCCTGCTCACCGTATGCTCACCCTGAGTCACTCCAAGGTGATTTCACCCCAGGCCAGGGTGGGGGGCAGAGCCCTGCGAGTGTGGGGTGCCCCAGAGCCAGGGCACGGCAAGCGAGGCCAGGGAGGGCTGGGGCTGGCAGCTGCAGTGTCCCCAGGCTGTGACGCCCGGACACTCTGCCAAAGGCCACCAGGACACGTCCCCGAGAGCTGGGAACACACAGAGCCGGTTGTGTGTTTCTAAGGACACGCCTGGGTGTTTACAGCCCCGCCAGCGTCACGGGCACAGGCACCACCGTCCTGCCCAAGGACACCCGCGCCCGTCCCGAGGCCACCCCGAGCCCGCGGGGTCGGGGGGCTCTGCCGGGGGTTGTGATGGGAGGGTGGAATCAGCAGCTCCTCACTCCCAGCAGCAGCGCTGGCTCACCTGAGCACGCCCGAGGCTGAGTCACCGCTGCCGCCGTGAGCGAGGCTGAGCCCCCCGGGACCCCCGGGACCCCCATCCCGGTACCGCTCCCACCCCGGTGGGCCGGGCAGGGCCGGGCCGGGCGGGTGGAGGTGCCGGGGCTGTGCTGCACCCTCCTGCCGGGTGTGCCCCGCATGATCCCGGCGCTGGCCCCGCGCCCTGGGAACGCTCCCAGCTCCGTGCGAGGCCCCAGCCGGGCACCTCGGAAGCCACGGGATCGCTCCCCTTCCCTCTCCAAGCGGAGGAAAAGGATCCCCGAACCACCTGGGTCCCCCCCAGGCTGCAGCCCGGCTTGTCCTGCAGACAGGAGTGAGGAACGCCTCCTCTCTGCCCTCCTCTCCCCTCCCGTGTCTGCTCCGGAGCCGGAGTCAGCTCTGCCCTAATCCCATGACCCCGCGCCTGCGAGTGGAATGCAGAGAGCTGCGATAAAAATCCCCCGTTTGCCAAAGCTGTGGAATCAGCCAAGAATCCAGCCCAAAAGGTTGAAGGGGGGGGTGTGGAAACACAGAGAGAGAGAAAAGAGAAAAGCTGCTGCCCGGGGGCTGGTGGGGGATTTCCCCGAAGAAAAGAGGGCTGGGAATTCCCTTCCTTCGAGGGAGAAAACTTCCAAGAACCAACCTCCAAAAGATTCGGGGCTCCCAGCTGGAGCTGGGGCTGGCAGGACACAAAGGATCCGACACCACCACGGTGCTGCCGTGGCTCTGCCGTGCCACCGGGGCCCGTGGGAAGTGTCGCTGTCCCGGCGGGACCCGGGTAAGCCCCTCTCGCCCAGCCCGTGAGCCCCGGCGGGGGCTAATCCCAGCGCCCAGGTTAGCTAAGAGGATTGCGGGAGCTGCGTGTGGCCTGCAGCGGGATTTGTGTAGGTATTTGCTCGTCGGATCGTCTCTCCCCGAGCTGCTCAGCCGTGCGGGGTTTGGAGAACGCTCCCTCTGGAGACGCGGGAGCCTGGGATGCCGTGCAGCAATTATGCCCGAGTCTGCCTGTAATCTTTAACGATTTATTCCCAGGGCAACACAATAAACTAAACACACAAAATCCAGGCTGCTGGGAATCCTGGGATCTCCCAGCTCGTGTCTCTGGAGGCTCCAGATACCTTCAACCGTGCTGAAATGTGCACACACTTCCTAAAGCACCGGCTGCTGGAGTCATGGGATTGCCGGAGGAGATGGAGCTTCCTCCCAGGAAGGAGCTGGAGCCGTGTCAGGAGGGAAAGGGGCTCTTCAGGGCTGCCAGGATGTGGGGAGATGCTCTGCCCTTGGGCTGCTTTGCCAAAGAAGCCGAGCAGGCCGCACTCCCAGCCCTGGCCACAATGTCCCCTTGTCCCTCTGCACGGATCAGGGCTGGAGCAGACCCTGATCCCTGCAGGAGTGGCTCTGGTGTGACACCTTGTCCCTCCCCATGGATCAGGGCTGGGAGCAGACCCTGATCCCTGCAGGAGTGGATTTCCTCCCCTTGTCCCTCCCCATGGATCAGGGCTGGAGCAGACCCTGCTCTCTGCAGGAGTGGCTCTGCTGTGACACCTTGTCCCCACCACGGCCCCTCCTGAGCTGTGGCACGGCCAAACCTGTGGTCCTGGCTGTCCCCTCGCTGCTCCAGGGCCAGCTGGGGATGTGGCCCCCCTAGGGGCGGCTCCGCAGCTCCCGGGGAGAACAATGGCGCATCCCTGCCCCGGCCCCTCTCCCAGGGACAACAATGGCAGGAGCCGGAGCCGGAGCCGCCTGAGCTCATCTCCCCCCGAGAGCCTGGAGGGGGCTGCGGCGGGCGGGGGGCCGTGGGCTGTGCGACAAAAGCTCCCTCCCAGCCCGGTCTCTGCCTTGCACGAGTGGCCTCGCTCCCTCCCAGCCATCTGCACACACACCCCAGGGGATGCCAGGCGGGAGGGACACAGCAGCAGAATTTTGGGGGTTCGGAGAGTTCCCCTTTAGCTCCTGCAGCCTCGCGGGTCGGGTCTCCCCACTGCGGACTGGCCGCCAGATCCCCCCATCTCCAGCTGCTTTGTGTCTTGGTGTGCCAGGGCATTGTCTGCGGAGGAGAGACCCGGCAAGGCAGCCTGAGGTCACAGCAGCATTTCCCCAGCGCCCTCCCTGTGTGCGCGGGGTGGCGCTGGCCCGGGAGGAAGCAGCGTGTGCCCCTTGGCAGCCCGGAACTGGTGCCCACCTGCCCGTTTGTCCCTTGCTCTAAAGCCCTGTGTCCTGACTCTGTGTCCCTGTAGGGAAGCGGGTGGTTAGGCAGAGGGAATCCCTGGGGGAGGAATGGTCCAGCCTTGTTATTAGACATCAGAGAAGTCTCCACGGGCAGCAGCAGCTTTGACGCTTGGCTCCCAAGGAGAGCTCAGCACATCCATTCCCTGCCCACGGACTGACTTTGACCCACGGCAGAAGTGTCCGGTCTGTCCCGTCCCCACGATCCGTGGAGGGCAGCTCGCCCCTGCCCTGCCCGGACCCCGGTATGGGCTGAGACGCCCCCGGTGTGCTGATACCGAGATTAGAGCACGGCGAGTCGGGATCCCTGAGCGGGATCCGAAATGAGGGGGTACAGGCTGGGACCCCCGTTCAGAACTGAGACCCTGGGGCCAAGAGCGGGACCCCCCGCGGGAGCAGGTGCGGTACGGCCGGGGCAGGGGCCGTGGCCGTTGCCGGGGCCGTTGCCGAGGCCAGACCGGTCCCTGCCCCCGCCAGGCTCCACCCCGGGCGGTGCGGGATAAAACTTCGGGCACCTCCCCGGCAGCTCCGCGTCAGGGCTGCGCTCGGACCGGCTGCAGCGCTCGGGAGGTGACACCGCACCCACCGCCACCTCCCCCCGGGACGTTTCTGGGGTCTCTCTCCCTCTTCCTGCCGCCGGAGGCAGCTGAGCTCCCGCCGCGCCGGGATCCGCGGGGCCGTGCTCGGTGAGTAGAGCCGCGCCGGGTTGGTGGGGGGCCGGGTCGGGATGAGGGGGGGATCCGCGGACCGGGACCGCGATCTCCCGGTTGTTTCCCCGAAGCGGGCGGGGTGGCCCCACTTCCCCGGGGCTCCCGAGGGGACGCACGGCAGAGCCTCTCTCCGGTTTTCGGGAGCTCTGCTCACCCTCAGGGACTCTCCGTGTCCTCGGTCACCTGGAGCTTTGCCTCCCTCGGGGGAGCGGGACCGGGATCGGTTCTCCCCGTTCCAGCTGCCGGAACCCCGGTGCTCCCGCCGCGTCCCGGGGAGCGGCTCCCCGCTCCCAACACCCGGTGTTCTGTGAGGGGGGGGCTCCCGGGGCAGGGGCTCTCCATCCCGGTGGGCGAGCAGCGGCTTTGGGGCGCCCCGCCCGGTGGCTCGGTAAGGGCCAGCCGGTGTGTCGGTGAGGGCTCCCCGGCGCGCCGCCGGTGCGGCCCCCGCGGCCCCCCCGGGCTCCGGAGGCGCGGCGGGACCGGCAGAGGGCGCCCGCGCTTTGCTGACTCATAGCCCGCCCCCCCCAGCCCCCCCGTGGGTGCCGGGACGGGGCCCCGGGGCTGCGCGGTGTCCGTTCCACTCCCCGGGAGCCGCCAGGCGGGGCTGGGGCCGCTGGGGCGGAGGTTGCAGCTGCGGGACTGGGGGGGCAGGAGCGTGCTGGGGGGGTAGAGGGGGCTTAACCCCTCACCGGGACAGTTCCCCGTAGCTGTAACGGCGTCACCGGGAGGGTGACCGGGCGGGTGCGTGCGACCGGGCGGGTGTGACCGGCCGCGGGTGACTGTGCGTGTTCCCCCCCCCGCCCTTTCCGCCTCTGTGTCCCGGCGTCACTCGGCTCCGGGGGCTCCAGCTCCCGCCCGGCCCCGCGGGCAGTCACCTCCCGCCGCGGCCTCCTCCGGTGCGGGGGCCGCTCACCGCCCCCGCCGCGGCGCTCCGGGCCGGCGCCTGCCCGTGTCCCGCGTCCACCCCTCCGTGGCGCCTCGCACGCCAAGCCCACAGGCTCCCCAGCGAGGGGCGGCCCGGTATTACCGGAACCGAGGCGGACCGGACCCCCGAGCCCCCCGCGCCCCTTTGTTGTGCGCCGGGATTATGAATGGCTCCAGGCGCGGCGCGAGGGCGCGCGGGGGGCGGGGCCCGGGGCGGGGCCTGCGCGGCCGCGTGGGCGGGAGGAATCCGGCCGGACCGCCCCGCCCACCGGGCCACGTGGGGAAGCTGCGCCCGCCTCCCATTGGCCGCCGGCGCGGATGTCTGGGCGCTCGGCGAGCTCCCATTGGCCCGCGGCCGCCGGAGGAGCCGGAGTGAATGAGGGCGAGGCCCCGCCCCCCTGGACGTTGCTACATTGTAACTTCCCTCCCCCCCCGGTGCTCCCACGGCAGCGCGAGCGGCGGCCGGTTCGGCGGGTCCGGCCCCAGAGAAGGGGGAGCGAGGCGGCCTCCCCGCCCCTCGCCGCGGCCTCGGGCCTCACCCCGCCCCCAGACACCCCGCACCGCGAGCACACAGCGGCGGCGAGCAGAAAGAAAGGAGGCGGCAGGCAGGAGCAGGCAGCGCCGCTTCCACCACCCCCCCTTCCCGCGGCAGCCACCGGAGCGGGGCGAGAACGGGAGATTTTATATATTTTTTATTTTTTTATATATATATTTTTATTATTTTCTCCGCCTGGGCTGCGGAGGGCACGGCCGGTGCAGCCTTGCTTGGGGACCCCCCCTCCTTGCCGCCCGCCGCCTCCTCCCGGCCCCCGCCCGAGGCCTCAGCGCGTAGCCGGAGCTCCCGTAGGTCCCGCCGGGCGTGCGGCGGAGCGGGCCCGGCTCCCTCCTTTGTCCGATCCCCCCGCCGCCCCCCGACACCGACCGCCGCTGCCCCCGCAGGTCGGCGGATGGACCCGCAGCCCGGCGCCAGGAGCTGCAGCCGCGGGGCTCCCGCCTGCGAGGTGGGGCCACCCGAGCCCCCCATGAACCTCTACATCCACACCACCACCGGCACCCGCTATGAGCTCTCGGTGCCCGCCGAGGAGACGGTGGAGGGGCTGAAGCGGCGGCTGTCCCAGCGCCTCAAGGTGCCCAAGGAGCGTCTGGCGCTGCTGCACAAAGAGAGGTACGGCACGGCTCGGCTCGGCTCGGCACGGGGGGGGCTCGGCGCGGCTCGGGAGGCCCGGGGTCCCCAGCCCTCCACAGCGGGGCTGGGCGCGGGGGCGGCCCCCTCGCACCGGGCTCGGCACCGCACAAAGGCTCCCGCCCCCTCCCCCTTCCCGGCCCCATTCCTGTGCGGGGCGGGGGGGGGGCAGCCCGGGGGGCCGCGGCGGGGGCGAGCGGGGGCCGGGCCGGAGGGAGGGAAGGAGGGAGGGAGGGGGAGCTCCGGGGCGGAGGGAAGGAGGGAGGGGGGCTCCGGGCCGGGCCGGGAGCGCGGCCGCCGCCCCCTCGCCCGGCCCTGCCGGGGCTCCTTTGTGGGCGGCGGGGCCCGGCCGTGCCCCGGCCCTTTGTTCTGGGCTCAGCCCCGGCGGCGGCGCGGCCCGGCCCCCCCACCCCGAGCCCCCAGCGCCGGGGGCGGCGGGGGAGCCTTTGTCTGCCGGGGGCCCGGGCCGAGGGGCTGCGCACCCCCCGCGTGGAGCGGGGCCCGCGTGGGGTCGGCCCGGGAGGAACTTGGAGAGTCTTTCCCGGATCAGAGAGGAAGGGTGGGGGGGACACACGGGGACACCGCATCCATCTGCGGGGCTGGGGGAGCAATTTCCCAGAGCTGCCTCCCCCACCTGCACCGGTCCCAGCTTCTCTCCAAGCGCCCCCCCGGTGGGCAGGTTTCCTGTGCCACCAACCCTGTGCTCCCACCACCCCTCCCACAGCTCAGCTCCCCTCTGACCCCTCAGCACCGCCCCGTGCCCAGGGCAGGGGTGCCCCACACCGTGGGGAGCAATGAGGTGCCAGGGTTCCCTTCTCCCTGTGCAAGCTTGGAATTTATTGAGGTAGGGGCGCTTTGAGGGGCTGTTGGTCCCCCAGACTTGCAGCTGGTGTCCCTCTCTGGTGTGTGCCCTCTGGGGGAGCTGCCCGACCTGCACTGACCCTGCTTTTGGCATCTCCTCCCACAGCCGCCTCAGCTCTGGCAAGCTGCAGGACCTGGGGGTCGTGGAAGGCAGCAAGCTGACACTGGTGCCCACCGTGGAGGCCGGCTTGATGGTGAGTGGCCTTTTCCTGCTGCTCCCTCCATCCCTCCCACTCGTCCCTGTCTATTATTAAAGCCCCGGGCAAGGATGAGGATGTGATGTGCTGGCAGCCCCGCGGCTCTGCTGCCCCAGCTCTTGCTGAGGAGGCAGCGCTGGGTTGGGCACGGCAGCAGGTTTAGTATTTCACTCCTTTCTCAGGGCTTGTGTAGAAATAGTGGAAGTGACATGTCATCCCTCCCTCCTGCTGCGGACGCCCCCTCCTTTGCTGCATTTGTAACGTTAATCCCCCCCCTCCTCCTTTTTTTTTTTTTTTTTTTTCCAGTCCCAGGCGTCCAGGCCAGAACAGTCGGTGATGCAAGCTCTGGAAAGCTTAACTGAAACTCAGGTGAGGGGCTGGATGGCGGGGCAGGATGGAGACAAAGGCAGAGAGGGTGGGTGGGTGGGGAGGAAGGACAGACAGCCGCGGCCTCGCTTTGCTTCCCCTCCCTAAAGCTTTGGCGTTGGTTCCTCGCTGAGGTTTCACCTCCAGCAGGGCTGGGAGTGCTGAGGGTGGTGCCCGGGGCGGGCACCGTCACCCCGAGCAGCAGCGCCGGGCTCGGGGAGGTCCCACGCCGGCAGCCCAAACAAGCCGGGAGGGAGCCGGGGAGGTGAAGTGACTCACTCAAGGTCACGCCGCAGGTTGGTTGGTTGGTGGCACAGCCGGGCGGCTCAGGGCCCTGCCCGGGGCTGTGGGGCTGCAGCTCCCCCCAAAATGCCCACGTTGTGGGGCAGGGAGCAGGCTGCCATCTGCCCCACAGCTGTGGTGGGTGTAAAGGAGGCTGGCTGGGGAGCTCATGGGGCTGCACAGCCTGGCCTAGCGCCCAGAGATCTCCCTGCTTTCCTTGGAGCCGTCCTTGGGGTGCAGATTGGCGGTGCTGGGGCGTTCTGACCCTCTCCGTGTGCCCGGGGCATGCAAGGGGCCGAGTGGGCGGCGTTGGTGGGGCCGTGGCTGAAGCGCTGTGGAGTTGTTGGAGGGGGTGGGATGTCCTCAGTGCTGGGGGGTCTCTGTGGTGGGCTGGGAGCGTTCCCAGGGTGGGAGAGCCGTGGGAGAGCCGTGGGTGCGCGCGCAGCTCCTGCCGCCAAGGTGGAATTTACCCCCAGCCGTGCAGGCCCCGCTCCTTTGTTTTCCGTCTCTGTTGCTGCTCTGTGAAACTCTTTCCTTCCTTTTTCTGGCCGCTCTGGTTTTTTGAAGGGTTGGGGTTTTTTTGAGCGTTTGTACCGCCTGAATTCTGGGAAGGGGCTGAGCCCCATGTGGTGCCAGGGCTCAGAGAAGGGGCTGGTGGGGCACTGCTGTGCCCCCTCTGTGGGGATGTGGCAATGGCCAGCCTGCCCTGCCCGCAGGGACCCGCAGTGCCCTTGGCTGCCCGAGGTGACCTTGACTTTTGGGAGCTGCTTTAACCCCTTGTGGGGGCTCTAGGGGTAAGCTTGGACTGGAGCTTTAAGTGGATCCCCAGTGCTGGACGCTGCTGTGGGGGTCTCATGGAGGGGTTGCCCCATCCCAGAGCTGTGGGAGGGGGCTGGTTCTGACAGCCTGGCCTGGCAGGTCACACATCCTGCCCTCAGGGCTGCAGATATTTCTGCTGTGGGCAGTGAGGTGGGAGCCAGGAGCTTGTGGAGCTCAGTGTACCCCCTTTGCACAGAGCTGTGGCCCCCCCAGAGCAAGCAGAGCGAGGAAGAGGAGGGTGGGTGGGTGGGCTACGCTCTGGCAGCGGCTGCGGGAAGCGGCTCCCTGCCCACCGCAGGTTCCTCCGGCTGGTGATTCAGGAAGCCAGGGCTGAGCAGGAGGAACCGCCAGCACCTGGGGGGCGGCGAGGGGGGGGCAGGAAACCACTCCTCCCATTCATGCTTTGCTGGGCTCTGCCTGCGTCACGCAGCCTCCGGAGCACGGGGAGAGCGGAGCCGCTTCCTCTGGGGGCGGTGAGGGGGGGCCGGGGCGCTGCCACCCCCTCCCCAGCCTTTGGGGAAGTGACTGCCGGGCACGGGGGCTTCCTGGAAATGCTCCTGCACTTCCTTCCTCCCCTCCACACACGCGGCTGCCCCCGCTTTCCAGGGATGGCAGGCAAGGCGTTGGGTCCCGCTGCCGGCTCTGCCTTCCTTCCCCCAGTCCCTGTGCCCGGGAGTGCTGAGGGGGAGGAAGAACAGAGGATGGGGATGACACATCCTGATCTTCCAGGGCTGGGGGAGCGCAGACAGGGGGGCTCTGTCCCTCTGCCCCCCCCCTTGGCAGAGACACAACACAGCTGGATGGATGGGGAGGCCCAGCTGTGCCCAGCTGGGGCTTGGGGGGGCAATTCGTGCAGGGGCTTGGGGGAGCAATTCCTGCAGGGGCTTGGGGGGCAATTCCTCCTCGTCATCCTCGCCCTGGCCTTGCCTTTGCCATTTGCATCTCTTAGGATGGTTTCCTTGTGCCTCTTTGGGGGTGCTGCCCTCCCCATCGGGGCAGCTCCAGAGTTGGGGGCCCCGGGGGTGCGCGGTGCTGCGGGCCGGGGTGACGCGGGGCCAGGCGTCGGAGCGAGGCGGGAATGCGGCGTTCTCTGACTCATCGGCGTTTCTCAGAAGCAGCTGGGAGACACTTTTGCCCCATCCCCGCAGGGCCCCGAGCCCGGTGCCGTGCAGCTGAGCCCCGCAGGGCTTGGCAGAATCACAGGGGACCCCTAAATGCGGGAGTTTTTGGGGGGCTTGGTGGCTCCAGCCCCCTCGGCGAGGCTGTCCCGGCCCCCGCGGCGGAGCCGGCTGGGAGGGACGCGGGGTCCTCCCGGCGTGGGCGGCCGAGCGGGCGGCTGGGTGGGACGTGTTTGCATTGGAGCGGGCTGGTTTCGCCGCGGGGGGAGAGAGGTTGGCAGCGGCGTGGGGGCGGCTGCTGGGAGCCCCGGGGCTGGGGCGCCGCGGGGACCGGGTGGGCTCCGTGCCACGGGCAGGGGGGCCGTGGGACCCCCGTGCTTTGGGATGGATGGACGGATGGATATATGGATGGATGGGTGTTGGTGGTGCTGCTGGGAAGCGTCGGCAGCGCGGGCCTGGCCGGGTTGGGGTGCTCTGGTTTCTGCTGGCAGAGAAGGGTCAGGCAGGGCAGGGGTGAGTCAGAGGGAGCGGGAGGCGGCCGCGGGGCTGGCTGACGTCAAGGGGCCCCGGGGAGGTGCACGGGGCTCCCCCGGGCACACCTGGGTGCAGAACCGGGGCTGTGAAGGAGCTCAGTGGGAGCAGAACCCAGCTGGGACCCCTTCCCACAGTTTGGTGAATGGTGCTTGGAGTCCAGCCTGATGTTGAAATGTACCCCTAGAGTGGCTCAGAGAGCAGCAGCAGGGCTGGAGTGGCCCAGCAGCCTCCACGCACGGGTCAGAGCTGGGATGGGACCAAGCAGTGAGGATGGGGCTGGCATGAGGCCATCCAGGCTGCTATGGGAAGGGAAACTGAGGCAGGACGGGTCCAGGTGCTCTCAGTGCACGCACACGCTTGTGCACACGTGTGCCCCTGTGCACGCCCGCCCGCTGTCCCCCCCCGCCCCCTTGCCCTGTAACCTCCGTGTCCAGAGCTGCAGCGTCTCCTTCCCGCCCACCCCTTCCTCTGCAGCCTCCGCCTGACACGCTCGGGGCTTTGCTGCTGGTATTTTTAAAGCTGCTTTTCCCACGGCTTCTCAGAAGCGGCCTCCGCGCCAGCGGGGCGTGGGGGAGCAGGGCTGGGGCTTCGGGGGGCCCTGCTCTGCAGTGCTGGGGACAGGGGGGGCCCAGCACCCCCACTGGGGACCCCAAAGGTGCCGTAGGGTGTGGGTGGGTGACAGCAGGAGCTGCGCATGACAGGCTGGGAAAGCTGGAATAGCAAGGGGGGTGTGTGGTGGAAAAGGGGGGCATTGTCCCCATTAACCCGTCTGGGCTGGCAGGGTGAGAGGCACAGCCCCCCTGCAGCACACATGAGGGCAAGGGGGGGCTCATGGCTGTCCCAGCCCCCCCTAGAATGTGGGGCAGTGCTCAGGGGGGCTCCCCTGTCCCCTGGCACAGCTGCCAAGTGATTTATGCGCCTGGGGGGAGGCTGAGGGGTGTGAGCTGGGGGGTGGCAGGTGCTGGGCACTGGGGGCCCCCCACAGCTGCAGCCTGGGGAGGGTCAGGCCCTGGCTCTTGTCTCCACGCTGCAGCTGCTCCATCACCTGCCAGGGCTGGAGCCTCCGGGCTGGGCAGGGCCTGTCCCCCACCCCAGCTGCCTTCAGAGGGGGAGGGAGGAGGGCAGGTGGGCTGCACCGCCTGAGTCACAATGGTGGGCACGCAGGGACCCGGCATGTCCTCACCTGCCCCCTCCTCGTCTCCCTGTGCCAGCAGGGCACCCCCTCGAGCTGGGACACCCCTCCCTTGGCTGAGTGTGCAGCTCTGGGCAGTGCCAGCTGCGGCCCCTGCCCGTCCCTGCCCGCCGGGGAGGGCAGCCAGGCAGGCACGGCCATTCCATGGTGGGGAATAAAGGGCAGGAAGGGCAGAAGGAAGAAAAACACCCTCCAGCACCATCAGCTGACGGAGCTGGCACGGGGCTGGGGTCGTGTGGGGACGGCAGCTGGGCTCGTGTGCCAGCCTGGCACGGGTGAGGGCCTGGGAAGAGCTGTGAAGGCGGTCACCCCTTCTGTGCCCCTGTGACCCATCCCTATATCAAGGGAAACCTGTAGGGGCAACTACATCACCATGGGGGCAATCCCCACCCCACTGCTTGTGCCACAACTGAGGATCCCTTTTCTCTCTCTCTCTCTCCCCAGGTCAACGACTTCTTGTCGGGCCGGTCCCCGCTGACCCTGGCCCTGCGTGTGGGTGACCACATGATGTTCGTGCAGCTGCAGCTGGCGGCCCAGCAGAGCACGGGGCAGCTCCAGCACCGACACCTCATCGCCAGCCGGGGCGAGGCGGGCGCCGGCGCCAGCCCCCACTGCCGGACGCTGCACGGTGCCGGCGGCTCCGGCTTCGCCCGCATCCCCGTGGTGCCCTCGTGCCAGCAGAGCCCGGCCCCCAGCCCCACGCCCGCCCCACCGGCCCCTCCTGTGTACTGTAACGCCCCCCACGCCGCTCCTGTCACTGCTGGGATGTTCCGGTCGCACGGGGCCAGCGCGCAGACGGTGAACAGCAGCGTGGTCTCCTCCTGCTCAGAGGTGAGGCTGGGGGATGTCCTGGGAGCTTTGGGAAAGAGGGGGTGAAGCTGTGGCTTTTCCAGCTCAGCCTGGTCCTTACTCGGTTTCCTCATGTGTGGAAATGGGTTGTCCCCATTCTGGCCTCCAGGATGTCCCCAGGTCCCAGGGAGGGGCTCAAGGACAGGGTGTAACCCAAGCTAGCTCTTACCCTGCCTGTCCTCACACCTTGCCTGTCCCCATGGGTGGACAGGAGCTGCTGCTGTTGCTTCCCTTTCCCCTTTGCACAGCACAGCAGGGTAGGGAGCCTGTCGGGACCCTCAGGGTGGTTCCTTGCATGCCAGGGGTGACTGTTCCCTATCTGGGCTCTCCTGACCAGGGTTTTTGCAGGGTGGCAGAAGGTCAGGAGGAGCAGGGTTGTGTGCCCCAGCAGACCCCCACTCTGAGGCTGATCCTGTGTTTTCCCCTCGCAGGTGGACTGTGGCTCCCGCAGCAGCAGCTCCCCGGGCAGCAGCCCGGCCCCCTCGGCCCGATCGCGCAAGCCCGGGGCGGTCATCGAGAGCTTTGTCAACCACGCTCCTGGGGTCTTCTCAGGGACCTTCTCCGGTACGTGCTGCCCCCCTGAACTGCCAGGGGGCTCTGGGGGGATATTGGGGGGCAGTGGAGCTGTGGATCTGGGGGGGCTGCTTGTCTCACACCCACTTCTCCCCGCTCTCCAGGCACTTTGCACCCCAACTGCCAGGACAGCAGCGGGCGGCCGCGGCGGGACATCGGCACCATCCTGCAGATCCTCAACGACCTCCTCAGCGCCACGAGACACTACCAGGGCATGCCCCAGTCCCTGACACAGCTCCGCTGCCAGACGCAGTTCTCCTCCTCCTCCTCTTCCTCCTCCTCCTCGCCGCCTGCCTCTCCAGACCTCGCCAGCAAAACTACCTCAGAGCCGCTGCCGGCGGCCGCCGCCCCCACCCTGCACCCCGTCGTCCAGTGCCAAAGCCAGATCCGGATGTGCAAGCCCAGTGGTGAGTGTGGCTGCCCTGGCTTGGGGTGTGAGCTTGGCACCTCCTGGGGGTCCCTGGTCCATGGATGGGATGAGCAGAGAGGTATTAGGAGCTGGATGATTGACAGGTGTCAGTCAGGAGGGTCGCACATCCAGGGACATTCAGCACCCCTGGGGACTCACTCCCCCCACCCACCCACCTTGCATTGTCATCTCTGCCAAGCCCTGTGGGGACAGCACGTCCCTGTGTGGGTGGGGGTGTGGAGGAGTGGCAGGTGGCTGTGGTGTCCGTGCTGCCCCAGAGCTTAGGGCCTGTCCCCGCTGTGTGGGCAGAGGTTTTGGGGTCACGCAGGCTGTGGCTCCTTCTTCTTTCCAACCCCATCTCCCCACACTGGGGGTGAAGGTGGGCCTGGCCAGAGCATGGCAGCAGCTCCCCCAGCGTTTTTGGGTGCACACCTGTGAGCCCTGGGGCTGGAAGGTGTCACAGGCACGCACACCAGACCCCCTGTGATTTGCTTAGAGGAAAGAAGTGAAACCACCAGCGCTGGCTCAGCCCCCTCAGGGTTTGCTCTTCCTTCTTTCCTAGCCAGGGGTGGTCCAGGTCCCCACAGGGGGTGGCTCCAGCCCCTGCTGGTGTGACCAGGTCTTCCTGGGCTGCCCTCCATCCATCCAGGTGGATAGAGGGGGTGTTGTGGTGGGAATGTTGCACCCCAAAAAATGGCTGTAGGCCTCTGAGGATCAGCCTGGTGCTGTGGTGGGCACCTTATTTTTGGGATATCCAAGGGACTGTGCCATGGGGGGCTCTGTGATCCCACCA
>JAHXMQ010012343.1:15920548-15935000 GCA_020466415.1 Ammodramus savannarum pratensis | reverse complement strand
GGGGGGGGGGGGGGGAAGAGCAAGGCTTTTTCGGTCTTTAATATTTTATTTTTTATTTTTGAAATAAATTTGGGCAGTCTGGATGCAATCGTGTCTGGTGTCGGTGTGGGGTGACAGGAGCTGCTTGGGTCACCCCAGCAGTGTCAGAGGGTGCCATATCTATGCACATACCTGCTCAGCACTCATACATTTGTAAATCAGGGGGAAGGAGAGCAGTGATGCCCCATCCTCCCTGGCACAGGAACAGCTCTGGGGGTTCTTTGAGGTGTTTTCAGCACTCTCTGAGTGCCAGCCCCCAACCTGTGGGTGCTCTCAGATTCGGTGCTCCCAGTCTCATCCCACTGGCCACTGCCTGGAGGAGCTGGGCCGGTTGCACCAGCTGGGCTGGCCATGAGTGCCAGCTCCCTGCCAGCTCCCTCCCTCCCTCCTGCGTCACACCCGGGTGGCTGCGGGCCGGGGCGGGGGGTTGGTGGCCATAAATGTGGCCGTGCCTCAGTTTCCCCACCTGCCCTTGCCCTGGGGAAGGTGATGATGGGGTGGGGTGGCTCTGGGGATGTGTGTCAGCACCATGTCATCCATGCAGCCCTGTTGCTGCAGCCCCCAGGAAGCTGGAGGCTGGGGGGGTGTTGGATGCTGTGGGGGGACACTGTGGGCTGGGACACCCCCAGAGCTCTGCTGTGACACCAGGGTGACACTGTCACCTCCAGGCACAGCTGGGGTGGGGTGAATCCTGACTGGGCACAGAGCTGTTTTGTGGGGAGGGGGCAGGAGTGGCTGCCCACATCCCCTCTGCCATGTCCCAGCTGTGTCCCCAGGGTTGGGGACAGAGAACAACCCAGAGCTCCAGGGACCCTCAGCACCTCACAGACAGGCTGGGAAGCGAGTGGCTCATCCCATGGGGGGCTCAGTGTGAGCTGGGCAGGGGGGGCTTGGCCAGACCCTGAACTCCCCAGGAGCAGCGAGCGCTGGAGGAAGCCGGGAGGGAGCGGAAGCCGCTCAGGTTCCTGCGGTGGCTTTGTGCCGCACCGGGCACCCTGCGCCCCGCCTTGACGTCATTTCGGGTAGAGCAGACCTCGGGCTCCCCCCCCTGCAGCCCCTGCACCCCCCCACACCCCCGGCCCGGCCAAATTTGGCAACGGGAAGAGGCTCCGAGCGCGGCAGGAGCAGCAGCACGGCCCTTGTAAGGCAATGGCTGCCGGGAGGGCACGCGGGGGACACGCACACGCGTGTGCACACGGGGACAGTGCCAGCAGCCACGCATGGAGGGGGACACACCAACAATCCCGCCCTGAGGAGCCCCCCAGTCCATCCCAACAGCTGCTGCCTCCCCATGGGCTCAGCTCAGGGTTTGGGGGGTCACGGGGGTGCTGCAGGGACAGGCCTGGCCCCGCAGCCATGGCGTGGCTTGGTGGCACAGGACAGAGCAGGCACCCGCAGGAGGTGTCTGTGGCACAGAGAGACGAGGCAGGGCACAGGGCGCTGCCTTGTGCCACACCACAGGGTGACATCACCGCACCACAGGGTGACATCACCACGCCCAGGGCCCCCAGATGCTGCTGATAACAGGGGGGGCACTGCCCAGCCCGGGTGACACCCCCTGCACCCCATCCTGGCTCCTCTCCCCATTGCCCCCAGCCAGGCTGTGCTGATCCCAGTGCTCCCAGTATGGAGCAATCCACAGCACCAGCACGGTGCCCGCTGTGGGGGCAGCGCGGGTGTCACCTGCCAGGTGTGTCCGTCACCCACAGCCAGTGGGTGGGGACAGCTGGACCGGGTGCCCCTCTTGTCCCTGCGCCCAGCCCTTGCCGCAGAGGGCGTGCCAGGAAACACCCACAGCTCGCAGCGCTCCCGGCACACCCGTGGGCTCCGTGCACGCCCACGGTGCCGGCCCTGCCGCGGCCCCGCCGTGCCGGGCACACCCCGGCACAGGCATGCACGCCAAGCCTTGCACGCCCAGCCCTTGCACACCCCAGCCTGCAAACACGCGTGTGAACCCCGCGTCCCCACGGCCGTGGGACCCCCGTGAGCGCCCCCAGCCCCTCACATCGCGCACCCCCAGCCCCGCAGCCCCCCGGGATCCCTGCGGCTGCACCCGGCGCTGGCTGCGGGCGAGAGACGGGGCTGGCGCGGCGGTGCCAGACGCCGGGTGGGCGACGCTGCTGCTGCTGCCGCGTGTCCCTGGCACGGCTTGGGAACACGGCGTCTGCCGCAGCGGGGTCCCGCGTGGGGGCGAGCCCGATCCCCCGCGTGGGGCTGCAGACGGTGCCCCCATCACCCGGCTGTGGGGCACCCACCGAGGATGGGGCACCCATGGGTGCCCTCTGCATATCCCTGAGGGTGCAGAAGGTTCCTGAACGGCTGAGCCCCCCACGCCTGTTCGTGGTGCTGCTGTGGGGCCGGCAGTGCTGCTGTGGGGTGCAGAAGAGGCCGCGGGGAAGGGGGGGCCGGGAGCTGCCGGCGCAGGGATGGATCCTGGAATTAAAAACATTCCAGGAACTGACTTTGAACCAGATAAAATAACAAGCGCCGTGAGGAATGTCTCACCCCGCCCACCAGCCGCGGCCCCACGGCGCTCCCCACAGCCTCCCACTGCCCCACACGTGTCCGCGGGCTCTTGCACACGCGTGTGCACACAAGGCTGCTTGGGGAAGGGGGTCCCGGTGTGCCCAGGTTGCTGGGGGTTCTGGGGATCTCGGGGGGTGCTGAACACACCTGGGATGGGCTGTGGGGATGCACACCTGGCCGGTGTGCAGTGCACACGCGTGGAACACAGCGGGACACGCGTGGCTGTTGGTGCACAGCAGCCCCTCGTGGGGCAGAGGGTCCCTCGGTGTCCTCGCCACCGCCGGGGCCTCCCCGGCTCCCCCAGCCTGGCCGGCAGCCGCGGCCCGAGGAGCCCGGCGTGCATGGGCGGTGACATCACGGGGGCGGCGGGCCCGGGGGCGCGGAGCCAGCCCAGCCCCGCCGGGCCCGAGGTCGCAGCGGGGCCGGAGCAGCAGCAGGAGCCGCGCTGGGAACCGGGAATGGCTGCACTGCGCGTCCCTGCCCTCGACAGCAACAAAAACCCCAAATCTCCCTTTTGCAGCACCCCCCAAAAGCATCTCTCAGCTGAGGTGTTTTGGGAGGGGGCACCGGCTTAGCTGCCCCCTTTGCCCCCCATTTGCATCCACAGGGAATGGCGTTTAAATGGCCCTGGTGACACTGGGATGGGGACATATATTTGAGGGGTCACCCCTGTGTCACCCTGACCCCACAGCCTGTGCCGTGGGGGTCTCGTCCCCACGCCGTGGCCCCGGGCAAACACGGGGCCGATGGGGACACGGGGCCAGAGGGCATCGCCGGTGCGTCACCGTGTTTACGAGGACCTCGAGGAGCTCTCGTGACGTCCGTGCTGGTCCTGCCAGCCCAGGCCCTGCCAGGTGGCTCAGTGCCACCACCGCCACGCTGCCCTCCGGCCACCGCTCCGATTTTCGGGGCTGGCATGTGGCCACCTGTCCCCTGAGCCCCGGTGGCGCTGGGAGCACGGAGCGGGGTGTCCCCCCCCCCACATTCACAATGTCACAATGTCACCGTGCGAGCGGCAGATGGGGCGTGCGCGGGGCTATTTATAGCAGCGGGACCCACAGGTAGCGCCGGTGCGTCAGAGCGGTGACGCAGCCCCGGCGACGCTCGGCCGAACGCCCCCGCAACCGGCTCCGGGGGCCCCCCCCCGAGCCCCCGAGCAACGGGGGAGGTCCCCACGTGCGCTGGGCACAGCTGGAGGATGCGGGGAGGGAGGGTGAGAGGGGCATGTGCCTGCACCGCCCCCGAATCCGTGTGTGCGTGTGCATGTGTGTGCATATCTGTGTGCACATGGTCCCTGAGAGCGCGTCTGTGCGTGTCCCAAGCTGTGTGTGTGTGTCACTGCGTGTTCCCACGCATGTCACCGCGTGTGCCCAGGTGCACGCAGCGCGGCGTTGATCTGCGCTCTCAGGTGTGCCACACGCGCGTGGTTCTGCTCCGTGCACACGCGCTGTGTGTGTGGCCGTGGCGTGTCCCTGCGTGTGCGCGTGGCCGCGGTGGCCGGGGCTGACTCAGCCCCCAGGCAGCCCAGGAATGCCCCCTCCCCACCCGCTCCCCGCCCCTGGCCTGTGCTGGGAACGGACTGTCCTGGGGGACGGTGACACCCAGGGCTGACCCAGACCCTGCTGGGAAGATGAGGCGGTGCCCCCCCCGCCCCGCTCCCCCCATCCTGCCCCCCCTCCGCCTCCATCCTGCCCCCCCTCCCATCCTGCCTTCTGGGAACCGCTTACAGGGGCGGAGGTGAGGGGTCAGGGCAGGCTGGGCAGGGCTGGGGCCCTGCGGCTGGCAGGGAGGGGGCCCGGAGGAGCCGAGGCATCCCCAGGGACCCCTCCCCGCTCTGCCGTGGGTACTCCAGAGCCCGGAAGGGCATCCTAGAGCTGGGGTCCCCTTGGTAGTCCCAGCTGCAGCCCCCACCATGATCAGCCCTGGGGGTGGCTAGGACAGGGGTGCACGAAGTGGGGTCCAGCTTTGGAGCCCCTCGGCCACCGGGGCATCAAGGTCTGGGGCTGTCCTGGCTGGGGGCACAGCCGGGTCCTGCCTCCTTCCCCTCCGCTCAGGAAATCCGGGCCGGGTGTTTCCCCCAGCCCGCCGGACCCCTGCCCGCGGCCAAGGCAAAGCCCGGCCCGGATCCTCAGGCAAAGAACGGGACAGCACTCGTGGGTACCCCGCGAGTTCCGGCCCCGGTTCCCTTCACAGCTCCGCTCGCAGCTCGAAGGGGGTCGGAGCGGCCGGGGGCTCCCGTGGGATCTGTGGTCCCGGCTGGGAGGCGGGGCCGGTGCCTAGACTCCACTCCATGCTCCGTGATCCGTGCCGGGCTTTCCGCGCTCCCGGCCCCGCTCGTTCATTCATAGATCGCGCGCGCTCCCGGCCCATTCATCCCGGCGCGCGGGGAGCTCCGTTACCGTGGCAACCGCCCCCCCCCATCCGCTCCCACGGCACAGCCGGAGCGCTGCAGGGGCCGGGGGCGCCCCGGGCTCCGAATGCCCCTCTATGTGTATAGGGGGGGTCCTGGCGACAGGAGCCCGGGGGGCTGCGCCTGGGGGTCCCCCCGTTCGTACGGCTGCAGCCGGGGGGGCTCAGCCCCGCCGAGGCTCGGGCAGCGGCTGCCACGTCGGCGGGGGCGGCCCCCCTTCGCTCCCCCGGGCTGGGGCAGCAGCCCGGCCCCGGCGGTTTCCATCGTGGGCCGGGCTTGGCGCAGCACAACCTCGGCGATCCTTCCTCCCACCCCCCAATTCCCACTCCACCCCCCCCCGTCTCTGTGGTTGTGGCACCGAGCTCCGGCTCTGCAGAGTGCAATTTCCCCACCCCGCAAAGTGATGGGGACCCCCCCAGAAGGGCGGGGTACAGCGGGTGCGAGAGCTATGGGTGCAAAGTGCGGGTGTCCCAGCACTGCGTGTGAGGGTGGCTGCAGGTCACACGTGTGCACCCACGTGTGTGTGTGGGAGTTGTGCAGACCCTGCTGCCCTCCTTCCGTGCACCCCAGGTTCAGCTGTGGGGAGGACAAATGCGGCGCTGCGGGCACCTATTGCACAGGGCTCTGCGTGGGTGGCTGCAGAAAGCTCTGGCATGCATGCAGCAGGGGCACAGCAGGGATCTGCAGCTGGACAAAGTTTCCCAACATCCTCTTCTTCCTCTCCAGGTTCCACAGTGAGGAGCCGCAGCCTCAGGTGCAGGAGAAACTGCTGCTGCAACCCCACAGGTGAGCCCCAGCCCCCGGCCCGACGTACAAGCGTGACAGGGCTGCGCTCCAGGTCAGCGTGGGGCTGAGCGTGGATCCTCGCACTGCTCCACTCGTGTGTGCTTTGCACAGATGTGTTCTTGTGCATGTGGAGGACACGGGCATTCATTCAAGACCCCGGCTGCATGCACACGTGTCGGTGCTCGTGCCCTCGGGCACGTCTGTGTGTGTGTTCACACCGATCCCACGGACGGGGCGGGCGTGCAGGGCCCCCCAACACGCGGGGGTTGCCCTCACATGCAGCCGTGTGCGCGTCGCGGGCTCCGCACGCCGGAGCCGAGCCTGGCGCTGCCGGGATGAGTCACGGGCTCGCAGAGGAAGCCGTGACTCAGTGCTGGATTCCTGCCGCTCCCCACCCCCCGGCCGCTCCGGCCAGCGCGGCCACGTGGAACCGGCAGGACCCGCGGCCGGCCCGGTGATGCTGCTGGGGCCGTGCTGGGTGCTCACGGCCCTTGCCTGGGCTGGAGGGACGGAGGGTCCCTGCAAGCGGTGCCTTCGGGATGCCCCAGGGTCGGGGTGGCACCGTGCACGCCCCAGCTGGGTGTGGGGTTCCGGGCCGGGCACGTTTCCCGGGTGTCTGGGCGGATCCGGCTGTGCAGCGGTGCCAGGCAGTGCCCTGAGCTCCAGCCCGGGGGCTGCTCTCTGCCTGGGGAGCCAGGGCTGCTCCACCTGCCCTGGGCTTGCCGTGGGTCTGGGCTGTGGCTGCGGCTCCACCTGCCCCTGGCACTCGGCCACAGCTGGCACCGGCTCCACAGCTGGCACTGGCTGACAGCCCAGCGCTGGGCAAGGGTCTGGGGTGCCACAGTGTCATGCAGGCAGGACTGTGGACCTGAGCAGGGACGAGTGGCTGCAGAGGGAGGTGATCAGTGGTGCCATGTGATGCCCAGAGTGCTGTGCCAGGAGCCAGGGGTCAGTGGCACCGTGCAGTGCCCAGGGTGCCATGCAGTACGCAGGGCTCAGTGCCACGGCACGGGCAGGGCAGCCTCTGTGACTCAGAGCAAGGTGCAGCAGCTGCCCCCTCCCCTCTTGGCTGTTCCCAGGCCCTGCTCACCAGATTCACTTTTGCAATGACTGGTGCAGCCACCCCAGCTCTGCTGAGCTCTCCCTGACCCACTGTGCCCACGCTACCCATGGCCTTCTGCCCCCACATCACCATGTGTGACCTGGCACGGTGCTGCTGCTGCTGCCTTGGCCAAACCCCCTTAACCTTGGTCCTCACCAGCTGCAGCCCCAGGAGCTGCTGAGCTCTGCCTTCCTGAGCGAATCTCGTGGTTCCTGAGGGGCTGCAGCCCCCTCGGTGGGTGACAGTGAGGGGGTCATGGCCAGCAGTGAGTCAGCACAGGCAGGTGTGGACAGGGACTGGGATGGGGACGCCTTGACTTGGGGACACCGTGATCAGGGAATGACTCATGTGCTAAACAAACAAACAGGCGAGTCCCTGTGAAGCTGGGCTGTGCTGGCAGTTTCCTCCGTGTCCCAGCACCAGGGAGCTGCTGGTGCACCCCACTCACTGATCCCACAGTGGTCACAGCATCGGGAACAGCCTGGGAGCTGCTGCTGTGTGCGGTGTCACACACAGGTGCACAGGGCAGCCCTGCCCTGCAGCCAGCAGGACAGGACAGACCTGAGGGGCCTGAATGCAGGGCAGGGCTGATGGGCACTGCTGATCCAGGGGATCTCCAAACACCTGCCTGTGAGAGAGCTGCAGTGCCCAGGGCCAGGCGGGCACCTGGGGATTTCCAAGCTCACCTGGGCTGGGGCAGATGTAAAACCCAACTGTAGGAAACTGCCCAGATCATGGCATGGCCGGCCTGCCTGGGCATCCTGCAGCTTGGGCATGTGCCCACTGGGCTGAGAGTGAGCTCTGGGCTGGCAGAGAGTGCCCAGCTCTCGTCCTGGTGCTGCAGCCCTGACCTGGAGGTGCCATGGCTGAGCCAGCTCTGTCTGTTCTCAGATGAAAAGTGCTTCCCCCAGGCCCTGCTGCAGCCAGTGTGTGGCTGTGAGTGATGCTGTGCTCCAGCACAGAGTCCATCATGTCCCCAATCCACCACCAGCACCGTGTGATCTGGGACCTTGTGCACTCAGAACATCGGGAATGTTTTGTGTTGAGGCTGGTCAGTCGCTCACTGGATTTTTTCCACCCTTTCTGCTGTGGGTTTGGCCAGGTGCCCGGGGCAGGCGCAGGGGGTGGGTGTGAGCAGGCATGTGATGAGCCGGGTGTGACGGGGCTGCCGAGAGCTGGGAAAGTGCTGAGCTGGTGTGAACCTGCTGCCATCCCGTCCCCATCTCCTCCTCTCCAGCCCTTCCTGGAACAGCTGCAGGGAAGGTCCCTGCTGTGTGCATGGTGTGGGCAGCTGTGCCCATCCCCATCATGCAGGAGGAAGAGCCCGTGAGGCTGAAGGCTGCAGGGCTGGGGGTCAGTGCATGTGCTCTGGGTGCTCCTGCCTCGCTGTGGGGGGACAGGGCGAGGAGCCCACGCTGCTCTGAGAGTCCCTGAGCTGCTTCCTCTTCCCCATGGTGGCTGTGTGGGGCTGGTGAGAGCGTGTCCTGCCTGGAGCCACACGCTGAGTCAGGGACAGAACAGGAATAGAGCCGGGTGCCTGAGTCACAGACAACGTGTGAAACCAGCAGCACTTCCCCAGGAAGGGGGAACCCCGCAGCCCTGACAACCCCTGCTACACGCTGGCCACTTCCCTGGGATCAGGGCTGTCCCCTCCTGGGTCAGCTCTAGCTTCTTTTGGAGCTGAGAGCTGCTGGCTCTGTCCCTCACAGCCACAAGGATGGGACATCAGGCAGGGAATGGCTGCCTCACCTCAGGACCCCCTCCATGCACCCACACAGGGCACAGAGCTCACTGCCACCCCCAGGGCTTTGCCAAGGGGCTGGGAAAACCTTGGGGAAAAGCCAGAATTCTCAGCCACCCTCGTTTGCAGTTCCCCTTGCACACGTGCGTGCACAGCGCGCCCCCACACGTGTGTGTGCAAGCGTGACAGCCCGTCCTGCACCCCCCCAGCCATCCATCTGTCCGTCTGTCCGTCTGTGTCCCCCGGCAGCTCCCACAGAACAGCCCTCCCTCATTCCCTCCCTCCCACCTCCCCCGGAGCGTTTCCGCAGCGTCTCCATTGATAAATCTGGAGCGTTGCCACGGTGATGCTGCAATGGGTGCGGGGCTGCCCAGGGGCCCAGGAGCACGGGGGGGTGAAGGTGAGGATGAGGATGAGGAGGGCTGGCTGGATCCACGTGTGACATTGCACACGTGTGACTCCCCAGGTGTGTGGTTGCACACGTGTGGGATTTCCCAGCTGTGTGTGCAAAGTCCTGGGTGTGCACACATGAAAGAATTGATGTGTGCTCTGTATGTGCAGGGCTGGGGGGGCTCAGGGACCCCACTCTGGGGCTGCCCAGGGGCCCAGGCCCATGATGAGGTGAGGGTGAGGATGAGGAAGGCTGGTTGGATCCATGTGTGACATTGCACATGTGTGAGTTCCCAGCTGTGTGGTTGCACACATGTGGGATTTCCCAGCTGTGTGCACGGTCCCGGGTTCTGATCATCAGTCTGGGTGTGCACACATGAAAGAACTGAACCCCAGCATGTGCAGGGCTGTGGGGGCTCAGAGACCCCACTCTGGGGCTCTTGGCACCATTTGGTTCTTCCTGCAGCAGTGCCAGGAGGGAAACTGAGGCACTGGCAGCATGGGATTCACCCTGTCACAGTCACTTGGGCTGCTTGGGGACAAGAGGACCTCACAGTGCCACCACCTCTGACCCTTCCTGACAGGATTCACCCTGTCACAGTCACTTGGGCTACTAGGGGACAAGAGGACCTCACAGTGCCACCACTCTGACCCTTCCTGCACTGTGCTGGGTCTGGCCAGTGTTGTCACACCCTGCTTGTGGTCTCACACACGGGCAGGTGACCCCACACACACCCAGAGCAGGGATGGGGGTGCAGGTACCTGTGTGAACACGTGTGTTGTGTGCATGTGTGTCCACACGTGTGCACAGCCCAGCACACGGGCAGTGGGACCCTCTGGGGGGGCTGCAGGAGGTTTGGTGTGAGGAGGGGGCTCTGGTGCATGAAGGGGGTGCAGGGTGGGGGCCGTGCACCTGGGAAACCCTGGGAATGCTCCCCCAAAAGACCCCCAGCACCCATTGGGATGAGCTGGAGGAGAGTGGGGGCTCCTCACTGCCACATCCCCAGGAAAAGCTGGGACCACCCAGCACCTCCAGCACACTCTGGGACGAGCTGTGTGAGGCCAGGGGGGCTCGGGCAGGCAGTGCCTGTCCCCAGACAGCTCCTGCTGTGCCCTGCACCCTCTGCCAGCCCACCCATGCCCGCTGCACTTGGGGGTCCACGTGGAGAGCCCACTCTGTGGATGTAGGGGCAGAACCTGATGATTGTGGGGTGCTGGGCGCCAGGTTTGCAGGACCCCAGGGCACAGGGTGACCCGGGGGTGCCGTGGCCGTGTCACACGCGTGGGCCGTGCCGTGCCGTGTGGGCAGGATCGGTGCATGCAGCGTGGCTGCCCTCTGCTGCCACGGCCACGGCAGCGCTCGGCACCCCCGGGATGCTGCAGCAGGGACCCCCGGGGGGATGCTGAACAATGGCAGCTCTCCGTGCCAGCCCCCGGCCCACAGCAGAACCCCCCAGCAGGGGAGTGGGCTCTGGGATGCCCCCCCATATCTGGGATGGGGTCATGCAGCAGCCAGCAGGGAATGGAGCTTTTTATGGGTTTTTAGAGCCGTGGGGAAGGGGCTCAGAGTGGTGTCAGCTCTTGGTGGCTCTGGCTGCTCTCGGGGTGTGGGGCTGGCACGGATCCCGCAGCTCCATCCCTCCCATCCTCCATCCCCCTGCGTTGGGAAGCAGGTCACGTCCAGCTCCCGGCACGGCAGCGCTGCCGGGGGAGCTCGGCTTTCTGGGGCATCTCTGGGAGCTGCTTTTGGGGAGCTCGGCTTTCTGGGGCAGCTCTGAGCAGCTCTGAGCTGCTTTTGGGGAGCTCGGCTTTCTGGGCTGCTGGGAGCTGCTTTTGGGGAGCTCGGCTTTCTGAGGCATCTCTGGGAGCTGCTTTTGGGGAGCTTGGCTTTCTGGGGCACCTCTGAGAGCTGCTTTTGGGGAGCTTGGCTTTCTGGGGTAGCTGCTGGAGCTGCTTTTGGGGATGGTGGGAGGAGGATTTCCAGCTGTGCAGATCTACGTGGCACTGCCACCCCTGGGATGTGGCAGTGAGGAGGTTCCACTCCCTTTCAGCTCATCCCAATGGGTGCTGGGGGTTTTTTGGGGAGCATTGCCAAGATCCCCTAAAAAACCCTCATTGCTCCAGGAGTCACAGGGCAGCTGTGCTGGGTGGCACCGGGCTGTGCAGTGCCAGGATCCGGCCTTGCCCTGTGGAACGCCCGGCTCCCAGGGCAGGTGTGGTGCTGCTGCTGGAGGCACAGACGCTGCCTCTACCTGCCTCCATCCGGATCCGTGCCAGGGGGGAGAACGGGGGAACTTTCCCGACTCGTTCCCCCACGTCGAGGGGGGGAAAAAAAATTAAAAAAAATGAGAAGGAGTCGCATGACTTGGAGCTCTCCCGAGAGGCAGAGAGTGACCCAGAGAGCCAAGAATCTGCTGGGCTGTGGTGTCTCATTCCTGTCTCATTCCTGCTCCGCAGCGGCGCTGGGAGAGGTTGGGTTACGGGAGGCGCGGAAAGGGGACGGTGCAGGATGAGCTCATGCGAGGAGGGCGCGGGAACCTTCTGGGCAGGGAAAAAACGTCGATGCTGCAGTTCAGGGATTTCTGCAAGCGCGGCTGTTCCCGGCTCGTTCCGCCGTGCCCATGGCAGTGGAGTGACTCGGGGATGGATGTGGGCTCAAGGTGATTCATGTGCCCTTGCAGAGAAACAGCAGCACACGGCGACCTGCTGAAGGGCAGAGGGGGCACACTGGGGTCCTGGGAGGATATCAGGGGAGCTCTGAGACAGCTGGATCATCCTATCCTGCATGGCATTGTAGGGGATGTGAGACCACCGTCCCTACCACAAATCAAGGCAGCAAAATGCAGTGTGAGTGCCTGAGGGAGTGAGTGGAGGAGCCCAAGGGGTCTGGAAAAGCTCCAGCTTCCCTCAACACCTGGGCTGGCCCCCCTCGGTGTGTACTTTACCTCTTGCTGGGGAGGGATACGATGTTCCCAGTTCTTGGCAGCTTTTCCCCTGCAGTCTGTGATAAACCAAACCCTTCCTGCATCCCCAGCCCTCTGTCCCGCAAGGTCGCCCGGTGTCAGGTGGTCAGAGGCTGTTTGTCCTGTCCTTGGGTAGCATCTCCTGCCCTTAAGAACTCAACGCTGCAAATACTCTTAGATGATGATTAATGAGTGCTTATATAACTGAACTGAGTCCTTAATGCAGACGGGAGGGTGACAGGAGGGAAGGTGGGAGCAATAAACAGCACAGAGCTGCTGCTGCTGCTGCTGCTTTTCCCACAGCTGCGTTCTGTGCAGGGGGACCCTGGCAGATGTGGGAGAGAGGCCACCCATGGGGAAGCAGCTTGGGCAGCCCCCATCTGGGTTTTCCAGGCAGTTTTGGATCCTGGGAGTGAACCACGTTGTCCATGGCATGGCTGGGCTCTCCGCTGTGGCAGAGCTGGGAGGTGAAGGGTTTATGTTGGAAAAGCATTCATGTGTGACAGTGGCTGGAATGTTGTGCTGGTGAGCTGGGAGTGCTCGAGGAAAAGGGCAAAAATCCCACAGTAACGCTTTAGTGTGAGCTGTGGGGGTGATGAGGCCGCTGCTGGACACGCTGGGTGCAGTTGTTTCTAAATTTGGCCGTGTTTGGGCAGGTAGGGACAGTCTGACACACAAGATTTGCTTTTCCATAATCTGGCTGGGAAGCACCAGCCCTGATAAAGCTGCTGCTCAGCGCCAAGGCAGCTACACGGTTGCCATGGTTACCACATGCTTATTTTCACCATCTTCCTCACCTCAGCCGGGGTGCCCCGGCATTCCCAACCCCGGATCCCCCCTGACCTCAATCGGGGTGCACTGGCATTCCCAGCTCTGAATTTCCCCACATTCCAGCTGGGTGCTCCAATATCTCTGATTCCAAATCCCCCCCGGACCTCAGCTCATTTCCTAATACTCCAATTTGGATTTCCTGATGCTACCTCAGGGCAACTTGAGCCAGCCCTGATCTCTTGCACCTTTTTGCTGTGGATCCCATCCTGTTTTTTCCCTGTGGATCCAATCATTCTGCTCTCTGTGGATCCGATCCTCCCGCTCCATGTGGATCCAATCCTTCTGCTCTCCGGGGATCTGATCCCTGCGGATCGTGTCCCCCCCTGCTCCCGGTGCCTTTGTCCTCCAGCCCGGTAAATCCCGGTCACAGGGAAGCGCTCCTCACCATGGAAACGGCGAGATTGCGTCAGGGCTTTTCTTTCCAACTGCAAAGCTGGATGAGCAACTCCCTCGGGGACAGGAGTAAGGGAGAAGGGAATATTCTTTTCCCTGGGGCGCTTTGGGACTGCCAGTTCCCTAATCCAGCCCTGCTTTGGTGTTTGCTCACAGGTCTAAGGCTGCCATGGGCAAAACACGGTGGGGACAGCGAGGGGTCCTGTGCTGGGGACACCGAGGGGACACTGAGGCCTCCGTGTCCCTTCCCTGCTCCTGCTATAAGATGATCTTGCAGGGAAAACCAGGAAGGAGCCAGACTTGGGGTGGAGGCTCAGCGATGAGCTCTGCTCCAGCCCGGCCCCACATTCCCTCCTTTCCTGCAATCCCAGCAAAAACAAAGGCAGGGGAAGGCGGCTCTTGCGCCCTGCAGGATGTGCTGGGGCGTGCAGAGCTGTGCCTGGAGCAGGGGGGACGCTCCCAGGGGCTTTGCCAGGCTCTGGAGCAGGAATGCAGGGGGATGGGGGGTGCCTGGGGGGCTTTGTTCGCTCCCAGCCCCGGGTAAGGCACAGCAGCAGAGGAAGAGGAGGAGATGTGGCACCAACTGCCCCGGGTAAGACACAGCAACACAGCACCACAAGAGGAGGAGATGTGGCACCCACTGCCCCGTTCTCCCCTCTACTGAACACTCCCAGCCCTGGCCCGGAGGAGCTGCTCGGTGATTTGGGCACCTCATCAGAGCAGTGCCCGGGGCGGGGGCTGCCCTTGGCTCCCCCACAAGGTGCCGGGGCTGCCGAGCAGGTTTGGGCTCAGCTGCTGAGCAATTCCGTGTGTGCCATGAGTGCAGGGATTGGGAAAGGTCCCTACAAACACCACAGCAAGGTGGGCACCCCCAGAGAAGCCCGAGCTGGCCGGGTGTGGGATGTGCTGGAGGCAGGAGAGAGGCTCATGTTGATGTGGGAATGACAGGGTGAAGGCAGGACCCCTCCTGTCACTTTCCATGTTCTGCTGGACAGGCAGAACTTCCAGGAAATCATGAACAGGATGTTCGGTCCTACAACTTCTGCCCTTGGAAGCTGTAAAAAATAAGTGATAAAAACATCAGTCATGTGTGAGGGGATTGCTTGAATGAGCTCCAGGTGATCCCTGAGCTCCCTCCAGCCTCTGGTGATTCACCATTTCCCATGGCTGCACCTGTGCACACAAACAGCTCCGCTCCAGAGCGGATATTTGCACTCCCTGAGGAAGTGCTGGCACTTTTGCCAAATTGGGTCACTCAGCTCTGCTCACAG
>JAHXMQ010012343.1:15896993-15912693 GCA_020466415.1 Ammodramus savannarum pratensis | reverse complement strand
GAAATGGCGGCCCCGCCGAGGGGCACGCAGCTCCCGAGGGCACAACAACAACAACAACCCTGAGGGCAAAATGTCGGAGCCCTGCGGCGACTCCATGAGTGGGTCACGGCCGGCCCGGAACGGCGCAGCCCCGGAACCCGCGAGCGGTTCCGCGGGGCCCGGGCGGGGCCTGAGCCGCGCGCACCGTCCCGGCGCCTTCCTGCGGCCGCCGCTCCCGCTCCGCCGCCCCGGCCCGGCCATGCCGCGCCTCCTCCTCCTCCTCATCTTCCTCCTCCTCGTCCCGCACCTCGGCCGCGCCACCGCCCCCAGCCCGGGGAACAGCACGGAGCCGCCGCGGGCGGCCACACGGAACGAGACGCAGTCGGGAACGGAGCAGGAGTCCGGGCCGAGGCTGTCGGTGGGGTCGGGGCTGCCGGTGCTGAGGCGCGCCGTGTATGTGCTGAGCGCTCTGTCGGCGCTGGCCGCGTTTTACTTCATGCTGCGGGCGTTCCGGTGAGTGCAAGGCGGGGACGGGGCTGTATCCGTGTTCTGCTGCTCCTGCTCTTGTCCCCATTCTGGTGTCCCCTGACCCGGGGCTGTGTCCCCGCTGGTGCCGGTTCCCGTTCCCGTTATCCCGGGCTGTGTCCCAGCTTGTCCCGGTTCTGGGGTTCTCTACCCTGCTAGTCCTGGTTCCCCCTTGTTGGGGATGTCACCCTGATTGTCCTGGTTCTGGACAGTCCCCCTTGCTTGCAGCACTGTCCTTGCTTGTCCCGGTTGTCCCGGTTTCCCTGCCCGGTCCCGGTCTTGCTCTGGGTCTCACGGTGTCCCTGTCCCTTGCCTGCCCCAATTCCGCTCCTAATCCCTGGGTTTGTGCCCATTTTCCCTGAATCCCCCTCCCTCTGCCAGCCGGAGCTCTGCTTCCCCAGCGCATCCCTTTGGCAGCGAGTCCAAAGCGTCGCTGTAAATCCCTCACACTGTTAATTACCCGAGGTAATTAGCGCTAAACCATCTCCGCTAAAGCCACCCGCTGGGTGGGGACAGCGCCTCACTCACTGTGCTCTCCGTGTCGCTCAGCCCCAGGTCCGAGGGCCCCAGAAACGAGCCCAAAACTCATTTCAGGTTGAAGAAGCCCCAGAGGAAGAAGTACGGGCTGCTGTCGAGCCAGGACGAGAACATCGAGCTGGGCTCCCTCGACAGTGACGAGGACACCGTGTTTGAAAGCCGGAACCTGAGGCGGTGAGGGAGCATTTTGTGTGGTTTTTGTGTTGCTCTTTTCCTCACAAGGGGCTGAGGCTCCTTTCCCAAAGCTGTGGGAGCTCTGGCACAGCTCCTACAACCAGATCTGCATAAATTAAAACGCCTGTGTGTGGTCTCTGTGTTGGCACACGGATTTATCTCACTTTTCCTCGTTTTCTGGCCTAGGAAAGTCTCACTGACAGGGTTATTTGTGGGGTTATAGAGCTGTTGGGAGAGTCCCTGTGCCCAGTCTGGGCCTCCCTGTGTTAGACAGAGAAACAAAAATTCCTGTTTCTTTTTCCTTCAGCTTAGGAATTGCTTCCAACTCATATCACAATTCAAACTCCCAGTCCCATCAGGATATGCATTCCTGTTTTACCAGCAAAATTCCTGGTTTATTTTGGGTTTTATTTTTTCATTTTGGGAATTGCTTCCAAGTCTTATCACAGTTCAAACTCCCAGTCCCATCAGGATATGCATTCCTTTTTTTACCAGCAAAATTCCTGGTTTATTTTGGGTTTTTTCATTTTGGGAATTGTTTCCAGGTCTCATCACAGTTCAAACTCCCAGTCTCATCAGGATATGCATTCCTGTTTTCCCAGCGAAATTCCTGGTTTATTTGGGGTTTTTTCATTTTGGGAATTGCTTCCAACTCATATCACAGTTCAAACTCTCAGTCTCACAGGGATATCCATTCTTGCTTTCCCATCATTGTGTTCACATCCCAAAGTTTGATTTCTGGAGAGGTTGTTTGAAGCTGAGGAGGAATGTCACCTCAAGGAATGTCACCTCAAGGAATGTCACCTCAGCTCCCCCTAATTTTGGGTGTCTCCTTTTTTTTTTCAGATGACTCAGGACCAGTGGCACTGCCTGAATGATGGAGGGTCCAATCCCAGTGGAATCTTTAGTGCTCAAGTTTTCTATCTGCTTACAGTGACTTCACTAACAGTCTGAGCCCTTCCATAGCTGGGGCAGGGGAGAGGGGACCAAACCTGTTTTCTTCACATTCTTGGGGACATTTCTGGGCAAAGATGGGAGCTGTTCACTGCATGGGGAAAGGCTTGAGGCAGAGGAGATGCTCTTGGAGGATTTTCAGCACCTGAAATCTGAGATCCAGAGCTGCCCCTGTGCCTCATACCCCTTTTTCCATGCCCTGGAAGCATCAGATCCCTTCTCCAGGCTGATCCTCTTTCCTCCATGCAATATCAGGTTACTTCTTTGGGAAGTGTCTCTGTAATCAGCTTCTGGGAGGAGCTGTGAGAGCTCTGGCTCTGTTACAGGAACGGGGGTGGGAGGGTGATAGCTCAGACAGAGCAGCTTTGGGAAGGAGTTAAACAAGTTACATTTTGCAGGATTGGCAATTCCTGGGATAATCCAGGTCATTCACGGGTTTACAGAAATGAAAGGGGCCAAAACCCAAAGGAATCTTTTCTCCAAAAAGGGCTGGGAACGCCTGGACTGTGCCCAGCCCCAGCTGTGAGCTCAGCAGGGACATCTGCCAAGCTCTGGATACCTGAGGAAGAGCCAGATGTGAGCCAGGGAGTGTCTTGGAGCAGCTGATGACTGGAAAAGGGGGACCCCAACCCCTCTGACTGTGATTCAGGGCAGCCCTGGATGGGTTCTCTCCTCTCAAGGACCCTGGAGTTTCATTCCCTTGGCTGGTACTCAGCTGGCATCTCTGTGCAGCCCATTGTTACGTGGATATTTGGGATCTGATTGTGTAGGACCAAAGGTGAATGTGTCAGGAGGTGTTTTTTGGGTGGATTTGCTGCTAAATCGGTGAAAAGTGCTCACCAATGCTTCTGTCTGTGGCCTTTCCTTGGAAAATGGCAGCACATCCTTCAATCCCCATTCCCCCCAAGCTGGCAGTGCCTTTGGAGAACCCAGGGATTCACCCTGCGGGCAGGGAGGGTCCCTGTGGCACATTTAGGGTGAAAAATGAGGGTATTTACCTTTAGGGTGAATCTGTGGGATGTCTGGCTCCTTTCCTTTGGCTTGCAAACCCCCTGTGGATCAGGGGCACCGATGGCTCTTGGAGAAGGGACAGGGATGTGCTGATCCTGATCTGGAGGATGCTGCAGGATCTGCTGAGGGAGTGCTGTGATCCAGTTTGTCTGTCAGGACAGGTGAGGTTTCCTGGAGAAATCCCACCCTCATGGCAGCTCTGTCTCACATTGGCACAGAGGATTTTAAAATACACACATTTATTTTTTTAATAACATTGCCATGTGCACACAGCGCTTGCTTGTGCCCCGTTTTCCTGTCCTTTGGATGGTTTCACACCTGTTTTGGGTGTTCCCTGCTTTGTGGGAGCAGGCAGAGGTTCCATGTGGGGATTGCTGGGATGGCTCCACCCTGCTGCAGCTTCCCTGGGGATGATTTGAGCTCTGTGAGGATCTTTCTTCATCCTGCAGGGCTGCATGTGCTGGTAAAATTCCCTGGCTGTTTTAATCCCTCTGAAAAGTTGTTCCTTGTGCTGCTGGAGCCTGACTGTCCCAATCACTGCCATGCTCAGTGTTTGACCAACACATTCCTCATCCCTGGAGCATTCCTTAGGCTCCCCTCTTGTTGGGCAGCTGGGGTTTGCAATTCTCAAGTTTCCTCACCTCACAGGAGTGGAGCATTTGTTGAATGTTAAATTATTCAGATCAGAGGGAACCTCAAGCAGTAGGTCTTGCCTTGAAAATAATTCTGCTGGAATTAATTTTGGCTGGAACAGATGGTTGTGTTTGAGCAGGGAAAGGTGTGGAGCAGGTGAAAGAAATTGATGTGCCAACCTGGAATTTCTACACCACTTCCATCTTTTCAGAGTCTTCCTGGCCACCTTTAAGGGGTGCAGGGTACAAAGGTGCTTGTGGGGCTGTCACTTGTCCTGGTCTTGGACTGAAGACAGGTTGGAGCTGCAATCAGGGACCCTTGTGAAGCTGTTTCCACTTCCATCCTGCCCCTCAGCAGCAGCTGGCATCTGGATTTGCCCTTTGCAGGCTGTGACATTCCATCCCTGCTCTGCTTCAAGCCCTTGGAGACCTTTTTTAAGAAGAGAAACCCAAGTGACAGATCTGAGGCTCCTTGGGGTGCTCAGCTTGATTTCTGAGAAATTTCTCTCATTTCTCTGGGAGGAATCATCTGGATCTGGCACTTCTGCAGTGTGAGCAGTGCCAGGGGGGTTTTGGGGTGAATCCTGCAAATAACAGCAGCTTTGGACACCTCATGTGACATTTCCACAAAGGAGCAGTTCAGGTCTTCATTTCATGAGTCTTTCAGTTCCTCCTTGTGTATTTGGTACCCTTGTTTCAGGTCTGTGCCCCAGTTAGATCTTGATTTCCAGTTGTTTTTCAGGCTAACCACAGGAATGCAAACAGACCCACCTGTGCCTGATCCTGGGCAGGCACTGCTGCACTTTTATTTCTCCTGGATGCATCAGGGTGTTGGTGGAGGCTCCATGAGCCTGTTGGTCTGCAGGATTCCTGCTCATCCCACCAAAAAAGAGCCAATGGATCACAACCTGCAACAATCACCACCTGTGTGCATCGTGGCTACAACAGTCTGCTCTGAATTAAACCAAATTTCCCAAAGTTTACATGATCCCTCTGTTATCTTGGAGGCTTTTTGGGCTGCCCAAACCTACTGGGGTTTCATCTGCAGGGTTAATGGGATCCATGGGAGTGGGGTGAGATCAGCTCTGGTGGTTTTGTTCTGTGCCTGTGGTGGGAGTCAATAAACAGCACTTGAGGATGTTGTCTGAGCTCCCCAAGGAGTGTTTTGCCCTCCTGGAACTGCTGCTCTGTCTTTGGTATTGATCCATGGTTTTCTTGTCATTGCAGCATCCCCTCCCTTGTACTTGGAACCACTGGAATAAAGAATTCCAGCCCACCCATCCCTCCCTGCTGTGTGCATGGGCTGCTGAGGCTGTGGGATGAGGCTGCTGTGGTGAACTCATGGATTTATGGGGTCCTTGGGGTCTTCCCCCTGCTCACAGGGCAGTGACACTGAGCTCCCAGAGCTGCTGCTCACCTTGTGTCCTGTCTGGAAGTGTCCAAGCCCAAGTTGGATTGAGCTTGGAGCCATCTGGTCTATGGAAGGTGTGGAATGAAGTGAGCTTTAAAGTCCCTTTCAAACCATTCTGTGACTCTGTGATTCCCCAGTCATCTCTGGGTTGGTTTCAGTTTTCTGAAGTCTCCTTTCTCCCTGTTCTCACATTAATCCCTTTTATTGTACAGAGGACCAAATAAAGTCTCTGTGATGCCAATTCAAGCCTCTCCACAGCAGCAGAACCAAGTTCCACTTTGGTCATTTGGAAGTGAGGAAGGAGATGCTGTTCCCTGGATCACAGAATTATGGAATCTGAGTTGGGAGGGATCATTGAGTCCAACACGATGGGATGCACAGACACCTGAACAACCCAAATCTGTCCATCCCTGAGAGCAGTGTCCAAACTGGAGTTCTTCCAAACTGCTCCTGGAATTCTGGCAGCTTTGGAGCTGGGACCATTCCCTGAGGAGCATCCTTGGGGGGAAGAATCTTTTCCTAAAATCCAACCCTAAACGTGCCCTGACTCAGCTCCAGCCCTTCCCTCAGCTCCTGCCCCTTGTCCCAGAGAGCAGAGATGGGAGCTGCCCCTTGGGAGTCTCCCCTGAGTCTCCTCCAGGCTGAAATGGGAACGTCCCAGCTCCTCCCTGCAAGGAATTCATTCCAGAACAAACCCAAGGGCGTTCCCTGACCCACCCCTGCTTCTCTGAGAAAACAGAAGCCACTTTCTCTCTGTCCCCCTCTGCCACCCTGCCCATGTCCCCATGTCCTGGGGGAGCTGAGAGGGTTTTGTTTGCTCCAGGATTTCCCCTCATTACTGGTGGGGTTCTGGGGGGCACACCAGGAGCTGGGGCACAGGGGATCCCTGTAGGTGGCACTCACAGACCAGACTTGCAGCTGCCAGGGCACCTGGGGAAGCTGCAAATAAATAAATCCTGGTGCCTTGAAAGGCAAATCTGCTTCTTCCAGCAGCTGTCTGGGATGAGCTGGAAAGGCTCTTTGTGGGTTTTGTCTCTGTTGGCATCAGGATGAGGGAACAGCAGGATTTGGGGTGGCTCCTGGGGAGCTGTTGGGGTTTCTCTCTCAGGGGAGTGTCTTGCCCCAGCTCCACTTGAACCAGGTTCCACCTGGCCCTGTCAGGACTTGTTTGGGAAAGATTTTTATGATTCTGGCCTTGCAAGGTTCCAGGATGCCCTGGTTTGATGGAGCGATGCCACCAGCTCCAGCCCAGACATGAACAGCATCACCCTGGGGGCACCCCAGCTTTCCTGGGCCAAATTAACTGCAGTGTTAATGAACTAACAGAGAGCATTCCCTGTGCAGCAGCATGGGCAGGACACCATCACCATGTCCAGTTAAATTGGATATGAGGGGAAAATTCCTTCCCCAAAAGGAAGGGATTCTGGTAGTGGTGATTCAGTAGTGGTGTCACCATCCCTGGAAGTGTTCAGAAGACCCCTGCATGTGACACCTGGGGACATGATTTAATGGCCCCCTTGGCAGTGCTGGGGGAATAGTTAGATTTCATGATCTCAGGAGTCTTTTCCAAAAAAATTCCACAATTCTGTGCTTCCAAGCTCCGTCTGTGTGCACTGCTGGGAGCTGCCACAGGATGTGAACTGAGTGCTCGTTCCTTTTCAGGCTCAGGGGGCTGTTACCCCAATTAGCACTAATTGCTGTGGCCCTTGGTGCTGGACCAGCTGCAGCTGTGCTGTCCCCTGTTCATCCCTGTTCCCTGCTCTGTGCCATCCCCTCTTCCCCAGCTCTCAGCGGGTCCAGGCTCCGGCTGGCGCTGGCTGGGATTCCAGTCACAAACACAAGCTGGCGGCATGGATCTGCTCGGAATTTATTTTCAACTCGAGGTAAAGTGCTCTTGATGCTTTGGATGCAAATTTCCTTGCCTGGAATGGGAGCTGCGGGGCCGGTGGAGTGCCAGGGAGCTCTTTTGATTCCAGAGCCTGTTTGCTGCTGCTGCAGCTCCTCACGCCGCGCTCCGCGGAGTGCGAAATCACCTCTGCGGCACAGCCCGGGGAGGGAGCACTGCTGAGCTCTTCTCTCACTCACTGTCCCCTGCTTTTAATGAGGGTTTGTGTCTAAAGTTGAGTTTTTTAGGTTTTGGTGGGTTTTTGTTTTGTTTTGGGGTTTTTTGTGGGTTTTTTTTGGGTGTTTTTATGCATGACGGCGGTCTGTATGTGATTTTTCTGGTCACTCTCTGGGAGAAGAGATGGACCAAATCCCTACAGCATCCCAAGGAGGAAAAAGAGAAAAATATAAACTATTGTAGAATATAGAAATTTAGAATATAGAAAGGATATTTTAGAAATTTTGAATATAGAAAGGATACTCCATTCATGGATTTTGGACTTCTTTGTCATCGCATTTCTGCAGTGCCAAATGAACCTTAGGGTTTTTTAGGTGGCATTAACCAAGGCCAGGTTTGGATGGGGTTTGGAAGAACCCAATCTAGTGGAAGGTGTGAAGAACCTGATCTAGTGGAAGGTGTCCCTGCCCATGGCAGGAGGTGGAAATGAATGAGCTTTAAGGTCCTTCCAACCCAAACTGGAATTATCTCCATGAACACGCCAGGCTTTCATTGGGGCCAAGCCCTGGATGGGTGAGCAGATGAGTGTGGCCAGGGGAAGGTGTCACAAATTTTGTCCCATTTATTGCTCACACACTCACTGGGTGGCTCTGGGTACTTTGGATGGTTTTGGAATTTCCCCATAAACGTTTTCAGCTGCACTCACAATTCTCCTCTGTCTGTGTCCCCCTCATTGTGGGCAGGGGTTGGGTGGTCTTCCTCACCTTCACTCCATGGACACTGGCATTCCAAAATGTGTCTCTGGGTTGGCACATTGGCAAGGAAGCTGGGAATGTTTGAAAACCTGCTGCAGAGTCTCTGATGTCTCTTCTGTTCCACTCAACAAAGCACCTCCACACAACAAGCAGATTTTCCTGTATCAGAAATTACCTTTACTTAGTTGGCTTTTTGTCTAAATCCTCCTTCTGATCTTTATTTTTTCTCCCTTTCCATCATGGAAAGGTGAATGGAAATGGCACTTCAGCCACCAAAGCCTTTCCTTTGGAATTGCTGCTTGCTTTTTGTTTTAAAATTTTTCCAAGGGGGGCTTTGCAGGGGAGGAGGAAGGAGCGTCCGCTTTTCAAGTGACTCTGGGGAATAAAAGTATAAAGGACAGGAATGATCAGAACTGTGCTGGCAACAGAACAATATTTTATTTTTGAGTACCAGAGCTAATTGGAGAAGGAATTCACATGACAATTTTTGCAATCTAAGGATAAGTAAACATGAAAGGGGCTCTGTGCTCCTGACGTGCCATTGCAGTGGGAAGGGGGGGAACAGCCCAAAAATTAAATTGGAGACAATATCTTAGATGTTACAATCTCGTGTTTGCTTCTCACAATGCTGTATCAAAGTCACAAGCTGGGATACCTGTTGGGGGGATGGAACTTCCATGCACCCATGGGCTGGAATTGCCAGAAAAAGAGGATTTTAGGTTTGATTTGCTGGAAGAGCTTCCATGGGTTGTGGGATTGCTGTGGATCTGAATAGATCCTGTCTCAGAAGGGCTTGGAGAACCTCTAAGCCCTCATGGAGAGGTGTTTGAAAATAATTTTTGTAGACAGTTACCAGCTGCTTTAATTAACATGGGGAATATGGGGGTGATGGGTCACATCCAGTGCTGGGAAATGGAAATATGACACTGAAATAGAAATGAAATGGCACAGAACTGGTGTGTGGGCACTCTCCTCATTCCCTCTCCCATTGGAAGCATCTCCCAGTGCTGGTGATTCCCTCCTGCCACACTGCAATCCCCAGGAATTGTTGTTGGTAACACCTGGGCATCCTCAAAGTGCTTCCATGTGCCACACAATTGAGAGCCTGGCAATGGGGGTGTTGAGATTTCAGCTTTGCAGACAGAAGAGTCCATTCCAGGGTTATGCTCAGCCCCTGCAGAGCACCAGGAGCTTTGTCCTGCTCCCTGTGAGGTGAAGGCAAAAGGTTTCCCTGGAGAGGCTCCAGCCCCTCCCTGGAGCATTCACTCTGCCCCACTACGCCGCTGTTACGTTCAGGTGGTTAATTACTCCTGCTCTTTAAAAGAATAAAACCTCATGTACTTAAAATAATCCCAATTATTTCATTGTTCAGCCCGAGCTGAGCCCAGCCACCCCCGCTCCTGCAGAACTGCTTTAAAGGCTGCTCCTCACAGGGAAAAACTGATGGGCATTAATTCCATGAGCAGCAGCTGAGGGGATTGAGGATTTGGGGGGATCATGGTGCTGCTCTACCTGTAACACCCAGGTGCCTCTCCAGGACATCCCAAGTCCAATTTCAACGGATGTATGGCAAGGCCTGTTGTAGTAGGACAAGGAGTGATGGTTTTAAACCAAAAATGTGGATTTAGAGTGGTTAAAAGGAGGAAATGAGGTGGGGAGGCTCTGGTGCAGGTTGCCCAGAGAAGCTGTGGCTGCCCCATCCCTGAAAATCTTCAAGGCTGGGCTTGGAGCAACCTGGAATAGTGGAAAGTGTCCCTGCCCATGGCAGAGGGTAAAACTGGATGATTTTTTAGATCCCTTCCCATCCAAACCATCCCAGTGTTCCACGACGCTGCTGAAACAGAGGCTGGCAATGCAGGTGTGGCTCTGCTGCTCAGGACACTCTGGAATAGTGGAAGGTGTCCCTGCCCATGTCAGAGGGTAAAACTGGATGATTTTTTAGATCCCTTCCCACCCAAACCATCCCAGTGTTCCACGACGCTGCTGACACGCAGGCTGGCAATGCAGGGCTGGCTCTGCTGCTCAGGACACCCTGCAGGAGCAGCTCCTGATGGGATGTTCTGATGGGAGGATATCTGGGGGGTTCTCATCTCACAAAGGGGACCCTCAAAGCAGCTGAGCAGGATAGTGGCAGTGCTTCCATCTCTGTGTGTGCCAGAGGCTCAGCGGGACCGCGGGCGCGGCGGCTCAGGCTCGTGCCGTGGTATATCGGTGTATTTTGATCCTTTTTCTCGCCAGTGTTATTTTAATCCGCTTTTCTCTCACATCAAACCCCTCTTCCTGCAGAACACACAGAGGCATCGGGTTTGTGCCCTTTGTGATTGGTAGCAAAGGGCTGTGATAATGCGTTTTTCCTTTAGAACTGGAGGTTTTATCCCTGTGATAACTTTAGCTGCACCACAGTCGTCGTTCGGGCTTCTTGGCTGGCTCAGATGAGTGCAGGGAAAAAGCTTCCCACATTTATTAGAGGAAGAGAGGGCTGAGAGTTCTTAGGAAGATTCCCACTCCTGTCACCCAGGAGTTACCTGCTGGCTCAGGTGGGTTTGGGAAGCAGCTGAGTTTAACCAAGATCACCTCCTGCCTCCATCTCAGGTGGGTTTTATCAGATTTCAGATCAAGGTGTTGCTTGGCACCACTTCCATGTGGATGATGGCCAGGACAGCCTGCTTTTCCTGGGAGCTGCACAGTCAGAGGGAGCCCTTTGCCTCCAAAGCCTGTGTTTCCCACATAGAAAATAACATGTAGGGAATGTTTTTTTGGCTTTTTTTTTTCAAATGAAGGAAGGATTAAGGCACAGCAAGAGCTGATTTGCCAAAGGGCACCCGGGGAAGTGGTGATGGATCAGAGATGGAAGTGGAATCCTCAGCTCAGTCCACGCCTGCCCCACCACCCTTTTCCTTCCCTGCTCCCTGGCTGCCCAGGTCTTATGGGATAACCAGGACTTGGATTTCCATCCCCTTAAAAGAGGCAATTTAAGGAGCTTTCCAGGGGAGCAGAGCTGCAGGTCACCTCCTCGCCGCTGAAGATGTTTTTCTCCTGCCTTTCTCCATCCTCGTGCTCCTTCAGAACCTCTTTGCTCTCCTCCTTTCCCAGCGCTCAGAGCCATTTTCCCAGCTTCAAAAGGTTTCCTAATTACCCTAATGAGGTCAGGAGAGACCAAAGGCTTCTGTGACTTAAAGCAGGGGTAGGAAGGGCTTGGGAGGGGGGGAAATATCCCGACTGGTGCCTGAAGGAGGTGTCGTGGGAAGGCAGCATCTCCCCCTTTGCATATTCCCCCCACCTTCCCATCTCCAGCAGAAGGAAAAAGAAAAGAAAAAAAAAGAAAAAAAAGGGAAATGTGGACAGAAGGTCTCAAATGTATCAAACAGCTTTCAAAAAGAAATTCCTTTTGCCTGTCAAAAGAACAAACAGATACACCAAAAACTGTCAGAATTAGTGTTGGAGTAATTGCAGCAGCTCTCCAAGGTTAATGCTCCATTAACGAGCAGCTCTCACGCAGCTAAAAGCCAGGACGAGACAGGTTGTCAAAGGCTTCCAGGAGATTAAAGCGCTGCGTTCCCAGCCAAACTCTCCCGTGGATGTTGTTTGGGAGGGAGGGAAGGGGGCTGTTTGTGGGGTGGGAGCATCACCAGCCCTGGAGGAGCGTGACCCCAAGCCCAGGGATGGTTTCCAGGCCTCGCTGAGGTCGCTGCCCCTGGGGCCTCACTGGGTTTTAAACACTCCAGGAATTTTTCAGCACCTTTGGGCTGAGGTTTAAATGTGTGCTGAGGGCAGCCTCGGGTCTGTGGGATCTGCTCTGGTTGCCAAGAAGAGTGGGGCCAGGGTGAGGGGGATGCTGGGGGCTCTGACACCTCAGGAATTGATCCTTTAACCAGCCAAGGTGATCCCAGCATAATTTGGAATGGGATTGGGGTTTGATTTCATCTTCAGGCCAGTGCAAGACTCATTTAAATAGAACTGAGATTGATAATTCTTATGTTGAAGAAAGGAAAACCATTTCAAACTTCCAGTGAGGAAGCATCACCTGGGGGAGTGTGATCCAGTGATCCAGCATGGAGAGACCCACCATCAGCTTTGGGATCATCTTCCCAGGGGGATCTGGGTGTTCAGCACCTTCCAGCACAGCCCTGGCTGCTCGTGGTGGATGTGGCTCTGAGCTCAGGGTTTTGCAAAGGTGGGATTTGGGGATTGTCCTTTGGAGGGCTGGGATTGGACATTCTGATCCCTGTGGATCCCTTCCAACTCAGGATATTCTGTGATCCTGTGATTCTAAGGTGGGTTTTGAGTGGGAAGAGGCAATTACATTCTACAACCTTGGAAATGTGGTGCTGAGGGCCACCCTGAGCCATTTCCATCCCAACTTCTCCACGTGTGAACAAATCCCCCCTCAAAAGGTGCCAGTGGCTTCCTGCTGCTCCTCGTGACCCCATGTCCTGTGTCCAGGCTCTGGCTGGTCACAGCTTCACTCTGGGGTGTTGGAGACCCCTGCCAGGACCAGGACTTTGTTCCATGGGGATGTGGGAACCATTCTCATGCCCCAGAGGGATTAAAAAATGAGAGGAAAATAATCTAAGTGTTGAGGCTGAGCCTTGTGAAGGGGCTGGTGGAGAGCAGGGGGGTCCCACAGTGTCAGCCCCATCTGGGGTGACACTTTGGAGATGTGGCTCCAGCAGCAAGGACACAACATCCCCTCAGACATCTGGAAGCACCTCCATAATGTGGGACTGGGATCCACCATGGGATCTGCAGGAGGGTGGGTCAGTTTTGGGTGGTGAATTGACTCAAGGGAGGTGTGAGAGGCCTCTGGAAGGAGCAGGGGAGATGAACAACGCTGTGATGAGGGAATTAAACCTTTCCTGTGCTTCTCTTTCCCCACCCTGATGAAATTTGTAACGATCAGAGCTGGGGTGCAGCAGGACCAGACGGGGCTGAGCCGTCTCTACAAGAGCAAAACAAGCTCCTGCCCAGCCCCTGCCTCTTCATTAAGTCGATTTGCATTCCTAATCTCCATTTTCCGTTATTATTTTCCCCCTTGTGCGGAGTGAGGGAGATTTGCATAAAGTTCCTTTTTTCTTGTTTTTGTTCACGCTCAAGGTCAGAGACTCGGTGAGACACTGACGAAAACAATCCCCTCCTCACCCTCCTTTAATTCTTTGCAGAAACATGTCCTGGGGATTTTAACATAACAATTGCTGGGGAAGGAAAGGGGGGACCCTGCACGGAGCCTTTGGTGGGGGGAACCTAAATGGAGCCCTAGGAGGGAGGAGACCCCAACAGAGCCTTTTCTCCCTTTCTGTGCTGGAAATGAGCTGCCCAAAGGATGCAAATCCATGACAAGGGAAGGGGGAGATGGATCTGGGGGCAGCACCAGTTGTGCCTCATCCTGCTGGAATGGGAGAGCTGGTCCTGCTCTCTCTGCTGGAGCAGAGCCTGTGCCAAACCCTCTCTGAGCTGGGCACATCCAGGGCACCTGCTTGGTTCCTCCAGCTCCATGTGCTCACAGGGAATGCTGCATCCTTGGGACAGTTCTCCATTTTATCCCATTTCTTATCTGGAATCCTGGGATGCCCCATTTTGGGATGCTTGGGACATCCTGGCCCCATGGGAGTGGGATTGATTTCTGAGCTTGGGAAGGGATGGGGGTCTCTCAGAGGGAGCCCCAAATCCTCTTGTTCCTGCTTCACAATGTTCCTCATGGTTCCCACAGGGAGCAGGGCTGGCTGATGGGGCTCAGGCATCGCTCACACCTCCAGGTGTAGGGACAAGGACAGCAGCACCTCCCAAGGAATCCAATTTCCCTGTGGCTGGTTAAAGGAAGAAGGAAAAACTCTCAGCCAGCTGCTGAGGGGCTCATGTGGAGCAGCCCTTTCCCCTCCTTGGAACAGTCAAATTTCTGATTTCCAGATTTTTCCTGATTTTCCTGGATCTGCTGCTGCATTCAGAGCCTGGGATGGGGCACAGGGGACACCTGAGCTCTGTGTGCACCCAATGGGTTCTGAACCCCTTAAAAGGGGGAAAATCCCTTTTTAGCCTTGGGGTGTTTGCAGGTTTCTGCTGGATATGGGGAGCAGGGAGTGAGGAATTGGCTCCTTTTCATGTGCTCAAGCTGTGATGGTTTAAACGTGTCTAAATCATGCAAATCCCAGGCTTTGGGCATGTCTGAGGAATCCTGGGGGGCTGCTGAGTGACTGGATGGTGGCAGATGGTGGCTTGGGAGGGTGGTGGCCCAGCTGCTCCCAAGTGACCTGGATGGGAACGGGGAGGGATTGACTTTAGGAGCAGAGGAATGTCAGGGATTGACTTTAGGAGCAGAGGAATGTCAGATAGCCGGGCCAGGGCTGGCAAGAGCAGCGAGATGGGTTTTGTCTGGTGCTGTGAGCACAGAAATATGTCTTATTTCCCAGAACTGGGAGGTGCTTTTTCTTCCCGAGGATGCTCCAGGGCTCTCAGCTCCCGTGATGTGAGTGTTTTCATGCCCCTTTAATGCTTCACTAAACAGTTTGAGCTGCCGCCTCTTAATGCCCCAGCAAAGCACTGAGCGCTCCGGAGCGGAAAGAGCAGCGAGGAAGGAGGGTGATGGAAAAGAGAGGAAAAGAGGCTGTGAGGAGACACAAAATCAGGGAAAAGTCACCTTTTCCCTTTCACATTCCTTGTCCTGGATGTTGTGAAGGCAGCTGGATGGATGTTGAGGGTCCCCCCAGCTTCTGCTGCTCCTCCTGGGCTTTGTTCACCCTCTTTCTGCCTTTCCTGGGCTCTGTCCCACACCAGTGGACACATAGGATGAAGCTGGTCCCTGGGACACTGAGGGACAGATATTTGGAGCCTGTCAGGATTTTCCTGACCTCTGGCTCACCTGGTGAGCACAACAGGGCCAACATCCATCAGATTGCTGCCCTGCATCCCACACTGGTGAACCCAGCTGTCCTCACCCAATGTGTGCTTCCCAAAGCTTGGGAGAGGCTAAGAACAGAGGGAAAAAATTTAAAAAATCGAGTTTTAACCCACCCAGGGGAAGTTTGGCCTCCAGAGGGGAGGAGCTGCCGTCTCTCCTGCTCTTAATTCAAGTCATTGCATTCCCTGCACTCCGTGTCCCCTCCCCGGCACCGCCTGCCCTGCGGTTTGATCCGCCAGTACCAAAGGTACCGCCTCGGGCTGCCACATCGGCATCCTCGGTCGCCATAGGAACGGGAGCTGGGGGTCCCCGGGGCCTCTGAAGCTGCTCCAGGCCGGGGGGAGCGGGAGGAACCCCGGAGCACAAAGACAGAGGTTATTGGTGTCAAAGAACTCACAGCTCCACAGGCTGAACCGTGGCTACAGCTGCTCTGAGAGAGGGGAGTGAAAGGCAGGAGGAGGGAAAGGGAGAGCTGGGAGCTGGAGCAAATTATTGCCAGGGGGTGGGAGGAAGAGGAGGAAGGTGATGGAGGTGTCAGCAGTGGGGAGGATGAGGCTCAGGGCTGGGTTCAATACTGATCGTGCAATCATTGAGTGTCCTGGGGAAGAGATCCACAAGGATCATCAGGGCCAGGTGATGGGGATGTGTTGTAGGATGGGGGTGGTGGTTTTAAACTAAAATAGGGTGGATTTAGACAAGGTGTAAGAATTCTGTACCTGTGAGGGTGGGAGGCCCTGGCACAGGTGTGGCTGCCTCATCCCTGGAAGT
>JAHXMQ010012343.1:15879936-15890889 GCA_020466415.1 Ammodramus savannarum pratensis | reverse complement strand
AATTTTAATGTGAATTTTAACCCTGGCACTCAGGTTGTTCCTGTGCCACCATCAGCCCCAGTCCCTTCTTGGGGTGCCAGAGCAGTGCTGGCTGTTTGGGTGTGCCAGCTCTCAGCCTCGTCCTGTGCAATTCCTGCTCTTTTAGTTTTTCCTCCTTCTGTTCTCCCTTTGTGCCGAGATCACTCCCAGCCCTTCCCACCCCTCTTTTCCAGCCCGTTAAGCCGTGTTAGCAATTCCTCACCAGCCCAGGGCTGCGGCGAGTGGTTAATGGAGAGCAGACACCAGCGGGCCGGCGTCGCTGACAGGATTCTCTCTCCGTGCCCGTCGCCGTCTCCGCCTGTCCCTTTCCAGGGACCGCAATTACATTCCCTGCTGGTTGCACATTTGGTATCCAAATGCCGGCCATGCGCCGCATCCTAATGCGAGGATGGGCTGGGGGTGTGTGGAGCTGCTGGAAGGTCAGAATCCCCCCCAAAAATCTCCCCAAAATCCCCCCTGGATCCCCCCAGAATCCCCCCTGGATCCTGGGGTATCCTGGGGTACACACAGAGGGTGGGCATTGGGAATGGTCCAGGGAGTGAAAGATGCCCTGGGGTACCATGGAAAGCTTTGAAAGTGCTGCTGTATAAAGAAAGGCACATTTATATTTACATTTATGTATATATTGATTTTTATAGATATTTACATACAAATATATAAATATCTATTATATAAATTATCGATTTATTTACATATGTGGGTGTTTATTCACCCCACCCCCCTCCCACATAAATACACTTTACACACACAAATAATCCGAATTACATTTATATATATATTGATTTTTATAGATATTTACATACAAATATATAAATATCTATTATATAAATTATCGATTTATTTACATATGTGGGTGTTTATACACCCCACCCCCCTCCGGCATAAATACACTTTACACACACAAATAATCCGAATGCCAAAAATTCCCCTGTCTGGCAATGCTGTGCCACCCCTGTGTGAATTCCCCTGGAATTCCTACCTGGGGGCTCCAGGATGTACCTGGCCATGGGTTTACCTGGGCTGTGTCCATCCCAGTGCCACATCAGGAGCTGGCTGGAGCCATACCTGCCTGTGCCTGACAAGGTTCAGCTGCTGGGTTGGCTGGAAAATTGCAGCAATTGTTCCTTAAATAGCTCCTCGTTCCTGATGGTGACAATTTCGGTTCTTTTGTGTTAGATATTAATCGTGATTTCTGAGGCTCTGTTCTGATCCAAGCTGGTTCTCCCCACTTGGGGCAGAGATCCTGCCCCGCTCCCTTGGATTTAATGGGATTTATGGAGGGCAGGCAGCTCGGAGCACTGTTACCTGCAGCCCCTGAGAGCTGTTTCAATTCCTTTTCCCCCTTTGCCATGACTCAATGCTCATTCCGATGGTTGCTTCCCTCTGCTTGGAGATCCATCCCAAAAACAGGACCAGGCCCTGTTTGGCCTCTGCAAATACAGGGAGAAGCACCGTGCTCCAAGAGTCCAGGCTGGATTATGTCTGGGAATCAAGATTTTGGAGCTCTTTCCCAATCCAATGATTCCATGATTCTCCAGAGTGTTGGGGTTACCCGCTGGCCACTTTGGCCTTTGCCAGATCAATTCCAGAGGCATTTTTCAAGCCCTCCCCAAAGCCAGGGCTGTGTTTAGGGGTATCTGTGCTCCCAAACTCTTTGCCCCATTGTGGATTTGGGGACCCCATGGCTGTTCCCACTGGCTGGCCAAGGAAATGGCGCCCATGGGGTGTGGGATGCACCAGAGCTGGTTTGATCCCGGCAGGAAAAGCGGGAAGGGACAAAGCTGAGAGCAGGGAAGGAGGATGGAGCCCGTGTCCCTGCTCCGTCCTGGCTTGTTCCCGGGTGGTCACAGTGTTGTTATTTATTTATTTCTCCTCCCTCTTTCCCCCTTGGCTTGTTGCTGCCGCTGTGCCTGGGCTGCTAAAGAGCTTCCCATTGTTCCGCAGCTAATTACCTCCTAATGAGGCTCCCGGCTCAAAAGAGCAGAGCGGGGGCTGTGGGGGGGTGTTGTGAGTGGGCTGTGCTGGGAGGGGGTGAGGGCAGGGCTGGGGTCACCCTCGGGGTCACTCTGAGGCTTCAGCTGTGATGCCTTCAGTGTGAATGGGGCTGGTGATGGGGAGATCCACGGCCATGGGGCTGCCAGCCTGAGGCTTCAGCCTAAAGGGCGGCTGGGAAGTGGTTTTGCCAAGATTTTGAGCCCCAAACCTGTGGAGAAATCAAAGCTTTGTGGATTTTGGCAAGGCAGGATGGTGCTCGGAGCTTGGGAGCGTTCCTGGCATTTCCCTTGGTGTGACACCAGCTCTGTATGGGACAGGTGTCACCTTTAGGGCACATCCTTCATTTTGAACCAGGATGAGAGGGATTCAGAAACAGGGATTTAGACTATTTTTTTTTTTTTAATTCTTCCACTTTTACATTTTTCCCCTCTTCCCGTTTTTCTTCCCAAGGCCCAGCGGAGCAGGGAGTGATGCTGCTGCAGGAGAGGAACAGCCACAGGGCTGAACAATGTCCTGGTGGGGCTGTGCTGTGGTGGGATCCCATGGGATACCCATGTGCCATGGTGGGATCCTTTGGGATACACCTGTGCTGGGCTGGGATCCCATGGGATAAACTTATGCCATGGTGGGATCCTGTGGGATCCATCCCTACGCTCCCTCAGCGCATCACCTCTTCCCCACCTCACAGTTTTCCTCTTTCCTTGATACTTCCAGCTTCTCCAGCCTTGTTTTGTGGGATTTTCCTGTTTTCCCTGCAGCTGTGAACCTCCAAGCACACGCGGGTGTCCGTGCAAACGCCGGAGCTGCCCGTGCCAGGTCGATCCCACTAAAAACCATCCTGGTGCTGGACCTGGAGCCACTGCTCCTTGTGGATGCCAGAACTGGTGTTCCCACCACTGATATTCCAACCACCAGTATTCCCAATGCTGATATTCCCACCACCAGTATTCCCACCACCAGTATTCCCAATGCTGATATTCCCACCACCAGTATTCCAGCCACCAATATTCCCACCCCAGTACTCCCACTTTGCTGCCGAAGCGTTTTACACCATCCCTCAATACCTTTTTTTTTGTTCGCCTCCAGGAATGGACTTTTTGTTTCAGCTCCTTCTCCACCAGCACCAAAATCCCCCAAGAATCCAACTCTGGATTTTTGGATCTTTTGTGCCAAACCTCTCTTGGCTTCAATTCCCAGTGCCGCCGACTTTTTGGGAAAAAAGGGGGAATAAATGGTTATGGGGGTTTTTAATGGGGAATCCCCATTCCATCCCCAGCTTCCTCCTCCTGCCACATCCCAATTGCCTCCCCCATCTATTTCCTTGGCGTTCGGCCGAATTTCCCTGGAAATATTTTGCTGTTTTCCCCCCAGTGCGACCAAGTTTTGTCGGATTTTTCTTTTTCTATCTGCAGAAGAGGAGGAATTATCCGTCTCGGTTTATTTTTCCTTGAACATTACACGGGAGCAAAACTCACCCATGTGCTGGGAAAGAGATAAAGTGTTTAGACAGCAAATACAAATATTCCAGAGCACTCAGCCCGGCTACAGCAATTCCTGCCAGCATTCCAAATTCCGTGCCATGTCTTCCAGGGGGGTTTTATTTAGACTGTCTTTTTTTTTTTATTATTATTTATCAAAAACCCTATTTATATTTGCAGTAAAATAAAATCAGCCTGACCCTGTAGAGAACTCGAAAAATCCCAATTCTTCCCTTTTCCAATCCTGTTTCCACTGAGGAAAGAAAGCCCCTGGACCTCGTGCCCTGCACAAAATTCAACCGCGACGGGATTATTTCAGCGGCTGAGCTTCTCCGCAGGCGCTGGGACGGTGCTGGCTCCGTGTGTCCCCCACAAAAATCAGGATGTAGGGGAGCTCCTGCAGAGGTGGGGATGGAGCTGGGACCCCCAGGCTCTTCCCATGGAATTTTGGGGGCTCCCTTGTGCCGCTGGTTCTGACAGTGCACTCAAAAAGGAGTGTATTATTTTTATTTTATTTTAATATTCAGCGATGGATGGGTTTCTGCTGCTCCTCAGGAGCATCCCACCAACGTCCCAGCCCCACTGGGGACCCCGCGGGTGTCATTGTCACCCGGGTGCCGGGCGCGGGTGCCTTCAGGAGCTGAGGAAGCTCTTTCCCAGCCAGCTCGATAATCCCAATTATTATCTGGATTCTCGATCAGGGTTGCTTATTAAACTTGGCACCGCTGGCTTTGCCGTTCCGGCCGCCTGCCTCAGCAGAGGGATTTATCTCCTGCCGACGCGGGGAGGAAATTGAGTGGAAAAACGCGGGGCAGAGCCCCCCGGGACGGCGGGGAGGGCTGGGGGTACCCGGCTTCCCAAAGGTTGGGAGATGCTGGCACAGCCCCAGCGCTGCTGGGTTGGGTTGGTGGAGCCGCCTGGGCCGTGTCCGTCTGTCCCTTTCCACCCTGTGCTGGGATGGGCGTTTTTATTCCAAGGTTGTTTTGGAATGGTTGGTGCTTTTATACAATACAACAGCGGTTGTTTTCCCTTTTCCCTGAAATCTACAGGACCTTTTGTCAGCCGTTCTCCCCCTTCACCTCAGGAATATCAGCTTTTTCCAAATCGAGGAATTTGGAAAAATCTTTCCGCTGGAATTCCGCAAACCTTCCTGGTTTGCTCGCCGATCCCTTCTTCTTATATTGTGCCCACAAATTGTGTTTTATTTTTACCCAACACTGCGCTGGAGCTGCCTGAGCCAGAGCTGATGTGCTGACCCTTCCAAACGAGTTTTTTCCAAATTTCGCCAAAATTTTCCAAATTTCTCCTGAGCAGGCCATCCAGGAGAGTGGGGTGGGAGGTAGGAGAGATACTACTGGGAAAAAATTCTCTTTTGCAGGAGCATTTCCCTCCCTCCTGGTGTTTGGATGTTTCAATTTTCCCATTCCGCTTTTTCCTGCCTTTCCACCATTTTTCTGCATTTTAAAAAACCTGTACAAATCCGGTAACTGGAATTCCTTCTCTTTGTGTGTCTGGCCGGCCTCTCACCCCTGGGTGAACTCCTGGGATCCCCATTTTAGGGTGAGAACTTTCCCCATCCCTTCCCCGTGCTGCTGCTGGGGGATTTGGGTGAGGGCTGCAAAATCCTTTATTTGGGAAATTACTGTTTTCCTGAACCTTGCAAGGTTCTTTCCTCCGGAGCAGCCTCATGCTCCAGGGCTTGGTGTCGATCTTGGGAATGCTCCAGGCTTTCTCCTTGGCTTTTTCAAGATCTTTGGTGCTGGGTGGTTGGGAGAATCTGCTGCTCTGGCTGATGGAGCCGTGGCCGTGCCGGGCTGTGCCGTGACTGTCCCAGTGACCGTCCCATTGTTGGAGATCCGCCGGCGGCTACGGCACTGGCACACGGGAATTCTGGCACCTGTCCCGGCTGTCAATGCTGGTCAAAATGGTGCTCCTGTGTAGTTTCCAACAGAGAATCCGAGCCTGTCTGGAATAGAAATGGTTTCTGGCTCAGAGTTCCATCCGTGTCTCCGTTGGTCACCGCGGGATCGCGGGGATTGGTTTGGTCAGAGCCGCGCGGGTGCCGAGTCCTGTGGAACAACAGGATCAGTGCCCCACCACAGCCCTGGCATTGCTCCTGACCCTTTGAGGTGGGATTTAAGGCTAAATTGAAAGCAGGTTTGGGAACAGGGATTGCTTTTGCAGGATGTGTGCTCTGGAGGCAGCGTCCAGCCCGACCAGTGCCGGCTTTCCTAACGCTCATTGCCGCCAGTGACCTTCAGCTCGGACCAGCTCCCGGCTTTCCCTGCCTGCTCTTCCTGGCATTCCCAGCTTTCCCCTCTCTGTGATGGCTCCTGGGGTCAGTGGACCTCAGTTCCAGCACCCAACCACTGTCTCATCCTGCCACCATCTGCAGTTGTCCATTGTTCCTCGGCTCTTCCCGACATTGGGATGCAGAGTGCCGGCAGTGGGGGAATGTCCAGGGCCCGGTGTCACAGCCAGGATCTGGACTCCAGGAGAATCTGGACTCCATTTCAAAGCTGAGCAATGATAATCATAAATCATAATGTTGTCTTTTATGATAGAAAGCTTTGGATCGGGAGCAGGGACTCTCATCCTGCAAGCTGGGGGTGATCCTGGATCCGGCTTCCAGCTTGTTATTCGGAGACAAATGGCTTCTCCCTCCCCCAGCCTCAGTTTCTCCGTGGGTAAGGTGAGGATTGCTGCCAGGGGCTAAATTAGGGAATTAATGTTGGTGGAGTGATTGAGAGATGGAGAAGGACATGGCTCTCACAGCACCATGTCCTGCTGCACAGCGCGTCCGCCCGCTCCGGGGCTGGATGTGGGAATTTCACACGGGAGCAGAGATTGGGATGTCGGCAGTGAAGTTCCTTGTTCGTGTCCACAGAGCCCAGAGCTCCATGAGGAGGGACTGGAGCCCCCCAGCTCTTTCCACACTGGTTTGGGATCTGTGTGGGGACACGGTGGCTCACATCTGTGGCTGATTTCGGTGTCCATCCCACATCCAGGTGGTTTGGCAGCGCCAGACCCAATTCATTCTGGCTTCTTCCCAGTGTGTCCCTTGCTGCTCCAAAATCCTGGTGTCACCAAGACCCCATTCCCATGGGAGGGGAATCCAGCTGGATGGAATTTTGTGACTTTTTAATATTTCTTCCTTAAACGTTGTAATTTTTATTCCACCTTATAAATCACTTCCTTGCTCCAGTTGGAGGGAGGATTTATGGGTGCAGGTGGGAGGAACGCCGCTCTCGGGGTCGACCTGCTGGAATGGTTTTGTGGTGATGGTCACAGCAGCAATTCTGGCCAGGGGACAGGGCTCCAGCTGGGGAAATCCTACCTGGGGATGTGATGGGAGCAGGGATGGACCCACATTTCTGGTGCTGCTCGGGGTTTTCTCCGTGCTGGAAAGTGGCACCAGCAGGTTGGACCCAAATTATCTGCTGAGGAACAGCTGAAGTAGGGGTTCTAAAGCCTTTTCTAAGTCCCTGAAATGTTTGTTTAAAGCAAGGAATTGCTTTGCTACTGTGTCACACTGGGGCCATAGGAATGTTGATAGGAGGCTGCTGATGATGGTGACCCCGGGGCTCGGGGGGCTCGGTGAGGATGAGGATGCTGAGCCCTGGGGAGACCCAGCCAGGGCTCTCCCTGCTCCCTGGGGGCCAGGCCAGCTCCGGGGGGGATTTTCCCTGCGCCAGCGCTGCCTGCAGCAGCACAAACGAACCAAGTAATTGGCAACATGGAAATATTTTGTGCTCATTAAGCAGTGGGAAGCGCTGGGTGAGGAGGCGGTGGGTGAGGAGTCTGGCTTCTCCAGCGGTGTCCTCCAGAGCTGAGCTCTCCAGTGGCACTCCTGGGGACCCAGGGCAGGGAGCACAAACTGGGAGCACCCTGGGAAGGAGGTGAAGGGGGCAGATTCCAGCACTGCCCAGCCAGAATTTCCATGTATTGGGGACAATGACAAACCAGGGGAGCAGGGCTGCTCTACAGGGACATTTGGGAGAACCCCCCATTTCTCTCAATTCCTATCAATCCCACAGATTAAAACTTGAAATATCAGATCTCAGCAGCTGCATGGGAGCTCCTTAACCCCAGCACTGCAGATTCCCCAGGGGAACCCCGAGGGGCTCCACATTCCCTTCACTCCCAGCAATGGAAATGAGGGGTGATCCCTGAGGATCCTGTGCTTATTCAGGGGGTCCCAGAGGGGTCCCCCCACCATCCCCAGCCCTGAGCACGTGCTGCTGGTGCCTGTCCCCAGCACGACGTGGGGAGCCCAGCGGTGCTGCAGGCGGGGGAAGCTTTATGGCTGTAGTTAAAGTGACTTTATGATATTGTATCTGAACAATTGCCGGCTATTATCCGGATCGATGCCGCGGGATTGAGACGCTGGCTGATAACCCAGGCAGGGCTCTAATCGCTTTTAAACCACGCAGGGTCGGTGGGGCTTTCCATAAAACCCCTCGGTGGTTTCTGGTTTTACTCCCTGCCCCTGGGTTTGGTGGGTTTTCCCCCAGGATGTCCCTTTGGGGATGCAGGTCCTGGTTTGTCCCTCTCCACCCTGCCCTGGGTGGGGATCAGGATGATGGGACAAGGATCAGGATGTTGAGACCTGGCTGGGCATGCTGGAATCCAGCATTCCTGGGCTCCAGGATGCCCAGCACTGCTGGGTCCTGCCCTGCTGAGGACCAAGGTGCAGATTTTGGGATCCTGTTCCCACTTTTGCCTGGCTCGCAGCGACCTTGGGCGAGTCACGTCACCTCCACACTCTTGGTTTTCTGCAGCTGTGAAACGAGGACAATGATACCTTTCCCACCTTGCAGAGGGGTTGGGAGGCTTAATTAGTTAATGTTCGTAAAGTGCTTTGAGGATTAATTAATATTGTGACTCTAATTTTTTCCGATGGCGAAACGCCACTTAAATATCTCCGAGCCGGTTCCTTCCTCCCTGACCCTATAAAGCAAAACCCACCCGAGAACGTCACAGGGCTCTGCAGGAGCCACGTGGCCCTGTCCCTGCCAGGTGGCACCTCCCCAGTGCTGAACTGGTGCAGGGGCACTGGTTTGGAGGTGTCCCAGAGGATGGGGTGCAGCTCTGTGTCCATCTGGGGCTGATGCTCCTTGGCCAGGCTTTCCCTGCTAGGAGCCATTCCTATTTTGGGATGAAGCCATTGTCACCTCCTGTGACACTGCCCATCCCTGCTCTGCCTGTTTGGGCACTTCTGGCAACCTTGATCTGCTGGGAAACCACCCCCAGCAAATCCCACGTCCTGTGTCTGATCCCATCTGGAATTTTGGGGGCCTGACTGGGATGGCCAGTCCCTGGTGGGTTGGGGACACTGTGCTGGGCATGATCCAAAGCTGTGGGCAGCCATTGGCAGCACAATCCTGGTTTTCCTGGTGGAAGGAAGGAGTTGGGATCACACCTGGCTGGGACACAAGGGCAGTTCCAGTGTCCCCATTTGTGTGCCATTATTTATGGACAGCTTTGCTTTCCTCCAGGGTGGTTTCTCAGCAGTGGCTCTGCTCCCCTGTGCTCTCCTGCTCCATGTGAGCACAGAGCAGACAGGGACAGCAGAGGGTCCCCTCGATGGCAGTGCCATCCCCCAGCCCATTGGGGTGTGAAACCCAGGATTAGCTCAGCTCCAGTGCTGAGAAGGTCTTGGTCAGCACCAATGGGAGCAGCCAAGGGAAGAGCTGAGTGTCCATCCCAGCTCTGGGTGACCTGAGAGATCCCAGCCTTTGGCTCTGGCACAAACCAGGGGTGTTTGGCCCTGTTGGAGATGTGGGAATTTGGAGAGGGGCTGGTGGAGGGAGCAGGAGGGAGGATGGTCCCAGGTGGACACAATGGAGCCCCAGGGCTGGAGAACCAGGGACAACAGGAGAATTCCCAATTGTGGAGCACTGGAGGGAACTGGGATCTGCCATGGAGGGAGGAAGAGGAGGAGGGAGGTCTGGAGGGAGCCACAATCCTGTTCCCTGGAGCTGCTGGGTGGAGCTGGAGGAGAAGGAGCCTCTGGGTTGGGAGAGGGTCCAACCCTGGTTGGTGGCTCCTGTCCCTGGTCAATGGTTCCTGTCCCTGGTCAATGGTTCCTGTCCCTGATTGTCACCAAGCCCTGTTGGTGGGAGGAGAGGCACATGGATGCTCTCAATCCATGAGGTTTGGGACAGGACACACTGATGTCAGTGTCCCCATGCCTGGACCCTGCTCTGTGCTGTTAATGACATCCCAGCAATTAAACTGGAACTAATGCAATGATAAAAATAACCTGCTGTCCTTCTGCAGCATCCCACATGCTCAGAGGTGTTTAAAAACCCATTTAACACCAGATCCTGGGCGTGGGGTGGCACCAGGATCTGTGTGGTCACAACTGGGTTTTCCAGCCCCAGTCCTGGCCTTCTGCAAGGTGGGAGCACCCCCAGTTCCCTCCAGTGCAGAGACTGGTTTACCAAGTGCCACGTTTTAAATAATCTAAATTACATGAATATTTTATTTTTCTTCTTTCTAGAGTTGTGGAATTCCCAGGGGTTGGTTTTTCATGCTTTTCTCCGTAATGGAGGAGCAGGAACGCATTCTTTTAATGGTAATTGAGATTCTTGCATCCTCGAGGACTTGGGAGCTGGATGGGCTTTAAATAATGGGAGAGGGGAGGAATTTGGGTTCTGGCTTCTCAGATGGTTTTTTGAGGTTTTTTAGGTGGTTGTAGCAGGGTCAGAAAGCTGCATCTTTATTTCACTGCCTTGGGAACCCTCCCCAAAGCAGGAGATGTCTTGAGGGGGTGACAGGGACCTGGAGGTGTGGTGTCCTTTGGAAACCTCAGAAATGGTGTTTGGGGTGACCTGTGTCATTGTTGGAGCTGCCTGGCAGCCCTTCACCAGCTCATGTGCACCCAGATATTGGAGCTGGCTCCTCCTTTGCTGAGGTTTGGGGTTTTTTATGGCTTTGTTGCCTTCTGACTGGCGTGGTGAGTGCCCAACCCAGGGAACACCCATCCTGGTGGGCACCCATCGCTGTTCTCCTGCAGGGAATTCTCGTGGGGTGTGGTTGGGGTGGCTGTCCCTCCTTCACCATGAGAGCAGGGTGGTTTTTGAAGGGAATGAGCAGGGGGTGGAGTGTGGGGGTCCTGTCACTGTGAGCACCCAAACAGCAGGTGCAGCAGCACCATGGCACAGCTGGCATTGCCACCCTGTCCCCTCCTGAGCTGCCTGGTCCCTCTGCTGCCTGTGCCACCCCAGCCCTGTTGTCACCACTCCATGCTGGGCAGAGCTGGTCCCCACCAAGGCCTGTGGGGCTGTGGAAGGGGCTGTGAGATGGGGGAGCAGTTTCCGGCCGCTGGGGGAAACATCTGGATCCAATTCCTGCTCCACGTGCAGCCAGCAGGGCTGGACCCACGCCTGCCTCACGGAGTGACAGGAGGGGCTTTGCTGCAGAGGGGCACGGCGGG
>JAHXMQ010012343.1:15826234-15836972 GCA_020466415.1 Ammodramus savannarum pratensis | reverse complement strand
CAGTACCTTGGGGGCCGTAGCCCTGCTGCCAGGTCGGAGGGGGCTGCCCTGCCCAGCCGTTGGCAGCGCTTGGCATGATCCTGCTCCCCCACTGGCTGGCCCCTGGTGGCCCTGGAGTTTGGCTCTTGCTGTCCCGAGGCTCAGCACGTTTCACCTCCACCTGGACAAACAGAGGCAGCGCTCAGCGGGGCTGGGGCGGCCCCGCGCCCCCCGGCCCCGCACACACACCCGCAGGTACACTTAAGACTACACTTAGCATCTTATGACTTATGTCTAAGTACTTAATTATTAAAAACTTAAGGCCAAGTAATTTACAATGTTTCTCAGGTACAGTGTAGGTGATGGTAAGGAATTACAAGTCCTACTGTTGAGGGATTGCGAGAAAAGCAGCCTACAAATCGCTTCGGTCTCGTTGGCTTGAATCTTAAAACAGCAGTACCCTCTTACAGCAGCTCTGCACTTAAAACAGCAGAATCTTGGACATTAATGACAGGCTGATTTCATGTTCAAGGCAGAAGATAGGAAGATGATGTTTTCAGTTAAAAAACCAGAATTTTGAGTGAAGAGGCTGCTCTGAAAAAGGGTACTAATGCTTTAACCAAACATGTTTGGGGTCCATTTGGAAGTGACAGTTTAACCCACCCCAACTAACTGCAATTTCAGTTCTGCTCATACCTGAGAAACACACATTTTTTGAGATTTTTTTTTTGTATTGTTGTATTTTTTTTTTTAAACTTAAGATTTTATTTAAATGTCTAATGGAAGATAAAGACTTACCTTCCCCAGGCTAACGCTTAAAGAATCTCAGTTAACTCAAACAATGTCAGAGGGAATGGATGTGATAAGAGAATCTTACATTACATCTAACAAAAAAGTAAACAAACATGCAAGTAATAAAAATGGACAGTTGAGTCAATAAGAAGCAATCTTCATACTGTGTTAAGTCAGTGACAAAACCCCTCCTGTTTTAAAAAACTCAGTAACCACAGTGCTTAACTTATTTCATTCCAAGATAAAATGTCCTAGTGTTCCCAGCCATGGAATAAGTGCATTTGACCTACTTAAAATAAGCTGCACATTCAACATAAACCTCTCAAAAAAAAAAAAAAAAATCCAGTTCTGATTTAATGAAACCCTCTCAGCACTCGCTGAATTTGAGGCTTTTTTTTTTTTTCCATGATTAATTTTAATGGGTGCCAGAGTACAAAGAAAATAAATCTCAATCATCAATGGGCTTGAGTAGTATGGAAAATAAAGTATTCAGAATTCTTCCTGCCATGTCTTAAAAGCCATTCATGTTGGAGAACAAACAGGAAACAGGCACAAGGCAAGGACAAAGCCCCCACACCCCCCCTGCCAATGCCCCAAGGACATGAGACATGACAGTAACCAAATCTCTGTCAGCTCAAGGCCCTTCCAGAGAGGAACCAAGGGAATTTTTCAAAGGACTCAAATTAATGAGTCTTAACACATTTGCCTTGAGGGAATTCGGTTATTGCTTACAAAAGCAGAGGCCTTCTTGCAATTTTAATTTTTTCCCCCTCCTTTCAACAACATATGGATTCATTTCAGCAATACCTTTTTAATTACCAAAAAAAGACAGAGATACCATTTTTAAAGCAGGCATGATTAGGCAGTGAAGGAGAGAGCAGGGGATCTGGAGCTCATTAATCCTTGTGGAAGAATCCCATTAATTTTTCAGTGCACACTTGGAAGCAGAGAACTGCCAAAGTGAGCACTGAAAATTCCCTGTGCAATAGGGAGGTTCAAATTCCACACCTGCCTAGAGCCCAGCTTACCCCAAGAACTGAGGCAACTCTATTAATCTGAGCTAAAAATCCCTGAATCCTGATTTTTTTTTTTGTCACTGAAAGGGGGGTGGAAAGGGAAAAAATCAATTATTTCAGTTTGGAATTGGGTTTGTTTGGGGAACACAGAGAACTCCAAGTCCCAGTGCTGTGTCAGCAGCAAAGCAATGAGGGGACATCCAGGCTCTCCATCCTCTCCCAGCACCTTGTGGGTGTTTATCCTTTGTTCCCATTTGGATCTGCTGCTTTGTGGGGTCAGCTCCCACTTTAGGGTTTTGCTGAAGGCAATTCCAAGGGCAGATCAGGGAATATTGGGGGGATACAGGTGATCCTTACACAGCCCTGTGTGATTTACTACACCTGGGAGTGTCACATCCACAACTGATGTTCTGGATCCCACAAATCCATTCCTTTGTTCCCATTATCAGGAAACCAGCCAGCCCTGCACCCCAAAACAGTTCACAGGAATTAAAAGCATTATTGCACTGCCAAATAAACCAGAACTCCACTGACATACAGAGTGTGCCCCTTGCTAGCTAAAGAAAGACTTATGAAATATCAGCACATAAAAGATTTTAAAGACAATTAAAAACTCAAACAATGCACATAATTTAAGGAATGTGAGAATCTTCTGTGTCTCCCTCCCTCACTTCAAGTTTAGCAGCTTTAACATTTAGTTTAAAATCTGGATATACCTTAAAGCTGTGCAAGGATTTAAATTTACCAGAACTTCCTGTGGTTCATTTTTCTTTAAATTACTCTTTTAAAACTTGGGTGTCCTGCAACAATTTATTTTTCTTTTAGGTTTGGGTTGGTTTTTTTTTTCTTCCACAGGTATAAGTTATGTTCCTTGCTGAGTAACATCAAAGGAGCCTAAAAAATTCCTGCCTATCCAAGCCCCATTTGCTGACAACACAGTATGAAGATGAAACAACCAGAGGTCACTTAACTGCATTGTGGTTAAATACTATATAGAGTACGTGGGTTGGTATCAAAGTTTCACAGTAAGTGACCCAATTTTTTAAAAAACCAATCCTTCAGGATGTTTTTTTTTCTCCCTTTTTCTTTTCAAGTTTAAGATTATATAAAGCAGATTGTCTGACACCACCTCAAGATTTGAGTATCAAGTACACATCTGAAGGAGTGGTATCTTAAACCAAGCCTTGAAGAACTCAGATTTCACTGGGATTCTGCTTTTCCAACAGCTGGAAATCACTGATTTGTCTCCTTGCACCACAGCAGTGCTCAAAGCAGAGGCAATGAGCACCAGTTCACCCCAGAGATGATGATCCCAGTTTATCTGCTCACACAGAGCAGCCCCCAGGTCTGTACACACAAGGCCTCACCCCAAGCAGAGCCCACAGCCTGAATCCTCAGGATTCCATCCCTCCCTCCCCCAGGCTGCCCCATCCTCACTGCCCTTCTCCACAAACTCAGACTTTCCCCACCTCCATGGATAAAGCCTTGAATTTGGACTGCTGTGCTCTCCCATCAACAATTCAGTTGTATCCCCCAGTGAAATCACTCGTTGTCCAAGACTTGGTTCTTTCTTAAGGTAAAATAAAACTACAACTACACACTTTTTTGCCCATGATGTCGTGAAAATGCATGTTGACAGCCTGGTCCACTGATTGTTCGTCCTCGAAAGTAATAAATCCAAAACCTAGCCAACGACGAAGAGTGAATCAAGGTAGCAGGGTGTTGTGACACAAAACAGGATGATGAACAGTATTAGGGGCAGACCAAGGGTTCAAGCAGGGGTTTCAGATAACGACACTTGTGTTCAATTGGCAAAAACTCTGAGGAAATTGCAATGGATACTTCCTGTGGAGAGGCTTTAGTGCCTCGTCTCGATTGCGCGCATGCAGCTTCGAACTGAGCTCGTTAACCGGCTTTTAATTTGATTTTATTCCTCATCCACCTACCAGGAAATGGAAAAAAACTGCTAAAATCAAAATATTTGTGGGACAGCAGATTGAAGTCAAGCAACTTTGCTGCTCCTCCCTTTGATTCAGCCTAATTTCCCAAGGAAAATCTGTCATATATCCCTGTTCCCCAAAGCTGCAAAGCAACTTCCTCCCAATCCCTTAGCCCAGCTTCCAGTTAGGGAATATTTTCCATAGAAAAGAAAGTTAGTTTTGAAATGTAGCTGTTAAAGCATGAGAAATTTTACCACTCCATGGATGAATGAGAAGCTTCAGAAACTAACAACCTACATCAGAGGTTCTCAAGTTTCCCACACCTTGGAGAAAAAGCACAGAACAGGTGTTACTCCTTCCCAACAAGGCAGATGCTCACACAGAACGTGGTGTTGCTGCCACGTCCTGAATCGTTGATTTCCATTTGAAAAATCCACACAACTTCCCAATGGGTGGCTCATTCCCTTCCACCTGACCACAGGCAGCTGGATCCAGCAGCTTTTGATGCTTGGAGAGAAAACTCTGAGAAAGAAAGGAGGCAAAGCTCCCCTTTTGGAGGTCACTCTGAGAACCACTGCAGTAGGTTGTAGCTGCTGACACAGCCGAGAGAGTGGCAAAATCGTGGTTAATCCCCCAGGACAAGGCGGCTGCTTCATGCCATCACCCACTGGCTGCTGGTGGGGACAACCCAGGGCAGGGAGGGACACATGCAGTACAGGAATTGTGCCATTCTTTGGATTAGCTACAGAGAGGGGGGAAAGGGGGGAGAGCAATAAAAATTAGAAAAAGAAACCCGAGGTGCGGCGTGGGAAGCGTTTATGGAACATGGATGCGGTTCTGCTTTTCTGAAACCCAAGATTTCCCCCTTGGTTTGCGTTTTGCTTTGCAGCTAGTGCTGACAGCAGCCAAATCTTGCTCTAAAGCGTTACAGAATACAGATCTAGCACAGGAATGTCTCTCCACGCTTATCCAACTGTGTTGGGTAAGCCCAAAGAGGCCTAGTGTAGAGAAAGTTTATATATATATATATATATAAAAATACACAAAGATACAGGCCAAAATAGATTCCAGCAGGTCAAATTCTGCTGTCAGCAACAAGAGCAAAAGACATCACTAAAATAAACTGAAAATAAAAAGGAAAAAACTTGGCATTTCCCACACACAAGAGACTGGCAGTATAAACGAAGTTTTGTGGAGCTGTGATGAAAGCAGCCTCGAAGTTGAGAGCAGCATTTCATCACAATATATTTGTCTGAGTTAACCAGAAATCCGAGTGTTGGAGCCAAAGGAAAAGGGTTTGTATTTAAATCATGTTTAGTATTCCAGCCTTTGTCTAAAAAGAGATGGAGAGGAAAAACAATGGATTCCATCTGGATGTGAAGGTTGTTGTTAAATTTGATTTCAAAGCTAAAGGAGGGTAATAGATTGTGGGATGGGGTTGGAGGGGTGAAACAGGGAGGGCAAGAGGTCATTGAGAAAAGTAATAAATAAATTTTTAAAAGGGGATTTGAAAGGGTCAGACAGCACAAGATAAACAAGAGCACAGAAATCAGAGTAGCACAGCAAAACTCCAAGGTGAAGCTTTAAGCAGAAGTGATGAAATCCACCACCTGCAGCTTCAGTTTTTGAAGGTCAGGACTCTGCTAAAGGCTGGAGAAATGAACTGCACCCAGCAGGAATCCAAGAGGAGCAGAGCAGAGTGACAGAGCTGCTCTGCAGCCAAGAGAGGAGGAGAACAGACAGAGCAAGAACCTGGAAATCCCTTCCCAGCTGCTGGAACCAGGAGAAGCTGAGAGGGCACCAAAGCCCCTTTGGTTCCTTCAGAGATGTGCCATGGCTGCTGTGCTTGGGCTGTGGGAAGAGTCTGGATGAGGCAGAGCTGGCAGGACTGGGAGGAAGCAAAGATCCTGTGGATACCTGACCCCAGGGAGCTCCTCAAGGACATCACCTGAGAATTTGGTGCCTCCTGAGGAGCTGGAGGTAAATGGATGCTACAGGGATTAGAACAGGGATCATGTTCCCTCCTCTTACCAGTAATGTGCACTCCCACAGGAAGGGTGCTAAAGTGAATGGGAAAAGGCAAAATTCAGAAAAGTCTGAGGAGAGATGGCACTGAACTGGCCTCTGGAATTTGATCTAATTATTAAAAGGATAGGGGGACAGAACAGCAAGAGAACACAAAGAGAAGGCAAGAGAAAATGTGTTCTGGGATGCACAAGCAGGAGTACCCAATACAAACTCAAGGAATTTTTCCTAGCACCCCCAGGGACTGCCAGGGCCATTCTGGGAGATGTGTTAGTCAGCACACTAAAAAAAGCCTGGAACAGCACAGAAACAAAAGGCAGAGAGAGAGAGGATTCAAGAAGTGCTTAAGAAGTCTGATGAATTAGGGGAGGAAGTTTTCTGTGGGTGCAGACAAGACCTTTCCCCCACCTGGCACTTGTGCTCTGCACCCCAAGCCCTCCTTTGCCTGTGCTGTTTTTAGTAGAGCTTGAAGCAGAGAAGCCATTAATTGAGGCAGCATTAATCCAGACCAGGCATGATGTTTAAGTACCTTTTGCACAGAGGCTGCAAGGCTGGGATTAAATATTGCAAAGATAGAGATGATACAATAATTACTGAAATATTTCAGAACTTCAGCCCTAAATTCCATTTGAATGCCTTTGTCTCCTCTATCCAAAACCAGCTGCTCTAAAGCATTGAAACAGATGAATTTATGTGCTGCTTAAATCAAAGGGATCTGCTGGAAGAAGATTAGGATAGCTAAAGCAAGAAAATAAAAAAAACAAATATATTGAAACTTCGTTTACACTCCAATAAAAGACAAAGCCCGTCCCTCCTCTGACTGCGGAACTGGCCTGTACCTCTGTGATAAATTATCACCTAGAGAGAAGAAATCTAAAGAGATATCGTTAATCACAGTCAAACAATTCACAGAGAGAAAAGAAACAAAAAAAAGAACTTACTTAACATTACCATACTTTACTATGAAACACTTAAATATGTCACTAAGGATGTATGTCTAAATTAAAAATAAAACTAAGACTTAACAGCTTAATAAATATGAAGTGAAGGATATATTTCTTAATAATGAGGCAGAAGAGAAATGAAAAGTTCAGATGGCAAACTATTCTCTAGCATGTTCAACATGCTACAGGGTGGGAGCACAGCTAAGCTTCATGTGCCAAAATATTGCCTCTTCCTTGGCAAACAAATGGTGGATGCAAAGGGAGGTGGGTGACATGGAATTGCTTCATATTTTGACCAAAGGTTCCCAGCTTGATTCAATATCTAATGAATCTTTCAGATTTTTGGGGTTTTTTATTCTCCTCCCCTCTTATCTGGTATACAGGGATTGTATATCCCAATTAAAAATATACATATATATATTTCAGAATTATTTTGTGATGTTTCAGAAGAGTTTTTTCCTTGAATTTGAGGTGAAGCCATTTAACCAAAACAAAAAGCAGGTGATGGATGGATTCTGTCCTGTCTCGTGCTCTGGCTGGAGCACCCACATGCACTTACAGACCCAACGTACCTTTCATGTGGAACAGGAGGAAAATCTGATTTTTCCCCCCTCAAAAGTACCTTAAGCCACAGGAGTGGCTTGAGAATCAAATTTCATTCAACTCTAAAAAAAACCCCAACCCATCAATGAGCATGAAACATCTGAGTTGAAATGCACAGACCCAAGTGAAGCTGGAGATGAAGAGTCTAAACTTGAAGTGATGTTTGCCCAGTGAATTATTCTTTTTCCTGAGGCAACATAGGAGGAAAAAAAAAAAAAAAAATCTACCTTTTCTGATGGTGTGAAATAGTTTGCCATCTGACTATAGGAGAGTATGAAGAAATTTCAAGGACAAACTAGATCAGCCTTTACCTCGGGGCCTCTGTTTCTCTGCGTCATAGATCATTACAACTTCAGTGACCTGGAAGAGAGAAGGGAAATTCTACTCCCTGTGCTCCAAGGGGAGGGATGGAACAGTCACCACCAGCTGGTTCCTGCTCTCTACCCACAAAGCACAAGCCAAGTGCAGCCATCATCCCAGCAACAGCACAAAAATAGGGAATGTTGCTCTTCCTGGGAGTTTAGAAAGCCTGAACTCATCTCTATTGTCTCATCATACTTGACATTTTAATTTAACATTGAGCTTTTGCACTGTTTGTACCCATTCTATGGCCTATTACACACCCCAAAGGTTTGTTTTCCAACAGCTCATCAGTGTTGCTTTTTAAAACATGATTTTCCCCATTTTTAACCATTTTCACTTTTGCCATGAAAAGCAGCTTGAGCTGCAGGCACCTCCAGGAACATGCAGGGCTCCTCTAATTGAATTACTGGAGCACCAGTTAAACCAATGCTTTAAACAGCTTTACAAAACCCCTCTAAGTTCTGGATGAGCAGTATCAGTGTGATTTTAACCTAAAAAAAGAAAAAAATGGAAATTGCAAGCTGTTCAAAGGCTTCAGGATTATTCTTCTCAGAATGAGCACCACAGTGAGCTACAATTTAAACAAAAGCTGAGGTGGAATGTTTATGTCAACATTAAAACAGCTGAAGGGAACTGCTCTGAAATCTCTCAGATGCAGAGAAGTGGTCACAAAATGGGTGTGATTTTGTAAAATTGCATCTTCAAGATATTTTTACTCATGAGTAAAAATGAGTTTAAAGTCTGACACAATTCCATCTTTACTTACAGCTAGAAAATATTTGGGTTTGAGCTGCTGCACTCACTTGGGCACATCCTATTGAGGGATGCAGGTGGGGATAATGTCCCCAATCAGTGCCACATTTGTCCCTCCCCTGCTCCATTTGGGTCCTCTTCACCCTGGCCTCAATAACCCAGCAATTACCAGGGCTGAAAGATCAGTGCCTGCCTTGGGCTCTTCACTCTGGTGGCCACAAAACATTTGTGAGACTCCACTGCTCCAAAGGGACTGGTTACAACTCCAGGAAGATTTTCTGATTTCTATACTATGAGTAAAGTGCTACTACTTACTTTTAAGGGCACTTACAGTTGTGGCTGTTGCCTTCTACACCTGCAGGACATACCCTGTATCTCCCCAGCATCCAGGGCACAGCTGGAAAGCCAAGTCTGTGAGGAAGAGCCTTTTGAAACTACATCCCACAGCTGTGGAACGTGCTCCCTGTTTTTATTATTAGTCTACTGCAGCCTTTCAAGCTAAAGAAACAGTTGTTAGCTATTGTTTTTTTGTGGTTTTAAATGAATTATCTTAATGGAATTTTAAATACTGATTTAACTTGATAAACTTAATTATCTTCTCAATAAATCCTTTGTTGTCACTAAGAAATGTCAGAAAAAGGTTATTGATCAAAAACTACACTAAATGCTAATTAAGTTCATTTTTACCAGCACAGTCCTGAATTTAACTCACACAATCTTTAACTTCCTCAAACTTATTCACAGCTGAATTATTTAATTCAGTAGTTTATCATATGCCCCCACTTCCTTGAGGGCAGTGAGAGCTGGGATAAATGGGAATTAAAACTAAATAAAAATTAAATTAAAAAAATAGAGAAAATACAGTTATTTCAGTCCAAGGTTACAAAGTGAATTAAAAAGGTGCATGAGGAGCAGTTTGTCTCAGAATGGAGGTTCTAGGGACATCAGAACTGAGATTCCAGATGGTCTGAAAGCAGCTACTGCTCCCCAAACAATGGCAGGAGACCCAAATTTAACCTGTCTGTACACAAAATCAAATACCAGGATCTTAAAATCCAGCCCATTGAGAGACTCACTGTTCCCAAAAAATAATCAGCAGACATTTTTAATTGCCCAGCTGAAAGTTATCAAGAGAAAGGGGATTGGGGATGGAAATAATAATAAAAAGAATCATTCTTAAGGCACCTCAGGAGTTTTTGGAAGAAGGGACAGAACAATGCATCAGGTAGACTTAAACATGAGGAGACAGAAGCAGCAAAGTGAATTCCACATGAGCAGCAGGTTCTGCCAAGGGACATTTCCAGATGATGAATGTTCACTATTCTCACAAAATGCTTCAGCAATTTGTCCAAATTCCCCCCAAATTTGACAGAGGAGGCAGCAGGGAGGGGAGGCACCTTCCCCCCAGGACTCACCACTCCGAACTTCTTGAAGTATTCCCTGAGCTCTGTCTCGCCACAGTTGTGAGGAATCCCACCAACAAAAATTTTATTGGATTTATTGTTATCGCTCCTGGATCCTTTCTGCTAAATCAAGGAGGAGAAAATTCAGTCAGAAGAACAATAAAGGTGGCTGCTGCTATCATTTTACACTGAGCCATGAACAATGGGCTCTGGCAGGCTGAGGGGAGAGCTCCAGCCTTGAAATCTCCCAGGCATGAAAGGGAAGCACGTTCTGAGCTCAGGGGTTCAGTGTCTCCTGTTCTTCACTGAACTCAGGACCTGAGTTCTGAGGCCTTTGACTCATTCTAAACTGAAATCTGGTGAAGCTGCAGGGTGTGGAGAGGGCTGGAACAGCATCAGCCCTGCCAGTGCTCTCAAATGTGAACAACTCCACTAAAAGCATCACTAAGAGCTTAGGAAACACCACACCCAGAGTGACACTGCTCTGCACAGAGCCTGCCCATGGAAATCTGAATTAAAGACACTTTTTAGAAATGAGATTTACACTTGAGTTCTGCCTTTAAAACATGGATATAACCCCAAGGAACTCCAGAGGACACACAGGGATCTCTCCTTACCCATCCTTCCTTCGGCCGTGTCCGCTCCGGCTGCATCCCCCGGGGTGTGCATGGCTTTGGGTCAATCTGGAAGAATTCCACTTTGGTCAGAATTCAGCAGAATTTTGTTTTAAAATTACATTTGTGGCAGCTGAACCCAGCCCTGCTGACATGCAGCTCCTCAGAGCTCAAACAACACAAGTTTAAGAGTTAAGAGTTAAGAGCTGCCTTATAATAAATCATTTAAACAACCAGGTTAACTCTGACACTCTGCAAATAAGGAGCCAGAATTTAAAGCAAATCTTTGAATCTGGTGAAGGAAAG
>JAHXMQ010012343.1:15777404-15789245 GCA_020466415.1 Ammodramus savannarum pratensis | reverse complement strand
GTCACCCTCCCAGGGTGTCACCGTCCCCGCCCCCTGACCTCGATGGCCCTCAGCAGGTTGTCGGCCGTGTCGTTGAGCCCCGGCACGATGTCACAGAACCTCTCCGTGTTGGCCGTCCACAGCACGATGACTTTGTCCACGCCGCTGCTCTCCTTGAAGTCTCGGATGTCCCTGCGGATCTGCTCCACCTGCGGCCGTGCAGGTGGTCACCGTGCAGCTCGGTGCCACCTCCCCCGCGTGTCCCCTGTCCCCTCCGTGCCCGCCGCGCCGCACCTGCTGGGCCATGGGGCCGCTCAGGACGTTGTCGGCCCGCTCCTCCTGGTTGGCGGCGATGAACTCGGGGATGTAGATGGACGGACGGGGCTTCATCTTCTCCATGTGCGGCCACAGCTGCTCCTGCAGCGGCCACTCCAGCACCTCGGCCCGCCGCATGGCCTCGGCCAGGTTCAGCGAGGAGATGTCCCAGCCTGGGGGACACGGGGTGACCCAGGCGCTCGGGGGGCCCCGCGCCGCCCCGGGGGTCCCCCCGCGCCCCACCTACCGTCGAACACGATGTCGTTGGGGTGCACCATGGGCAGCAGGTCCCGGAAGGGCACGTACACGTCACCCGAGGGGCCCGTGCCCAGGCACACGGTGGAGGCTTGCAGCAGGGAGCCGTAGTAGTTGGCTGTCTGGGGGGGGGCACGGGCGGGGGTGAGGGGCTGGGGGCGTTAGAGGGGCCCCTGCACCCCCAGAGTGAGGGGCTGGGGCTGCAGAGCCCCTCTGAGGGGCAGGGAGGGCGTTGGGGTGCAGGGAGGCTGAGCTGGGTGTCCCCAGCCCTGTGGGGTGACCCCAGGTCCCAGGACATCACTGGGGTCCTTCTGGGGACACCCCGGGGACGTGGCCCTTGTGGGGTCACACCGAGGACACCCCGGGGATGTGGCCCTTGGGGGGTCACACTGAGGACACCCATGGCACTGAGGTCACTCTGGGGACACCCCCTTCACTGGGGTCACACTGGGGACACACGTCTTGCAGGGACCCTGCTGGGGACACCCCCCTCACTGGGATCTCTCTGGGGACACCCACCTTGCAAGGGTGACACTGGGGACACCCACCTGGCTGGGATCAGGCTGGGGACATCCCCCTCCCTGGGGTATCTCTGGGGTCACCCACACCACTGGAGTGACACTGGGCACATCCCTCTCACTCAGCTCACACTGGGGACGCCCACCTCACTGGGATCTCTCTGGGGACACCCACGCTGCTGGAGTGGCACTGGGGACACCCTGAGGTCACCCTGGGGACACCCTGGGGTCACCCTGGGGACACCCGCGCCGCTGGGCACACCCACCTTGCGGCCCGTTTTGGTCATCCAGGACAGCCCCAGCCTGTTGGCCAGCACGGCCGCTGTCACGGTGGTGCCGTTGTTGCCCCCCCAGCCCACCAGCATCACCCCCAGGCGCGGCACCTGCCGGCCCGTGCGGAACGTGAAGCGGGTGGAGCACGGCCGCACCTGGGGACAGAGGGGACACGGAGAGGGCACAGCCGGGGGCGGCGGGCGCGGGCGGGGCCCCCCCGAGCCCCCCGGAGCCGCTGCCCACCTTGGTGACGCCGTTCTCCTTGCAGACGTGCACCGTGCTGTAGGTGTACTGGGCCTCGATGAAGTCCTTGCTGTAGGTGACGTCGGGGCTGTCCACGAGGAACGGCTCTGCCATTGTTCCTGGAGCTGCAATGGCAGGAAATGGGTGTCAGGGCCACCCCCGGCCCTCCGCCCTGCCGGGACGGGGCCGTGCCGCCCGTGGGGACCTTGGGGACCTTGGCTCGGTGCCGCGCGGGTGGCGGCGGCGCTGCCTCGGTCACTGCGGCCCCGTCCCACCCGTGTTGGGGACAGGGGGCTTTGGGGGGCACAGCCGCACCCCGGGAGCTCAGTTCGGTCATTGCGGCCCCGTGTTGGGCACAGCGGGGTTTGGGGGGCACAGCCGCACCCCAGGAGCGCACAGAGCGCCCAGAGGGGGGCACGGCAGCGACTGTCCCCTGTCCCCTGGCTGGGGGTGGCACAGCAGGACCAGGGATGCTCCCGGGGGACAGGGGTGTCCCTGCACGCCGTGGGGCTCTAGGGGTGCAGGGGACACTGTGGGGACAGCCCCGCACCCTGGGGCGGCGCACAGGGGACAGCAGGGGTGTCCCTGCTCCTGAGGGTGACAGAGCGCGCAGGGGACGTGGGGACAGAGGCTGTCCCGGCTCGCAGGCATGCGGAGAATTTGGTGACAGGGGCGGTCCCTACGCCCTGGGGTGACAGATGGGGCAGGGGACGTGGGGACCAGCGCTGTTCCCACTGCCAGGGCTGTCCCAGGGGACATCGCGACCGGGACTGCCCCGGGGTGGCAGAGGGGACGCGGGGACAGAGGCTGTCCCTGCACCCCGGGTGGCACCGGGGACGTGGGAACAAGGGCTGTGCCTCTCCCGGGGAAAGGGCGCTTGGGGACAGCGGCGTCCCTGGGGTGGCACAGGGGGACACCGAGAGCACGGCGGGACCCGGACCCGCAAACCCGAACGGCCCCGGGCTCAGTCCCGCCCCCGCGGGCACTCACCGGGCCGGGCCGCGCCGGGCGCGCAGGAGCCGGAGCCGGTGCCTGAGTCTGTATCGGTGCCGGTGCCCGGTGTCCGGTGCCAGCGGTTGTGCCCGGTGCCCGTTGTTCGGTGGCGGTACCCTGTGCCCGGTGTTCGGTGCCCAGCGCCGACAGCCGGTGTCCGGTGTTCAGTGCCCGGTGTTCAGTGCCCGGTGTTCAGTGTCCGATGTTCGATGCCCGATGTTCGGTGCCCGGTGTCGGTGCCCGGTGTCCGGTGCTGCCCCGCGGGGACGATGCGATCGCGCTGCGGCCGCCCCGGCTCCCGCCGCTTAATCGGCTCGGCGGCCCCGCCCCGGCCCCGCCCCCGCGCGGCCCCGCCCCCCGCACGTGCCCACCGGCACCGGCAGCCCCGGACCCCCCGGACCCCCCCGAGCCCCGGTCCCGGGGCACGTGCGGGGCTCCCCGGACCCCTTGGGCCGCTCGTACCGGGGGCGGGGGGCGGGAGGGGGAAGCGGCCGCTGACCCGGGAAGGGGAAGTGTGGCCGGGGCCGGTCCCGGGCCGGACCGGGGGTCCCGCCGCCGCCTTCCGGCCATTGAGAGCCCCGGGCCGGCGGCTTCCTGCGCCCGGGACCCGCGGGCGCCTTCCCACGGCGCCGCTCCCACGGGGCTGCCAGCCTGGCACGGGCACCGGCACCGACACCGGCACCGGCACCGGCACCGGCACCGGCACCGTGCCGCCGCTGTTATCCCGTTCGCTGCTGCCCCCGGCGTGGGCACCCCGAAAGTCCCGGCCGGCCGGAGCCCCGGCACCGGAGCCCCCGAACCGGACCCCGTTAGCCCCGTTAGCGCCGGGGCTCCACTCGCCGCCGAGCCCCGGCCGCCCCCAGCGCCCAGCCCGGGGGCACCGAGCCCGTGTGGGGCCGCAGCCCCGGCGGGCCCGGGCACAGAACGGGGTCGTGGCCGCCCCCCCGCTGGCGGCCCTGGGGTCCCGCTGCCTTTCAATGGCCCGCCCCGCTTCAAAGGGGCCCCGGAGCCGCAGCAACGCCCCGGCCCCCTCCCCACCCCGCTCCCCGCAGACACGGCGAGGACAGCTCGGCCCTCCTCCGCCACCCACCCCGCTCCTCGGGGCTCGCTGCCACCGCCACCCGGCCTCCGGCACGCAGCGGGACGGGACCCACCGGGACCGAGCCCGGAGGGCACCTGCGGCCGGGCGGCCGCGGGGAGAGGCGGCGGTGGAGGGCACGGCGGTGCCGGGGGGCCGCGTCCGGCCCCTCGGCCATGGAGGAACAATGATCCCTTGGTGCCGGGCTGGAGGACAAAACGAGCCCCGCGCTGGAATGCCAGTGCCTCAGCAAATTATTGAAACAAAAATAACATTTCTTTGTACAATAATCCTGGGGCGGGGAGGGTCCGGGCAGCGCTGCCAGGGGCCCAGAACTGGTATTTTTCCACTGCTTTCCTCTTTTTTTTTTTTTTTTCCCTTATTTTTTTCCTTTTTTTTTTTTTTCGCCCCCCTCCCATAACTCCCACCATTGTTCCTTCCCCCACTCCCTTCCCACTCCTCCCACGCTCGGCACCGCATGAGCGGGGCTCCCTTGTTCCCGCTCGCCCATCGCGTCCATGGGCCGGGAGCCCGGGCCGGCCGCCCAGCGCCTTCGCTCCCCAGCTGCCGGGGCTGGCCGGGGGCCAGCGGAGCCGCCGCGGAGCCATAGCGACCGGCCCGGCTGCCGCAGCAACGGAGCCCACCCCCCGCTCCCCGCGGAGCCCCCGCCCCAGCCCCGGGATGGGCTCCAGGCCCCGCAGCCCCCCCGGGGATCCCGCACTTCATTCTGAGCAGGTTCAGGGGCTGCTCCCGCCGCAGCCGGAGATGCTGCGAGCGCTGGATGGGCTCGGTTGGGGGGTCCTGCCTCTGTCCCCCTCCCCAAAACAGGTCGAGGCCGACCCCGCCGAGCCCGGGTTTGTGCCTTGCAGCAGCCTCAGCGCTCCCTTGCCACGTTTTGCTTCCTCCACAGTTGGGTTTTTTCCCCTCGTGTAACACAATCCCGAGCCCTGGCCCTTCATTATATCCCCGCTGGCAGCTCCTCATCCTCCTCCCTCTCGCTGTGCCATCGCCCAAGGTCGGACCCGCGCCCGCGAGGGGGGAGCAGGGGCTGAATTTGGGGGTCGTGCCCAGCAGCTGCTCCGGGAGAGGGACCGGCGCCATCGGACCGTGGCGAGGACAAATTATTCCAATGAGCTTCCTCCTGTAAACGAGCCACGAGCGCTGAAAGGTGCCCAGGGGAAAAAACCCACGGGGGAAAAATCCACAGGGGAAAAAACCCATGGGGAAAATAAAAACCACAAGGGAAAAAACCCACAGTGCTGTTTAGGGTTTCCAGCACCCCTAAAACCCGGCAGGGCCTTCCCAGGGCTGCGTGACCCCGGATTAGGGGCAGTTTGTGCACGGTGCGATGCAAGGTGACTTTTCCCGAGTGTGACCCGGGTTATCGGTGAGTTATCAGAGGCCAGGCTCCTCCCGAACCGCGGCCGGGCGGGTTTTGCCGTGCTGGAGGGCGCGGGGATGCTCCCGGTGCGGCGGGGCCGCTCCCGGTGCCGGCGGGGCCGATAAGGAGGCGGCGGCGGCGGCGGGAGCCCGGCTGGCTCTGGCACGGCCAACGCAGCCAGTAAATTTCCACTGGGGCAGCTCCGAGTTAATGAGCTCAATGCGTGACCCCGGGCAGCAGGAGCTGCCAGCGGCCGGGAGGAATTCCCCAGGAAGGCTGGGAGGGGATGGGGACCCTTCCTGTGCGGGCACCGCCGGCCCCGGAGCCGCTCGGAGGGTGAAGGGGCCGGGGAGCAGAGCCTGGCTCAGGAGCCACGTCTGAAACTCAAACTGGAGGATTTGGGGATTTGCTGAGCCTGGGCTCGGCTCTTGCTCCGTGGCCGAGTCCCACCGGTGTCTCCTCGTGTTGCTGCAAGGACAAGGACACCTTTAACAAATAAACCGAGACTCTGTAAAGCGTTATTTGACCGCTGGATGATTGTCACCTTCTCCACCTGTGCTGTTTTGGAGGGACAGCCCCAATCCAGCAGTGAACACAAGGTTTGGGCACAGGAGTGCAGGGCCAGCAGCACCTCCAGCCCCGGGTTTGTGCTCCAGGGCGGAGGCAGCACCAGCACAGCCCTGTCCCAAAGCCGCTGCACTCCTGAGGGGCTCCATCCTTGGTTTCACTGTGGCAGCTCCATCCAGCCCCGGGGATCTGCTGAGGGCAGGGCCGGGGCAATCAATGCACGGTGACAGCGGGGCAGGGGACACTCGTGGCACGGCCCAGGTGCCCTTGGCATCCCCCGGGCTGTTCTGGGGTGATCCAGCCAGGTGGGACAGGGTGGGACAAGGTGGGAGCTCCAGCAGGGTCCGTGCCAGGCCGTTCCCACCTCCTGCATCCCTCGGTGCATCCCTGAGCTCCAGGCCTCTCCAGGCTGCCCCAGCACCATCCAGAGCCTCTCCCAGCAGCTTTTCCGGGCTGTTCTGGGGTGATCCAGCCAGGTGGGATGGGGTGGGAGCTCCAGCGGGGTCTGTGCCAGGCTGCTCCCACCTCCTGCTCCTGCAGCAGCCCGGGATGAGCCTCACTCACTCCTGCATCCCTCGGTGCATCCCGAGCATCCCTGAGCTCCAGGGCCCATCCAGAGCCTCTCCCAGCAGCTTTTCCTCCAGAACCCCGCGGGTGCTGCAGTGGGAAGCCCCAGCCGTGCCAGGGCTGCAGGCCCAGCCCCGCTCCGGGCTCCTCTTCCCTCTCCTTTCTCACCTACTCCCTGCTCTGACACCCCAGCTCGCTCAATGACCCGGTTCCTTCCCGTTTCCTGCTTCCAAGCTCCACGCCAGCCATTTATCACCTTTCCCTTTTTTGAGTTTTCCTTGCAGGGAGAAGCACTGAAAAGAAATCCACAACCTTATTGTCTGCTTGTTTTCCAATACAGTGAATTTATTATATGTTGCAAAATCAGCATTCAGCTTTTTTAGTGTACAAAAAAAGGACACTAGCTCTTAAGAAAAAAGATTAGGAAAGCTGAAGACTATGCTGCCTTGAAATTGTAACATTTTGGCAAAGTGAAAAGCTCTTTTGTAAACTCCAACTCCATGGCTCAATATAGTTTTTATCCACAGTACAATATTACAAAGTAAAACACAGTATCAATAAGTTAAGATCATACTTAAATCACCTAGAACTGGTTTCTATTAACCCAAAAAGCACAAAATTTTGCCTAAGCTTCGTTGCCTCTAAAAAGAAAAAAAAAAACCAAAAAAAAAAAAGAAAAAAAAAAGGCAGATTCGACTACAATTCTTTAACACAGTCCAAAAGAAAAGTGAAGCAGGAAGTTGGTGGATGCTAATTGGGTCTCACAGTTTGGATAATTAATTAAATATTTTCAGGGTTTTTTTTTAATATTCAAATTTTTTTAGAAGTTCCAGAATATACATGTAAATGTACACAATACATCTTTGTATACAACTCTGTTTGCAAAAATATCTTATAGCAGATGTATAAAGATTGAGATCCATCTCTATCCCCCCCTCCCCAAGCAACAACAACAACAAAAAAAAACAAACCCCCTCCTCTCAAAACACGAAGAAGGATCAGGAGAAGTTTCCATGGAAGAATTTACTCGTCCTGGCTCTGCGGCTGCCGCCTCTTCTGCCATCCCCAGTTCCGCCTCCTCCGCGGTGGGAGCGAAGCCCCCCGGCCCCGGCGCTGGGCAAATTCCCCTTTTCCACCCCAAACCCGCGGCGTGGGGCGGTGCTGGCTGTGCAGTGCCAGCCCCAGAGCGGGGTTTGGGGATTGGGGAGGGTTTGGGACGTGCCGGGGGCTCCCCATCCCCTCCCAGAGCCCCGGGACCCCCACGATTCCCAACAGGGACCCCAGAGCTCCAAGGTTCCCACCAAAGCTCCTGCCCCACAGCTCCCAGTGATTCCAGGAGCACCCGAGCAGGAGGAGCTGCCCCAGAGCTCCCCAATCTCCAGCTCTGATGGGAGCAGAGCGTTCCTGACCCCCAAATTTGCCACCAGGAACGGCCTGGGGGGTCCTGGGGTGCTCCCCCTGTGCTCCTCGGGCACAAAGAGACTTTGCCACCCCCTTTTTCTCCATTGGAAGAGTGGTGGCATTCCACGTCCCTCTGGCTGTCACCTCTGCCGTGGAGAAGGGGATGGCAAAGCCCCGCTGAGCGCTGGAGGCACAGGGAGAGACCTCAGGATAAAGTGACAAAACAAAAGCAGTGGCCCTGGCTGTGTGACAACAATGAAATTATAATATAATAATAATAATAATATTAATAATAATTAGCCCTGGCTGTGTGAAATTATAATATAATAATTAGTTAATTTTATCTCCTATTTTTAATACAGCAGATGGACCCACTTGTCGTTTGGGGCAAGGAAAAAAAAAAAAAAAAAAACCAAAAAACCCCAAAACTTCAAAATAACTCCTTGTTGTAAGAAGTGTTTCCCTCCTTAACTCTGCCATTCCTCTCCTTGGAAGGGTGAAAGGCTCCTCAGTGCCACCTCCAAGGGAAGGAGACTCCACAGGGAAGGAATCCTTCACTTTGAGATAAACAGAAGCGGGAGAAGTCAAATCCCACAGGCTGGCAGGATTAGAAAGGGGAGAGGGGAGAGAAAGAAAGGAACAGCAGAGTTAAAGGACACCCTTGTGCTTTCTGGAGTGTTTCTCACACCCTGGCCATACTCTGAAACGCTCCCTTCAATCCAAAGTAAAGAATTCAGTAACAAAATGAGGAAGCAGGGCTGCAGGGAGAAGCTGGCGGAGCTGAAGCGCACCAGGGGAAGGGATCCGCGTGGGAAAGCAGCACCTTGCTGCTCCCACAAGGATTTGCTGCTGCCTTGCAAAGACACACAGACACACACAAAACACCCCAGGAGAAAGCAGAGCACCCCCCAACCCTCCTGCCATGGACCAAAGTCACTGCTCTGGGTGACTCCTGGGTCACTGGGAGTAATACTGCAAGGAAAGGGTCCCAAGCACTCGGCCTAAAAGGAAAAGGGAGGCACGGTTTTAGAAAAAAGATGCTTTTTTCTCAGATACAAAAATAGACCATAGTCTCATTAGCAGTTAATAAAATTGGCTGCCTTGGTAGAAAATTAGAAAAGTCAAAGCCAGACAGGTCTCCATCTTCCCAGCACTGGTGGCTGGAGGGGAACTGGGCAGACTGGGCAGGAGGTTTGCACCCAAACGCACAAAGCAGAGAACAAAAAAAGGGGGTTTGGGGTTTGGTTTTTTCCTTTTTTTGGGATCCACCTCTGCCCTGGGCAAGGTGCTGAGCCCCAGGGGACGCCCGGTGCTGCCACCACCCCTGCCCACCCCAGGATGCCAATGACAAAGCAGGGCCAGACAAGCAGAGCTCAGGGAACGTGGTGTATTTCCGCGCAGCCGGGAGCACACAGCTCTCATTCCACACAGTCCTAGCAGCAATTCCAGTTCCTCACCATTTGTAGGACAATTTGTAACCCACGTGGAGCTGGGCAATTACAACTTCATGCCAAACTTTTTTAATCCATGAAAACTACAGATTCTTAACCTTTGGGAGCTTCGGTCACTTTAGGCAAGTTTTCCCTTAAGTGTCAAACGCTGGCTTCAAATAAGCAGAATTTTTTTTTTTTGCTTGCTTTTTTTTTGTTTGTTTGTTTGTTTCTTTTTTGTTATCCATTTGTTACATTCCAACATTCAGAGAGGCTTAAAAACTCGGGAGGAGCGTGCTGGACGTGGACATGACAGATCTGGCATCTTAAAGTCATCCCCAAGTTCTTCAACCACGAGGAATTAATGCTCGTCTCTGAAAGGGATTTTGGGTGTACAAAAGGGAACGTAACGTCCAGGCTGACTGGATTTTGGTTTGCCCTACCCAGTCCAGGGGTGAGTGGCAGCTAAAACTGCTGCTGGTCATACTCTGCTATCAGTTTTTTGATGTGGGCCAGTTTGTTGTGGAGGTATTCGCAGCGGTTCTTCTCTTGGCTGTAGTTGGGGTTTGTCTGCAAAACAAAACACAAAAAAATGGAAGTGCAGGGGTGGGAAAGGTTCTGGGCAAATCAAAGCTGAGCCTTGACAGCACAGAGCAGATGGTGGGATGGTTTTGGTTGGAGGGAATGCAAAGATTTCCTCATCCCATGGGCAGGGACACCCAAACCCATCCAACACCCACAGGGATCCAGGGGCAGCCACAGCTTCTCTGGGAATTCCATCCCAATCCCTCCCAGGGAAGAATTTCCTCCTGATATCCCACCTGAACCTCTCCTCTTTCAGCTTAAAACCATGGAAAGAAGCTTTTTTAGAACCCTATTATAATAATCCTGTTCTGACCAAACCCAGCCAAGAATAAATTCCCTTTTCAGCATTATCCATGCTCACAGGAAGGAGCACACCTGAGTCAGGCTCAGCCTAACTGGGCTCCAACAATCCCTCTGCCCCACCTCAGAGGCTCTGGGACAAAGATGAACTTCCAACATGCAGGGAATCTCTCCCAAGAGCTCCTAAATCCCTCAGGACAACAGGGCTCAGGACCACGTTCACTTATTTAAAAGAAAAAAAAACCCCAAATCCCCACTGGTGTGTGGACGCTTTGCATAAAAATACAGAAATTTTGTGTGCCCCAAAGTCCAAAAATGCTGCAGAGGCTGCTCCCAGCTGGGATCCTGTGCAACACAAACTGTTCCTTCCCTGGAGAGATAAAGGCCCTGGGTGAGCCCAGCATTGTGCCAGGGCCACGGCTCAGCGCTCCCAGCCAGGGGCACTCCCAGCTCCCCCCAAACCCTTTCTGGGCCGCTCCAGGGACGGGCTGGGGCTGAACAAAGATCTGCTGCAATTGCCTCACAGCCTGGGCTCGCTCTTGGCAAGGGCCCATCTCTTTCACTCACACCAGGGGCACCACCCAGAAGCTGCCTGTGGCCAAGGACAGTCCCTTACCTTTTTAATTTTCCGGTATTCCTGTAAAATTTGATCGTGGATGGTCTGAAAGAAATAAAGAGAGAGAGAAAAAAAAATTAGGGCATTATTTTCAGTTCTGCAGTAGGTGTTCACTGATGGCTCAATGTACACAATTCCTCCAAATTCCAACCAAAATCTGCTCCCTGCATGGCTCCCCTGGGCAGAACCAAAACAGCTCTGACTCCAGGGATATCCTGGAGCTGACACAGAAGGACAAAGCCTCATTTCCCACCTGTGACAAGCACCTGGATTCCAGGATAATTCACATTTCCAAAGCCCCAACTGCTCTTTTTTCCCCCCACCAAGATCCAAAAGCAATCCAGTGAGGAATTTTGCAAGGAGAAGGGCAGGAGGTTTGAGGGAGGAAGCTGTGCTTAGCACAATAGGTGCTCTGTAAAAATCTGTTTATTATCCTCGACGAGACTCACTCCTTCAAGCTAATGAATAGCTAAAACTCTTTAAAAATCACTCTGACAAGCCCAATAATGCTGCATTATTAAGATCAAAGATTGCAGAGCAACAGATGACCCCGTGCTAACTCCCCTTCCAGCCCCGATACGCTCCCATATGTGCAAATATGAGTTTTTCTGGCTGGGATACACTAATAGCTTCCAGCAGCTTTTGGCTAAGGACACCAATTGTCTCACTGAGGCCTTTCCTTGTCAACAAGTCCCATGATGTGGCTCCAGCCTGCAAAGGGAGCAGCGCAGAGCCGGGTTAGGAGCGCTCCCCAAAGCCGTGTGCACGTTCCTGGGCTGGAATCCGCAGCCCAGCAGAGCAGATCAGAGCCCAGGCAGCCCCCTCAGCTCCCTGCCCACCTTGTACTCCTCAGAGCCCTGCAGAAGCTGCTTCAGCTTGGCGTCCAGCTGGGTGAAGCGCCGGGTTATCCGCTCTATGCGGGCGTGCAGGTCCCGGTACTCGCTGTACTCCGCGTTGAAGTCGTTCTTGTAGCTCTGGCGCTGCTCCGACGAGGAGATGGCTGCGTACTTTCTGCAGGGGAAAAGGCTCTGGTCAATGGGGCTGGAGGGGGGACTGGACTGGGGGAGATTGGTTTGGGGGTGTTGGTTTGGGGGTGTTGGTTTTAGGAGGGATTGGTTTTAGGGGGGATTGGTTTTAGGGGATTCTCTCTGGGTTGTTGCAGTGCTGAGCACAAGATGATGAGCCTGGGAACAGAATCGTGGATAATTCAGGATCATAACATCATCTAAATCATCTAAATGGGGTTTTGGGAAGAAATGGGTTTTGAGGTCAATGGGTTTTGAGGAGGGGATTGGTTGTAGGGGGGAATTGGTTTTAGGGGATTCTCTCTGGGTTGCTGC
>JAHXMQ010012343.1:15752768-15774557 GCA_020466415.1 Ammodramus savannarum pratensis | reverse complement strand
AACTCCCACTTGTGGCAGGAGGTGCCCCTGCCCAGGCAGGTGGTGGAAGCAGAGAAGCTTTCAGGTCATTCCAACCCAAACTTTTTGTGATTTTCTGCTTCCCTACAGCTCCAGGGGAATGTGGGGAAGGACAGGACGAGGCTGGTGCTACCACAGAAGGAAAACATCCCAGCCCTGGCTGTCCAGGATCCAAGCAGGACTGACCACATCCTGTTTATGATTGCTCCCAGCCCAGCTCATTTTTGTTACCTCAGAACAGCAGCAGAACAAACCCCAGCTCCCAATAATTAACAAAAATCCAGGAATTACACAGCAAAGAGAAGCAGAAAAGGTGGTGGAGGAGGCTCAGCAATTTCCCAGGGATTTGGGTGTTTATAAGACAAAAAGAGAGAATGTGTGAGTGTCTCTCCAGAACCACTCCAGAGGCTCATGGGGAAGAGAAATAATGTGGAAAAACCACAAAATTCACAGAAAAAAACCAGGATTGACACAAAAGTGGAAGAATTCTCAGTTCTGCAGTGCCACACACCCACCAGCCCCACAGACTGTCCTTAGCTGAGCCACCAAAATGAATTTTGTCACTGCTGCAAAGCCTGTGGGGAAGGGACCAGCTCAATCCCAACACCCTGAGAAGCTCCCCCTTTCCAGGAATCCAGCAAAGGAGACTCCATTTCAGAATATTGTCCTTCTGGAGCCAAAACTGGAGGATTTTCATGCACCAAGGAGGAAGGGGAATGCAGAAAATAGCAACAGGGTGAAGGGAAATGCACAAAGGAATTTAACAGATATTCCCAGGGAAGTCCCAGGGCTCTGGGGAGCTGCAGCAAACAGCAGAAAAACATGGAAACAGCAGGAGAAGGAATGGATGGGATCAGCCAGGAAATATTCTGTGCTCTGACTGCTCAGAGAGCACAGACCTGGCTTGGGAACAGGGGCCTGATGGAAAATGTTGTCACCCCACCTCAGTGGAGATTCACTGCTGTGTCAGTCCCTGGATAAATAAATCCCCAGCCCCAGTGGGGTGTGAGGAAGCTTTCCCAGCCTGGAAGAGCTGGTTCTCCACTGCTCCAACAGCATTTATCACCAGCTTTATCTATCATTTCTTTTGTAGCCAGTTCTAAAAGCTTTTGTGAGTAACTTTTCATTAAAAACCCAAACAACAGTCATCACAAGAGCCAACACAAGCGCTGCACTGCTCTTCCCACTGCTCCCAGCCTTTCATCCCCACACATTATCCCAGCTTTTAATTTAGCCAGGAGAAACATGACACGCTCTCCAAACAGCAGGGAAGGTTAAACAGGAAAAACCTGATAGCCTGTGTGTGAGGAGAGAGAGGAAGCAGCTCTGGTGATCTGGAGGGATCACCAGTGCTGGCATTTGGGTCCCAGAGCAGCTGGGGTGGCCCAGGAGGTGCCCATTGAACCCTGGCACCACACCCAGCCCACAGCAGAGCCCCCACTCACCTGGCACCTGCTCCTGGGCAACACTAACTAAATCAGCGTTTTTTATTACTTCACAGTTCTGCTTCTCCTCTTTGCACTTCTCCTCGCCCTTCTTCTCCTTCCTGTCCTTCTCCTTGTCTTTGTGCTTTTTGGATTTTTTCTTGGATTTGACGTAGGAGCCGCAGTTGTGTTTGCTGCCCTGGGCACAGTCTGTGGGCAGGGGGTGGCTCAGTCTCTCGGGAGGCTCCGTGCTGCTCTCACAGTCTCTGCCGTTGTGGGCCGGGTCGTTGCTGACATCCGAGAGGGGGTCGTGGGGCCGGGGCAGCTCCAGGGCGGGCAGGGAGGAGCTGGAGCCCACGGGCTCCGGGGGCAGGGCAGGGGCGGGGGCAGCCAGGCCGTCCTTCCCGTTGGAGGAGCTCAGCTTCCCGTTCACCGTGGGCTGGCTTCGGTGGGCCAGGTGGGAGATCCTGGGCTTCTTGTTGGCCAGGGGGTCGATGAACTCCACAGGTAAGGGGCGTTTCTGCCAGGGAGAGGGGGGAAAAAAAGGAGAATTAAATCGCAGCAGTGGAGCTGGGTGCTGCCACTAGGTGGTGGTGCAATACAGGGGAGAAGGGAACATCCCAAGAAAAGGAGCTGATCCATCCCAAGCTGCTTCCCAGAGCCCACAGCTTGGTGGGACAGCCTAAAGAACCCCAGCAAAAACTCCTGACCTGCCCTGGTATCCACACAGAGCCCCAGCCCGCCCTCACTGCAGCTCCTTTCAAACCCAGCCCTGTGGAACACAAACCCTTCCCCATCCCACACAATCAGAGAGTGGAAATATCCCTGGAAGTGTCCAAAGCCAGGCTGGACAGAGCTTGGAGCACCCTGGGACACTGCAAGGTGTCCCTGCCATGGCAGGGGTGGCACTGGATCATCCTGGATCATCACCCTTCCAACCCAAACAATTCTGGGACAAACACATCTGTCCTGAGCACCCCAAAGTGAAGGATAAACGTGTGCTCAGCCCTCTGGAGCAGGGAGGGATCAGCAGTTCTGCATTTCACTCCCAGCTCTGTGGCCAAAGCTTCACCCCTTCCCCTTGTCGAGGCATTGCCCGCAGCAGGGCAGGAAGTGCCAAGGGCTCAGTTCTCAGAACCTCGGGCACCAGGGGACATCCAGGCAGCCACGTCACGTCACAGGGGCCAACGTGACCTGAGCAACCCTTCCTGAGCAGGGCTAGGGAGGGAAGTGGCTCCCAGCCGTGCCCAGGCTCGGAGGCAGCTGCTCCATGGACGGAGCCATCCATCAGGCTGAGCCCAGCCCTCACTGTGTGCCCACCTGGCACCTCTGGGGCTGCACCAGCTCCAGGCCAAGGATTATTCTGTGCCCAGAGCAAAACAAGCGATAGCTCTGGCTATTTCTCTTGGATAATCCATTATTTTCTTTCTGTCTCAGGCAGGATGGTGATGTGTTTGCCAATGGAAATGTTGTTCCGTGGCTGAGGTGCGGCTGTGTGGTGGCTGCCCCTAATTCCCTCTTTTTCACCTGGATTTTTCTCTCTCTTTGCTAACTCAGGGGTCTTGAGGACACTGCTCAGTGCCAGGAATTCCTTCCACCTGTCAGGGTAATTAAGGCAGAGCTGCTGGTTCTGCCACTGAGCTCAAGGGGCAAGGACAGCACGTCCGACCGGCTTGGCAACAGGAGGGGACACCTCCATCTGCAGGGCTCCCAACAGGTGACACAGCTCACAAACCTGCCAGGTTTTACAGCCTTTTCTCTAAAAACAACCAATGTCAGCTTCTCCAAACTCATCCCTCTGGTCAGGAGGGTTCTACACATCCATTTTCTAGAATTACCAGACCGATCTCCTTCACCTTCATTCCACAGCTGAACCTTCCCAAAATATTCTGCATTCCAGCCTACCAAATCCCAATCCCCTGCTGGCACTGCACCCATTAGAAACCATTTCTCTAAATAGAAACTACAGCCAGAGAGTATTAAAAAAGTGTCAGCTCACAGTGCTGTGGTTTGCTGTCTGACACGGCAGAATCATGCTGGAAACATTTCTATTCCACACTGGATGGGCTGGTGAAACGGGGACATTCTTAAATCCAACCCAACCAACCACCCAGAGTTTCAGCTGGGTCATTCTGAGAGATCAAAACCTCACCCTAAAGATCTCTGAATCTTTAAAATCCAGACAGCCAGAGAAACAAGATGATTTTTCAACCTTAAAAAACAACACAAGAGCAGGATCTCTGTGAGCTAACTTGAAGGTGATCATTCTCCATTCACCAGGAACATGCCCACAGCAGACAAGGGGAGGGTTTGCAATCAGCTACCTGGCAAACAAGTTACACAGTCCTTGCTCTCAAGCAGGGAATGCCTCCCTCTCAGTGCACATAACTCCTTTACCTGTTAATATTCTCTGCCACTAATCCTCGGTGCGTCTGTCCAGACAAGCAGGCATTACACATTCCATTGGCAGGAGAAGAATAAATACTCAACTTGTCTGGGCTGACCCACACTGGGAGAGGGGAAGGCAGAGCTCTGGGAAGGCAGAACGTTTCACAATGTCTCTGTGCTGGGAGATCCTGGGAGAAGTGGGGACAGGGCACACGTCAAACGTGGCTCCTATGTGTGGTTTATGGTCATGGAAAAAGCAGGCAAAATGTTCTTTTCACAGCTCCCTGCTCTGGCATCTCTGAGGCAGGAGCAGCCCAACCTGCCCCTGATCTGTCACAGCAATTAGGCTGCAAAAGGTCAGGGGTTTTAATAACTCAGCCGTGTTTGGGAGCTGCTTATTACAGCTTGGTTCCACTCAATTATTAGTAATGAGGAAAACACAAGCTCCTTCTCCCAGGAACTCCAGCAGGGATGGAGGCACTGCAAAAGGAATCCAGCCCTCAAAACTAAACCTGAGCCTGCCTGTCAGAGATCCTCCCCACAGGCCCTGCCTGAGCCACGGCCAGAGGAGAAACAGATGCTGAGCAGAGCCCGAGCGAGACTGCGAGTTAATAAAAGAGAAATAAAACCCCACGGTGATTACAGGGTGCAGACAGGCCCAGCAGGGCAGCAGGAGGGGGATCACCCACCTGGGGGGGAGAGCTGGAGCTCAGCGTGTCCTTCGGGGGGCTCAGGGATGGAGCTTCTCCCTGGAAGGCGCCGCTGTTCTGGGGCTGGCACAGCTTCCTGCAAAACACAACCAGGGCTGCTCACACACGGCCTGCAGGGCACTGCACACACACCTGGGCTCTGCTGCAGGGCTCCTCCAGCCTCTGATAAAATCTGGGAAGGATAAACTAATATGGGAAAACATCAATGACAAATCCGCCTTCTTGCTTTCCCGTGATTTTGTGGCTCCGATAAAATCCAGGGAGGATAAACTAATATGGGAAAACATCAATGACAAATCCTCCTTCTTGCTTTCCCGTGATTTTTGTGGCTCCTTGGCAATGGAAGGGACACCTCGGACCTCCCTGTTCAATTTGGAATTCCTTTTTCATTCCTTTTTCAACAATTTCACCTTTTTTCTCTTCAGCTGGTGATGTAAGAATTCAAACAAATTAATTCCAGCCTCAGAAACATAATTCGCATGGAGGCCAGTGAAAGTGGCACTGAATTTGGAGGTACAAAGGATATCAGATATTATTCCTGCTGATTGAAATACAGCTCAGGGAGACATTAATTAAACAAATTTCTGCTGAGTGTTTGCTTTCTGAGAGAACCCAGAAAGCAAAGCTCACTGAAGAGGGGCTGGAGCTCAAGCTCAGATGTTGAGGAATAAGCTCTCCCACTCATTAGCATCATTAAAACAACATTTTATGGCAACAGGAGCCCTTTCAGCAGCGAGCTCCTCTGGGTCCAGGAAAAGCAGCACTATAACAGGAACTGCTGAGGTATTATTGGTCCACCAGGATTTACATTTTGGGCTTCCCAATAATACTTTTAAGTTGCATCATGCAAAACAGAGCTACTCTGGGCTGTATTTGTGGTATTGGACAAATAAAACAAAAACCTTTTGTAGCAACAGAAAGTACAATTAGAATCACTTGGATTCCCCTCCAGGCTGGGTCTCTGCAGATCTCAGAGTATTTTCCCAGCCCACCAGCTTTGACCAACAATTTTGACACTAGACTGCCCCTCAATTAATCATCCCCAAAAAAAAAATCCCACTCTTGCATCAAGTTGCAGCTGACAAACTGAAAAAAAAAAAAAATAGAATTCAGGGTTAAAGGTTTTAATAAAGCAGCTCTGCAGTCAGTTTGTCAGGAGCTGTGGAGCCTGAATAACCCCACTTTTGAATTCTCCCAAGGAACTGGAATCAGCATTAGAGCTCACTCATCCCCTTCAAACATTGGCAAGATTTATCTCAGAGATAAACCCAGCACTTGACAAGACCTGGCTTTTAACCTGAGCTTGAACCTTGGGCTGTGCTGCAGCAATATTGGGACATCTGCAGTGTCACCACTGTCCTGGCTTTGTTTAATTTTATTTAAAACAAGCCCAGCAGCCACAGAGCAGCTCAAGGAAAGGACCTGGGGGTTGTGAGCATGGGGACACTGATCCTGCCCAAACAACCCAGTCCAAGTGGCTTTTGGGGGCTGCTTCAGCAAGCCTGGCACATTTTCTAATGGTTAATTGTGGATTTAAGGGGTCAGGAAAGCACTGGGCTCAGCAGAGGAAGGATTTCAGGGAATGGTTTGGGATGGAAGGAGCTGGAAGCTCACCCAGCCCCAAGGGTGGCACAGGGATGGAAAACAGAAAAAATGAGAAAAAAAAAAAAAGCTGGTTTAACCCAAGCTTAGCTAGACCCAGCTTTAGTGTGTGCAGATGTGTTAATGACTGCAGATGTGTTAATGACTGCAGATGTGCTAATTACTGCAGCTGGGGCCCCCCAGGAGGAGCTGAGCCATTGGGTACCATGCAGACCCTGCTGCCTCCTGTGCCCTTTTTCTCTGTTTTCCTCCTGTCTCCAACCCAACATGTTGTTTTCCCATTTTGGAGCCTCATTACCTGCCCTGCCTGAGCAGGGCTTTGTTTGCACAGTTGAATACATCCTTTCCAAGGTCTATTTTTAGAGCCCAGCCCAAGTGAATGCCACAATTCTAGAGAAAGCAGTAAACATGGCTTTTCTACAGGGACAAATTCACTTTGGGTATTTTAATTCTTTTTTGAAAGCCATAAAGATTGCATGGCAGTTGTATTTTTCCTTTTAATTACAATTTCCCATCAAGGCCATTTAAATGAGTTTTGATTTTCCTTGAGCACACCAAAGCACTTGGAGTGCAAGTTTTCTGTTGGTTTAAAAAGTCTCATCTCCAAGTCAATTGTGCTTTTAAATCATGGGAAGTGCTCAAACAGAGCATGCTGTGCTTCAGCTTAACCAAAAGTGCAATAAAATAAAGCACAAGTAAAAGCTCTGCCTGCATGACAAAATCTGAACCAAGGCACAGAAAATCTCAACACTGAGAGCAGAATTCTGTGTAAAACTGGGAGATTTCTTTCCTGCCAGCCAGAAGCTTCCAAGCTTGGAGGCTTCACCTAAGGAAAATATCTCTAGAGGGGGAAAAATGTCAGCAATAAGGATGAACTGAGTCAGTTAAGGGCTGTTCCAGGAGGGAACAAGGGAACAGAGATCACACTCCAAGCAGAGGATTTTAAAGGGATTTATCCCCACAGAACAACCTCTTGCTTCTCCACGATTTCAACCCATCTCAGATTTAGGGATCAAACACTTCAGCCTGCACAGGAAGATGTGGAAAAAGGAAGGAGAATTTCAAAGGAGATATTTAATCACTTCATGTCCATTTCAGACCAGCAGCATTGACTGCACCAGCTCTGCTCCCTGCCAGGTTTCCCCCAAGCTTTGCCTCCAAAGACAGCCCAGGATGATGTGAAGAGTGGATCCACTTGGATATTCAACTTCAGCCACTCCTACAGCTCCCTGGGTGATGGATGGACACTTTAAAATGATGCCAAAATAAGGCACACACTCAACTCACAGCCCCTGATTCACAGAACCTTCCCTGGATGGTATCACAGAGAGGAAAATGGGGAATTACCTAACGAGGATCCTCTTCAACAGCTGCTGATCTCCTTCTGAGTAGCCAGGCCAGTCCTTCTGCACCTCTTTGTACACACAATCTTTCAGTGTGAAAGTGCTGTCCTTGGCACTCAGATTTGCCACCTGCAACAGAAGGAATGTGGAAAACCATCATTAGGCTTTCATTTCCTCACTTCCTCCAGCAAACAAGAGCTAAGATGAAGGCAAAATCTGAGCAGACTTAGCAGCTGTTAGTAGTGCCAGAGAACAAGGAGAGACTTTAATATTTCATTTCCTTATTATTAAGATTATTTAATCAAAGTGTGCCTTTCCTTTCGCCTTGTCACTGCAATAATTCATAATGAGCTTCTAAAGCACATCCAGTTGAGTGGGAAATAAGTCACATCTAAAAGAGATTATTCAGCTTGGGGAGCCTGGAGCAGCACAACAGCACTTGATGGAAACACCTGGAAATAAAGGGAACAGGCAGTTTGCTTATCACACCTGTCCCACAGCCAAAATGGGGCAGTTTATGGCCAAAGAGGAACTCTGGGGGCCAGAACTGGGTTAACAACTGCCAGGAGATAATTTCTCACTAACCAGCCAACAGAACAGGCCACAGAGAGCTGTGAGAGAACGCCCTGGGACCACCTGGGTTCTATGGAGAACTTCTCCAGGGCAAGAACAGGACCTGGGATCTCCAGCCTGGAGCCAGCAGGGAGCTCAGCACATCCTGACATTTCACCCAGCCCCACAAACCCTGCACAGAGAGGAGGAGCTGCTGGGATGGGCAGAGCTGGGTTAGGATGGAAACAACCTGGGACAGAGTTATCCCACTTGGATCAGTCTTTCCACAGCCTGGCTGAAAATTCAACTTCTTGCTGTTGGTACAGGGCTGAAAATGCAGAGCTGGAGGGAAGCAAAGAGCCCCAGTGAGGCTGACCCATGGAAGGGTCTGGTTCCATCAGATTCCAAGGGCAGGGACACCTCCCATTACCCCAGATTGCTCCTTGGGCACTCCCAGGGATGGGGCAGCTCCTCTGGGCAACCCCAGCCTGCAGAGCACGGCAGGTTTCAAATGGAAACGTGAAAATATGAAAATAAAGCCTTCAATGTGTTTGTGGAGAGGATGGGGAGGCCCAGGTGCCAAAGGCTGTGCCCACAGCCAGGCACAGCAGCAGCTGCAGCCCAAATTCCCTGCTGGAGCCCCTCAGCCCAGCACTGCCACCCTTCAACGTGGAAAATGCTTTTATTGGAGATCTTGTGCATCTGTTTAGGGATTACTGCTCTCCATTCAGGACGGGGCTGTGCTCAGGGATTTCCATTATCCACACAGCAGGAAAATGCCTCAAAAACAAGCTAAGGAGTGGGAAGTCTTGAATGAAGATGCTGCTGATTCCCCTGCTTTTGCTTTTCTACAACCTAATATAAAAATATTAAAAATCTAGGCATTTCAGAGCAAAAGGCTGCACAACCACCACGGCAAACTCTCCTGATAAGCAAAAAATAGAAAGCCCAGTTATCAGTTTACATGACAAACGCTTTGTTTTTCCTTTCAGTCCTGTCAGCTTTCCAAAACCCTGAGCCAAAATACAACAAGAATTTGAGCTGTGTTTTACATCGAGGTATCCCTGTAAACACACCCAGGAGACAAAAGGCAATCCAGGTTCTCCTTCACCAAAAAAAAAAAAAAAAAACCAAACCAAAAACCAAAAACTCTCCCAGAATTTCTCTGTTTCCTGCCTGTTCCTGCAGCCTGGGAAGAACAACTTGGATTTTTCTGTGCACAGAGGCTGCTACCTCCTTGTTTTGCTCGTGTGGGACTCTGCAAGCTCCACCCCAACCCTCCCAAAAATAGAAACCTTGCAAAATGAGGCAAAAAGGCCGCCAGGAACACGGAGTCCTGCGAGAGAGAGAGAGAGAGAGATGCAAGAGCACAATGAAACCCACACCTAGACAGATTTAGCTTGAACACAGGCTGTAATTTTTAGCTTATCTGTGTCTGCCCGTGGATGGGAGCCCTGGGAGGGATCAACTTTACGAGCTGCACGTTCACAGCCAGAGCAGCATGAGCGGGGTGGCCCCGCACGCGCCGGGGCTGGGGCGCAGCATCCATCAAAGGGCAGCAGCACAAACACAGCTCCCTGCTCTGGAACTCGGGGACAGAACTGAAAAACTGCTGCAAAAAAGCTGCTGGGAAATGCAGGGCTCTGGGATTAAAGGCTAAGGAAGGAACGGGTTGTGCCAGCTGTGACTCTGTTGTTAATGCGACCTGCCCTGCGCCCTTGGGCAAAGTGAACTCCTGTCTCACTCTTCACAAAAGGAGTAAAAGAGAAAAAAAATAAGGAGTTTTTTTTTCAGAATTGATTCTGATCCAGAAGGAGGCAGCTGCAGCATTTAAATAAATAGCCATGATGTGTTTAATAAAGCAATGAAGGTGTTTACTGTGAGGCCTAAAATGGCACCTTTAATGTGACTCAAAGTGCTAGGAACTGATTCAGCTTGGAGACAGCTTTCACGCCTGACACACAAATAATCTGCTTGGCAAGGAGCTGCATGATCTTCACACCTGACCACTGGCACTTCCAAGCAGGAAGGGCTCTGAGGAGCACAAAAATCTGGGGACATCTTTTCCTTCATATACAAAACTTGTACCAATACAGAGCGTGGCTCCTTTACGTCCATGAGAATAAATTTGAGATTTAGAGGTTATAATCACATAATTTGTAGATCCTCTGTTAAGAGAATCCTCCCCATGACCAAGCAGAGCTGTCCCTCTGAAAGGGACTGATCTGGTGAGCCAAAACCCCCCAGCTTGGTTGCACACCCAGGGGAGGCTCCTGCTATCTCTGCAGCAGCACTGGCAGCTGAGAACTGTGTCCCCCACAGCCTTTAGAGCCACACTCAGCTGCAGCCTGGAGATAACAGCTCCACTGCCACAGGAGGGAGGGGGGGCTCAGGAGACATTATTTTTTATTTTTTTCCCTTTACCTAAATCGTTGCCTTCATCAGAGTACAAACCTGTTGCAGAAGGTTATCCAGCAAATCCTTGTCCTGCTGAGAAAGTCCATCCTTCTGCAATCTGAGAATAAGTTCAGGTTTCTTATAAGGCTTTAGTGCCAGTAAGTGCACAACCCTATCTTTGAAGGGTCTCTGGGAAATGGCACTATTGCCTCTCTTTATTGCACTGGCAAGGTTGACTGGCGTTGGGCGCTTCCTGGAGGGAACAGCATCGGAGGCTCCTGGTGCAGGTTTACGCACCTGAACCTTTTTGCCTAAAATGAGATGAGAACAGTGAAGTGCAGCAGCCGCCTCGCGAAGGCCAGGGGGGGCTGTCACCACCAATCCAGAGTCCGTCACAGCCCTGGGAGTGGCACGAGGTGACAGGGGAGGACAAACACCACCAGCACACCCCCGGGTCCCCACGCGCAGCCCGTCAGCTTTATGGGTCGTGACAGGCTTGGAGCGAGTAAACAGCAGCACCAAGCTCTGGAAACCTGAGCATTATTGGCCACCAGCTCGCATAAAGCTCCCTTTGTTTGCCAGCTTTTCATTTATCCCAAGTGCACGTAGCCCCCACGGTTAATCGAACTATTTCTGCCCTCCCTACGAGAGGAAAATTCTGCATTATTGTGTGCAAGAGTGGGAAATACGGAGTGGAGAGACCAGAACTGGTCAACGAGCGGCTCCCCGCTGCTGAGCTCAGCACAAACGCTCCTCCAGCAGATGTTTCTGCTTTCAGAACAATAGGAACTTTATGGGGCTGGGTCACCTCCCTTCCCCCTCCAAACAGGCCCCGTGAATGGGGCTGACACTGGGCCATCAGCCTATTCATGAGGGTGCTGATGGAATAACCCCTTCTGCACTGCACACAAGGGACAGCACAGAGCTGCCCCAGGACTGCATCTCAGCTCCATCCCCACTGTGGCCCTTGGCTGCTGACAGCACCACCCAACAATTCATTTCTCCCATTCCTACAGACAAACAGACCCCTCACAGCATCTCTCAGCAGAGCCCAGCCAAAGGATGGGGACTGTTCCAAACACAGGAGCAGGTTCCTGCTACCAAAGCTGAAAACAAAACGTGTGGGTTCCAAGGTCTAGAAACCTGGAGCTCCAATCAATAATCACTTGGGCTGGAGAAAGTGACCTTCACCAGGACAAACAACATCCAGCATTTACTGCAAGTGTCTGGGAAGGTTTGTTCCAGCAGGGCACTGCTCCATTGCTAGGAAGCAACGTTTGCAACTGAGTCATCTGAAGATACTGGGGATTGTCTGCACTGTTTGTTTTACTGAGCTGCACGTTGCGCAACCCAGGCCCCATTTCCTGGCTTTTCATTCTACACCACAGAGCTGGGAGAGGAAGCACGACCCATCCTCAGCAGGGCTGAGGGGAGGTGAGAGGGGGAACGGCACCAATTCGCACGTTAAACATCCCACAATCCAGAGGTCAACTGGATTCTGTTTCCAGAAATGGGACGAGAGAAGATTCGTCAGCTCTCTAGAACTGCCTTAACTCCTGCCAGGTCATGAACAGTAAAAACATCACGTTGGGAGGGTTCCATTTAAAGGCTGGAGCCAAAATGTGCAGTGATAGGAAAAGAAAAAACCACGTTAAGCCAGGACACAAAGGATTTTCAAATATTTGCACACGTGCGTGTCTGTGGCTGCATGCACACACATTTAGTGTGGCTGCAAGCACACCTCCCCTGCAGCTTTACCTGCAGCTCTCCATTTACATTTCTATTTATTCAAGTGTCAGCTCACATCTGTAAGTCCTGCTGCTCTCCAGTTTCAACATTTCCTATAAATTTTTCCACATCTGAGCTGCCTGGAAGGACTCCACTGGCGCTGGAGTGCTGAGCTCCGTGTTCTCCTGGAAATGTGAGAGGCAGCCCTGTGCCTGCAGCCCAGCCTGCAGCAATCAGCTGATGCTGCTGCTGGCACTCCAGGACCTGCAGATCCCACACCAGGACTGTCCTTCCAAGCCCTTCTTGGAGCAGAGCTGTCCTGCTCCAACACTGACATCTTATCTAGGAGCACTGAGCTCTGCCCTGCTGTGTTCACACGCCTCTGTCTCCATTTCAGGCCACTGAAAGGTTTTAGCCAGGAGTATTTTTAATTTTAAAAAGTTTTGCTCCATCTTTCCAGGAAGCAAATTGCTTTGAGAATCTTCTCCCTCAGAAGCTTTAACTTCAGGCACTTACTGTAATGTTCTCAAAGAGGAGCTAAACAAAATAATCTTCTGGCCTACGGGAAATCAATGCATTTCCTTCCTGATTACTATCTCCTCTCTCAGCTCTGAGCACTTGGCTGCTGTGACAATGAGTCTGGGTCAGTTCTACATTTTGCAACTCAATCCTCCTCATCACAGATCCCTCAGAGAAGAGACTGGCTGCAGATCACATGGGCTGCAGGAAAAGCAGCTGCCTCAGGAAAAAAATGAAAATAGTGAAACTGCATTCTGGCTACTGTTTGTGCCCCAAGTCTGTGAGCTGAGCTCGAGCCCTGGCTCTGTGCAGGCTCCCTGTGTCATTGCCATGGTTTGATCTCCTCTGCTCAGGCTTTGCTGCTGCTGGCACAGTGAGAGGGGCTGTGCCAGGCTGCTTTGGTGCCTGTGTTCACTACAGAGGGCACTGCTGCCTGTGCCCTCCCTGCCAGGCTCCCGTGGGGCACAGCTGTGACACAGGGGTGGCACTTTGAGCTGAGCAGGGACGCAGGGAGGGCCCATGTGACAGAGTGACCCAAGGCCAGAGCTCTGCACATGGACAACCCTCAGTGCTGCTGGCTGGGTGCCACCTTAAAACCACCCTGTGCCACCTCCTGCCAGGGCAGGGACACCTCTGGGCTGCTGCAGCCTCATCCTGGACACCTCCAGGGCAGCCACAGCTCCTTGGGGTGACGATGGAAGCGAGGACAACACGACACACGCAGAGCAGCCCCCTGAATCACCCACAAAGAACCACCAGGAGCTTTTCAGGCTGCCACAACCAAGCCAACAACATCAGGATTTGCCTCCAGAGCCCGCTGGGTGCCAGCTGGAGGGCAGAGCCCCAGAAGCAGTGGCTGCTTACCTACATATCTCCCCCCAGGTTTAATGACGATGGCGCTCCGGCTGCGCGTCTCCTCCTCGGCCTGGGCCATGCTCTGCCTCGCCTTCTGGTAGGAATCATCAGTAGCACACACGGTGATTTTATCCTGAATGCTTCCCAGGCAATCCAAATGGATATTGCCATTGCTGCAAGAGAAATGCAATGCAATGCACAAGGTACTCCTGGCACTGCACAGGGACACCAGGCTGGCACTGGGGGTGTTAGCTGGATAACAGTGGGGGCACACAGGGGAGCTGAGAGGGAACTAGATGCTTCCCAAAAAAAAAAACCCCACATCAAAACAGATCAGAAAGGCTCTAAAAAGGGAGAACGTGCATTAAGCTTTGTTAGGGAAAAGACGCTCCAGAAGAGAAGGTAAAAAATAAAAATAAAAAAATAAAAAACCAAAAAAGGGTGGTTTTCCTTGGACACACTCACCTGGACACATACTGCTGGATGCAGTCAAAGCTCCCCTGGGGGCTGTCCTTGCCAATGTTGGAGAGATAAAAGGTGAAGGTCCTCACTTCTGCCGGTCGGTCGGGCCTCGGGATGGCGATGTGCTGCTCGGGACAGGAGGAGGAGGAGGAGGGACAGCATTGGTCACTGGGCTCACCCCAGGCTCAGCAGAGCTCATTCCCCACAGCCAGGCTGCTCTGAGGCATTGTGCAACGAGGAGAGCACCTGGACACTGCACACACAGGCTGCCAGAGGCACTCCAGTTATCACACTGTGTGCAGGGCAAGGGAAAGGTGACTGAGGGAAAGAGCAGCTGAGGATGTTTGAGGCAGCTCTGTTCTCTCACAGCCACATCCAGAGCCCACAGCCACCCTGCTCTAGGAACCTGACCCAATTCTATCGATTCAGCCTCAAAACAGACTCACTCCCACTGTTTATATTCAATGTAAAACACTCCAGGCTCGTTTCTGTACAATTACTGATCCAGCACTAAACATAGCAGCAGCCAGGTCACTAGGTAGCATGCTTATTCTTTTTTAAGAAATTATAATTCCATAACGAGATTTCATGGCTCACAGTGGAGTGTGACGCTGCTGCTAAATTAAATATTTAATCAAGCATTAAGTGTGCTCCACAGACAACTCCACAGCCATCCTGCATTGTTTTCTTCACCACAGCCATTCATTTTTCAAAAGGGAAAACTGTCTCCCCTCTGCATTCAGCATCCAGCAGAAATGTCAGCATCTGAGCTCCACTATGCCATCAATATTTGATAATTAAGATGGCTCCCAGAAGCTGAGGCAGAAGAACACCAGCCCTATTTTGGGCCAGGCTTTACCACAGGGGTTTATATTTACCCACATTGCCACATGTACACAGAGCACACACGCTCCCAGCAAGGCAGCCCGTGGCACCCACACATGGCTGTGCTGGCCCAGGAGGGGTTTTGGGTGGTTTCCTTCAGCCCTCAGCAGCCTGGAAAACCCAGGGATGTTGTCCCTGTGCTAAACCACAGCACGTCCTCCAGCCCAGCCCCAGTTCCCAGCCCTCAAACAGAGCTCCCTTCTCCCAGAAACCAGCCCAGAACCCAGAGCTGGCCTTGCTTTGTACAGCAGGACAGGTTATCCCAGGGCTGACAGTACTGGGAGCAGATTTTTGGGTGCTGCTGGACCCTCCCTGACAGCCCCATTATCTCCCCTGCCAAACGGGTGCCACAGCCCTTGAGCCCCTTTAATCTCTCCTGGCATCCTCTGCCCCCACCCAGGCAGGGGCAAGAAAATTCCCTTCTGCTTTGCCAGAAAGGCAGAGTTATGTAAGCAGCAGATTTGGGGGGATTTTACAGCTGGAAATTTGGTGGGAATGGGAAGAAGAGGAAAACTCAACTGGGGGATGGAGCTGTGCTGCACCTGAGCATGGAAAATAAAACCTGCAGGGTGTCACCAAATCACATCCCCACACACCAAAGAGCTTTCTCCTTGCTCCTTGTGAAATACAGCTGCTCCCAAAGCCCCAGGTTTGGATTTTTGTGGGGTTTTTGCAGCATTTCCAGAGGCTGTGAAGTGAGGCAGAGTCACTTTATACTGAACAGTGTCTCGTGTGCCAGCCGGCCGTTATCTAGGAATTATTTTTAGCTGAAAACAGAAGGTTTCTCAAGCCACCAAACCAGCGTGGTGACTGCTTTGAGGGAGCCCTAATTTTGGTGCTGGGTACTGCACCAGTAACCAGAGACACTTAAAAATAGCCTGGTACAGATGTGACTTCTGTTTTCCTCTTTCAAGTAACATTCATCTGTGGACAGCTCTGAGCTGAGACCTCACCTCCCTCTGCTCATACCAGAACAGGGGAAATGCTGCATTTTCCAATCACAAAAGGTGTTGTGCTGCCAACATCACTCTAAAAATGCTGCACACACACGTGGCTCTGGCACCTGAAGGGTATTTTATTTTCCCCCTCAGTTCAATTCTGCCCCTGCTCTCACTACCCCACAAGCACCTGCAATTTTCAGCCAGCCTAATGATTCTGCATGTCTTTTCACCAAAATAGAAGCATTTTCAGTAATTCTAGCACACAGTTTGTAATGCTGTGGTAGTACAGCTCTTAAATTCTAATTTATGTGCACACTGACACGAGCAAAATGCTCAAAACTCCATAAAAATTTATTAAGCTATCCAAGAAAATCCATGAGGAAAAAGTGACAGCCAGGTGCTGCTCCTAAGGAATACCCATGGTCCTGCTTTAGAGGAACACTCTGGTAAAGACAACCTGGTTATTACAGCTGAAATTCTGATTATTACACAGAATAAAAGCCATTAACAAGAGCAGCATCACTACAGAGGCAGAATCCCAAAGTTTTTATCAGCTCCTGTGAGATTGGATCCAGGCAGGAGAGGTTCTGTCCCTTATCACTGGAACAGCTGTTTTATTTTTATATTTTATTTTTATATTTTATTTTTACAACCAGTGACTTCCTCCTCTCTGCTGCACCTTGCTGACCCCGGGTTTTATTCCAACAATTCCCTTCCCTGGTTAATTAGTGTCTCAAACATGCAAGTTTCTTTTTCTGCGTATTAGAAACTGAAAGTATCTTTGACAGCTTCTAGAGTGACACTGGAATAGCTGAAAACACATGGCCACAGTCATTTAAGGGCTTCCAGAGAATTAAATTCAAGAAGCTGCAGTTTGTTTAAATTCTTATTTTATGTCCTGCCTCCCTAAATCATCACGCGAAGCTTTCCCCTCTTGAGAGAGGGATACAGAAAATCCCCACTATTAAAACCTCACTGCTTTAAATCACACTGACACTATGCACAACCTTCCCACTCAAAAAAAGTTTTTGGGATTCTCCACAGCTGCTTTGTTCTGGGAAGCAAAATAGGAAGGCAGCAAATTTGGGGAACTGAGGAAGAAATATTTTTGAATAAATAATTTATGGAAGAATTAAGGAATAATTTATGGAAGGAATAATTTAAAAAGTAAAATTTGTTTTAATGTTTGAAAGTAAAATATGTTGTAATGGCCTCCTCTGGATGTGAGAGCCTGGGGAATTATCCTGGAATTATCTCTGCAGCCCAAAATGATGGAGGATCCCTTGAAAGCATCCCAAGGCTCAGGAGAACCCTGACAGGCACAGTCCTACCCTTAAAAGCAGATGGTTCCCCAGCTGCCAGCTCCTTGTCATACCCAGCAAAAACAATAATAAAGGGACAAAGAGCTCTTTCTGTGCCCCCATGGAGCTGCAGCTCCTCCAGAGCTCTACCTTTGGCCTCTCCTCATCAGTGCCACCAATTAAACACAGAGCAGGAGCAGGCAGAGGTCAGGCCTGGCTGCCACATCCCCCTGGGTCCTCTGTCCCTGCAGGGAGTGACACTGCAGCTCTGCCACCAGCAACTCACCTGGGACACCAGGGCTCAAACTGAACCAACTCTGATGTTTTTATATTTTTTATTAATGATATTTTTACGTTTTTATTAATTATATATTTATATTTTTATTAATTATATTTTTATAATTTTTATTAATGCTATTTTTATATTTTTATTAATGATATTTTTATATTTTATTAATGATATTTTTATTTTTTTATTAATGCTATTTTTATATTTTTATTAATTATATTTTTATATTTTTAATTTCTAGGAGCAACTTCAGCATTTGAAAATATTTTTAATTAGCCCCAGAAATTAATATTTGTCCATATCAGTTCCATGTGGAACCCACCACCACCAAAGGAGCATTTTAAGCTGTTTTGATCCCTTTTCCTGCATTTCCTTCAAGGAAAACCATTCAGAGGAGGCATTTCTAAAACTTAAACAGCTCTACAGGAAAATTCAGGTGTAGATGCTGCTTCCAAAGGGAAATGAAGGCATTCCCAGTGCTTTTGGCTTCCTCATCCCATGAGCAAAGCTCATCAAATACAGACACACCACCCACCCTCCATCCTCCTCCTCTCCTGGCCGTGCCCAAGCTCAGGGGCACATTTTGATCTCAACTTTCATGCTGAGCTTTCAGGGAAGTTTGAGTCTAAACAAAGTAAAAAAACCTGGAAATTGCTCCTTTCTTCATTTCCCAGGACAAGGAGGTTTGTGTTTTACTGCTAAACCTACAATAACAATCATGTCTTTCCTGCCACATTTTCTATGGACTCTTGGTGAGAATAATATCACAAAGTAGGATGTGGGCAAGGACAATGTGCTGGGTTTAATGTCCACTCAGCCCAAGCCTTTTTGAAAGCTTTAATGTGCATAAAAAATAACCACAAGTTACAGCTGAATTCAGATTCTTGGAAAAAAAAAATTTAAAAAAATTTAAAAAAATTAAAAAAAATTAAATTTGCCTTCTTTATGCAGATTTAAGTTAAAGACAGGCTTTTTTAGCAATAAAAGGTAGCTAAATGACATTTTTCAAGTTCACTGAAGGGCTGCATTGCTTTACCAGAAGCACCAGCACGTAAATCTCAGCGTTGTCAGCAGCTGGCATGAGGCTGGTGCAGGGGCTAAAAATACCCCAGAGCTCTGTCACTGGAACACAACTTGGGGAAGTAAAACTCCTAAATCTGAAATAACTGTGGTGCTCCCAGCACTGCAGTTACATCAAATAAACCTCCAGGAGGCTCAGGGCAGCCAAGCTCTGCTGCAGGAACTGGGACCCCAAAATCCCTGCAGTGAGTTTAGCACTGGGGTTTTCTTGGGGTGCAGGGGAGGATCCCATGGATTTCTGCTTCCTTTCCTTTTCCCTCTTTATTACTTCATTACCCAATCCATAAATCTGAATTTCCCATGGATTTAGCAAGGTTAGGAAACAAAGAGGAGGGAAAAGGTTTTTTAGATAGAGAGACCCCATGAGCAAACCCCATCCTGGAGCTCCATCTCAGCAATTCCAGCATCACTCCTTGAGCTGGAACTGCCCAAATTCCACAACCCCATGGAAAAGGAAAAGAACTTTCCAGGGACACACTTACCCCTTGGCTTCCTTGAAACTGGATGACTGGTTTTGACGTCACAGCATCCTACAGAAACAAGTGGAAAAACAGAAATTACCTCAGAGAAACTCCCAAGTTCAGAACTCACCAAGCCACGCTCCAGCTTGATTTTTCACCTGGATTTTTTTACTTTTCTTATTATTTCTTCAAGGGGAAAGGTCAGGGAAGTGTGTATTTCAAATAAGAAAGCAGAAAAAGCCCTGAAACAGCGATTTGTGGCAGGAAAAGGATGAGCTGAGGTCACCCTGAGCCCAGAGGTGACACTGGGTTCCTGCTGACCCCTAATCTGGGCACAGAGCAGCCCAGCTTTGGTGCTTATGTAAGTTTGGAGTTAAAAAATGGACACTTGAGGGGAAAATTCATTCCAGCTCTCGGCTGAGAGGACGCAAAGCGAATTTTTTCCAGGAGAAAGCTGGCAACCCTGTGGAAAAGCAAACTGCAGCTCGTTGCAAAACCCTCTTGTTCCTTTGCCTGTTTCAACAATCGGCCTCTTCCTCCAGCCTCAGCTGCTTACACTTAAAAATTGTATTTTAGAGTCCTGTCTAAAATTGCATTTTAGAGTCCTGTGACTCTACAATGCTCCATTTCAGCCTTTTTGCCTTGCTGTCATTTTAGAAATCCCACACACACCTCAATTCCAGCTCTCACCTGAGGTTTGAACTGAAGTAAAAAGCGCCAGAGCCGACCCAAGGCAGGCCGAGTTTGGATTTGCCCAATTCCAGCAGAATTGGGGCTGTGGATGTTTCCTAAATCACACAAAGCATCCAAGACAGGAATTGTGTCCATGGGGCTGCTGGGACCCCACTGTGCAGCTTTCCAAAGGGACAGAAGAATTTATAAAGAATTTATAAAGAAGTTGAAAGCGTCATTTATGAGTGCAAATGCTGTCATGTGTATGGGAGACACATTTCCATGGGAAAACCAGCAGGAATTTGGGGAAAACAAGCCCAAAACGTGAGTTGGATTGTGCTGTTTGTGTCACCCAATTTCCAATGGATTAGAGAAACAGATATTTAAATTTCAGCAGCAAAAACCAGCAGGAATTTGGGAAAAACCAGCCCAAAACGTGAGTTGGATTGTGCTGCTTGTGCCACCCAATTTCCAATGGATTAGAGAAACAGATATTTAAATTTCAGCAGCAAAAACCAGCAGGAATTTGGGAAAAACAAGCCCAAAACGTGAGTTGGATTGTGCTGTTTGTGCCACTCAATTTCCAATGGATTAGAGAAACAGATATTTAAATTTCAGCACCAAAACCAGCAGGAATTTGGGAAAACAAGCCCAAAACGTGAGTTGGATTGCGCTGTTTGTGTCACCCAATTTCCAATGGATTAGACAAACAGATATTTAAATTTTAGCAGGAATAGAGTTAAACAGCTGGAAATTCATGAAGTTAACCATCCCTCATAAAACTTCTCCAGCCCAGCAGGGAAGAATCTCAGGCACGACATCCACAAAAAATGGATAAATTCACCAGCAAAATAAAAACCCTTTTAGGCCAGATAAAGCTGACAAATTTGGATGGATAAAGCCACGCCAAGGCAGCCTGAGCCTTTGCAGAGCCCATCCAATGGGGTTCCCCAGCTCTGCATCACACCCAGGATCATTACAGCACATTCATGATGCTGAGGGAAGCAGGAACACGCTGAGAGCTGGATAAAGAACTTTATAGACCCAGAACAACCTTTAGAAAAGCAGCAATAAATAACATCTTGGTCCAAAGATCACTGGATTCCTCGAGTGCCACGACACTGCATTCCACAGCACACTGCTCATGCACAGCCTGGCCAGCTTTGTGTCCAGAAACTCACAGCAACATACTTGAGCAAACAAGCATTTGAAACATGATAAAAATCTGGATTTAAGAAAAAAAAAAATAGAAATCAAACCAAGCCATGTGGTTCTTGTACAGCAAATTACAGATTTGGGAAGTTCTGCTCTCTTTGGTCTGGAAAGTTGTTTAAAGGGAATAAAAAGGGGGTAAGGAGGATGGAAGTGGAATAAGGAGGCAGGAGCAGAAGTCCTGATGCACAAATCAGACATGGTTTAATTACAGAACTTCTAAATCCCACAATCTACAAATAAACTGCTCTGAAGTGAAGTGGGTAACATCAGCTTCATGCAATCCAATGGCAAAGCTGAGATGTGTTCCCAAAATTCAGCATTTCTGCCTGTGCCTGGTTGGGATCCCTGTGGAGGAAAATCAGGGTTGGAGCTCCCAGGCAGGCTCCAGAGGGGATCACAGATGGATCTGGATGGAGGGATCACAGATGGATCTGGATCTCCAGATGGATCCATCACAGATGGATCTGCATTTCCACATGGATTGGATGAGGGGATCACAGATGGATCTGGATGGAGGGGATCACAGATGGATCTGGATTTCCATATGGGTTGGGGATGGAGGGATCACAGATGGATCTGGATCTCCAGATGGGTTGGATGGAGGGATCACAGATGGATCTGCATTTCCAGATGGATTTGTGATGGAGGGATCAGAGATGGATCTGGATGGAGGGATCACAGATGGATCTGCATTTCCAGATGGGTTGGATGGAGGGGATCACAGATGGATCTGGATCTCCAGATGGATCCATCACAGATGGATCTGGATGGATTTCCAGATGGGTTGGGGATGGAGGGATCACAGATGGATCTGCATTTCCAGAGGGATTGGATGGAGGGGATCACAGATGGATCTGCATTTCCAGATGGATCCATCACAGATGGATCTGGATCTCCAGAGGGGTTGGATGGAGGGATCACAGATGGATCTGGATGGAGGGATCACA
>JAHXMQ010012343.1:15731204-15745831 GCA_020466415.1 Ammodramus savannarum pratensis | reverse complement strand
AGGCAGCTGCCTGAAGAAGTTAAATTAGTGCTGCCTTTGCTTCAGCAAGAAGCACAGAACCTGCACTGTTCCAGCTGCCTCTGTATTTGCACTGCCAGGCTGGTCAGTAACAAACCTGCTCCAAAAATAAAGCCACAAACAGTAAAAGAAAGAACGCACTCTTCTCAACTGGCAAAAATCTGCCTAAAAAATAAGTCAGATGTTTCTGTGCTCTCCGCAAGGACACCTGAGAAAGTTCAGGTTACAACGAATTCCAAAAATAAACACGAAAAATTTTCAGATAAGAAGAGGAAAAACATACCAGGGCTGCTGAGCAAACAGGGAGCGACCACAGTGCCACGAAAAGGCTCCCCAGCCTGGGCCCTACAGCCCTCAGAGAATTGAGACATTCACACAGAATCCCTCTGGCCTGACAAGGCAGCTCAGCCAAATCACACATGCAAAACCAGTGGTGTGGCCACTGAGCCGGCACTTCATTGTCTGACCAGAATTTTTGGTCTAAATTTAACAATCCAGGCAAGTCATAGTTAGCTGGAACGTTTTGCCCTCTTAGCCCATCTGAGTTAGGGTAAATGTGTTTCTTCCTGCTGTCAGCGTCAGTAAATTTAGTCTTAATGACAAGTAAAAGGTCTTTAGATGCAGTTAAATGGCTTTAATTGTACCAGAGAGCTCAAACTTGCAGCACCCACATTAGGTACAGCTCCAAATGCTTGCAGGAAGGTTGTGGACACATGCCTGGAACTATAACATCAAACCTTCCAGGTAATAAATCTATTTCTTCTCCCCCTTCACGTTAAGAACCCCCCAAGTGCTCTAGATTTTAATGCATTAAGAACAAAGTCCGTAATTCATGAGCAGAAAAATGTTTGCTGTTGGTTTTAATCACCACACGTTCCACGTCAACCCCGCTCCAAACACATCCAAGATATCCCATTCACGTCCCTAAAGGTTAAACATGTTTTACTTTATCCATTACTGCCTCCCTCTTCCCATTTCCACGTTTGCAAAGATTAAACACGGAGCCGCTTCCTGAGTGGAGCTGGGTGTTTGGGACTCCAGGACTCCAGGCTGGGAGAACTGGTTTGTGACAGTGCTGCTGTGGAAAACACCCCTGATTTCTGGAATAAAACCAGGGATTGGCAGCTGTGACATGTGCAGGAACACGGGAGCTGTCAGCTTAGCCACCTCAGGGGCTTTAGGGAGTGAAGCCTGAACGAGGCAGGGAGCGTTTGGGGTTTGCAGCAGCAGCTCCCACAAAACACTCAGACAACCAAAGGCTCTTCTGAGGGCTGACAAAATGAGAGGAGGAAGTGAAAAAAGTGACTGTGCAGAGGTTTTTAGTAAAAACCAACTTTATAATCCACAGAAGGAGAGCATTTATTGAAAATTAAGCAGCTTTTTAATTGCCTGCATACACTGGGCTTCGTTTTTTGCCAGCACTGTGGATGTTGAGGCTGATGGATGTGGCTGTTTGTTTAGTGAATGGGAGGGTTGGTGTGTTTGTGATGCTCACAGAAGTTGATAATGGCACCAGACCTGGATAACACAGAATTGCTCACAGTAATACTGACTTGTGCAAAACCAGTGTGGAACCCTGAGCCAAGGCTGTTTGCTGTGCTCCTGGTATATAAAAAAGTGTATTATGGCTAAATCAGGGAAAGGAAATAATGTTCCCAGGACCACCAGGCTGCCATCAAAACACAGGGACACGGGGTGGCAACAGGAGCAAGGTCACAGCCATGGCTGTCACTGGAAGCACTTTCCAAAAGAAATTGGTGGCAGAGCTCCTACGCACTTCTTAAGGGACTATTTATGGGAGCAGAAGTTGCTCTTAATTCTGCAGGAAGCAGAAGCAGAGGTCACCATTGGGGCTCGGGCAGCTCTGAGGGCTCAACCTCCCTGGCAGGGGGAACAGGTGCTGCCAGGCTTCTCAAAAATCCATTGTAACGCCACAGGAACTCTGCTTTCGGAGCAAAGTCCTGCTCAGCGCTGTCTGCAGCCAGCAGGAGCTGAAGGAAACGCTGCTGAAGGAAATGCAGACACTGTGACAGCAGCTCAACCTTCCCAGCTCCGTCACTTCACAGCAGTTTCGCTCTGAATCACGAATTTACGAATTTCCGCCTCCGTCTGAGCCCCACAGAGTCAGGGAGTTCAATTAACGAGCTGCTGTCACCGAATCAATGGCAGAGCACAGGGAGCACTTCAAAGGCCCTGAAAGCCTCCCTGCCAGCGAGGGCTGTCCCGTCCTGTCCCTTCCCTTCCCCAGCACCCCGTGGCAAGGTGAGCCCAGCCTTATAAGGCTCCCAAGGCTCCATTGCTGCTTGCCCAAGCCCAGGCAGGGTGGAAAATTCGCTTCCTCACTACCCCGCCCATGCCGGGCTCCAAAAGCATCCACTGAAGGGGAAGGAATGGAAGAATTGACACTCAGAGATCCCTGGAGGAGGTGAAGCCTCGGCTCTGGCAGCACCAGGGGTACCTCAAACACCGGGAGCACAGGGAACTTGGAACTGCTTTTATTCTCTGCATCCCCTGTGGAAAATTCTCATTTTTCTCGCTATTCAGCTGCACTTGAGCCTTTCACGTTAATGGCAGCGAGCTTTACAGGTTAACAAGGAGTTGGGAACATTATTTCCTTTCCCTGATTTAGCCATAATACACCTTTTTATATACCAGGAGCACAGCAAACAGCCTTGGCTCAGGGTTCCACACTGGTTTTGCACAAGTCAGGATTACTGTGAGCAATTCTGTGTTATCCAGGTCTGGTGCCATTATCAACTTCTCTGAGCATCACAAACACACCAACCCTCCCATTCACTAAACAAACACAGCCACATCCATCAACATCCACAGTGCTGGCAAAAAACGAAGCCCAGTGCACGCAGGCAATTAAAAAGCTGCTTCATTTTCAATAAATGCTCTCCTTCTGTGGATTATAAAGTTGGTTTTTACTAAAAACCTCTGCACAGTCACTTTTTTCACATCAAGCTCATCCCTTTTTCCACAGCAGATTTCCCCCAGTGCAAGAAGCAGAGATTTATCTGCAGCCATCAGTGGTTTGTCCTCGCTGCTCACCAAATGGCAGAGCCCAGCTCATCCACACACAGATTTTTCCCAAAAGACACAAAAACGGTGCCAAAGGAGCTTATAAAACCAAGTTTTACCCATTGCCTTGTTGCCTTCTTTCCTGGGGACTGGGCAAGGCAGACACACAGCCCGTTTGATTTTCTCATAGAAACCAGGAGCCAAAACCAACTGAAATCAGCGCCGGAGCTGGAAAGGTACAACAAAACTCACACAAACATCAAGTCTAGACACTGAAATGTGGAAATATGATTCAAATAACCACAACTGGCACACAACACACTGATTGCAGCCCGTCGCAGAACGGGCCTCAGTGGGGAGGAATATAGAGGGAAGATTAAATTAGTTCTTCCACCTCAGTTGTAGGAAATATGGATCCTGTGGGCACAGTGATGTGGATTGAGCTGGAGTTTCTTCCATCCTGCTGGGATTTTTGTTAGGATTTTAAGTAACACACATCTGCTCTAGCTAAGTAACAACAATCAGCTTCAACTTCATATAGAATCATAGAATCACAGAGTGGTTGGGGTTGGAGAACAAAATCACTAAATTCAGTTTATTCCAGGAGCAGGGACACCTTCCACTGTCCCAGGTTGCTCTAAGCTGGCCTGGGACACCTCCAGAGCTGCTCCTGTCTCCCCATCACTGATCCCACACGAACCTGCCCCATGGCTGCTCTTATCAAAGCTGAGCTCACACATGCTCAAAATACAGAGCCAAGCAGCCAAGAGGATGTTTGTGCTGATGAAATCTAAACACTACAGAGACTGAGGCAATTGGCTGCTCTCAGGAAGTTCTGTGGTACCTGCTGAGCTGCACCACGTGTGGACACCAACCTCAAGGACAACGTCTGCGTCTGCCATGAAACCCAACAGCACAGGATGGAGATATTTCTCCATCTCTCCATTTCTCCAAAAGGAGAAATATCTCAGCTTTCCACAAAAACCTGCCCTGAAGTGTTCTCTCCTGGATAAAAGCCTGAACAGAGAGCAGAGGGTTAACCCTGGAGCAGAGCAGGGAAGATCCAGGTGGGTGCAGGGGGGCAGCTCAGCCAAGCCCTGCTCACCAGTGCTGACCTCTTTTTGAGTTTAACAAATGCTGGTTTCTTTAAATCAGAAAAAGGCACTAGTCCAATGTAAAGAAAGCAGAGACCAAGCGCACGGAGCTGTGTTTTCTCTAGGCTGTAATGCAGAAAGGATTGGATTTTGGGAAGGCTGCTCTCCCAGTGCAGCAGGGATACACACAGCACTCAGCAAACTGAGAGGTTTAGCACGCTCTTTAATATATAAATGCTTGGAAAAAAACCCCAAACCCACCAAAATCCCCAGCCAGAAGGCAATACCACATTACCAGGGTGTGCAGAAGTCGCCTTATGTACATGGGATGTTTCTAAGCAACACATGAGCTACTCCAGAAAACTCTTATCAGAAAACCCAACCTCCTTTCCTGGATAATTCATCTAGGTCAGGCTAAGGCACGCTGAACACCAAAGCCCAGTTTTGGTGATGCCTCCTGTGTATCCACCCTGGCTGAAATATTAGCACAGTTCAGGTTATCAGCATGACAATGGTTCCTCCAGAAACAGCATTAACCTTAATTATTCAGAGGTAACTCTACCCCAGCCTTCCTGGTGCTGTGATGCTGAGGGAGCTGACGGATGCTGAGCTCCCTCCCAACTTCTCCTTTCCCAAAACCCAAACAAATCTGGGATATTGCACCAAACGAGGGTGCCCAGCACAGCATCCCAGGCACAGGGCATCCCTTCAAAGTCCACCCAACCCCGTGCAGCCTCTCCATCCATTCAAAGGCATTCTCCTGTGCATGAGCAGCAAAAGCACCAAGTCAGCCAAAATGTATTCTTCTCCCATGGATTAGCTGGCACAAATCAGCGCGGGAGTGACGCATGCAGTCTGTCCCTTCCCATTTTCCAACGTGCACAAACACCGGGGATTTGGAGACGCTTCACGAGTTTCTGCTTACGAGTTACAGGCCGGGTTTAAATGGTCTGAAACGTGCAAATCGTTGGGGAGATAACATGGCCATTTACCAGGAGACCTCAAACGACTCTCCCCTCCCTCCTGGGCAGATAAAGGCGCTGCTGCTGCCCCAGCAGAGCCAGCTCCACGCTAGGGAACTGCTTTTCTTTCTGCTGTTTAGGTAGAGTAAGAAATTAGTATACTGAATATATATAATATTAGTATAATGAATAATAATAATAATAATAATAATAATAATAATAATAATAAAAATAATATATATTATATAATATATTAGTATTAATAATACTAATAATATATATAATATCAGTATACTGAATATACAATACTGAAAAAAATAAAGGGTTTAATTTTGTAAGGAACACCATCACCACATCCAGCTGCCATTGATACAATGAATGAAATATCCCCCTTGGATTAAAAAAGAACAACCTAGCCCCATATAAATAACATCAAGGGTTAATCTTCTAGCTTGCTTCCCCCTGTATTGCCAGAGAGCAAAAATTATTAATTCAAATTCAACCTCTCCAATTAATGGCAGGGTATGTTTTGCTGATAAAAAGCAGATCACGTTTGATTAAAAAAAAAAAAACAAGCAAGCCCCATCAGTCACAAGGATTCTGTCACAAACTTTCTATTTTCCTTTGGCACATCACCAATTAGACCCAGTTCTTCAGTCTGCTGCCACCAGTATAAAAAAAAAGCATAATGGGTTTATAATTTGCCACCAAATCCCATAGCAACTGTACGTCACTTCAGATGTAAATTACAGACAATTCCTCCCAATGCCGTTGGAAAACTATAGAGATGAATCTATAATTTGAGCAGATCCAAACGCTGTACGGCCGAGAGAAACAGCTCCCCTAAATAATTGAGAGGAAAGTGCCACGGGCCAAAACACTGCTCGTGCAGGATGCTCAGTGTCTCTGTGCCATGGGAGGTGCCACACTCAGGTGAGGTGAAGAAGAACACGGAGCAGGGCAGGGTTCTGCAGAGCCTGTCCCGTTTCTGCTGATGAGCCCTACGTGTGCCTGAGCTGCCTCTCCTCTGCTGTGATTCACTCGGCCGTGGCACCGACTCACGCTCCCCATGGCGTAAGAGCCTCAATTCTGACGGGCTGCAGCATCAGTGAATTAATAGGACAGGAAAAAACAGGTTACAGGCGAGGGGGAATGATGCAAAAGGCGCTGAGATAATTCAATGAATGTTGATTGGAAAGGCGGATTGTTCCTCTCCTCCTGACACCTGCAAGCAGCTCTCAATTCTCAAGTCAGCATGAATAGGCATTACCCTAAAGACCCTGTAATGACAGCACAGCCTTCATTTTGTGTTCCGTGCTTTGAGCACAGCAAGATGAAGGAATCTCCACAACCTGCTCCAAAAGGGCTGGGGAGTTATTTCAATAAACAGCAGCTCCAAGGGGTCGGGTTAACCCTCACTGCCAAGGGATTGCCTCTCTCACAGTTTAGGGGAAGAGGATCTGGGGAGCCACATCTATCAGACCACAGTCCCAAAATTCAGCTGGGTGAGCACAGGGACAACGTGCTTTGGTTATCTCAGCTTAGTCCCCAATAAATATTTGTGCATCTGCCAAAGTTCACCAGCGAATCAAGCGGTGGCTGCGGTTCAACACGCTCTGGGGTGGCAGGGGCAGAGAGGGACAGGGAGCAGGACGTGCTGCTCAGCTCCAGCACCAAGGGATGCTGCAACCTCCTTCAGAGGGGTCTTCAAACCCTCCCAAAACCACCAGGAAGGCAGGGCCAGGAGCAGAGCTCAGCCATTGTTAGATCAACACACAGTGACAGGGAAAGGTGTGCAACACCCATGGCATTGCCTGTAAGCAAAGAACCACCCTCAGCCACAGAGAGAGGTGTACAGAAATTAGTGGAAGTTGGGAAATTCCCAGGTAAGGGTTCCAGGAACAGCCCTAGCACTGTCTGTGTGCCATCACTGCAAGGGAGGCAGAGCCACTGCCAAGGGACACTCAGGTCTGCCATGTGGCATCTGAACCGGGCAGGAAGATGGGACTTACCCAGGATGCTGCTAAAAAACAGATGTGGAAAATAGAGTATGAATGATAACTAAGGGGATTAGGTGAGGATGGTAAAATATCTCCTCACCAAGGACAGGAATGACAGAGGAAAGCAAGGCATGGATGTGAGGAGCTCCCTTGTACCTTGACAGGGGCAGGAACAAAGTTGGGGCCACACAATAAGTGATGAGAAAAGTAATGGAATCCTCTAATCCCAGAATGGTTTGGGTCAGAAAGACCCTGAAGCCCACCCAGCTCCATCCCCTTGCCATGGCAGGAACACTTTCCACCAGACCAGGCTGCTCCAAGCCCCATCCAAGCCATGCCCTGCCTTTTGGGGGGAGTGGCAATGCCCAACCACATACACACCCCAAAGGAAGGCAGCAAACTCAGGCTGCTCTGGAATCCACTCCCTGCAGAACCCAGAGCTGTGGCAGGGCAGCACACCACACTGGCTCCATCTCAGCAGTGGACAAACCAACTGGGGACACTTCCCATTGCTCAGCAGCCAGAGCTCTCGGTTTCACAACTGTGGGGAAGCACTTTCAGGGGCAGCAGGTTTCACAAGGAGCAGCTGGGTGACATCTCACTGTGTCCCCTGTGAAGCCAGGGCTAATTCTCTTTTTAAGGCTTTTATTTATTTCAGGTGAGCTACCAAGGAAACCCTTCCCAGGAGCAGAAGCCTGCAGCCCTGTGAGCTGGAGCTCCTCATCCTCTGTACCTGACACAGGAACAGCTTGCTGGAACAGGAGAGTTGGGGATCAGTATCTCAGAATCACAGAATGGTTTGGGCTCAGAGGGACCTCAACCTGTTTTAAACCCTTCTATGACCAGGGACACCTTCCACCAGACCAGGCTGCTCCAAAGCCTCTCCAGAATTTGGATCCCTGACCATTTTCTTCCCTAGGACGCAGACAATCCAGCAGAAGCACAAGAGCACAGCTCAGCAGAGGCCCAACAAGACAAATATCTGTTTCTCCACAGCCCTGCTGCCTGATCCACACATGGTGCAGCTCCACACCAAGGCTGCAACTGCTCTGGCACCAGGGACACTCCAAACACATGGCAGCTCGCCCGGCTGGGTGATCATTTTTGGATTATGTAATGCCAATACATTATTATTAGCCCGAGAACAAACCCGAGCAAGGCACCGAAGACATTTCCCTGGCAGAGGGACAGAGCCCTGCGCTCCCCCGGTGCCCCAAACAGGTCAGACTGCACACGCTGGGCTCCAGGTAACACAAGAGCAGCACTGGATTCCAGGCCATTATCCACATTACACAACGCTGCCGTCAGTCCCACCGCCAGCAGCCCCAGCACATTTTCACGTTTTTTCCGTGGAGCAGCCCCGAAGGAAAGTGGGCAAACAGAGCTGCAAAGGTGTGCTGGGGGTGGCTCCTGCCAGGGCAGGGCCCCACAGCTTCCCAGGAAAGCCAGACCTTCACCAGGCTGGGGAAACTGTTTATAGAGCCCGTGCAGAACGAGCATATGTGTTTAATAGCCCACTAATTGTGGCGTTATTCACTACACAAACAAGCAGCTCTTCTGCCCTGATCCCTTCCTGCCCAGTTAATCACCAGCAGCCTCTGACTATTTCTCTTTTGGGTGGCGGTGAAGGAAGCAAAGTTCATTAGTGGCCGTTGGCCACCAAACAATCCCGAGCCCAGACCTCATTTAGAAAATAAACACCACTATTCATGTGTGACACGGACTCGGAATAGCTTCCCAAAATATTTAACGCAGCTGCCTGTAGTCTTCCTACTCTCCCTCACCCAAAATAAAAGGCTTTCCCAATATATAGGAAAGAACTATTTGGATTATTTGCTTCATTTTTCAGAGAGGAAAAAAGCTATTAATTCAGTCTGCCCGAGTCACTTATTCCTCCTGACTTCTCATAATGCTGATAAACACTCATTAAAATATAAGTTGATAAACCCTGGTACAGTCATTACCTTCGTCCTCATACAGAGATTGCCCAATTCAGTGATGTGATGTAACCAACACCCTAAATTAAAAATAGTGTTGTGACAACATATGGTTTATCCTACAGAAGCTGGCAGGCAGGACGCTCCTAATGACAAACGGGTTTAGGCTCCCAGCTTCCCCCAACAAGGTGAGGAGACAGAAATGCTCGTCGCAGGATCGGAGGCGGAAAGAAAAAATACAATAAAAATAAAATTACACTAAAAAATGACAGTTTTGAAGCCCTCTCCGGTCCATCCCAACACCAGCTGCCGAGCTTTTGCCATTATTCTCTATTTACATGACTAATAAGCTCTCTGGACGCATTTCAAGGAAACGGCACGGAAAAGACAATCTGGAAATTTCAAAATACGGTCTGAACGTGCCTCCCCCCGCTGCCGGGAGGGGAGCACCGGCCGGCGGGGGATCAACAACCGGGAGCACCGGGGAGGGGACCGCGATGGAGCCCGGGATGGCAGCACCGGGGACGGCCCCGCCGCCCCCCCCCCGGCTTTGCAGACCCACGTCACGTTCACCGGGGAAACGGGGGGGGCACCGGCGGCCCTGGGCCCCCCTCCCCGGCCACTCACGGGGACTGACGGCAGCTCCCGGGGCACCGAGCCCCGCACCGGCACCGGCACCGCGGGGTCTCTGACACCCACCGGGAGCGGGGGGCACACCGGGGGTCCCCGCGCACCCACCGGGGCGGCGGCACACGGGGGTGCCCCCGGCAATCACCGGGGCGGGCAAGGGGAGGCACCGACAGCTCCCGGTGCCCTCGGCGGAGGATCGCGACCCCTCCCCGGTCACCCACCGGGGGGCCGGAGGGACCCCGCAAACCCCGCCGGGGATGAGGAACACACCGGGGTGCTCCGGGGCGTTACCGGGAGCGGCACCGCGGGGTCTCTCCGGTGTCCCGCAGGCACCTGGCACCGGGATCGCCCCCCCCGCCATTCCCGGTTCCCCGGTCACTCACGGACGGGGGGGGGGCGGGAGGCTCCGCACGCCCTCAGCCCCCACCGGGGAGTCCCCCCCGCCCCGGGGCACACAGCCACGCCACGAGGAGCTCCCCCCTCTCGCCTCCCCTCACATCCCCGCCGCTGCTGCCCGCGGGGCTCCGTCCGGGGGCCTCGTGGCGGCCGCCCGCTCGCCCTCGGCGGGGCCGTGCCCGCCGCCCCACGCCCGCCAGCCCCGTACCTTACAGGCCTGGTAGCTCTCGAAGGCGCGCAGGGCGCTCTCCGTGAGCTTGACGTGGAAGACGGAGACGCGGGTGCCGCGGCCGAGGCGGCCGCAGGACAGCCCGTACCCGCGCTCCGCCTGCAGCGCCGCCATCTTGGGACCGTCTCCCCCTCCGCGCCTGGGCCGCCGGGGCCGCCCGCCGCCGCCACGCCCCTCCTTATGAATTATTCATGATGCGCCGCTCCGTCGGCCACGCCCACGCGGGGCGCCTGTTGCTGGGGCGAGGAGGTGGGCAGCGGGCGCGCCGATTGGCTGGGTGATGCCTGGCGCAGCGCCGGATTGGCCCGTAGGGAGGGGAGGCGGGGATATGTAAATAAGGGCGCGGGGCATGCTGGGGAGGGTGGTCTGGTGCAGCCGGGGAGCGCTGCGGGAGCGTGGGGAGGGGGCGGCGGGTGGGGAACCCCCGGTAATGAATGAGCGAGCCCCCTGACCCACCCCGGGGAATGAACCCTCCGGGTGGGAGCTCCCTGCAACCCCTTGGCATCAATTCCCGGGTGTGAGACCCCCAGGCATGAAATCCCCAGGTGTGAGCCCCCCAGGCATGAACCCTCTGGATCCCCAGGTATGAGCCCCCAAGGCATGAACCCTCTGGATCCCCAGGTGTGAGCCCCCCAGGTATGAACCCTCTGGAGCCTCAGGTGTGAGCTCCCCAGGTATGAACCCTCGTGACCCCCTTGGGGATGAGCCCCCTGGGCATGGCACTCCATGGTGGGCACCCCCTGTACTCCCCCAGGTGTGAATCCCCCAGGAATGAACCCCGCAGACCTCCCCAGTCATGGACCCCCTGACCCCCAGGTAGAGCCTGAAGGTTCCAGGTTTCCTCCAGGGCTGATTTTGGGGTGCCAGGCTCCCCCCTGAGCACTGCCCCCCCTCCAGACTCCATGTGTCCCCATGCGCAGCAATAAACAGGCCAGAAAGTGAAGGAATTGTCCTTTATTTGGGAAGTTCACAGTCAGTTTGGGGTGCAAGGACAGTGCTACAACCCCCCCATGAGCAGAGCTGAGGCTGGGCAGGCGCTGGGGGGGCTGCAGGGCAGGGAGGGACCCCCGAGGGGCTCGGAGCCAGGGGAAGGCAGCCTGGGCAGGGGGTCTGCAGCGCTCCCTCCTCCATCCCTCCCACCGCGGGTTTCTTTGGCTTCCTTTGGACATTGCACGCTGCAGGGATGTGCAGAGGAGGGCAGCGGGTGCCTCCGGGAGGGCTGAGCCCCTGGCAGCCCCCAGGAACCAGGGAATGTCGCTGCATTGCCCCCTGGGCACATCCACATGGCTGCCCACACCTTCCTTCCCCGTGCCACCCTGTCCTGGCAGCAGGGACGGGCACGGCCAGGCTGTACTGGTGAGAGGCAGCTCCTGCTGCCCGTGACACCCTCGGGGCTGGGGCTGAGCCCCTGAGTGCCAGCGGGCTGCCCGGGGGTCCCTGCTCTGCCAGCACCCCCTGCCCACCCGCCCGTGCCAGCAGGGATGTGGGGAACGTCGGGAGAGAGATCCGGCACCTCCGGCACTGAAAGCATCCGTGGGTGGAAGGAAGGGGTGGCACAGCCTGGGGGCAGCCCCTGGGCACAGAGAGCCAGGCCTGGCACTGCCCCTGTGCCCGGGGGCCGCCCCAGTGCCAGCCTCAGTTCCTGGCGGCGATGACCACGGACAGGGCCACGCCGCCCAGCGCGATGGCCGTGGCGCCAAAGAGCCACTTCCAGGGGATGGACTGCGGGGCAGAGCACGGGCAGGGACGTCAGGGGCCGTGCCCGCGGTGGGGACACGTGCCACCCTCCCCGCTAGACACAGGGCATCCCAAAAAGGCAGCGGGACAGCGTGTGCCGCCAGCTGACAGCGCTGCCCGACGGCAGCGGGAGCAAAGTCCGGGCCGTGCAGCTGGCACGGATGGCTGCCATCCACGGGCACACGCTGCCAGGGCACAGCCTGTTATCTGTTATCTGTTATCGGGGATGTGTTCTGGGCACGGCTCCCGCAGCACGGCCCCTGCTGCCAGCGGGATCCTCACACTGCCCGACAGTGTCCTGCACGGGCTGGGGACCTGCTGGGGACCTGGGGACACTGGGACACCCCTGTGGGTCACCTGGGGGGCTGTGTCCCTGCTGGGGACCTGGGGACACTGGCACAGCCCTGTGGGTCTCCTGGGGGACACTGGCACAGCCCTGTGGGTCCCCTGGGGGACTGTGTCCCTGCTGGGGGACACTGACACAGACCTGTGGGTCACCTGGGGGACACTAACACAGCCCTGTGGGTCCCTTGGGGGACACTGGCACAGCCCTGCTGGGGACCTGGGGACACTGACACACCCACTGTGGGTCACCTGGGGGACACTGACACAGCCCTGTGGGTCCCTTGGGGGGCTGTGTCCCTGCTGGGGGACACTGACACATCCACTGTGGGTCTCCTGGGGGACCCTGACACAGCCACTGTGGGTCACCTGGGGGACACTTAGGGGGCTGGGTCCCTGCTGGGGAACACTGGCACACCCCTGTGGGTCCCATGGAGGGCTGTGTCTCTCCTTGGGGACCTGGGGGACACTGGCACACCCCTGTGGGTCCCATGAAGGGCTGTGTCCCTGCTGGGGGACCTGGGGGACACTGGCACAGCCCTGTGGATCCCTGGGGGACACTGACACAGCCCCTGTGGGTCCCTTGGGTGACACTGGCACACCCCTGTGGGTCCCCATCCCTCCCAGAGGCCCTCCTTACCCAGGGCAGTTTGTCTTTGCACTTGCTGGGGGTGCCGGCGGCGCTGGGGTTCCCCAGCATCTTCCTGTACATCTCGGTCTCCACGTTCCTCTGGTCCGCGTGCTTCTTCACCAGCTTGGAGAGCTCGGCGTGGATGGTCTGGGGAGGACAGCGAGCTGTCACCAGCCCTGGGTGCCCGGGAGGGGACCTGCCACCCTCGGGGATGTGCAGGACAGCTCAGGGGGGCACGAGGCCTCATCCTGCCCCACATCCCAGCACCATGGGGACACTCTGTGGGGCCAGTGCCCCTCTGTCCTTTCTGGCTGCTCGAGCAGAGCCCAGGGCTGATGCCAGACACCAGGAAAGGGATTTTATCCTTTAATCCAGACGGGAAAGTGTCTGCCTTGAGGACAGACGTGCACCAGCTCTCCCACTTTCTGTCTGGGAAAGCCGCCTTAAAACTCAGCCTGGTGTCGAGTGGGATTGCAGCAGGACCCACAGCGTGTCCACACCTGCCCTGCCAGGGCAGGAGAAGGCTCTGAGCCCTTTTGGGGGCCCACAGGCTCCCCAAAAGCAGCAGGAAGCACCGGGTGGCAGAAGGACGCTGTGGTGGCCCTGGTGGCACAGCCACGCTGTGCCCTCTGCTGGGGGACACCACAACACAGCTCTGCCAGCTGGGCAAATCTGCCTCCAACACGACAATCTGGGTGTCTGGGGGACAGAGCTGCTGCTCAGGGCTCACCAGGGCTGTCACAGCAGCGCCAGAGGGGTCACAGAAGGGACGTGTGTGACAGTCTGGCGGGGCCCAGCACTGCTGCAGTGTTTTCAGCCCCTGAGTCACCCAGGCCGGCCCTGCAGCCGGGCAGCAGCAGGGGAGGGCAGCAATTTGCTGTTCCTGTGGTTTCACTGCACGCGTCACTGCCGGGCACTCGGATTTTCCAGCCCTCTCCATCGGAACTGCTGGGGATGGGAGCAGCCGCCCTGCCCAGGGACGTGCCAGGGGAATGTTCCCTGTGCTGCCCCCTCTGCACCCTGACCTCGATGGCAAACAGAGGGTCTGGGGTCCTGCTCACCCTTCCCAGGGAGCTCAGAGCAGCCCTGGAGGTGCTGTGGGGCCACCAAGCAGCTGCTTGTGCCACATCCCACCCGTGACCCTCAGGGGCTGGATCATGGCACAGACCCTGGTCTGGTGAAACCCCATGAGAGAAATGGGCACAGCAGCTCCAGACAAGGATTACAGCCCATCTGGAGGGCCAGGACCCCCAGGACAACCCCGTGCAGGCAACACCTCCCCGTCCCCTCCCAGTCTCGCTCCTGCTGGGGTCATTTCCTGGCTCTGCTTTTTGATTTCTCCCCAGGCTCCAGCCCTGCAGCTGATCATTAACTGACAGGAAATTCCTGACCCAGAGCTCGCCCTGCCCGGGCGCTGGACCGAGCCCTGGCTGCTCCCAGCCCCTGGTGACTCACTCTGGGGCTGCCCAGCCAGTTTGTGGGGACTCAGCTCTGCCCCACTTCCCCCGGCCACAGCACAAACTGCCCGAGCCACCTGGGGAACCTGGACCCTCCCCACGGCAGGGAGATGGGCTGGCAGGGACTCCTGGCACCAGCAGGACCAAAGGTCACCAGGGACCCTCACAGC
>JAHXMQ010012343.1:15715544-15728506 GCA_020466415.1 Ammodramus savannarum pratensis | reverse complement strand
ACGAGTCGCCCATCCTGGAGGACGACGACGACTTCGACCCCGTCCCCAAGAGCACCACGACCACCATCGCTACCTCGGAGCAGAGCACGGAGTCCTGTGACAGCAGCCCCGGCCTCATCTCCCCCACCACCAGCCCAGAGTTTGAGGATTTATCGCAGGGCCCCTGCGAGGGCCCGGCCCTCAACGGACAGAGTCTCACAGACGAGGACACGGCCACCCTGGACTAGGCCGGGAGCCCCTGTGGAACTTTCTAGCCTGTGTTTATAGCTGTGTGTCGCTCTTTTGGGGTTTTTTGGGGTTTTTTGGGGTTTTTTTTTTCCTCTCTTTGAAGAGGGAAGCCAAGGCTGGGAGAAGCTGAGGGAGGAGGAAGGTGTAAAGCCACCTTCAGGCTGGCTTCAGGGGGAATCAGTAAATCCTGGGTTGGAAATGCCTCTTGTCCTCCCTCCTTTCTGCACTCAGGACAGCAACTTCATCCTCCGTGTAGATTTTTTGGTGAAGAAAAGCCATTTTTGGGGCACAGATGTTTGTGTTTTGTGAGAAATGTCGTCTCTGAGGCTCTGTGTGCCCGCCAGCTCTGCCAGGGCTCTGTCCCTGCTGCTGATGGATTGTGCTGGCCGAGTTCTCACTGCTGGACGAGCCAGAGCCGCGTTTCCCTTTGCTTCTCACACTCAGCCCCTCACACGGAGCTGCTGGTGGCTCTACAGGCAGGTTCCCAGCAACTGGAGCTCTCCAGATCTTTGTGGTGTGATGGAGGAATTGCATTTGGGGTCATGAAGGCCTGGGAGGGGATGAGAGGAGAGTGGGGATTGGAGGACTGGGGCTGATCCTGGAGCTGTGGGACCAGCACGGGGATGGCTCTGGGGCTGTGGGGCCGGTCTGGGGTCCGTGGGGTCGGTGTGGGGCTGGTCCTGGCACTCTGGGGCTGGTCTGGGGTCCATGGGGTCAGTGTGGGGCTGGTCCTGGCACTCTGGGGCCGCTCTGGGGTCCATGGGGTCGGTGTGGGGCTGGTCCAGGCACTCTGGGGCCGGTCGTGGGTCCAGTCCTGTGGCCATGGGGTCAGTGTGGGGCCGGTCCTGGGGCTGTGGGGTCAGTGTCAGTTTTGGGGGCCGGTCCCGGGGGCAGGGACCGGTTTGGGAGCCGGTCCTGGACCGTGTGATCGGGGTCGGTCCGGTCCCAGCTCCGTGCGGACACTCCCGTGCCCTGTCCCGCGGTACCGGTGTCACCCCGGCAGCGATAGAGCAGTGATGGGGCGGTACCGGAGCTGTCTCGGGGCAGTACCGGTATTACCCCGACAGTGATGAGGCGGTACCGGGACGGTCCCGGGGCGGTGCCGGTGTCCCCGCCGGAAATGACGGAGCCGTCGCGGGGCGGTCCCGGGGTCCCCGCCGGCAGTGACGCAGCCGCGGTTCCGGCCCCGCCTCCCTTTCCCTCAGCAGCGAGGCCGCGGGTGCGCGCGGTGCGGGACCGGAGCGGGCCAGGGGCCTGGGGCGGGGGCCCTGCATCCCGGGAGGGGCCGCTGGATCCCGGGAGAGGGGCTTGGGACCCGGGAAACGGGGGCTGGAAACCCGGGAGGGGCCCTGGGTCCCCGGGGACGGGACTGGATCCCGGGGGAGGGCCCCGAGACGTGGGGTGGGGCTGGATCCCGGGATGGCGGGGCTGGATCCCGGGATGGCGGGGCTGGATCCCGGGATGGGGGCTGCATCCCGGGAGGGTGTTCGGGAACGGGGCTTAGAGGGGCCGGGGAGCGGCGGGGCCCTGCCGGGGGCGGCACACGGCGATAACGGGGCCGGCCCGTGGTGACGCGGCCGCCGCTGCCGCAGGTGAGAAGGTGCCAAGATGCAGATCTTCGTGAAAACCCTCACGGGCAAAACCATCACCCTCGAGGTGGAGCCCAATGACACCATCGAGAACGTGAAGGCCAAGATCCAGGACAAGGAAGGTACAGGCGGGGCCGGGAACGGCGGGGCGGCCCCCGGGGCTCCCCCGGTGTCCCCACCGCGGTGATTGTGATTGTGTGTCCCGCAGGGATCCCCCCCGACCAGCAGCGCCTGATCTTCGCGGGCAAGCAGCTGGAGGATGGCCGCACCCTCGCAGACTACAACATCCAGAAAGGTGCTCCCCGAACCCCGGGGGTTTTTGGGGGGCGTTTTTGGGGTGCCATCTGCTCCTTCCCCCCGGTGTGACACCGATGTCTCCTCGCAGAGTCCACCCTGCACCTGGTGCTGCGCCTGCGAGGGGGAATCATCGAGCCCTCCCTGCGCCAGCTGGCCCAGAAGTACAACTGTGACAAGATGATCTGCCGCAAGTACGTCCCCGTGTCCCCTCCCCGTGTCCCCTCAGCCCCTTCCTGCAGCCCCCGAGCCTTCCTCAGGGCTCTGCTGACCTGTGCCCCCCAGGTGCTACGCCCGCCTGCACCCCCGCGCCGTCAACTGCCGCAAGAAGAAGTGCGGGCACACCAACAACCTGCGCCCCAAGAAGAAGGTCAAGTAGAGCCCCCAGCCCTGCCTGCGCTGGCCAATAAAGTATTGCAATGTCAGCCCTGCTTTCTGGTGTTTTTTTAGCCAAATTGTGGTTTTCAGTCAATGGGGCAGTGCTGGAGCAGCATGGAGGGATCGGGGGGGACAGGGAGGGATGGATGTGGTGATGGTGGGCAGTGCCTGCAGCAATGTGTGCTCACCCATGGGACCCCTGGCCATGTGCACACAGCAGATGGACTCTGGGACCCGGCCAGGGCCTGGACCAGCACCAGAACCACACACAAACCCTTCCCTGTTCATGCACTGGGACCCCCAGCCATGGCGGGTGACGCTCACCAGGACCCGCTATGTGCCCCTGCTCATGCACTGGGAGTCCTCTGGTCACTTCTGGATGGACACTGGGTCCCCCTACCCACCTGTTGGGACCCTCAGCCAGGTGTGCATGGGACCTGCTCCATCCTGGGCCCTCCCTGTTCGGCGGCAAACGCACCGGGAGCCCCGACCGCGTGTCCAGGGACCGGCACCGGGACCCTCTGTTCACGGAGCCCCCACTGCATCTCCCTGCCCATCCACCGGGACCCCCGGCCGTGTATTCACAGCACAGACACTGCACGGACCGTACCGCGGTACCGGGGCTGGCGGCGCTGCCGCTCGGGGCCTGCAGGTGGCGGCGGAACCGCGCTCCGCCCCGCGGGCCCCGGGCCTGCGCCGTGCGGCCGGGCCGGGCCGGGCCATGGTGAGCGGCACCGGGAGCGGGACGGGAACGGGAGCGGCCCCGGGGGGCGGGAGGGGCGGCCCGGGACCGCGCGGGGTCACGGCGGGGTGGTGGGTGCGGGGTCCCGGTGCCCGTCCGTGCTGTGAACCGGGGGGAGCCCGGTGCCGCTCCGCGGACACGTGGCCGGGGGGGTCCCGGTGCCCGTCTGGGCTGTGTGAGCACGGCCGGGGGTCCCGGTGCCCGTCTGGGCTGTGTGAGCGCGGCCGGGGGTCCCGGTGCCGCTCCGAGAGCGGTCCCGACGCACGCACGGGCGGGATGGGGGTCCCGGTGCCCTTCGGTATGGCGGGCACGTGTCCGGGGGGTCCCGGTGTCAGTCCGGTTCGTGCACGGGTGGCCTGGGGGCCCGATGGTGGGCAGGGGGATGTGAGGGGTCCCGGTGCCCGCCTGTGTTGTGTGCACAGGTCCGGGGGCTCCCGGTGCCGGTGCCGGTGCCGGACTCAGCTCCAGCCCCGCGGCCGGAACCCACCGGGACCCCCAGAACCGGCACTGGGGTGATGCCCCGGGCGGTGCCGCCTCTGCCCGGTGCCGGTACCGGCTCACCGGGGCCACCGCGTCCGCTCTGTCCCGCAGACGGGCGAGGCCGTGCGGGAGCTGCTGCAGCGGCTGCGGGAGCTGCAGGGCGAGCGGGTCGAGACGTACCGGCTCCTGGAGGAGTGAGTACCGGCACCGGGGCGGGCGGGGCACCCCCAGCAGGGAACCGGATCCCCGTCCCGATTATTTCGCATCCTGTTGGGACGGGGCCGTGGGGACGGCTGATGAGCTCCAGCTGGCAGCGGGGCTCTGCGCTGGACACCTGAATCCTATTTCAGCATCCAGCGCAGGACGGACTTCCTGGGATGCAGGGCTGAGAGTGTACAGGGCGAAAAACCCAAACCCCCGACTTTCCCTCCCAAAAAAAGCAGTTTCCAGCCCTGTCCCGTGTGAGGGGCGAGGCTGCCGAACCCAGCAGGAACAGGCAGGAGAACCCCGCGGGCGGTGGGCAGCAAAGGGGGCTCAGCTCCAGGGCTGGCGACAGCGACAGCGGCCTCTGCCCCTCACCTGTCCGCAGGGGCCACCGGGCGTACCTGGGCAGCGCCCCGCACTATGACTTCCCGCGGTACCGGCAGCTGGTGCACGAGGTCACCGAGGCCTTCAGCGGCATCTCCCGGGAGGTGCTGGCCATCGCGGGCCGCCTGCGGGACCAGCTGGGCCGCCCCGAGCTGGCCCAGCACCTGGCCCGGCTCCAGGACAGGGAGCAGGAGAAGCTGCAGCTGGTGGGTGCTGGGCTGGGCTGGGCTTGGGGGATCCTTGGGGGTGCTCTGGGGGTCTCAGCTCGCACGGTGTCCCCCACAGACGGCGCAGCTGCAGCTGGCCCGGCAGCGGGCACAGGACCAGCCCGAGGTGGACGCCCATCAGCAGGAGGTGCAGGAGCTCAAGCACAAGTAGGTGGTGTCCCCGCTGCTGTCCCCCCTCATTTTGGAACCCAGAGCCTCAATTCCATCCCCTCCTGGCCCTGTTTGGGGATGGCACCCCCTCCCCAGCCCTGGGGTGTCCTGAGCTGGGTGGGACACACACAGAGCACGGAGCCCAGGCCAGGAGCCCCTCGCCTGCCTCTCGCTGCCTCTCCCCGCCCTCCCTGCGGCCCAGGGGGGCCCAGATGGTGCCTTCGGGGTCTGGCGGCGCTGCGTGGCCGCGTCCCCTCGGCCTCCCCGGGCTGAGTGTTTCATAAACAGCGCGGGGAAGGCGAGGCGGCCCACATAATACGCTCCATATGGGCTTTATTTATAGTTTCCATCCGCTCTCGTAGGCTAATTAAAACCATTGAGGCAATCAGCGAAATTCTCCAGGACCTTAAGTACGATTCGGAAGAAGTTGAGTGATGGGTGTCCCCGTGGGAACGGCTGCAGGGGCCGGCCTGCTGGAGCGGGGGCCCCGCTCGTCCCCCGCCCGCTCCCGGCGCACCTTGGCAAGGTGGGCATTGTCCTCGGGGCCCCTTCTCTGCAGCACGGGCTGGAGGGGCTGCAGGAGCTCCCTCTGGGACGAGAGGGGTCCCCCCAAATCCTGAGTGCCCCTCAGCAGAGGGCTCCGGCGTGGGGCTGGTTCCCCTCCCCGGCTGTGCCAAAGGCAAAGCACAGCCTGCAGTGCCAAGGGCTGCCGTGCCAGGCCTCCATGGAGCTGGGCACTGTCCCTGCTGCCAGCTGGAGTCCCCAAACCGGGCAGCAGCCCCCCCAAAGCACACCTTGGAGACTGGCTGTGCCCCCAGCCCCACTGGTGCTCCACACGCGCTTTTTCTATGGTCACCCCAAATAAACCTGTCCCCACAGAGCTGGCATGAGTGGTGTGATCCCTAGGGTTCGTGTGGCCCCCTCTGCCCCAGTGCCACCCCCTCCACCTTGTCCCGGTCCCCGGGAGCCCCGGGATGGGGTGACAAAGGCCACGGGCCCCACTTGGCTGCCCGCTGCATCCCCGTCCCCGCGCAGCGCTGCCGCTCCGCTGACGCAGACCCCGCTGGGGTTTCAGAGGTTTATTGGCATTAAGCTTAAATCTGTTCCTAATTGACTGAAATGGAACCAAAATAAGGCTGGTTTGAATCAAAACTGGAGCAGGCACTGGGCAAACCCCAGCAGCCTCCAATCAGCCCGCGTGGCTCCCTGGGGACGGACCCCTCCGTGCACTCGCACGTGGGACCCTGGCGAGAGAAAGGCCAAAATCGCTTCCCGGGGGGAGCTGCGGCGAGGGTGGGGGACCCCGGGAAGCGCCCGGCGCCCCGTTCATGCCAGGGGCTGCTCGGGCTGGCGGGGCCGGGCCCCCGCGGCGCCTCCCCCGGCCGGGCAGGGCTGGGGGCTCCCCTCGGTGCCGCGGGGCCGCGCTCCCGCCGAGCCCCCGGGGCTGGGCCCGCCCGGCCCCCCGAGCTCTCCCCACCCCGCTCCCCAGGGCTGCGGGGCCGCGCTGCGCCCCGGCCGCCTCCCGGTGCCCCCGCGGTGGGGCCGGGGCGGGCGCGGGCGGTCCCGGGCGGGCGCCGGGCGCCCCGTGCCATCCTGGCGGCGCTCGGTGCCCCGCGGGCTACAGCTTATCGCCGGGAAGGACCTGCGGAGAGGAGCGGAGCCCCGCGTCGCCCCGGGGTCGGCGTCACCCCCCAGCATCCCTGGCGTGGGGGGTCACCCCGCGTCCCCACCCGGCCGGGGAGAAGAAGTGCGAAAGGCTCCTTACCTACCTGGTTGCGTGTTTTGTGCGATTTCTGCAGCCACACGCGCCACTGGTCGTAGAGCTTGATGCCCAGGTTGGAGCAGCCGTAGGCGTGTTTCTTCACCCAGCCGAAGAACTGCTTCAGCTCCCGCCGCAGCGTCGTGTTCTGCTCCCCGCCCTTGGGGTCGCAGCCCCCCGGCACTCGCTCTGCGGGGACAAGGGGGGCGGTGGCACTCGGGGGGACAAGCCTCGACCCCCCCATTCACCGTGCTGTGAATGGGGAGAGGAACCCGAGCAGGTTTGGGCTCCCAGCTGGGAAAGCCGAGCTCCAGGTTGGCTCCTTTGCAGGAGCCCCGGGTGCGGGGCATGGAGCAGGCAGGGCCCTGCACATCCCCCGGGGCTCGGGGAGCGCTGCGGGCCGCACTCACCGCTGCGGGGCGTGGAGGCGGCCGTGGGGTTGCTCCAGTCGCTCCAGATGCCCGCTTTCTTGGAGCCGTAGATGCTGAAGGGGTTGCAGCGCACCTGGACGAAGTAGACGGTGCCGGGGCGCAGGCCGGCCAGGCGGCACGAGGTCTGGTTGCCCACATCATCCACCACCTGCAGAGGGACGAGATGGCAGCGCCCGCGCCCTCGCCCACCCGCGCCGTGCCCGGCCGTGCCCACGCACCTTCCACTCGGAGCTGTCCTCCACGCGGTATTGGATCTGGTACTTGGCTTGGAAGAGGAAATCCTTGAGCGCCGGCGGCGAGCTCCAGCGCACGCTCAGCTGGTCCTCCAGGTCGCCCACGCGGCTGACGTGCACGTCGGACGGAGGGTCCGTGGTGACTGCGGGCACACGGCAGGGCTGGCCCGGGCACGGCGGGCAGCGCCGCGGGGCCGCGAGGGTTAAGGAGCCGCGGATGTGGGAGCGACTGGAGCAAACAGCCTAATTCGATTAGGAGCAATTCTGCTCACATATCGCCCATTTCCTGCTGCCCCCGCCCGGCCCGGCTCCCCGCGAGGTCACCCGTGGCTCACCCACGTCCAGGATGTCCAGCATGACCACGTCGGACACGGCCACCCCCAGGCGGTTGGAGGCCTCCACCCAGATCTCGTAGGGCGTGAAGAGGGCCAGGTCCTTGGGGATGTGGCAGGAGTAGGTGCCGGCCGTGTGGTACTCCTGGCAGGTGTTGTCCTGGCCGTACCACCTGCGGGCAGGTGATGGGTGAGGTGCTGGCACCGCTCCCCCATGCTCCTGTGAGTCACGTTTTGGTTTTTCCACGTTCCCAGATTTGGGGGACCGACCCCATGGTTCACTCAGTGATTCCCAACTCACCCAGGCCCACAGCAGCTTCTCCTCACCCTCCCCAGCTCCATGAGGAAACTCCTCCCAGCAAAGCAGGGCCAGCCAGGAGGCATCGAGCTGCCCCTTCCCTGGTTCCCATTGAATCCCACCCCACAGTTTTTAACAACAGCGGGGATGAAGGTGAGCACCCACCTGCGCTTGTACTTGAGGGTGTAGTTGGTGTGCAGGAAGGTCTCCCCTTCCGTCCCTGGTGCCCATTTGCAGGTCAGGTCCTTCATGTTTTTGGACCAGCAAGTGATGTTGACCGGTTTCTCTGGGGGTACTGGCAGAGACAAAAACCAAAGCACAAGAGGTTCCAGAGCTGTTTTTTTCCATCCACGGAGACACAAGCCCCAAGTCCCAGCTGAGCCTCTGTATTCCCGGGAATGCGTAGCGACCCAAAAAACAAACCCGAGCTGCATTCCCCGTCCCGATTCCCTGTTCCTGGGACAGAGCATCGGCCTTAAAATAGCCCGAGATAAAATCTTACGATTATTGGTTCGGACAAGCGCGTTTTAACCGAGGCTTTGCCGAAACAGCCTCGGAGCTGTGTGAGGGTCAGGGCTCCACCAGAGCAGCTCCTGGCACGCTTTGGTGAGAACCAGCACGCTGATTCCTCCCGGGGGATCCCCGGCTTCTCTCTCATGGGGGAGGCACATCCCAGTGCTGGCCAGACCCTGTACAGAGCAGCTGGACCCTGGCACAGAGATGGACCCTGGCACGGGGTGGCTGGACCACAGCACAGAATGACTAGATCCCGGCACAAAGTGACCAAATCTTGACGCAGAGTGACCAAACCCCAGCACAGAGTGACCAAACCCTGACACAGAGTGACCAGACCCCGGCACAGTGACCACACCCCACCACACAGTGACCAGACCCCAATTCAGAGTGACCAGACCCCAGTACAGAGTGACCAGACCCCAATTCAGAGTGACCGGACCCCAGTACAGAGTGACCAGACCGCAATTTAGAGTGACTAGACCCCAGCACAGTAACCACACCCCAATTCAGAGTGACCACACCCCAGAACAGAGTGACCAGACCCCAACACAGAGCAGCTAGACCCCAGCACAATGACCAGACCCCAGCACAGAGTGACCACATCCCAGCACAGAGTGACCACATCCCAGCACAGAGTGACCAGACCCCAGCACAGAGTGACTACACCCCAATTTAGAGTGACCAGACCCCATCACAGAGTGACCAGACCCCAGTATGGAGTGACCACACCCCAATTCAGAGTGACCAGACCCCAGCACAGTGACCAGACCCCAATTTAGAGTGACCAGACCCCAGCACACAGTAACCACACCCCAATTCACAGTGACCACACCCCAGTACAGAGTGACCAGACCCCAGTTTAGAGCTACCACACCCCAATTTAGCGTGACCAGACCCCAGTACAGAGTGACCAGACCCCATCACAGAGTGACCAGCCCCCAGTATGGAGTGGCCACACCCCAATTTAGCGTGACCAGCCCCCAGCACAGAGTGACCAGCCCCCATCCCGGCACAGCACCCATCACGTACATCCGACGTAGAGGCAGGAGCCGGCCAGGATGCCGCCGTCGCGGCTGTGGCACACCAGGTTGTCGCCCGACTGCTGCCTGGAGCCGTTGAGGCGCGGCAGGGCCACGCTGAGCGTGGAGGGGCCCAGGGCGGCGTAGGAGGCGGCCGGGAGGCGCCGCCCGTTGAGCGTCCAGTACAGGTCCTGGGCCCGCAGCCGCGTGTCCGCGCTCACCGTGCACGTGGCCACCAGCGAGGAGCCGATGAGCAGCGTGGGGTCCTGCGGGGAGATCACGGCGGGGTCTGCAGCCGAGACAGAGGGGACATCCGTTATGGGGTTTGGTACCCACCTGACGGGGTTATACCTATGTAAATATGTCTATTTATCTGCTTTACATTGATTTAAACGCCTTGATGCCTCCTCTGTGTTCATCTATATCTGTTTGAGTGCGTTGTTTTGCTATTTTGCATCAATTTAAATCGTCGCGTCTATATCAATTTAAATCGTCCTATGTGTTTTGTGTTAATTTAAATGCATTGTTTAGCTGTTTTACATCGGTGTAAATCATTGCAAGCCTATACTGATTGAAATCACATATCTCGATGTAAATCATCAAAGCCTGTACGGATTGAAATCACATATCTCGATGTAAATCATCACAAGCCTATAGTGATTGAAATCACATATCTGTTTTATACAGATTTAAATCATCGCATATCTATTTTATATCAATTTAACACACTGATTTCCATTTTACCTCCATTTAAAGACACTAGTTTCTATTTTACATTGGTTTGAATGTGTTTCATATCTATTCTTTACTTCTGCACATTTTATATCCATTTTATACCTAAAGACATTTTATATCTTTTATATCTCTTTAAATACATTTTGTATCTATTCTGTATCTCAATACACACCTATTTTTTATCTATTTAAATACGCTTTACACCTACTTTTATATCTACATGTATTTTATGTCTAAACACATTTAATATCTATTTTTATATCTGCATCTATTTCAGAACTTCAAAAATACTTTTCCTATCCACTTTTTATCTTTATTTTCCCCGGGGCTGGGGCGGGGCTGGGTTGCAGTTTCGGAAGTTTTTCCACGACAAAAGGATTTAAAAAAAAAAAAAAAAAATTCGAGGGGATTTTCCAACACTGCCAATGTCCCGCGTTTCCCCCTGGATCGCCTCGCCCAGGGGTGAGAAGCTCTTCCCAAGAGCTCCCTCCTCATCCTCACCATGTGCTCCCAAATCCCACTGGTCTCCCCTCGACATTGCGAGGGTGCCGCAGGCTGGGGGAGCCCCTCAATGGGGGGAAATTCCCATCTCGGGACCCCTCCCCAATCCCCTCGACACCCCAGGTTTGTACAGGCTGGGGGACCCCTCAATGGGGGGAAATTCCCATCCAGGGACCCCTCCCAAATCCCCTAAACGCCCCGGGTGTGCCCAGGGTGGGGGAGCCCCTCAATGGGGGGAAATTCCCTTCCAAGGACCCCTCCCCAATCCCACCGCTCTCCCCTCAACATTGCAAGGGTGCTGCAGGTTGGGGGAGCCCTCAATGGGGGGAAATTCCCATCCAGAGACCCCTCCCAAATCCCCTCGGCACCCCGGGTTTGTCCAGGCTGGGGGACCCCTCAATGGAAATTCCCATCCAAGGAAATTCCCATCCAAGGAAATTCCCATCCAAGGACCCCTCCCCAATCCCACCGCTCTCCCCTGGACATTCTGGGGGTGCCACAGGCTGGGGGAGCCCCTCCGAGGGGTTAAACTCCCATCCAGGGACCCCTCCCCAATCCCCTCGCACCCCGGGTGTGCCCAGCCCGGGGCAGCCCCTCCGTGGGTGGAAATTCCCGTCCCGGTCGCCCCCGGCCCCCTGGGCTGCCCCGGCCCCGCCGCTCCGTGTCCGCCCGCCCGTACCGGCTCCGTCCGCACGCGCCGGGCCGATGTTCCCAAATTACCGCCCGGAAAGCGCCGCGACCTCCGCGCCCCGGCGAGCCCCGGGCCCCGAGCGCCTTTCAGCGCCCGCCGCCCGCCCCGCTCCCTCCCGCCGCTCCCGATCCCAGCCCGCAAACAGCGCTCCCGAACCCTCCCTGTGCCGGGGGGGCTCCATCGGGAGCTGCCGCCGTGCTTGGGGGTGCTGGGGAGGGGGAGGAAGGAAATCCAGCGGGGAAAAGCGCCCCGAATATCCAGGGGTTGGTGCCAGGCACCCCCAGCACCCCTGGATCGGTACCGGGTACCCCGAACCCCCGCGGGACGGTGCTGGGGACCCCGGGTACCCCGAGCATCCATGGATGGTGACGGATCCATCCCGGCCCCCCGAACAAACCCTTCCCGAGGGCAGCCAGGCCTCTGGAAACCTCATCCCCCTCTCTGCCCGGCTCTGCCGATCACACACCCGGCGCTCTGAGCCCTGATCCTGCTCCATCTTAATCTAAACAGCCCCAGAAACTCGCACGAGCACCGTAAAACAGACACGTTTCCCATCCTCCGAGCGGGACCCTCTGGAGGGGCCAATTTTCTCTCTCTCTCTGTATTTTTTTTTTCCCCTGGATTTTGGTTTTTTTTTTCCCTCCTCCAAGCAGGAGCCTCTGGAGGAGCCAATTATATACATATATATATTATATTTTTTTCCCCCTGGAATTGTTTTCCCCGCTCAGCACGGCCGCAGCGCCGAACATGTGTTTTAAAAGGGAAAAGTGTGAAGTTTTCCGATCGGAGAGGAAAGGGCCGGAGAGACGCAGGCAGGCTGTGGAATGTGCAAGTTGCAACGAAAATACCTGCTCGGGGGTTTTATGGCTTCTCTATTGCAAAAAAAAAATGCTGATCAGGTGCTAAGTAATGCTATAAAGTAAAACCACATTTCCAAGGTGTCGGGAACGTTTATGCTTTTCTTCCGAAGGGCCGGATTTCATTTTGGTTTTATATCGGAGTTTTAAGGGGTTGGCAAAGAAAAGGGGGGAGGAAAAAAAGAAAAAAAAAGCTCCGATAAGTGTCAGAGATCACGCAGTTAAAAAAGATTTATTGAGCTGTGCAGGGGGTTAAAGGAAAATAGAAATAATTGCCCCGAAGAACAAAAGGGAATTTGGGAAGCTCTGAATTCCACAGGAAAAATAAAATTAAATATATATGTGTAGTTCGAGCTCTTCTAACACTCGAGCAGCGAGGTTTGCGGGCAGACGCGGTACCCAGAAATGCTTCATCCCCCTTTTCCACCCTGCTCCCCAGTGGTTTTTCCCCCTTTCCCATCCCCGCCTGGCATTTCTCGTGCCCATCCCTGGGCTCGAGGAGGGATTTATAAAAAGCCCAGGCATTCCAGCGCGGCCGAGCCGCACCGAGGGGAAACTTTCGCTCTCTAAAAGGAGATTTGGCTTCGCCTTCGCCAGCGCCGCACGTCGAGGGGGCAGCGCTGGGCCGGACCCCCGTGGGGAGGGGAAATGGGGGTCGGGGGGGGAAAGGTGCGGGCTCAGCCCCACCGAGGCTCCGGCCGCGGCCCCGTGCGGCTCCCGGCGGGATCAGCGCCTCCGGGCACCGGGTGGGCACCGGTGGGCACCGGGTGGGCACCGGGTGGGCACCGGCACCGGCCGCTCTCGCTAACGGAGCGGTTTTGGGACGTTCCTCTGCCCGCCCCATCGCTCCAGCAGCTCCTGCCCCAGTGAGCGCCCTCAGGGCTCCCCGCTAAGGACGGGGCCGGGCCGGGGCT
>JAHXMQ010012343.1:15686603-15698267 GCA_020466415.1 Ammodramus savannarum pratensis | reverse complement strand
AGGGATGTTCCCAGGGATGCCCCAAGGATGTCCCAGGGAAGTCACGGGGATGTTCCATGGATATTCCCAGGGATGTCCCATTGATGTCACAGGGATATCACAGGGATGGTACCAGGGATGTCACAGGGATGTCCCAAGGATGTCCCAGGGATGTCCCAGGGGTGTCCCAGGGATGTCCCAGGGATATCACAGGGATATTTCCAGGGATGTCCCAGGGGTGTCCCAGGGATGTCACAGGGATGTCACAGGGATATCACAGGGATATTTCCAGGGATGTCACAAGGATGTCACAGGGATGTCACCGGGGATGTTCCCAGGGATGTCCCAGGGATGTCCCCGAGGTGTCCCAGCTATGTCCCAGGGACGTTCCCAGAGCTCTGAGGCTGCTGCCCACGAGGCTCTGCTCCCCTGGCTCTCTGCCCCCCTGGCTCTGTGCTGTGGGATTCCAGCCGCCCCCGCCGTGCGTGCCATGGGTACAGAGATCCCTTTGACAGCTGTGTCCATATGGAAAGTGGCAGTGCTGCTCTGCAAAGCCACCTTTGTGCCCACGGGGCCACGTGAGGGCCTGCTGGTGGCAGGGTGTGGGATCTCTGCCATGGGTGTTGGTGTGGGTGTGATTTCTGTGTCCTGCTTTATTCCAATGGATAAATCCAGCTGCAGCCCCACGCCTGACCCTGCTCCACGCTGACCCATTGAAACCCCCGTGAAATTCCAGCGTTTTGAGCATCCCCAGGAAAATTCCAGAAGCTCCCCATCCCTGCCTCCGAGGAAAGGGAACCAGCAGAATAAACACTTTCAATAAACACTTTCAATAAACACTTTCAATAAACACTTTCTCCCCGATGTGCTGAAAGCTTTCATCTCCCGGGGCACGTTCCGAGCTGCGAGGAGGAGGAGGAGGAGACAAAACTCTTCCCAAGTTTTGTCTTGCAGGCTGTTCCTGCTGTAACAAATTGTTGAGCAACAAGTACACGGCATTTGGAGATCGGGGATGAGATAGCGACAGCCTCACAAAGGCGCTCTCACACGTTCAAGGCTTCCTTTTGTGCTCCGGGCTTTTAGATATTTATTTTTCACTCTCTGCCATCCAACTGCTGCTCCTCTTCTTCCTCCGTTGCCGGTGCTGCCAAGGCCGTGGATTCAGGGGTGCTCCCATGCCCGGCCAAGCCTGCTCTTATCACAAATCCCTTTTTTCTGCCCGCACAGCAAACACGGCTCCGTGCTGTTCTCTCACCTCTCCTCCTTCCCCTTTGTTTTCCAGAAATCCCTTACTTGATTTCTCATGCTTTGTGTGGACTTGGTTTTGTTTCCAGCTTTTTTTTTCCTCCTTAAAATCCTTTTGGTTTTTTTTTCCTCCTTAAAATCCTTTTGGGTTTTTTTTCTCCTTAAAATCCTTTTTGGTTTTTTTCCTCTTTAAAATCCTTTTGGTTTTTTTTTCCTCCTTAAAATCCTTCTGGTTTTTTTTCCTCCTTAAAATCCTTCTGGTTTTTTTTCCTCCTTAAAATCCTTTTGGTTTTTTTTCCTCCTTAAAATCCTTTTGGGTTTTTTTCCTCCTTAAAATCCTTCTGTTGATTTTTTTTTTTTTTTTTTTTTTTTTTTTTTTTTTTTTTTTTTTTTTTTTTTTTTTTTTTTTTTTTTTTTTTTTTTTTTTTTTTTGCTGGACATTAGTGATGCTTTTCTTTTGTTTTACTTCTTTTTTTTTTCTCCTCCTTCAGGGTATTGTGTAATCATTGGATCCTTTTATTCCATCCCTGTAAATAGACAAAAGGACAAGAACACAGAGTTTTTCCTGGAGTGGCTGTTCCATCACCTGTTGGAATGAATGCCACATCCAAACACCTTTATGCCACACGGATGGGCCAACCCGCCCCGAGCTAATCCTGTAAAAGTGAATTGAGGAAAAGGAAAATAAAGGAATGTTTGTGCAGGTGACCCTGGTTGTTTGAACCTGTGCTGCCTGTGGATCCAGGGGCAGCATTCCCATAGGGATGAACCCCAAGGCTGGGAAGGGGAATGTTTGAAATCAGTTCCAAAAAAAAATTTAAAAATTGGGGAAAACTCCCATGAGGAGACTCCTGCAGAGGTGGAGTGTGACAAAGCCACACAAACTCAGGAATTTGGGCTCCTGCTGGATCCATCCCTGTGGATTTTACCTGTCCAGCCTGGAGCTGTGGCCTTTGTGCTGCCCATGGACCTTTCCTCCTTCCTCCCCAGCAAATCCGGGTTCCAGTGAGGAGAGGAAAGGGTTTGATGTGCAGAGAATCCCTCCAGTCTCTTCCCTCTCTTTCCTCGGGGTGCACAGACCTTTCTTGGCTTGCAGAGTGTGGATGGATAAAGGTCCTGTCAGCAGCTGCCTCTGTGCTAATCCCCTTTATTCCAGCGAGGAGCACCCCACGCTCTGCTCGGGGGCTCTTTGCAGCGCTTTGGTTTTGGGGAGGGGATCTCAGAGCACCCCCGGCCATCCCAGCAGGAGCTCCCGTGGGTTTTGGGGAGCATTCCCAAGGCTGAGGAGCCCAAACCAGCCTGCCAAGGTTTGCCTTGAGCTCCAGCGCTCTGATGGACATCCCAGATTTCCCCTCTCCCTAAAGCTTGCAGGAAATTGCAACCCGATAGGAGCAGCCCCGTCCCTTGTCCCTCATTGTTTGAGGATTGTTTACATCCCCTTTTTTGTTATCCCATCTCCCTGACTCCTGCCTGACCTCGCCGGCGCGTTTGGGCCATTGTGTGTGGCTGTTGTTGTTTTAGGGAGGAGGGTTGGAGCAAACCCTGCGATTACTCAACCCTGCCTGCTCCTTCTTGGCTCCCTTGCTTGATTCCACCTAAATAATAATAATAATAATAATAGTGATGATAATTCCCTCTAAGTGCAGTCCTGAGTGCACTGTGGATTTGGGAGCAGCTCACACACCTTCCCAGAGTTGGGATAATCTCCTTGGGATTGTTTTTGAGGTCACGTTTTCCAGAAAAGATTCCTCAAAAACACCGGGACCCAGCAGCAGGATGCTCCTGGAAACATCAGCCCCATCCTGACCATTGATCCCTGTGTTTTCTCCCCAGGAGCACACAGTGATCCTGATCCTAAATCCTGCAGATGAATTTGGGATTCCCCAGGAGTGGCTCAGGGAGCCTTGCAGTGCTCCTGGAGCTCTCTGCAGAGCATCCCCAGGGTGCTGCACTGAAGCAGGGCGTGTGAGGGGCTCTGGGGAGAGCAGGGAGCTGTGGGGAGCAGCATGAGGGGCTCTGGGGAGAGCAGGGAGCTGTTTGTGACTGCTGACAGTGCAGCTCCAGCAGCTGATGTGGTTTAGTGGTTCAGGCCAGCCAGTGCCGTGCAATATTCTGCTTTTTGCTGCTCTCCTGGGCTCAGATGGGGCTGGCAGGAGCAGGGATGCAGCAGCTGCACCAAGGAAGGTGCTGAGCAGGAGCAGCAGCTGTGGTTGGGTGCTGTGGTTGGGGTGCAGCTCTGGTGGGACACCAAGGTTCCTTGGAGGCCCCAGGAGATGTCTGGGTGCTGTTGGAGCCCCACGAGTGCTGCAGGGGTGTCAGCAGAGCCAGAGCATGGTTGGAAATGGTGCAGGTGTTTTGTGCTGGGAGAAGGGAGCTGGAGGTGTTCCCTGGGGGGCTCTGAGGTGGGAATTTGCCTTCCAGCTGCTGAGTGCCCCTCTGGCTGGGTGGGTGTGTGCCCTTCTGTGCTCATCTCACACCAGGCTGTCTCTCTTGTTCTGTTTCTAGCATGGCTGACAAGAACAGCACCCTGAAATGCACCTTCTCTGCTCCTGGCCACAGCACCACGCTGCTGCAGGGACTGGCCTCGCTGCGAGCCCAGGCTCAGCTGCTCGATGTCATCCTCACTATAAATAATGAAGTGTTTCAGGTTCATAAAGTTGTCTTGGCTGCCTGCAGTGACTATTTCAGGTGAGAACCCCATAGGGCAGCAGGCACTGTCACCTTTCCCCATCCTCCCCACCCCAGCCCACAGTCCCACCCTGCAGAAGCCTTGGGAGGTTGGGTTGGCTCCACAGTGTCCTGCAGGCAGGTGGAGGCTCAGGAGCAGTCCCTCTGCACTCAGGTTTGTTCAGCTGCAGCTGCTGGGCCAAGGCAGGAGCCCGAGCTCAGCTTTGGACCCCACCTGGGCAGGTGTTGGTGCTGCTTTTGCTGTTTGCAGGTTTGGAAGGGGCAGTGAGGCTCCAAAATGAGGCTCCCCATGCTCCTGTTCTCTGTAGCCACCTCTGCTCTGCCCATGGGGCTCCCTGCCCTGGGCTGAGAGCACCAAGTGTGGCCCCAGAAGGTCTGGGAGAATTGTCCCAGCTGCTGTGGCTGGAAACCAAAGCACTGTGAGGAGTTCTGCAGCCAAATTAATGCAGAGGGAGCCAATTGCAGGGCAGGGAATTCAGTCCTGAGTGAAAATAGGAGTTTCATCCATCTTGCCTCAGTCACAGAATCACAGAATTGTGATTGTGAGGTTGGAAAAGATCTCCAAGGCCCAGCCCAGAGCACCGAGTGCCACGTCCAGGAGTTCCTGGGACACCTCCAGGGATGGGGGCTCCAAACTGGGGACCCACCATTAACCCTGGAGCTGCTCTGGGTTGTTGATGGCACTGGGTGCAGGGCCACTGCCAGGGTGGTTCCACTGTCAGGGTCTCATTGCTGAGTGGGTTCCTCCTCAGAACCTTCAGTGGGTTCCTCCTCAGAACTTTCAGAGGTGCTCAGGAAGGTTGTCCTGGGGAACAACAGCAGAACAATCCAGGTTTTGAAAACACTCTGTGGGTTTTTTTATTTCTGCGGGAAGGGGGAGGGAAAAGAGTGAAATTGAAGCATTTATATAATCAGCATTTTAGAACCATAACACTTTTGAAGGGAATTGCATTCTGGTTGATGGTTTGTCTTCAGCATGGCAGCAATGGAGGCTCAGTGGAGGCTTTCCTCTCCTGCTCAGCTGGTGCAGGAGCTCACACGTGGCTGGGTGTCCTCTGGGGCAGGGGATCAGGGCTGGCACGGGGATGTGCTGGGATTGCTGCACGATGCTCTCATCTGCTGCACGGACAAATAATTGGGAACAGTTCCTGGTCACTGGGTTACAGCAGGCTGATCTCACAGGCAGATATTTCCTCATTGAGGTCATTTAGGATTTCTTGGGTTTATGCTGGAAGGCAGCAGGTTTTCTAGCCTGGTTTGGACAGGAAACTTGGAACTCCTGTCTTTTGACAGCGTTCCCAAGATATTCCTTTATTCCCGTGTCGGGGCAGGGTCTGCTCAGCATTTTTTGGGGCTGACTCTCACCTTGGAGCCGGCACAGGCAGCTCTGGTGACACCTCGGGTTTACCTTTCCCATGGAAAAGAGCAGGTGGAAAAAGACAGCCCAAAAAGTGCAGGTTTGAGACCTTTAGTGTGGCATTTCATGGATTGCTGGGACGTGTGTGCAGTGGCAGGGAGCGGTGACACTCCGGTCACCGGTGTCACTCCATGTCACTCCATGTCACCGCTGTCACTCCGTGTCACCTGCTCTGGCTTTGCCTGCCCCACAACTGCTCTGCCTCTGCTCCTTGAGCACCATGGGGTGCAAACCTTCACCCCCAGCCACCCCTGGGCAGCAAACCCATCAGGAACAGGCTGGGAACAGCCCAGATGCCAAAAAGGGCCCAAACCCCACAGGAGCAGCCCCGTCCCTCCCCAGCACTGGGAGCTCCAGGCCTGGTGTGGAATGTGCTTCCTGTGCAATTGGGAGCCTCCCAAGGAGGAGAAGCAGGGCCTGAGCTGTGCTGGCCTGGGCGAGGGCTGAGCTCGCAGCTGTGCTGTAACTGAGCCTTTTTCCCCCCATTTGTGTTTAATTGCCTGTCAGCCCCCTGCTGCCCGGGCTGCAGCTCCCATTTGTCCAGGCCTTGGGAGGGAGCCTTGCAGGGGAGGTTCTGCTGGAAGACCAAAGCTGTTCATGAGATGTGCTGCACCTGCAAGTTTTGAGCCATTTTGTAGCTGCCTGTGAGGTAACAGGATAACAGGGCCTAAAGGCTTTGCTGCCAGGAGTCACTGAACTCCCACCACAGGTGTGTTCTCTCCTTGTGCCCCCAAACCTAAAACCACCTAAAACCCTTCAGGGTACAGCTCCCAATCTCTGCTGGTGTACATCCCCTGGGATCCTTTTTGGTTGGATATCATGGATTCATTGGTGTCCAGAATTGTTCACTCCCTGCTCTGGCAGCTCTGCCTCATTCTGGACCTTGGTCCTGTGGTCTGCTCTTATTCCTGCTGCCAGTGGGATTGAAAAACTTCTCCAGTTGCTGAATATTCCTCCTCAGTGCACTGTTTATGCAAGCCTTATGTAAGTCATTGCACACTCTCATTTCTCCTGGCTCGTGGAGATTTAGCCTTGATTTATTCCCCCCTTCCCCGCCCCGAGAGAGTCAGAGCGTTAAATAAATCCCAATTCTGAGGTGCTGCATCTCTTGCTGAAGCAGGGGGGGGTTTGTGTTTGTGTTGCTGACCTGCAGGGCCATGTTCACGGGCGGCATGAGAGAAGCCAGCCAGGACGTGATCGAGCTCAAGGGCGTGTCTGCCAAGGGCCTCAAGCACATCATCGACTTCGCCTACAGCGCCGAGGTCACGCTGGACCTCGACTGCATCCAGGACGTGCTGGGAGCCGCCGTCTTCCTGCAGATGGTGCCGGTGGTGGAGCTGTGTGAGGAGTTCCTCAAGTCGGCCATGAGCGTGGAGACGTGCCTCAACATCGGCCAGATGGCCACCACCTTCAGCCTGGCCTCCCTCAAGGAGTCCGTGGACGCCTTCACCTTCAGGCACTTCCTGCAGATCTCCGAGGAGGAGGATTTCCTGCACCTGCCCCTGGAGCGCCTGGTGTTCTTCCTGCAGAGCAACAAGCTCAAGAGCTGCAGCGAGATCGAGCTGTTCCGCGCCGCCGTGCGCTGGCTGCAGTTCGACCCCGCGCGCCGCGCCAGCGCCAGCCGCGTGCTCTGCCACATCCGCTTCCCGCTCATGAAGTCCTCGGAGCTGGTGGACAGCGTGCAGACCCTGGACATCATGGTGGAGGACGTGCTGTGCCGCCAGTACCTGCTGGAGGCCTTCAACTACCAGATCCTGCCCTTCCGGCAGCACGAGATGCAGTCGCCGCGCACGGCCGTCCGCTCGGACGCGCTGTCCCTCGTCACCTTCGGCGGCACGCCCTACACCGACAACGACCGCAGCGTCAGCGCCAAGGTGTTCTGCCTGCCCGACGCGGCCGGGCGCCAGTTCCGCGAGCTCACCGCCATGGAGGTGGGCAGCAGCCACTCGTGCGTGGCCGTGCTCGACAACTTCGTGTACCTGGTGGGCGGGCAGCAGCTGCAGTACCGCAGCGGGGAGGGCGCCGTGGACGTCTGCTACCGCTACGACCCCCACCTGAACCGCTGGCTGCGCATCCAGGCCATGCAGGAGAGCAGGATCCAGTTCCAGCTCAACGTGCTGCGCGGCATGGTGTACGCCACGGGCGGCCGCAACCGCTCGGGCAGCCTGGCCTCGGTGGAGAAGTACTGCCCCAAGGACAACGAGTGGAGCTACGTGTGCTCCCTGAAGCGCAGGACGTGGGGCCACGCCGGCGCCACGGCGGGGGACAGGCTGTACATCTCGGGGGGCTACGGCATCTCCGTGGAGGACAAGAAGGCGCTGCACTGCTACGACCCCGCCGCCGACCAGTGGGAGTTCAAGGCGCCCATGAACGAGCCGCGGGTGCTGCACGCCATGGTCAGCGCCCACGGCAGGATCTACGCGCTGGGCGGCCGCATGGACCACGTGGATCGCTGCTTCGACGTGCTGGCCGTGGAGTATTACGTGCCCGAGACGGACCAGTGGACCACGGTGAGCCCCATGCGCGCCGGGCAGTCGGAGGCCGGCTGCTGCCTCCTGGAGAAGAAGATTTACATCGTGGGGGGCTACAACTGGCACCTCAACAACGTCACCAGCATCGTGCAGGTCTACAACACCGAGACGGACGAGTGGGAGAGGGACTTGCACTTCCCGGAGTCGTTCGCTGGCATCGCCTGCGCCCCCGTCATCCTCCCGCAGGTGACCGGCCAGAGGTGACTCGGGGGGACAGGGAAGGACAGGACAGCTCCAGAACATCCCTGCTCCTGCTGGGGAGTGCTGCCAGCCAGCTCCAGCCAGGCAGACTGAACAGATGTCACAGCTGGGAAAAGCTTTTCTCCCCTCTCTCAGCCGTTTTTGTGCTGGGGGGAGCGTTTTGCCAACTTTTCGTATTTTTGATGCACTGCAAACATTGGCAGCTCAGGAGTCACTCAGCACTGGGGTCTTGTTTCCAAGAGATCAGGTGAGGGTTTTTTATCAATAGCTCCAAAAATAAAAAATCATCGCGCGTCGCTTTGTTGATTTTTTAGCAAACAAAAAAAAAACCAAACCAAAACCTGTGTAACACACTGACCTCCAGAAGCAATAAAAGGACAGTGGGAGCTACAGGAGCTCAGGTGCTTGGATTGGGAAGGCAGATCCCTGTTTTTCAAAGGTGACTTTTCCTTTTTTTTCCCCTTCCTGAAAAAGGGAATATTTATCCCTGCACACCTCTGGTCTTCACTGCTTGGATCATGCTGCAGTTCCTCGCCCCCTCCAGCTCCTCTAGTGCAGAAATTCTCCCTTAATTGGGGCGTGCAGGGTTTGCAGCACTAAAGCCATGGTGAAAGCTTGATTATATATAAACAGCATGATTATTTGGGTTTAGAAGTGCCAAAAATTTGGCTGTCCTGGCAATAAGAGCTCTGCAGTCAGTGAGGCCAAGAGCTCCTGCGGATTCTGGGTCAGGGTTTTCACCTTTCCCAACTCTTCCTCCAGCAAAGGAGGTGGGTGCTACTCCCTCAGCAAGGTTTCCTTCCCTGCCACGTGGATGATGGGAGTCCCAGTGCAATGTGGTTTTGTTGTTGTGGTGGTATTTCCAATTGAGAGGTTGGTTTTTGATGGCTCTGCCATTTTTGTAAAGTCTTCACTGCACAGAACACTTCCCGAACTTTCCTCTCCTCCAAGCCATTTTCCTTATTTAATTTGATGAATGAATTGCAAGAATCTCTGCTTTTATCAGGAATTCCGTTTCCAAGGGCTTTGTTTTGTATCTGTGTCAGCTTGGTTTGGATGCACACGGTCTCCTTTTGTGGAGAAGCTGTTGCATTCTGCTCTGAAATAAATCCTGGGCTGCAACCTTTGGTGACAACCCGTGATGTCTGCTGTGCTGCTGAGTGCTGGAGGGGTCTGTGTGAAGCATGAGCTCCACAGCTCAGGGATTTTTCTGGAATCCAGGGGATCAGAGCACCTCTAGGTGCTGGCATTCTGAATTTCAGATAAAAGCCATGCAGAATTTCCCCTGTTCGTGTCCCTGTGCTGGTTTGCCAGTACTGAATGGATGAGGATGTGTTGCAGGGTGGAATGCTGCACTTGGAGGGCTCTCATCTTCCCTGGCTCCTTCTCTCTGCTCCTTTGGCCCAGGAAGGGCTTGGCAGGGACAGGAGATGCTGAGAGGATGAGCTGGAGCTCACTGCAAGCTTCACAGCTCCAAAGGAACGGATTTTCCTTGTTGAATGGTTCCACATGTGCCTGACAATGGTGTTTCTCAGGTGGGTACAGTGGAGCTGTTCCTCCTTCCCTTCCTGTGAGTGGGATCTGCTCAGTCCCTTTCTGGGGGTGTCGTTCCTTCATCCAGAGTGGCAGAGGGGGCTCAGGTGGGTATTTGGGGTAAATCCCTCCCTGGCAGGGTGGGCAGCCCTGGCACAGGTACCCAGAGCAGCTGGGGCTGCCCCTGACCCCTGGCAGTGCCCAGGGCCAGGCTGGGCATTGGGGACAGTGGGAAATGGTGGCACTGGATGGGCTCAGGGTCCCTCCCAGCCCCAGCCACTCTGGAATTCCACCATTCTGCAGTATTTAAATGTCCCTCCCTGTTTCATTTGAGCTTTTCCCCAGCTCCTGGGGCAGCCCTGCATGGTTTGGGTGCTCTGTAACCCCTGAGTCTCTCTGGATGTGCAGCTGTGGTTCCCATCCATGTGGAATCTCTTCCTGAGGAAACCAAATTTATTTATTTTATTTTTCCCTTCAGGTTTCTGAGGTAGGTGTGTGTGTGCTGGGGGGAAAGAGGAACATCCTTGGAAAACATGGAAAAGCCTGTTTGGTCTCACTTTTAAGGGCAGCCTTGCAAAAAATAAACCTAACCCAGGTATTCCTTCCCGTTGGAAATGTTGTTTTGCAGACAGGAGGATGCACAAAGCCCTTCTGCAATTCCATTTATTAAACAACTGCCTGCCATTGAGCAAAGCCAGCCTGGCATTGCCATTCCTGTCCCTTCCAGAGCAGGAGCTGGGAAAGAGTCTGGAGGTCTCTGGATCAGAGACTGCAGCTCTTTGGTGCTGGAATGTTCTTTTTATAGCAGAGTAAATAATTATTTCTCATCAAAAGAGCTGGAAATCTTCTGGCCGCTCTAAATTTAGCAGAGACTCAAATATTTGTGGACCATAAATATTTTGGATCATAAATTTTGCTTGACCTCTATGCAGTTGTGGCTCTGGGCTGGGCACAGCCTCTCTGATGCTCTGACAGTAAATGGGTTTGGTGCTTTTGGTGCATTCAGCAATTGAGATTTCAGGAGAAATCTCAATTTTATTTTCCCATCTCAAATGGGAAATCTCAAATCTCGATTTTATTTTCCCATAAATACAAATGGGATTGTGTGGAAACCCTTCCCAGGATGCCCCTCATGGAAGGGAGGTGGATTGGGCTCCGCATTTCGTGAGGAATGAGCGAAGCCAGATCAATGTTTGATTGCACTCAGAGCCCTTTATGGGCCTGGGGGCAGCCATAAAACCCTGGGGGTGGATTGGGTGAATGTGGAGATGCCCCTGAGCAGGTGGGGAGCAGGAGAGGCTGGAGCATCATCAGCACAGAGCCCCGTGTCCCTGCAGAGGCCTGGGACAACCATTCCTGTCTCCTCTCGTGTTTTATGGGCCTGAAATTGTGCTTGAGGCAGTGCTGGAGCCTGGGCAGGGTGCAGAGAGGAGGGATGGGGATGTCTGCACCCATTGTTGGTGTCACTGACCCCCTGGCTGCCCCCAGCCCCTCTGTCACTGCCCCCAGCCCCTCTGTCACAGCCCCCAGCCCCTCTGTCACTGCCCCCAGCCCCTCTGTCACTGCCCCCAGCCCCGCAATTCGCTCCATGGCTGCGGCCCCAGGAGGGTTCAGCAGCGATGGAAAATCTCAATGCCCTTGGTTCACACAGAAGCACAGCACACAGCCTGGTGCTGCTGTGGATGCTGCCTGGGAGCCACTGCAAACCCAGCAGAAATTCCCCCTCCCAGCCCTGAGATAAGGGCTGGAGCTGCTGAAACTCCGCAAACTTGCGGGACATTTATCACAGCGGGACCGTCGGAGCCAGACTGCTGTCAGGGTAAATAAAACATGTTCCCCAGTGCAGCCCTAATTATGATTTTTAGCCAGTTGTGTAATGTGCAGAACTTTATTTACAATAAATCTTCCGGTTGCTCGCACAAATGAATGGGATTTCATCACTGGAGGCTGGAGGAGCAGGAGAAGGGGATGTGGCTGGGGGAATGCACAGGCTGGGGGTGCTGGCACGGCAGGAGGAGGGAGCAGAGCAGATAAATATAAATATAAATATAAATATAAATATAAATATAA
>JAHXMQ010012343.1:15667956-15678778 GCA_020466415.1 Ammodramus savannarum pratensis | reverse complement strand
ATGCTAAAACCTGAGAAACTTTACTGTTTACAAAAGCAGGCCCGGGGAAAGCTACTGACCACAGCCGCCCTTCACTTTCTCAGCCAGCTGCACATCCTCATGGCCTCTCTAAGCCATGTCTGAAGAAAATTCTCCAACAGAGGGTGGGTTCATGAGCGAGCAGTTGTTTGTATTAATTTCAGTCATTATTTGAGTAGCAAGTGTTGAGATTTTAAAACTCAAATTTTAGTGTGGATTTTGGAGTGTTAACAGAAAAACGTTCCCTTGAGAAGCCAAAGTCGGGGTGTTTGGAGAGGTTTGGCACCTTAAAGAACTTTAAAAGTATTTAAAGGGTTAATGAAAGGTGATTTGGCACCACACTGAGCTGGGCATGAGGGATCTCCCCACAATGCAGAGCTCCCACCAAACCCTGCCTGCAGATTGAAGGCCCAATTAAGCTCCAATAATGCTTTTCTAATTTTAATCTGTGCTGATTTTGTGGTTCATTAGCTGGAGGTGCTGAAGGGGAAGGGTTTTTGTAAAGGGTAAAACGTGAAATGATAAGAAAGCAGTGTGGAAACTGCAGAAGGTGTTATCAGCAAATCTCTGCTTCCTGCACTCATCAGATATCTGGGGCCTTATCAAACGGACACCCCACCCTGCCATTACTGCAGCTGCTAAAAAAGGCACTGAGAAAAACCTTCACTGAGGATTTGGGTAATTTACAGTGCCAGAACTGCCAAACTGCCCAGGGAGTGCTGCCCTCCAATTTGTGATTTACTCAGAGTTTCAATAACTTCAAGTATTGAATTCTTAATAAATGCTTCATTTAATTCCCACCTGCCTATTAGAAAATCTGTAGGAAAACTGGATTTGTATTTAGGGTTTTGTTTCTCTCTTTATTTATTATTTTTTAAATTGTAGAATTTAAATCTCCCCCTACAAACACAGCTGGGTGTCCAGCCAGTGGTAACCCCAAAGGAAAAGTTGATGTATTTCATATGAATGTTCACAGAAATGGTGATTTTTCACTACTACATTGGATTTTAAATTTAAAAAATGAGGATTTAAAGTTAAGTGGAGTAAGAGAAAGGCTGGTGGAAGGAAAATTACAGATTCCATTTGGATCTGGTGTTTGGGGAGCATTTCTTCAGAACAGAAAACCGAGTAGAAATGCAGTGGTTTAACAAGGAAAAGCTGTTTCCTTAGCTAAAGCTTCCTGGGGAAGGAGCTGGGATATTTAACAATATTTCAGCTGTCAGGGAGCTGCTCCTGGCCACAGCACAGAGAGATGGAGGAGCTGCAGAGCGGAGTCACCGAGTTCTCGTGGTTCATGAAATGAATAAATCTGGTGAGCCCTCAGTAATTCCCTATCATCCTCCCCTGTCTGAATCCATCCAGAATCCAAATTGCACTAATTGAATCCAGCCTCAGGAGATAACCCTGGGGCTGCCCTGAGACTTGTTAACATTTCCAGAGTAATTGGAGTTTTTCTGTTACCAAAAGGCTTTTCCTTTGTGTTGTTTCCTTTTAGAATCAAACCTCTCTCACAACCTCACCCCCAGTTGTGCCGTGTACCTGCTGCATGAAATAATTTCATTTTAGCCACTGCATCTGTTTTCCTAAAGGGTGGGGAGGCCCTGGCACAGCCTGCCCAGGGAAATTGAGGATTTCCCATCCCTGGAAGTGTCAGGGCCAGCCTGGGATGGTGGAGGGAGTGAGGTGGAATTAAATCACATTTAATGTCCCTTCCCAAACTTGTATTCTGGATTTTGCTGCTGCTTCCCACTGTGCACTGAGGTATCTCAGAGAAATCAGCAGCTTTTTGTTTGGAGAGAAGGGAAGTGACAGCACACTGCTGGGATCCAAACCAGCTTCAGTTCCAGCTGAGGATCCAAACCAGCTTCAGTTCCAGCTGAGGATCCAAACCAGCTTCAGCTCCAGCTGAGGATCCAAACCAGCTTCAGCTCCAGCTGAGGATCCAAACCAGCTCTTGTTCCAGCTGAGGATCCAAACCAGCTTCAGTTCCAGCTGAGGATCCAAACCAGCTTCAGCTCCAGCTGAGGATCCAAACCAGCTTCAGCTCCAGCTGAGGATCCAAACCAGCTTCAGCTCCAGCTGAGGATCCAAACCAGCTTCAGCTCCAGCTGAGGAGCGGGGCTGGGAGCTCAGGACACAAACCCTGCTCTGCCTCCCCTTGATCTGCACAGATTGCAAGTGGCAGCTGTTGATGGTGAGAGCAGAGCCTGGGGCTGCTCTGGGCCCTGCAGGAGCTGGGCTGAGCTGGGCTGAGCAGGGTGAGCTCTCCCCATGCTGATGGATGAGAGCAGCAGCCCTGCTCTGTTCCTGGCTCACATCTCCACCCTGTTTATCCTCGGCTCCCCAGCCCTGGGGTCGCCTCATTTCCATCAAGTGCAGCAGAAAGACAAATGCTCCTGACCTCCCTGTGCTGTGCTGCTTTGAGGTGGGAATATCCTGAGAAAAAACCCCAAATCCTAAAAAAAACACAGAGCCACCCCCTCCTCCCTGGGTGCCTTTTGGAGGTTCTTGAAAGGAAACCAACACCTGTTGAAATAGTTACTTCAATGTTTGGCCCAAATCCCAAACAAGGGGTTTTTTTCTTTAACAACAAAAACATATGCAGGGGCCAGGGAAAAAGCACAGCTAGTTCTGATATTGTGCTTTTTGTGCTCTGAGTTGGAGGGGCTGTGACTCATTAAGTGATACTAACACAGGCTTTCTCTCATTTCACGTCTTGCTTCAGGAATTGCGTGGCAAAATATTGCACAAGAGAGGCAGACGGGCCTTTCCTGCTCCTTGCACGGGACCTTCCCGAGCCATTAGATGGGGAAAACTGGGAATATTTTATAAATCTGCAGCCTGAGGGGATTATCTGCCTTTTTCTTTGAGAATAAAGCTCTCAAGCACTTTGTGGGTGGTGCTGAGGGTTTGGGAGCCCCTGGCAAGGGCTGGACACGACCCTGGGGCTGTTTCCCCACCTCAGTGATCCTGGGCTCTGTGCTCTGTGGGGAGGTGTCAGCTCCAGAGTCAGCTCCTAAACCAGGGCTTGGTTTGGTCCCTCAGCTCAGGCACAGGGATTTTAACTGTCTGTGCAGTTGGGAATTGCTGCTGTCTGGGGGAGATTCTGTGAATAAAAAGTGTTTGAGTTTTCCAGGAATTGTTTGAATGTCAGGAAGATGCGTCCTCAGGGTGAGCTTGTACTCAGGGACTGTTTCAATATGAAATTCCTCCCTGGGAGGGTGGCAGGCTCTGGGATGGGGTTCCCAGCCCAGCTGTGGTGCCCCTGGGTCCCTGGCATGGTGGGAGTTGTCCCTGCCGTGGCAGGGCTGGGATGGGGTGACCCCTGAGGTCCCTTCCAACCCAAACCACTCTGGAGTTGTGTGACCCTGCATGGACCCTGCCCAGAGTGCTGGCATGGAGCAAACGGGCTGGGCCTTCTCTCTGCCTCCTGTCTGGGTGCTGGCACTGTGCTGGGGGCACCTGGGGCACCCCTGAGCTCCCCTGAACATCCCTGAGCTCCTCTGAGCATCCCTGAACATCCTTGAGCTCCTTTGAGCACTCCTGAGCATCCCTGAACATCCTTGAGCTCCCCTGGACATCCTTGGGCATTCCTCAGCATCCCTGAACATCCTTGAGCACTCCTGAGCACCTCTGAGCACCCCTGAATGTCCCTGAGCTCCCCTGAGCATCCCTGAACATCCGTGAGCATCTCTGAACACCCTGAGCATTCCTCAGCATCCCTGAACTCCTCTGAGCACTCCTGAACATCCCTGAGTATTCCTCAGCATCCCTGAGAACCCCTGACCTCTCCTGAGCTCCCCTGAACATCCCTGAGCACTCCTGAACATCCCTGAGCATTCCTCAGCATCCCTGAACATCCTTGAACATCCCTGAGCACCCTGAACGTCCCTGAGCTCCTTTGAGCTCCCCTGAACATCCCTGAGCATTCCTGAACACCCCTGAACATCCTTGAGGTCTTCTGAACACCCCTGAGCTCTCCTGAACACCCCTGAACCCCCTGAGCACCCCAGTTTGACACCCAGCAGTGTCTCCAGCCCCGGGCACACCCCTGGGCCCTGTCACTGCAGTCCAGTGGAGCTCTGCAGGCCCTCCCGTGTGCCTGTCCCACAGGGGGTTCCTGGTGGTGCTGTGGTTGTTCCTTGGCTCAGGGGCTCTCTGAAATGCTCTCTGTGCTTTGTTTGAGGGCCTGGCTCTGCCTTTCCCTGCAATCCCTCCTGCCCTGTCCCCAGAGCTTTTCCTGCTGCAAGGAACTCGTGGGGAAGGTCGACCCTCCTTTGTGAGAGTTGGATTGATGCCCTTTAATGATTTCCATTCTCAGTGATCACAGTGTCAAGTTGTGCTGGTTATAACTGATGAAATTGTGTTTTCCTCCTTCTTTTCTTTCAGCTACAGCTGCAGAAAACCCAATATTTGCAACTGGGGCAGAGTCGTGGCCAGTACTACGGGGGGTCATTGCCAAATGTGAATCAGATTGGGAACAGTGCCATGGATCTCCCCTTCCAGGTGAGTTCTGAGGCCTTTTCCTTGGGCCTGGTGAGGGATTCTGGCCTTGGATGCTGCTCCAGAATTCACACCCTGCTTTGAAAACTATGCTGGGGTTGGGATCTGGGGTATTTTTTATGTTTGTGGTAGATTTTAGTTCTCTGAGAGATGCAATTCCTGATGGAGTCTGGGAAGATGCTGTGAATTCAAAGCAAAATGGGAGGAAATAAAGATGTTGGGGTGGAGGAATTGATGTGCATGTTCTGTGGGAGGAATGCTGGGAGAGGAGGAGAGCAGGGGGACACAAAGTGGTATCAGAGTTATCACTTCTCTTTGGAAAGGAGATGCAAGAATGTCCTGGCTGGGCTTTGTGACTCCAGGAATGATGCACCTTAAACAAAATCAGAGTTTCAGGTGAATGTTTTGCTGTTTGAAGCATGTTTGGACAGAGGATGTTGTCCAAGGACTGGATTAGCTGGTGGATCCTTTGTGGACTCCTGATTTCCACGTTTAGTTGATTTAGAGAGCTCAAAATAATGAACATTTCTGCATTGGTTTTCCTTTTTTGAGCAGTCAGAGTTGCAGCTGAGCTCACGAGGATGTGGTGGGAAGGAAATTTTGCAGTTTGTGGTTTTCTGATGAAGGCTGCTTAATAAAGATGGAGAAACTCTTGCTGACCTCCTCTAGCTGCTGCTTGAAATAGGTGCAGACAGCTGGATTTGGGCAGGTTAAAAGCTTGAATCTCGTGCAGGAGGAGAGGCAAAAGTCTATTTTAATCTTTAATTCTTTGGGGAATGCAGGGCAGAGGTTTGTAGTGGATTGGAGTCCCCAGTGTTACTCCACAGTGTCTGCTCTGTTCAAGCTTTTCCCTTCAGCTTTTTGTTAAGGGGGTTAAGAATTCCTGTTAAACAATAATATTGCAGTATTTCTGTGCTTGATGGACCTGGGCTGTTCTAATCCTGACTGCTGAAAAGGGAATATTCAAACATTTATGAATGACTGGAGGAGGAGACAGAAACAAGCTATCCTCACACCCTGGGGTTTTCTATATTTTCACACACACACACTAAAAAAAGCCCCAAATTGATGTTGTTCCAGATAACAAATGGTGACAAACAACAAAACAAGGCCGTGTGTTTGTAGCAGGGGGAGAAGCTCTCCAGGTTTTTGCAGTGTGAAGCTGAGTGCAGACGTGTCTGGGCTGGTGTGGAGGCAGAGCCGGGGTGGCTGTGCCTGCTGGGAGCCTTGGTGTCTGAGCATCTTCTGCCTCTTTGATTGCAGCACAACGGAGCTCTGGCTGGAGCCTTTGGAGCAGTTCCTGTCTCTTTGGTAAACAAGTTTCTAGGTTTGTGCAAATACGTATTTAGCACTGGTCCCGTTAGCCCAGGTGGATACGTATTTGTGCCCAGCTGTGCCCTGCACAGGAGTGATTGCTTCACCAGGGCTGCCCACAGAGCCAGGCTGTGCCCTGCATCCCCAATGGTTCCTGTGCTGTGCAGGCTCCCTGCACTGCTGTCCTGTGGTTCTTTCTGGTTTTGGGGTTTCTCTGGTGCAGCCAGGGGTGATTCAGTCTTGGCCTGTGGTGTCAGCAATCCCTGAGCATGTGCACTGCATGTTTGAGTCATGGCAAGGGCAGAATGGATTCCCAAATCCTGCTTGGCACCAGGAGGCACCAGAGCATCACCCAGCAGTGGGTACCACTGCTCCTTCCCCTCATCCCCTCACTGGGTTCATTTCCTGACACTTGGAGAGCACGGAGCTTTTCCTTCCTGGCTGCATTGAGCTGCTTTCCCCATGGTTTGGGGGGTTTGGGCTCTGCTCTCAAACCCTTGAATGTTCCTCAGGGGAGTGAAACCCTTTAATTCTTCATTTTCCCAAATACAATCGATGCTCAGATCTATTAATTATTTTTAATCAGTTTTTCTCCCTAGAGTTAAACTCCTCATGCCATGCAGAGATGGGGAGTTTTAATCCAGGAACACCATCCTGGTGTTTGGCCCTAAATAAATTTCATAGGAAGGTTGCAGAGGGAAGCCAGACCTGCTGGGGGTGATTTCCATTTCCTCAGGTGTTTTCTGTTCCCCTGAATTCAGGATTCTTTTGGGATCCTGGTTCCTGCAAAGCCAGGGAACAGCATTGCCCCCAAATCCCTTTCTGTGAGCTGTAGCCCTGATCTGGGACACATTCTGTGTGTGTTTGTGCCACTGCTGCACTCAGATGAGATTTTTGTGGTGTTTTTGATAAGGAAATTGTGCCAGTAAAAGGTAAAACCCTAAGAAATAGCTGTTTTTACATGGAACTTTTTGTCTGTCTGATTTTCTGCTTTGGCCTCCCTTTACATTCCAGGTGAGCCCTGTGCTCGGGGCTGGCTGCTCCTTTTTTAGCAGCACTGTGCTGACACCACTGACATAGGAAATTGCTTTTCCTGTTGACCTTCCAAGCACGTATTTGCAAGTTTTGCTGCCTTTTGGGCTGTTAGAGCAGCAAAAAGGAGGAGTTGGAGACCTTTTGTCACTTTGGAATGATGAATATTCCCACTTGTGTGTGGGGATTGTTGCTCAGTGCTCGCAGCAGAGATTAAAGCACCGTGTTTGAATTTAAACCCCTGAAAATTGAGATTCTATTTGAGATTTCTCAGCCAAGTGAGGAAGTGAAGCACAAACCCCACGATCTGAAGTGCTGAGAGTCCTGTAAAAAGTCACTGTGCTCCTTCCTGGTCCCCTGTTGCCTTAAATATTCTGCTGCATATGAAATGTTGGCCCTGAAATGAGAAAATAAACACCACAGCCCCTCTGCAGCTCTGCTAACACAGCCTGTGTGTGCAGAGAGGGTGAGGAGCCCAATATTTGCTGAAGAGAAAAGGGTTTAAAATAGTAGAAAGTCTCTTTAAAAAGTTCATACAAACAAAGCCTTTCAAAATAAATGCAAAGCTTTATAGAAATAATCTTTTCAACAGCCAAAGCTGACACTTGGAAAAAAAAGAAAAGCAGAAAAGGCAAAGAAAGAGGGATGAATGTGGGAGCCAGATGGTTTCATGGCTTGGCAGACAGGACAGTGCATTTGCCACGTGCAGCACCTGAATGGAGGAGGAAATTTTGGATTTCCAAACAGATGGTGTTGAGGGACTCAGCAAAGCTGTTCACATTGGCAGGGAGTGCAGGGCTGGGAGGGTTTCTCTCCCTGGAGAGCCATAAATTGCTGCTGGAGTACGAGCAGAGATCGACCCTCGGTGCTTCCTCTGTCCCCCCAGAACACACTGGGAAGGGCTGTGGAAAATGTGAGAGTTTTCCAGTTCAGCCTGGGAATTCATCTTCCCTGTCCTTCCCCTGCCATCCTCCTGCTCCGAAATCATCTGCTCAGGATGTCAGTGAGATAAGAGTCCAGGTGGGATCATCCCACCTGGGGTCACTGCAGGAGCTGAAAATCCCTTCAAAGCCATCCGACAGAGGAGGAAGGAAACTGCTTTTCTTTTTCTTTCATTCTCTCAGTGTCCCCTTAAATCAATGTGCTGCAGGAGGGGTGAGAGGCAGCCCTGGAGCAGGCAGCGTGTCCTGGGGCATGCTGAGCTCAGCGTGCAGCTCCTCCTGCATCTCCTGGCTCCGGCATGTTCCACCCTGCATGCTGCACTGAGGGCATGTGGCCGGCGCCTGGCAGCTGTGCCACGCTCAGCCCGGGGCTTCAGGGGTGCCAGGCTGTGAGGGCAGCGTGGGCCAGGCCAGGGCGCCCCAGCATGGCCCTGCTGGAGGAGGCAGCTTCCCCAAAAAGCTGCGGAGCAGAAGCAACCACAGAACGTGCACAGGGTGTTTGGAGTGGGAGTGCTCGGAGCGAGCCAGCCTGGCACTGCAGCACCAGGAGGAGGCTGTGGGCAGTGGGGTAATGGCTGTGCTGTGTCTCTCCCAGACCCCGTTCCAGTCGTCGGCGCTGGACACGAGCAGGACCACGCGGCACCACGGGCTGGTGGACAGAGTGTACCGGGAGCGCAACCGCCTGGGCTCGCCCCACCGCCGCCCGCTGTCCGTGGACAAGCACGGCCGCCAGATATCCTTGGGGACGGGGTGTGCCTGGCCGGGCCTGGGGCTGCGTTCCTGGGGGGGCACACTGCCACAGCATCCCTGCTGCATCCCTGGGGGGGGACACTGCCACAGCATCCCTGCTGCTGCATCCCTGGGGGGGCACACCATCCATCCCTTGGGCTGCATCCCTGGGAGGGGGGCACACTGCCACAGCATCCCTGCTGCTGCATCCCTGGGGGGCACACTGCAACAGCATCCCTGCTGCTGCATCCCTGGGGGGGCACACCACACCATCCATCCCTTCTGCTGCGTCCCTAGGGGTGCCACACCATCCAATGCCTTCTGTCCTTCCCCTGGGGGTACCACACCACCCCAGCCCTTCTGCTCCTTCCCCTGTGGGTGCCACACCATCCATGCTTTCTGCTCCATCCATCCCCTGGGGGTGCCAAACCACCCCAACATCCCTTCTGCTCCTTCCCTTGGGGGTGCCACACCATCCATGCTTTCTACTCCATCCCCTGGGGGTGCCACACCACCCCAACATCCCTTCTGCTCCCTCCCTTGTGGGTCCCACACCACCCATCCCTTCTGCTCCCTCTCCTGTGGATCCCACACCACCCATCCCTTCTAGTTCCCCACAGAGAATCTGTGGGTCCCACTCCACCCATTCCTTCTGCTCCATCTCCTGTGGATGCCACACCATCCCAACATCCCTTCTCCTTCCCTGTGTGTGCCACACCATCCATGCCTTCTGCTCCATCCCCTGTGGGTCCCACACCATCCATGCTTTCTGCTGCATCCCTTGTGGGTCCCACACCACCCATCCCTTCTGCTCCATCCCCTGTGGGTCCCACACCACCCATCCCTCCAGTTCCCCACAGAGGATCTGTGAGTTTGGTGGTTCTGACAGGATCATTGGGATGGTTCTTGGGCTGAGGTTCCTGCTGCAGTGGAAGTGTTGCTGCCTTAACCCTGGCCCACGTGGACAGCTGTCCCTATGGCACCGTGTACCTGTCCCCGCCCTCGGACACCAGCTGGAGGAGGTGGGTGTCCCCATCCTGCTGTGGGTGTCCCCATCCTGCTGTGGGTGTCCCCATCGTGCTGTGGGTGTCCCCATCGTGCTGTGGGTGTCCCCATCCTGCTGTGGGTGTGCTCTGACCCTGCAGCACGTGGGATGGGGCCTTTGGACATGCAGAAACTCACTTTGGAATTTAGTGCTTGTTTTAGATGAGCTTTAAAATTGAGGTGTCTGCAAGTGATACTTGAATTTAGTGGTACCTTTTTAAAGGTAAATCCTTAATCTTTAAAAATCTTTAAAAATCCAGATGTTCCCAGGCACAGTGCAAGACTTGGATATTTCTGAGGGTGCAGAAACTGGGCTGGGAGTGTTCCAGTGAGAAGGAACACAGAGTTACACTTTGAGGGTGGTCACACTCAAAGTTCATCCTGAGATGTGTTGGCCATGAAAATTCCCATCTCCACAACATCCTGAACCATTCCTTTTCCTCCTCCCAACAGGAATGTTTGTTTTAACCACCACAATAACCAAAGTGTGGCTAAACTGCTTCAAAATGGCATTATTTGATCATGTTTAATCTGAACAAAGCAGATAAAACTCTGTTCTAACAAGGGCAACCAATTTGTCCTGTGTTCCCCTCAATCCCATTATTGCAACAATTGCTCTTCAAACTTGAACTAATTTGTTCTGCAAATTGATTGTTTCACCAGGAAATTCTGCCTGGTTTCTGCCATATAGAGAGTTTTGGCTTTTAATGCACAACATTGAGGTTTCACCAAGTTGCTGCTTTTATCTGAGAGGAAAACTTGTTTTATTTATTGAAGCTGACAATAAAAATATTGTGGGTTTTGCTTTCTCTCAGGACAAATTCTGATTCTGCCTTGCACCAGAGCACCATGACTCCAGCTCAGCAGGAATCCTTTTCAGGAGGGTCACAGGACATGCAGCAGAAAAGAGGTGAGCAGAAAGAAAAAGAAATAAAAATATTTCTACCAATGGAATCCCCACAGAGTAGGCTCCATGTTTGTGAAATTCAGGAGTGCTGACACTTGCTGTGACAGCAGTTGGATCACATTCACCTCTCTGGCTGCTGAAATCCAGGAAAAATGCCACAAAACGAAGGGAGAAGTTTTTCCTGAGCCCCAAATGATAAAATTGAGGAGGCTCCTCTGGGCTGGGGAGGCTCTGGAGGAGCTCCTGGGGCAGAGTGGAATGGCCAGAACTTCAGTGGGGACCTGCAGGGAAGGAGCAGAGGCTGCACCCCGAGTTTGTTCTGGCTGGGGATCCC
>JAHXMQ010012343.1:15480769-15493295 GCA_020466415.1 Ammodramus savannarum pratensis | reverse complement strand
TGTCCTGCTCCCCGCAGAGCTCGGGGCCGCTGTCGCGGGGCGCCTCGCGGGCCGTGCTGCACCCCTTCAGCTCCTCGCCCAAGCTGCAGAGCTCCGCGGGCAGCGCCGCGCTGGGCGCCCGGCCCGGCAAGCACGACAGGGCCGGCAGCAAGGGCGGCGCCGCCTGGAAGAAGAGCCCCATCAGCACAGGTACGCGAGCCCACCCTGCCCTGGCACCGCCGCTAAATTCCCATATATCGGGTGGGAGCTGGGGAGGGGCGGTGCTGCGGGTTTGAGGTTGGTGTCATTGCTGCCCAAAATTCCCAGTTTTTGGGTGGGAATTACTTTTCCATGTGGATTTTCATTGTTTTTCCCTCATTCCTGAGCCATTCCATGACTCCATAATTCCAGAGGGCTCAAATCCTGATTCTGGATCCAAAACCTCTGCGTTTCTTGGGATGAGTTTGGAACCTGAAGGCGCCAGATTGCACTGGGATAACTGCACTGCGTTTTCTATGCAATGTTTCATTGTTTTCCCCCATTCCCGAGCTATCCCTGACCCAGAATCCCCTTTGCTGCAGGTGGGGCCCTGCCCTTCGTCAGCCCCGCGCTGGCCGTGCACAAGTCGGCCTCGGCCGTGGAGCGGCAGCGCGAGTACCTCCTGGACATGATCCCGCCCCGCTCCATCCCACAGTCGGCCACGTGGAAATAATTCCCCAGGGAGGACTTGTCCAGGCTCTGCCATCCTTTCTTTTCTACCACAACTCCGTGGAATCTGCTTTAATCCCAGCTGGATAACGCCCCGAGGCTTTCTAGGATGCAGCACCACCACTCCTCATCCGTCCCTGCCGGGAGAAGCGACCGCGGCGGGGCGGCCGAAGCCCGGCTCCGTTGGCTCCCAGATTTTTCATGGAAGCTGGCAGGGAAAGGGGAAAGAATTCCTTAATTTTCTTTTTTTTTTTTTTTGGCTTTTTTTCCGTATTTAGTTTTGAAATTTTTTTGGCACCAGCACAAAAAGAAAAAAACAACAAACCATGAAAGGACTCAGCGACTCCTCTCTGCCTTCGCCGAACTTTTTGCTGGGAGCGCTCCGGAATTCCGGAACGTTGGGGCGTGGAGAGAGGAATTCCAGCCCCATCCTGCGTCTCGTGAGCCGAGTTCATGGCTGCTCCTCACCCCTGCTCCTCCTCCAGCCGGGAGAGCGGGCGGCGCATCCCGAGACCCCCAAAATTCCGACGATCCCAAGGAGGAGAAAAGTGCAAATCCCCGGTTCCGGTTGAGTTTGGTTTGGTTTTCTCCCGTGGGGATCGGCTGCCGCCCAAACCTTGGCTGGGAGGTGGGAATTGCTGCGGGAAATTCCCACTTTTTTCCTTGGATTCTGGTTGGAATCAGACTTTGGAACCGTTGGTAGTTTCCAAACCTTGCAGTTACTGAGAGACAAAATCCACCCTGGTTCTTTCTCATCCCGTGAATTTTGGGCCTTCCCGACGTTCCCAGAGACTCCAAGGCGAAACTTTTTGGGAATTTTTTTTCCTTTGGGAGGGTTGGTTGGGTTGGTTTTATTTTTTTTTTGTTTTGTTTTTTTTCCTTCCTTTTCTGTTGTTGTTTTGAGGGATATTATTCCAAAATTTATAGGAATTCCAGAAGCTGATGCAGGCAGGGAGGGTTGGGAGCCGTTCCCAATCCTTCCCTCCGTGGTTCGAGTTCTTCCAGGCATCCCAAGCATGCTCCTGTATCCATTTGGGATGGAGTTTTCCATCGTTTTTTTGGGAATTCCAGAGGTTCAACCCAAAATCCATCCGGGGGCCAGTTTGGTTTCATTTTTGGTTTCTCGTCCTCTTTTTCCTTGGGCTTCTTCCTGAATTCCAGACAAATCCAAGGGGCAGAATTCCAGGCCTTATTCCAGTGAGGAGAATTCTTTGGGAAATTTGGGGAATTTTCTTGGGGAAATTATAAATATATATAATTTAGAGATCTATATATATTAAAAAAAAAAAAGTGTGTGTAGAGGGGGGGGAAATTCAGGAAAATCCGGATTTATTTTCTTAGGAATCGCTGAAGCCAAGAATTCCTTCGGGATCACCCCCTGCTCCCTGTTACCACCTTTCCTGGTGTTTCCATGTTTAGGGATTTAGTTTAGGACAAAAAAGAACAACAGCCTTGTTTTCCAAACTGGGATTTGTTGGATCAAACCCCCGGAATTCCCAGCTGGATGCGGATTTTGGGGTGTTTTCCATAGGGATGGGAAGAGCTCAGATGTGGGAATTGGGTTGGAGTTTTGGAATTTGGAGTTTTCTTTTCATTCCAAGCTTGGACTGGGAGATGCCACCAACGTGGAATTCCTTCAATTCCATTGGATTCTATGGAAAAGTTGCTGTTCCTTTCCCACGTGGAATTTTTTGGGGTTGGTTCAGGGGATTTTCCTCTCCTGTTTTTTTTCTTCATGGATGCCAACATTTGGAAAAAGTTCATTTATTCCCCAAAAAAAAAAAAAATCCCAACAAAATTCCTCCAATTAATTTTTATTTTTTTTTTGGGGTGGGGGGAAACCTGGTTCATTTATTCCCAGAGTTTGGATGATTCCTGAAAAAAAAACCCCAGGGAATGGAAGAGTCACAGAAGGATTTAATGGGATAAAAACTATGTCAAAACTTTCTGGATCCCAGCAGGATTCCCTTGGAAATTGGAATTTCAGCCAATTTTGTTTCATTAAAATAATCAGGAATGTTGGAATTGAAGGATTTGGAATTAAAAATCCAAACCAGTCTCTGCATCCAGACTTGCAAATATTCCATCCTGATTTTATTTGGATGGATAATTCAGGATAAATCCCAAAGAAAAATTATTTGGGAGATGGGAGGGACATTTGTTTGGAAGGGAAAATCCAGCACGGATTGAGGCTGGAAAACCAAAATATTTTATGGGGTGGGGCTGAAACTCCAATTCCCAGCTGGAATGTGATCCTGGGGTCCAGCCTGGTTCTGACGTGGTTTTTTCCGGAACGTTCTTGGAATGCTGCGGGAATTTGGGGGATTTGTTTGATTCCATCCACGTTCCTGGTGTGGGATCAGATTCCGGGATGGATTTTCCTTCAGTCCCAGTTCCCTGTTCCCGGGGGGGTTTTGGGATTGGGATGGTTCAGGTTCAAAGTTGTTCCAGCTCTTCAATACAGATTTTCCAAACCTCTTCCCAGTCTCCTTTTTCCAGGAAAAAGCCCCACAAAAAAATGGGAAAAATGGGGGTGAAAAAAATAAATCTCAAAGGAACAGAAAATTCCCATTGTGGAATTCTGCCCTGGAAGGGAAGAGTTTGGGAATGGGGCAGGAGGGGGGAATTTGGGAACAAATCCTGAGTTTATGGATCCCCTTTGGGATTTGGGATTCTCCAGTTGGATCCCCTTTGGGATTCCGGAATCCCTGAGGTCTGTTGGGATTCCCAAACCCCTGAGGGCTTTTGGGTTTCTGGGTTCCCTTTTAGGATTCCCAGATCCCAGAGATCTCCTGGATCCCCTTTGGGATTCCCAAACCCCTGAGGCTTTCGGAATTCCGGAATCCCAGAGATCTCCTGGATCCCCTTTGGGATTTGGGATTCTCTGGTTGGATCCCCTTTGGGATTCCGGAATCCCTGAGGTCTGCTGGGTCCAATCTGGGATTCCCAAATCCCTGAGGGCTTTTGGATTTATGGGTTCCCTTTTAGGATTCCCAAATCCTTTGGGGCTCCTGAATGCCGAGATCTTTGGGATTCCCAAACCCCCGAGGCTTTTGGAATTCTGGAATTCCCAGAGATCTCCTGGATCCCCTTGGGCATTCCCAGATCCCAGAGATCCCTGGATCCCCTTTCCTGCTCTTCCCTGCTCGGGGGGCTCCGGATCCGGGGGGGTCCCTAAAGCCATAAAATTCCCGCTGGGAATTCGGGGTTCCCGCGGGATTTTGGGGTTCCCTGGGGCGCAGCGGGGAGGCGCCGCTGTAATTTAGATTTTAGCGATTGTGAAATAAAGAGATCCCGGATTCCCATGGGACGGTTCCCGCGGTGCAGCCGGGGCAGCCGTGTGGTTTTTATTGGAGTTCCTTCCTGGCAGTTGGGATTTGGAATTTCACCGAAAAAAAGAGTTGGAATTTTTTCTTTTCTATCTTAGGCTCTTCTTCCTCAGCGCTCCCAGCTTGGGAAAAAGGTGAATTCCCAAATTTAGTATATCCCAGGGATTCCTGCGCCTGCCATTCCTGAGGAAAACAAAGAAAATCCAAAATTCCAGCGGATTCGGGATTGGGTTTTATTCTGTGTTTATTTTTGTCCTCATTTTGGGAATTCTTCTTTCCCTCTGGGTTCTCCCGGCCAGTTATCCCTTTGTTTTTGGGGGAGAATTGGAATTGAATTCCCAAAGCCGAATCCCAGATGGAAAGCTGGGAATTCAGGCTGCAGGAAGGGGTGAAATGGAGGAAATTACGGGAGATTCTGGAGAAAAACCCAAATTTGGCTAATTTTTCCCTCTCCTTTGGGAAGGAAGGAGAACAAGGCGGGAATTTTTCCCTTGGATTTGTTGGGACTCAAAATATTCCAGAATAAATCCCAAAAATTTAATAATAATTCTCACTAATCCCGCCAGTGGAAGGATCCAGAATCATTAATTAATCAATAATTAATTGGGGGGGGGTTGGAATTGGAGTGACAATAAACAGAGAAACTCCTGGATCTGCCTCGCATTCCCAGGATTTTGGGGGTCGGGTTGGATCTCGTGGATCACCCAAAGCTGGATCTGAGGATTATTCCCCCCAAAAATGGGGAATAATCGGGAGAGGGGGAAAGGAGGTGGCACAAATCCGGGATTTTTATGGATTTCCTGTGGAATTTCATGGATGGAGCATCTTCAGAGGCACGTCCTGACGGAGCAAATCCATAAATCCAGAGCCTTCTCCATTCCCAGCTGGAATTCCTGCTCCAGCACCCTTCACCTGAACATTCCAGGAAAACCCACGGAGCCAATGGATGTTTCCCACAATTCCGGATGAAATCCAAATTCTCTGAGCCTGGGAAGAGCCAGGGCCATGCGGGAATTCCCGTGGGATTGCCCCAAATTCCCGTGGGATTGGGCGGGAGATGATCCCAAGGAATTGAGGTGGCATTGCCCTTTTAAGCGCCCGTTGCCCCTTTAAGTGGGGTCCCTACGGTCACGTGGCTGCACCACGTGGGTTTCCCGCGCGCGGGAGCTGGGCGGGCCGGCGGCGCGGCGCAGTGACGTCAGAGAGCCGCGCCGCGATGGCGGCGCCGAAGGTGAAGCAGGACATGGCCCCGCCGGGCGGGTACGGCCCCATCGACTACAAGCGGCACCTCCCGCGCCGCGGCCTCTCAGGTGAGCCCGGGGGGGGCCGCGGAGCCGCCGCCGAGGGGCGGCGGGGGCAGGAGCGGGGCCGTGCGGCCGCTCCGCGCTGAGCGCGCCCCGCTCCCCTCACGGCCCTCAGGGTACAGCATGTTCGCGCTCGGCATCGGGAGCCTCCTGCTCGGATACTACAGCCTCGTCAAGTGGAACCGCGAGCGCAGGTGACGCTGCGAGCCCCCCGCGGCACCCCCGGCCCGGTTCCGGGGCTCCTCCGTGCGCTTCTGGCCCCGGGATGGGCTGTTCACACCCGGATCCCGGTACACCCCGGGACCCCCCAGTGCCCCCGGGACCCCCCAGTGCCCCATTCCCAGTGCTCCCAGTCCCCCCAGTTCCCCGTTCCCCCGTTCTGTCCCTGCAGGCGGTTGCTGATCGAGGAGCTGGAGGCTCGGATCGCGCTGATGCCGCTGCTGCAGGCGGAGTCCGACCGCAGGTACGGGGCTGGGAACTTCCGGATGGGATTGGGAATTTCTTTTTGGGATTGGGAACTTCCTTTATGGGACTGGGAACTTCCATTTATGGGATTGGTGTCCCCCTCTATGGGACTGGGATCCCTCTGTGGGACCGGGGTCCCCTTTGGGGTGAGCATCCCCCATTTGGGATCGGGTCCCTTCCCGTGCCCTGTGTCCCTCAGGACTCTGCGGATGCTGCGGGAGAACCTGGAGGAGGAGGCCAAGATCATGCGGGACGTGCCGGGCTGGAAGGTTCGGGATTCCCTGGGGAAAAGGGGGGGCTGCTCCTCTGGGACCCCATGGGATGCAGCCAGCCCAGGGGATTTGGCTCTGTGGGATCCCACGGGATTTGGCTCCATGGATTTGGGATCCCCTGGGATTTGGGTCCCTCACGGGATTTGGGATCCCCTGGCACTGGGGCTCACTCCTGGCTGCCAGGCCCTGCCTGGGGTGGAGAATCCAGGGAATTCCCGGTGACTCCCGACACAGTTCTGGACAATTCCCGACACAATCCCCAGCCCAATTCCCAACACAATTCCCAGTGATTCCCAACACAATTCCCGACACAATTCCCAGCCGAATTCCCGTTGATTCCCAGCCCAATTCCCGGTGATTCCCGACACAATTCCGCTGTTGCAGGTGGGCGAGTCGCGGTTCCACACGGATCGCTGGGTGCCCCCCACGCTGGAGGAGCTCTACTACCTGCGGCCCCCGGCCGAGCTGGAGCGGGAGAAGTTCGGGCTGCAGAACTACGTCTGACACCCCAAACCCAACCCCAAACCCAGACCCCAAACCTCACCCCAAACCCAACCCCAAACCCAACCCCGCCTCTCCCGGCTCCTTCTGGAACTTTCCCCCCCTTTCCTGTCCCTCTCCAGGCTGATTCCCCCATCCTGAGCTTCTTCTGACGCCTGTACATTAATAATTAATAAATAAATAATGAATAAATAAATCTATCAATCCTTTGGGGATTGGAACTGCCCCTGGGAACTGGGAAACCCCTTCACCTGGGAATTGGGATCCCCTCCTTTTAGGATTGGGATCCTCCCTTTGGGATTGGGCATCTCTCCACTTTGGGATTGGAATCTCCTTTTGGGGTTGGGATCTCCCCCCTTTGGGACTTGGATTCCCCCTTTGGGGTTGGGGTCCCCCCTGTTTGGGATGGGGAGCCCGTGGCTCCCAGCACAGCTCGCTGTCCCTCTCTCTCTCTCTCTCTCCTCCTGGAATTCGGCGGCTCCCGGGGGATTTTCTCGGGAATTCGGGCTGGGAATTCGGGATGGAGGGAGGGGCCGTGTCCTCGTCCCCTCCCCGCGCGCCCCCCGCTCCCGGGGCTGCTGGAAAAACCCCGATCTGGGGGGGTTTAACCCCAAAATTCCCGGGTGGGAACCGCGGGCGGCATTCCCGGAGCGGGGCCGGGCGGGAGCGGGGCGGGGGCACCGGAGCCGCCTCCCCCCGGGCGGCACCGCCGAGCGCGCCCGCTCCGACCGGAGCGTCCCCGGCATTCCCGGTGGGACCGGAGCGTCCTCGGCATTCCCGGGGATCCGGTGGGACCGGAGCATCCTCGGCATTCCCGGTGGGACCGGAGCATCCTCGGCATTCCCGGTGGGACCGGAGCATCCCCGGCATTCCCGGTGGGACCGGAGCATCCTCGGCGTTCCCGGTGGGACCGGAGCATCCCCGGCATTCCCAGGGGATCCCGTGGGACCGGAGCGTCCCCGGCGTTCCCGCGGGCTCCCCTCCCACCGGGGCTCCGCGGAGGTTCCAGCGGCTCCGCTCCAGCCGCGGACGGAGGCTCCGCGCCGCTCCCGCCGGGGTTCGGTTCCGCCGCCGCTCCGGTGCCGCTCCCCGCCATGAGCTCCGCGCCCTGCCCGTCCCGGGAGCCGCCCCGGTACCTCAGGTGAGCCCGGGGTCCCCCCGAGGAGCCTCCGGGCGGTGCCGCTCAGCCGGGGCTGCCCCGGGACCCCGCGGGGGCGGGACGGGAGCTCCGCGGTGCCCCGGGAGCCGCCCGCGCTCGGTGCCAGCCCCGGGCGGGTCCCGGTCCCCACGGGTGTCCCCGGGCCCGGGGAGGGGGGATCGGTACCCACGGAGCCGCCGTTGCCGGAGCAACCGCAGCATCCCGGGTCTCCATGGCTGCGGCGGGAGCGGAGCGCGGGGCCGGGATGGGCAGCGATGGGGACAGCGGGAACACCGGGAACACGCGGAGGGGACGGGCTGTACCGGGAGGGAGCAACGGAACGGGAGCGGGGAATGGGACCGGGATGTGGGACCGGGGTGTGAAACTGGGATCGGGGGCGCAGAGAGGGGACACAGCCGGGACAGAGTGTCGGGGTGTGGAGCTGGGACAGGGATCGGGGATGCGGGATCGGGACGCGGGATCGGGACGCGTTCCGGGGCGGGCCCGCCGCTCCCGGGGAGCCCCGGCCGTGTCCCCGCGCGGGGCCGGTGCCGGTGCCAGCCCCGCGGAGGCAGCGCTGTCCCTGCCAGCCCGCGGTGTCCCTGCCAGCAGCGATTAGGGACAATGTTCCCGGGAGCTGCGGCGGACACGTGGCTCGAGGGACAACACAGCTGGGCCCGGCCACCCCCGCCACCCCCGCCCGGCACGGGAGCGCTCGGGCACCGCTCGGTCCCTTCCCGCCCCTTCCGCCCCGGTTCTCTCCCCAGAGCCCCGGTGTGGGGCTGGGACGGGGCCGGGACGGGGCTGGGACGGGGCTGGGGCTCACTAGAGGGCACCAAAGGATCGGGGACAGGGATGGGACGGGACTGCGGGACGGGAATGAGGGACGGGATGAAGTTTTCCGGGCAGGTTTGTCAGGACAGCCAAGGACCGGGATGTGGGAATGGGGGGACCAGGAGCTTGCTGGGGCCCTGCTGGAGTGAAAAGAGATTTTTGGGCTCTGCCAGGACACGGCTGGTCCGTGGGGACAGCCTGGATGGGGTGGGAGCACCCTGCAGCCCGGGACCCCAGCCCGGGACCCCAACCCGGGACCCCAACCCGGGACCCCAACGCGGGACCCCAACCCGGGACCCCTCAGCTGCCCCTGGCAGTGCCGGGTCCCCTCCCGGGGCTGGCTCCGAGCGGTTCTGCCCCAGCCCGGGGTACGGCGGGGTCTGGATCCCGTCCTGCTCAGATTCCATCCCGGCGGTACCGGCGGGGTCTGGATCCCCCAGCTCCCCTCGGTTCTCCCGGTACCGGCGGGGTCTGGATCCCCCAGCCCGGGTCGGTTCCCCCGGTACCGCCGGGATCCCGGCCCGGCGGGGCTCGCGTTCCCTCCGGCGGGCGCTGGAGGCGGCCCAGGCCGCTCCGCCCGCGCAGGTGAAGCCAACAGATGTGAGCAATTACTGCCGCGCTGGGCGCTGCCAGCTCCGGGCTCGGCGGCGGCGGAACAACCGCGGCTTTGTTCGCTTTTATGTAACCGGGGAACCGGGGCCGCCGCCAGCTCGGCCGGGCGCCGCTCCCGCCGCGGCCCGTGCGGGCACGGTCCCCTCGGTGTGACATCCGTGTGACATCCGTGTGCCATCCCTGTGCCATCCCTGTGACCTCCGTGCCCGTCCCCGCCGCGGGGCCCACCCCGAGCCCCCGGCGCCCTCACCCCGAGTCCCAAAATCCCGTCCCGGGGGTGGAGCGGGGTCCCGCGTCCTCTGGGGGGTGGGGACAGCTCTGTCCCCCTGTCCTGAGCGGGGACTGTCCCCAAGGCAGCCAGGCCGAGGCGGAGGCCATGGAGAAGGAGCTGCTGGAGGATTATCGCTTCGGGCGGCAGCAGCTGATCGAGATCTGGGGACACGCCTGTGCCGTGGCTGTCACCAAGGTGAGCCTGGGGACACCTCAGAGGGGCTGGGGACACCCGGAGGGGCTGGGGACACCCCGAGGGGCTGGGGTCCCCACCGGGGGTCGGGGCGGGGGCCATGGGGGGTCCCCAGAGGTGCCCGGGTGTCCCCGAGCCCCGGCGATGTCGCTGCTGCGGGGATCGCCCGGGGCTCGTGCGAGATGTGAGGAGGAGGAGGAGGAGGAGGAGGAGGAGGAGGAGGAGGAGGAGGAGCAGGCGTCCATCAAGGGCAGCTTTGTGCCTCGGGCCCGAGAGCTCCGCGCCCCTCTCAGCTTTTCCGTCGGCCCTTCCCTGCTCCGAGCGCTGATGAGGAGCAGAAATGTTTTGGTGCCGGAGCTGTTGCAGCATCCCTGACCCCACCTGGAGCTTGGCACCCTCCTCTTCCTCGGGGCCGCCCCAGCTCCGGCTCCCCCAGCCCGCCGGGGTGTCCCCAGGGTGTCCCCAGGGTGTCCCCGCGGTGTCCTCGGTGCCAGGAGGTGCCGGTGGCGCGGCCAGCGCTGGGCCGGGGCCAGCCCGGGCTACCGGGGCCGTGTCCCGCTGCGGGCACTGGGGACGGGTCCCGGAGCCAGGATCGGTGAGCAGGAAAAAATCCGTCAGAGGATAAACAGAGGCTGCGTCCCTCCCTCCGTCCCTCCCTGCCCGAGCCATCCCGGAATGTGCAGCGGGCGGGACGGGGATGGGGACGGGGGGGCCGCGGGCACGGCCCTGCCGAGGCATCATCCCCAGGGCACCATGGGCATCATCCTGAGGGCACCATGGGCATCATCCTCAGCCCACCAGGGGCATCATCCTCATCCCACCGGGGGCATCATCCTCAGCCCACCAGGGGCATCATCCTCATCCCCCTGGGGCATCATCCTCAGCCCACCTGGGGCATCATCCCCAGGGCACCGTGGGCATCATCCTGGTCCTGCCATGGGCATTGCCTTGATCCCACCCAGGGCACCATCCCCATCCCACCCTGGACATCTTCCTGAGGCCACCTTGGAATTCCACCACAGGCATCGTCCTCACCCCACCATGGGCATCATCTTCATCCCACCGCTGTCACCATCCTCATCCCACTACGGTCTGTGTCCCATCCCACTCCGAGTGCTAACCAAGTCCTGCTGTGGATGCCATGCCATGCCATGCCGTGCCCTGCCACGCCACGCCACGCCAAGCCATCCCGTGCTATGGATCCCATCCCCGTCCTGCTCTTTGTGCCACCTCCATACCATGCTGGGTGCTGTGTGCCAGTGCCACCCTACCATGTCCCCCTGTCCCTGCTGTGTCCCTGCCACGTGCCAGTGCGACCTCGCTGTCCCTGGCCCCTCGGTGTCACAGTGTCCCCGCTGTCCCTGTCCCCCGTGTGACGCTGTCCCCGCTGCCCCTGTCCCCCCGTGTGACGCTGTCCCCGCTGTCCCTGTCCCCCGAGTGACGCTGTCCCCGCTGTCCCCGCAGGCGTTCCCGCTGCGCTCTCTGCGGCGCAGGCAGCCCACGCTGTTGGTGGCGTGCGGGCCGGCGCAGAACGGGGCCGTGGGCTTGGTGTGCGCCCGCCACCTGCGCAGCTTCGTGGGTACCTCAGCCCCCCGCCCTCCTCCTCCCGCCGGCCTTCCTCCCGAGCCCCCCGGCTCCAGGGCTCCGTTTCTCCCCCAGGATTACGAGCCCACCATCTTCTACCCCAAGCGCTCCCCGGACCCGCTGCACCGCGACTTCACCACGCAGTGCGAGAAGATGGACATCCCCTTCCTGTCCTACCTGCCCACCGAGGTGACCCCAGCCCCAGATCCCCCTGATTGTCCCCTTCTCCTCCCCTGTTCCCCCTCTGAACCCCCAAATCCCCCAAATCCCCCTGGTTATCCCCCTCTCCTTCCCTTTATCCTTCCCTTGAAATCCCCCTGCTTATCCCCCTGCTTATCCCCCTCTTCTCCTCTCTTTCCCCTCCCCGAACCCCAAATCCCCCCAGATCCCCCCGCTCTCCTTTTCTCCCTCTTTCCCCTCATTTTCCCCCTCTCCCTTCCCCATCCCGGCGCTGCTGGGATCCCGGGAATGCCAGAAAATCCAGAAAATCCAGAAAATCCAGCAGCCGCTGCCCGCAGCCACCGGCTCTGTTATTTTTGGAACCTCGCAGCGCTGGGAACGGAGGAATTTGACCCAAAATTCGCCGTCTCGGCTGCGCGGCCCCTCCCTCGCTGCTCCACTTGGGGGGGATTTTTTTTTATTTTTTATTTTTTTGGCACGGCCGGGGGTTCGTGCCGTCAGAGGTGACACGGGGACACCGCAGATGTCGCTGTCGCTGTCCCCTGCAGGTGCAGCTCATCAACGACGCCTACAACGCCGTGGTGGACGCGGTGCTGGGCGCCGAGGGGACGCAGGGGACAGAGGGGACAGAGCCGTGCGCGGCCATCCTGGCCACCCTCAGGCACGTCCGCATCCCCATCGTCAGCCTGGATGTCCCCTCAGGTGCTGCCCGTGTCCCCTCAGGTGCTGCCCGTGTCCCTTTGGGTGTCCCCCGTGTCCCCCCGGTCCCTCCCGCACCCGTGGCGGTGTCACCCCGGGCCCCCCCGGCAGGGTTGGGGACATCCCCGAGGTCCTGGCGGGGTGGGGACATCCCTGCCCCCCCCGCGGTGGCCCTGGCAGGGTTGGGGACATCCACAGGAAATAACAAAGTGCCCGGCCCAGACATGACGTCACTGGCCGCTGGCATTCCCCGCTGGCCGGGCCTGGCATTGTCACCGCCCGTGTGTCCCCCCCGGCCTGGCCGTGTCACCCTCCCCGGGTGGATCCCCATGGGGACAAACTCGGCCCGTGCCACCCCCTGTGCCACCCCTGTGCCCTCTCTGTCCCCTCTCTGTCACCGTCCACAGCAGCAGCGGGACCCCCGGGCCACCCCTGAGCCACCCCGTGTGTCCCCAAGG
>JAHXMQ010012343.1:15467557-15477801 GCA_020466415.1 Ammodramus savannarum pratensis | reverse complement strand
GGGTACCTGGGGGCACACCTGGAGTACCTGGGGGGCAGCTTGGAGGTACCTGGGGGCAGCTGACACAGTTGTGTGTCACCTCTGTCACACCTGTCACACCTGTATCCCACCTGTGTCACACCAGTGTCCCACTTGTATTCACCTTTATGTCCCCTGTGTCCCACCTGTGTCTCACCTTCACCTCACCTCTATCCCACCTCTATTTCATGTTTGTCTCCCCTGTGTCCCACCCATATCTCACCTGTGTCCCACCCATATCTCCCCTGTGTCCCACCCATGTCTCACCTGTGTCCCACCCATATCTCACCTGTGTCGCGCCTGGGCTGTGGGACGGGGGCGTTTGTTCCCCCTTTAACCCCTTGGCTGCCGTGCCCAGCCCGTGCGCCCCAGTCACGCCCAGTGTCCCGCAGATCACGTCTACTGGTCGCACTGGTCGCCGTGGAGCCCCTGCTCGCGCAGCGCCTGCGGCACCCGGGGCACGCAGAGCCGCTCCCGGCGCTGCGGCAGCGCCCGCAGCCCGGCCCCGCTGCGCGAGCTCCGGTGCCGCGGCAAAGCCACCGAGCGGCGGCCCTGCAGCGCCGGGCCCTGCCCAGGTACGGAGCCGAGCCCGCGGTGCCACCGCCTGTCCCCGGGGGCTGCGGGAGGGGACACGGGGCGGCCGCAGAGTGCTGGAGGTGGCACCGGGGTGTGACAAGGACAGGGGTCCCTCCAAGGACCCGAATTCCCCTCTCAGCCCCCGCAGCAGGAGCAGCTGTGAAATTCCACCCGGTGCCACCCGGTGCCACCCGGTGCCACCCACCCCTGGCTGCTCTGCCGCGGGTGTGACCGGGGGTGACAGTTTCCGCCGGGAATGTCCCCTCAGAGCCCGCCTGGACGGAATGGGGCGCCTGGGGTCCGTGTTCCCGCAGCTGCGGCCGCTCGGGGACGCGCGTCCGGCGCCGGAGCTGCCGCACGGCCAAGAAGCCGCCGTGTCCCGGCCGCGCCACCGAGGTGCAGAAATGCCGCCCGCCCCCGTGCCCAGGTAACGCCACCGGTGCCCCCTCGGCGGTGCCGCCGCCGCCCACGGGCTCGGAGCCCCCCGCGGGCTGCCCCGGGCACACGCTGCGGGGCACGGTGCTGACCGCGGCCGGGGCGGCGCTGCCGGGTGCCCGCGTGTACCTGGAGGGCCGCCCGCCCGTGCTGCTGGCCCGCAGCGATGCCCGCGGGCGCTTCTCGGCCTCGGGGCTGTGCCCGGGCCCCGCCGCCAACCTCAGCGCCCACCGCGACGGCTTCGCCCCGGGGCTGGCGCCCATCACCGTCACCAACGGCTCGGGCGAGGCCGAGGCGCACCTGAGGCTGCAGCGGCTCGGTGAGAAGGCGGGGGCGATTTTGGGGCACCCCTGGGGGCGAGCCGGGGGTGCCCATGGGCTCGCTGCCCCTGTCGCCCTTTGCAGAGAAGCCCTACATGGTGCTGCAGCCCGCGGCCAGGGTGCGGGAGGCCGGGCAGAACGTGACCTTCTGCTGCAAAGCCTCGGGCACGCCCGCGCCCCAGAAATATCACTGGTGAGCTGGCACGGCGGGCACGGCGGGGGCGGCGGGCACGGCGGGCACGGCGGGGGCGGCAGCGTCACCGCTGAGCCTGTCGCCTGTCCCCGCAGGTACCACAACGGGACGCTGCTGGAGGGGACAGCGGAGCGCAGCAGCGGCCGCCTGGCGCTGCGGGGGCTGGCACCGGAGCAGGCTGGCACCTACCACTGCAAAGCCAGCTCCGAGGCGGGCGCCATCCGCTCGGCGCCCGCGCAGCTCACCGTGCTGGGTGAGCGAGCACGGGGGGCCCCTCCGGGGTGGCGAGACCCCCGCTGACCCCTCTAATCCCCCTCCCCTCCGTGCCCCCAGCCCCGGGCCAGCAGAGCTGCAGGGCCGAGCCGGAGCCCAGCCTGGTGGAGCTGCCCAGCGAGTGCCCGCAGGACGCCAGCGGCTCCCGCTACTACAACGTGGGGCGCTGCCCCGCCTCGCCGTGCCCGGGCGGCCCCGCCGAGCCCTCGGGCTGCGGGGCGGAGTCGGGGCTGTGCTGCGGCGTGCGGAGGATGGAGCTGCGGCAGGTGCCGTGCGCCGGCTCCGTGCTGCCCCTCAAGGTGGTGGCCGAGTGCGGCTGCGGGCCCTGCGCGCAGCCCCGGGTGCTGGTGCAGGGCCGGGTGACGGCGGCCGACACCGGGGAGCCGCTGCGCTTCGGCCACATCTTCCTGGGGGGCAGGAAGGTGGGCTTCACCGGCTACCAGGGCTCCTTCACCATCGAGGTGCCGCCCGACACGCAGCGCCTCGTCACTCGCTTCGTGGACGGCCAGCAGCGCTTGGTGGACGCCGTCAAGGTGCTGCCCTTCGACCCGCGGGGAGGAGCCGTGTACCAGGAGGTGAAGATGCTGCGCAAGAAGGAGCCGGTGGAGCTGGACGGAGCGCGGAGCAACGCCATCCCGCTGGGCGAGGCCGGCGGCCGGGAGCCCGTCGGGGAGCTGGTGCTGCCGGCCGGAGCCTTCCTGCGGCCGTCCGGGGAGGTTTTCAACGGCACCGTCAAGGCCAGCGTCACCTTTGTGGACCCCAGGGACGTGGGCACGGCCAGCGCCGCCTCCAGCGACCTGAGCTTCGCCAACGCCGAGGGGGAGATCGTGCCCCTGCGCACCTACGGCATGTTCGCCGTGGAGTTCCGCGAGGGCGAGAGCGGCGCGGCGCTGCAGGCCGGGCCCGTGCAGGTGAGGATGGACGCGGGGCAGGTGTGGATGGCCGAGCACCTGCAGAAGATGAAGCTGTGGTCCTTGAACCCCGAGAGCGGCCTGTGGGAGGAGGAGGCGGTGCTGCGGCCGGCCGGGGGCGAGCGCAGGAGGAGGAGGAGGGAGGAGAGGACCTTCCTGGTGGGCAACCTGGAGATCCGCGAGCGGCGCCTCTTCAACCTGGACGTGCCCGAGGATCGCCGCTGCTTCGTCAAGGTCAGGGCCTACAGCAACGAGAAGTTCAACCCCTACGAGCAGCTGGAAGGGGTGGTGGTGAGCCTCATCAACCTGGAGCCGCAGCCCGGCTTCCCCAGCAACCCGCGGGCCTGGGGCCGCTTCGACAGCGCCGTCACCGGCCGCAACGGCGCCTGCCTGCCCGCCTTCTGCGACGCCCGGCGCCCCGACGCCTACACGGCCCTGGTGACGGCCACGCTGGGCGGGGAGGAGCTGGAAGCCGTGGCCTCCAGCCCCAAGCTGAACCCCAACGCCGTGGGGGTGGCGCAGCCCTACCTGAACAAGCTGGGCTACCGCCGCTCGGACCACGAGGACCCGGCGCTCAAGAAGACGGCGTTCCAGATCAACGTGGCCAAGCCCGACCCCAACAACGTGGACGAGAACAACGGCCCCGTGTACTCCTACCGGAGCCTGCGGGAGTGCGAGGAGGCGCCGGTCAGCGCCAACCACCTGCGCTTCTACCGCGTGGAGGTGGACAAGTACGAGTTCAACGTGGTGCCCTTCAAGGAGAGCGACGTCACCTCCTGGACCGGCGACTACCTGGCGTGGTGGCCCAACCCGCAGGAGTTCCGGGCGTGCTACATCAAGGTGCAGCTGCAGGGGCCGCAGGAGTACATGGTGAGGTCCAGGAACGTCGGGGGCAGCCACCCCCGCACGCGGGGCCAGCTCTACGGGCTGCGGGACAGCCGGAGCGTGCGGGACCCGCTGCTGGACAGCACCTCGGGCGCCTGCGTGGAGTTCAAGTGCGGCGGGATGCTCTTCGACCAGAGCCTGGCCGACAGGACCCTGGTGTCCGTCGTGCCGCAGGGCAGCTGCCGCCGCACGGCCATCAACGGGCTCCTGCGGGACTACCTGAGCCGCCACCCGCCGCTGGCCGACAACAACCACACCGGGGCCTTCTCCATGCTGGCCCCGCTGGACCCGCTGGGCCACAACTACGGCATCTACACCGTCACGGACCAGAACCCGCGGCTGGCCAAGGAGATCGCCATCGGCCGCTGCTTCGCGGGCACCTCGGACGGCTTCTCCAGGGAGATGCGGGCGGGCGAGGGCACGGCCGTCACCTTCGAGTGCCAGGAGCGGCCGGCGGGCAGGGAGAGCCTCTTCCAGCGGCTGCTGAGCTCGCCGGCCGAGGCGCTGGCCGAGATCCGCAGGGAGATGGGGAGCTCCGAGCTGCGCCGCGCTCCCCCCGCGGTGATGGACTTCGCCTCCGGAGCCCCCTCCGGGCCCGCGGGCACCCGCCGGACCCCCGGCAGCCAGCGGAGACCGGGCCGGCCGCGGGGACAGCCCTGAGGCCCCTCCGTGCCCCCTCCCCGGCCCCGCTTTGTCGCCCCCTTTCCCCGTCGCTTTTGGCCGCGCTCATTTATAACGCCCGGAGGATTGGGGGGGGCAGGGGACGGCGGGGACGTGGGGAGGGGGTCCCGCCACCCCCCCGGTGCTGTCGCTGCCTCCTCTCGGTGCTCAGCCCCGCGCGGGCGGCCCCGCGGACGGGATGGAAATAAAAGGAATAAAAGAGGGGCTGGGGGCAAAGCGGGGCAGGGGCGGGCACGGCAAGGGGGTCCCCGCCCGGTGCTTTGCCCGGTGCCACCGGCGCAGCCCCGGTGTGCCCGCGCCGGCAGCGGGGGGCGCTGCTTTCATCCCGGGATGTTTTGGGGAGGAAACCCCGAGGATAACGCGGATAAAACTCCAACTCCCTCCCTGCCGTGCCGCCCCCAGCCGGGGGTCGGTGCCACCCCCGCGGCACCTCGGGCACCGCGCCGGCCCGGGTTCGGGCGGATTTGTACATTATTTATTACAAAATATACAATTCTTGTACACCCGTCTGGCTGCTGGGCTTCTCCGGGGCGGGGGCCAGCCCCGCGTGTCCCCCGCGTGTCCCCCGCGTGTCCCCGCTGTCCCCAGCCCCTGCCCCCGTTCGGTAGCGCGGTCCCGGCCGCTCCTGTTTGCCTCGGGCCGGGCTCGGCCGGGCTGGCGGCGGCGGGGGGGGCTCGGTGCCAGCGGGACGTGGCAGCCGGGGGGGGGCACCCACCGGAGCCGCCGCTGGCACCGGGCCGTGCCAAGGCACCGTGCGGGCAGCCCCGCCGTGACCCCGCGGGGTGTGCCGGGGGTGGCTCTGTCCCGCTGCCACCTGGGTGTCCCCAGCGCGGTTATTTTTGGGTGTCCCCCCCCGCGCCGCCTCCCGCCGGGCCAGGCGCGGATGCTGTAATGGAACAGGCGGCGTTTATGGGGCCAGACCCGGGACAACATTTCCCTTCTCCAAGCCGCCCTGGCCCCGGCGCGGCATTTTTCCACCCTTTTTTCCACCCTTCTCGCTGGATGCGGCATCAAAGGGGGGCGCGGGGGCCCCGGGGGGGCTCCTTGGCCCGGGCGGCGGCCAAACCCCGGCCCCGCTGTCCCGGCCCGGTCCCGCCGGGGGCGGCGGAGGGAGGAGGAGGCACCGGGAATGCTGAGATTCCACGGCGAGGTGTCGTTCCAGCCCGGCCTGCCCAAAACCTGGCGGCTCCCTCTCCTGGGCTCTCCCTGGCCTCGGGGTTGTTTTTCCCTGGGTTCTCCTTGTCCTGGATTTCCCCCATCCTGGATTTTCCTTGTCCTGGGTTCTCCTTATCTTGGGTTCTCTTTGTCCTGGATTTTCCCTATCCTGGATTTTCCTTATCCTGGATTTTCCCTATCCTGGGTTCTCCTTTTCCTGGGTTCTCCTTATCCTGGATTTTCCCTAACTGGGTGTTGGTTTTCCCCGGATTCTCCTTATCCTGGATTTTCCTTATCCTGGGTTCTCCTTATCCTGGATTTTCCCTATCCTGGATTTTCCCTATCCTGGGTTCTCCTGTTCCTGGATTTCCGCTGTCCTGGGTTTGTCCTATCCCGGATTTTCCTGTTTATCCCTGGATCCTGATTTCCCCGTGTTCCAGGAATTGTCCCCCCCGGGTTCCAGGACCCCTCCCCAGGGACCCCTCGGGGGAGGCTCCCGGGACAGGGCCGGGATAATGCGGGAATGCGGGGAATGCGGGAATGCAGGAATTCCATGCGGGAATCGGGGATCGGGGATCCTGTGGGAATGCGGGAATGCAGGAATTCCATGCAGAGATGCAGGAATTCCATGTGGGAATTCCGGCTCGGGCCTGGGCAGATGGAAATGGCTCCCGTTGCTATTCCTGGAGTCAGGAAGGAAAAAAGGAGGGGAAAGGGCAAAAAACAGGGGGGGAATTGGGGAAAATGGGAGAAGAAATGGGGGGAAAAGAGAAAAAAGGGGAAAAAAAGGGGGAGGGAAGGGCAAAAATAAAAAACGAGGGACAGAAGGGGTGACCCCAATCCCAGGGACACCCCTAGGACCCCGATCTGTGGGATGGGGGATCCAGGGGGGATTTTTGCAGGTTTTGGGTCAAAGCCCCTCAATTTTCCCGCTTTTTTCATGGAATGTGGGATGGGGATGGAGCGAGGATGCCCTGAAAGGTCCCAGCCGCGGATTTTGGGGAATGGATTTTGGATTTTGGGGTGGCCCAGAGGTGGATTTAACCCTGGAGGGTCCGGGAGGCAGGAGCAGGGCTGGGAATATCCCGGGAGACAGGAAAAACGGGATGAGAAAAACTCAGAAAAATCTCCTTTTCCCCGTTCCCGGCCCCATTCCAAGCGGGAACGGGAGCCCAGAGCCGGCAGCTCCCGGCCCGCCCCAGCAATTTGGGATGGCCAGATCCCAAAAAGAGACGGGAAAAGGATGTGCCAGCACGTCAGGATCTCGGAGAGGCTTTTTTTTGGATATTCCCCCCTCCTACGCATCCCAAAAACACCTAAAAACCCCACAGGGAAGCGGGAGTGGAAGGATTTGGGATTTTATTTTTTATTTTTTGGGATTTTTGGGGGATATTTTGGGATATTCTGCCTCTCACCTCCGGGAATAAGGAGCTGGAAAGGCCCCTGGGAAGCCGCTTTTGTTTTGTTTTTTTTATTTCTTTGAAAGAATGGAAAATGTAATGACAGGCTCTGAATGAAAAGGATAAAAGGAAGCAGCTGGAAAGGCCCTAAATAGAGAAAAATCCACCCCAAAATAAAAGAGGACGAGAGGGAACAGGGGGTGAAAAGGGGAAGGGAAGGATTTGGGATCCCCTTTCCAGGCCCTGTCCCCAATTGGGGCATCCCCGGGGACCCCAAAGCAGAGGATCCCAAACCTGAGCGTCGCTGGGGACCCCAAATCTGGGAATCGCGAACTGGAACATTCCAGAAACTCCAAATCAGAGAATCCTGGACCCGAGCATCTCTGGGGACCCCAAACCTGGGAATCCCCGGGCACCCCAAATCAGCTCATCCCGAGGTATCCAGAGCATTCCCAGGGACCCCAAATCAAAAATCCTGAACTGGAGCATCCCTGGGGACCCAAATTCAGGAATCCCTGGGAATTCCGGATTGGAGCATTCCAGGGAACCCCAAATCCGGGAATCCCTGGGAATCCCAAACCACAGCATTCCAGCTGATCCAGCTGTGGAATTCCAGCTGTGGAATTCCAGCAAGAGACTCTGCTGTGCTCCTGCTGTTCCCTCTGCTGGGAGCTGGGAAAGTCCCTGATCCCCAAAAATCCCTGATCCCAAAAATCCCAAAATCCCCCAATCCCAAAATCCCAACCCCAAAAATCCCTGATCCCAAAAATCCCCTGATCCCAAAAATCCCTGATCCCAAAAACCTCCACACCCAAAAATCCCTGATCCCAAAATCTCCAATCCCAAAAATCCCCAATCCCAGAAATCCCAAAAATCCCCAATCTTAAAATCCCAATCCCCAGAAACCACAATCCCCAAAAATCCCTGATCCCAAAAATCCCAGACCCCAAAAATCCCTGATCCCAAACCCCCCAATCCCCAAAAATCCCCGATCCCAAAAATTCCCAATCCCAAAACCCCGACCTCTAAAAACCCCCAATTTATTTGTGTTTTTCCAAGGTATTTTATTTTATTTTTCAGCCACCTCTGGAAAAAACATCCCGATTTTTTTTTTTTTGCTTTTTCCATCTATTTTTGAACCTTTTTTTGGCTCCTTTTCCCTCTCTGGGGTTCCAGCCCATAAATAATAATAAAAACAACATTTTTAAATCCTTTTCGCTGACACTTCACCAGCCTTGCCAGAGCCTTTTCATTCTCCAGATGGCGAAAATCCGCCTCAAAATAATAAAAATAAAAAAGGAAAAAAGGAAAAAAAAAAAAGCCCTTAAAAAAAAACCCAGGTCTGGAAGTTTTGGTAAATATTTGGTGTTTTTCTCCTTTACTTTTTTTGGCTCTTTTTTTTTTTGTTTTTTTTTTTTTTAATTCTGTCACATGAAGTCGTAAAAGTGGAGCAGGTTTTTTTGGGATATTTTTGGGATGTTTTGGGGATATTTTGGGGATATTTTGAGGAAGGTGCCAGGGCTTCATGCCCGCTTTGGGGTGCCCAAGGGTCCTCCCTGGTTTGGGGAAAACTGAGGCACGGAAAGAAAAAAATTAAAGAATTTAAGAAAAACTAAACTTTAAGAAAGTTTTTTCATTAAAGAATTAAAGAAAAATTAAACTAAATAAAGAAAGTGGAATGATTACTGAACCCCCCAAATGTGCGAAATTCTCAGAGCTCCTCTCCCCAAATTTGGGGATTTGATTCCCAAAAATTTACATATTCATAGGATCACCTACAGGAGTCATGCATATTCATTATGTGGCCCTGCCCACTTCGCTTCGTATTGGTTGGAATATGAAATTCAAGGAAATCACAAAACTTCGGACCTGGAAGGCCAAATCTGAGAGAGAATTTCCCCAAATCGTTCGGGGAAATATTTCCTTGGAGAAAAGTGGAAAATCTGTGTCGGAATTAAAGCCAGGATTCGATCCCAGACCGGATTTGTGGTGTCGTGGTGGCTTTGTGGGGCTGGGGTCACCTGTCCCGGCCCTGTGTCCCCTCTTCTGGGCCTGTGTCCCCTCTTGTGTCACCTCTCCTGGGCCTGTGTCACCTCCAGGTCATGGGGATCGAGGTCCAGTTGATGGCGCTGGGTGTCACTGGGCAGTGTCCGCAGTTTGGGGGCACCAGGTGGCACTGGTGGCACTGGGCAGTGCCAGGTTGGGGACACTGAGTGGCACTGGTGGCACCGGGCAGTGCCAGGTTGGGGACACTGAGTGGCACTGGTGGCACTGGTGGCACCGGGCAGTGCCAGTTCTGGCCACTGGAGAGCGCTGAGTGCCTTGGCCCTGCCCCCTGTGTGTGACGTCATCCGCCGTGATTGGCGTCACCCCAAATCCCACAGCCCCAACCCCAAATCCCCCATTCCCAACCCCAAATCCCCATCCCCAACCCCAAATCCCACAGCCCCAGCCCCAAATCCCCATCCCCAATCCCAAACCTCCCATTCCCAATCCCACAGCCCCCAACTCTCCCAGCACAGTCAGGGGGTCCCAGGCCTGTCCCCAATGCCCGTGGGTGCTGTCCCCAGTCCCAGTGGGTGCTGTCCCCAATGCCCGTGGGTGCTGTCCCCAATCCCAGTGGGTGCTGTCCCCAATCCCTGGAGGTGCCACCCTTGTCCCCGTGCCCACCCCCAGGCCTGTGGCCGCCGGCTGGGCCCGAGTGGCACCAGGGTGTCCTCGGTGTCCTCGTCCTGCACCGTGCCATGAGCAGCCTGGGGACACCCTCAGCGCCCCAGGGTGACACCAAACACTCCAAGGTGACACCGAGCACCCCAGGGCGTGACATTTTGGGGGAACATTCTGATTTTCCCAGTAAATTCTTCCCCGGGAATTTTGGGATCCTGTCCCTGCCCCGGCGCTCCCAGCACGGACCCGGCAGGGCTGGCATGGAGCACGGCCTCACTGGCACGGGCTGGCACGGGCTGGCATTCAGCACGGCTTTACACGGGTCCTGGCACGGGCTGGCATTTAGCACGGCTTTACTGGGTGCCATGGCACGGGCTGGCATTCAGCACGGCTTTACTGGGTGCCATGGCACGGGCTGGCATTCAGCACGGCTTTACTGGGTCCTGGCACGGCTGGCATTCAGCACGGCTTTACTGGGTCCTGGCACGGACGCGGCGGTGGCAGCGGGGGTGGCAGTGTGACAGGAATGTGGCTCCCGGAGGGAGGGGACAGAGCTGTGACCCCACAGCCGGCGCGTGGCATCCGGGGGGCGTTGATGGCGGTTTTGGGGTAAAATTCTCATTATGAGACAGCAGCGGGCGGGGCTGGCACGGGAGGGACACCCTGGGGACATCAGCGGGGACATCGCGGGGTCCCCTGAGCCCCTCGGTGCGGTGCCAGCCCCGTGTGG
>JAHXMQ010012343.1:15441161-15462495 GCA_020466415.1 Ammodramus savannarum pratensis | reverse complement strand
TCAGAAATGTGGGAATCCAGGAATATGGGAATCTGGGAAATCGGAAATGTGGGAATCTGAGAATCTGGGAAATCAGAAATGTGGGAATTTGGGATTTTGGGAATCCAGGATTTTGAGAAATTGGGAAGCCAGGATTTTGAGAAATTGGGAAGCCAGGATTTTGAGAAATTGAGAATCTGGGAATTTGGGATTTCAGGAATTCACGATTTTGGGAATCCAATGCCTCTTATGTAAGGCTGGGAATGGAAACGAGGCAGGAATGGCAGGATGTGGCAGAGGGATCCTGGAGCAAGAGAAATCCATCCTTGGGATCCTGCCAAAGGGATCCAGCCCAGGGATCGTGCCACTGGGATTGTGCTGTTGGGATCCTGCCTCGGGATCTGGCCTTGGGATCCTGGCGCCGGGGCTGGCACAGGGGACACAGGAATGGCACCGGGGACTCGGGAGCAGGATTTGGAATCAGGATTTTGAATCATGAGCCTTTGGGATCAGGATTTGGGGTCAGGGCTTGGGATCTGGGGTTGGGATCAGGGTTTGGGATCAGGGTCTGGAATCAGGGTTTGGGATCAGGCACTGGAAGCAGCACTGGAACCAGCCCAGCCTCTCCCTTCACCTCGGGCAGGTTTTCCCAAAATTCCGGCCGAAATTCCAGCGGGATCCGACCCCCCTCCCCCCCAGCAATCCATCCCCGCCGTTGCATCACGAGGGGAGGAAAGAAGGAATGAAGGAAGGAGGGAATGAAGGAAGGAAGGAAGGAATGAAGGAAGGAAGGAGGGAAGGAATGAAGGCAGGAGGGAAGGAATGAAGGAAGGAGGGAAGGAATGAAGGAAGGGAGGAGGGAAGGAATGAAGGAAGGAGGGAAGGAATGAAGGAAGGAGGCAATGAAGGAAGGAAGGAGGGAAGGAATGAAGGGAGGAGGGAAGGAATGAAGGGAGGAGGGAAGGAATGAAGGAAGCTTTTCCCGAGTTGGTTTTCCAGGATAATTCCCCTCCTTCCCCCCTCCCTGGCGCACCTGCACAAATCCGGGTTTTTCCCGGCTCCTCTCTGCCCCACAACATCCCAACCCCCCTCGCATCCCAGATTTTGTTTTCCCGACGGGAACAATTCCCGCATTTTTGGGTCGTTCCCCCCTCCCCCCCAGCAGCACCTCGGGCGCCAGGGCATTCCCGCAGCCCCGCGGGGGGAAAAAAGCGCCGCTCACCTCATCGATGGCCCAGGGGCTCCGGGGATGCGGGAGGAGGGAAAAATCCTGGAATTGCGCAGGATTCCCGCTGCAAATGCTGGAATTCGGCAAAATTCCCGGTGCAAATCTTGGAATTGCGCCGAGTTCCCCGTGCAAATCCTGGAATTCCGCAGAATTCCCGGTGGGGAGGTGGAGCAGGGCGGTGAAAATCCCGATTTTTTTTTTTCCCGGCGTTTTTGGGGGGGCGGGAGGGAGTGAATTCCTTCAGCCCCCCCCGAAAATTCCCCAAAACGCCCCAAATTGCCCAAACGGCCCCGAGTGCCGCCCGTGCCCGCTCCGGGGGCGCTCCGGGCTCGTCCTTGGAGCGGTCGCCATGGAAAAGGCAAAGCCCGAAGAGCTCCGGAGGGGCGGGACCGCGGCTGATGGACAGCGACAGAGGGGACAGGGATGGGGACAGCGACAGGGATGGGGACAGGGACAGCGACAGCGGGGACAGGGATGGGGACAGCGACAGGGACTGCGGCTGATGGACAGGGACAGGGATGGGGACAGAGGGGACAGGACAGGGACGTGGATGGCACAGGGACAGGAGGGGACAGGGACAGAGGTGGCATTTGGGATGGGGTGGTGACACTGTGGTACTTTTTGGGATGGCAAAGGGGGTAAGTGTGGCAGTGCCATGGGCAGTGCCATGAGGGTGGCAGTGCCGCAAACATGGCAGTGCCACCAACGTGTCACATGTGTGGTAGTGCCATGAATATGGCAGTGTCCCAAACCCATCAGTGTCACCAAGGTGTCACACGTGTGGCAGTGCCAGGGGTGTGGCAGTGCCACCCCCAGGAGGCTAAACACCAAAGCAGGGCTAAGTTTTGGGTTTATTTTCCCAGATTTTGGGCTCGGGGAGGGTTGAGCCACATCCCCTCACTCCTGCTGGGCCACAAAAACCAGGAGGGAAAAAATGGTGGAGCTGCTCCTGCTCTTGGGCTGGGATTGATCACAAAAAGGAAAATCCTGACATTATCTGGCTTGGAAGGACCTGAAATCCCACCCAGTCCCATCTTGGACCATCCCAGGCTGATTCCACCTTTCCTTGGACATTCCAGGGCTGGAGCAGCTCAGCTGCTCTGGGAATTCCTTCCCAAAATCCCCCCCCTCCCCAGTCACCCTTTTCCCATCCCAAATCCACTCCCTGGCTCCTGTCCCTCCATCCCTTGTCCCAGGTCCCTCTCCAGCTCTCATGGAGCCCTTTCAGGCACTGGGAGTGGCTTCGTGGCCCTATCGCGACATCCTGGGGGACAACAGACAGCCCCCGAGGCGACAAGGCCGCAGTGGCGCCGTTGCCATGGTAACTCCTCACGACCCCCAAGAGGACTACAACCACCATCAGCCCTTGCGGCGCAGCGCCGGCTGTGATTGGCTGGGAGGACGGAGCCAATGGGAAGCGGCGTTGTTGGCGGGCGGAGCAAAATGGCGGTGCTGGGCCCGGTGTGGGCGCGGGCCGGGGGCTGCAGGTACTGGGAGGGGAAATCTCAACTTTAAAATTCTAAATTTATCCTTTATTTCCTTCTCCTCACTCCTTTTTCTGCTTTAATTTCCCCCAAGCTTTTCCCTGCTGCGAGGTTTTCCTTTCCCGGTGCTCCCAAATGCTCTGGAGCCTCTTCCCGGGACTTCCAACGCCGCCGTTCTCTGCCGCGTCCCGGCCCCAGCATGGAATTTCCGACAAATCCGTGGAAAATCCCGGGGGAACGAGTACCAGCCCAACAACTGGAAGCGGAAGAAGACTCATGGCTGGATCAAACGGATCAGCACTCCCGGTGGGATCGCCGTGATCCTGCGGCGGATGCTGAAGGGCAGGAAATCCCTGAGCCACTGAGGGAACCCCGGAATTCTCCGGGAATTCTTCTCCAGGAATTCGGGATGACCCCGCCGGGCCCTAGAGGAAGTGCCCAGCCCTGCTGACCCTGTCACACCGTGCTTCTGAGGGGTTTAGGGCGCGGCTGTTCCATCGGTTGTTAAATTATCCTCACGTTTTGCGTGTGTTTATTCCAAGTTTTTAAATTTTTGTTTGTGTATAAACGTGGGAATGCGGAGTGTGCTGAAATCCCAGCGTGTCTCCTGCGTTAATTAGGGTGGGGAATTTAACGAGGAGGGGGAATCTGGCGCGTACCAGGGCAGATATTTGGGAAAGTTGGGAGTGCGGAATTAGAGGTGGAATTCAGGTTTTCTTCACTCAGCGGCGCCTCTGCCCCATCCTCTGGGTTCCTGATTCTAGCATCACCTCTGGGATGGGATATAGGGAAGGAATTCTCCTCTTTTTCCCGCGCCGCTAATGAGCCGGCACTTAATGAGCCGCCCCTTGATTGAGGAGCGGACTCGCCGCTCAAACTACGGCTCCCAGCACGCCCCGCGCCGCGCTCCATCCGGGTCCTCCCGCACTGCACCCGCCCCGCCCTTCCGCGCGGGCACTTCCTGCCTGAACCCAACCCTCCCGTCAATGATTGACAGGCGCAGCGCCCAATAGAAACGCAGTGTTCCGGAGCGCGGACCAATCGGCGCTCGCGAGGCGGGCGGCCATGACAGTGGGCGGGCCGGGGCGGCTCCTCCCGGCTGGCGGCGGCGAAGATGGTACGTGAGCCCCCCGCCGCAATGGCGGCCCCGCGCCGGCCTCGGCGGCCCGGCCGCGGCTCCCGGGCCCCGCCGCGCCGCCCGCGGCCTTCCCGGTACCGCAGCGGCGGCGCCGCTGCCGCTTCCGGCCTGTAGGGCCCGCGCCCGCCGCGGCCTGGGCGGAGGTGGTGGGGCTGAGGGGGTGTGAGGGGTTCCCGCCCTCAGGGGTGATGTTGAGGGGAGCCCCGGGCGGGGTGCGGGGAATTCGGGGATGAGGGGAGCACCAGGGCGGGGTTTGGGGGATTTGGGGAGCCCCAGGGCGGGGTTTGGAGTGAGGGGAACCCCAGGGCGGTGTTTGGGGGATTTGTGGAGTCCTAGGGTGGGGTTTGGGCTCGGAGTGAGGTTGGAGCACCCCAGTATGGGTGGGGGGCACCCTAAGGGAGGGCCGAACCATTTCTTTTGGGTGAGGGGTAACTTAAAGTTGGGCAGAACCATTTGTTTTATCGGGGGGGTTGGGGATCACCCTAAAGTTGGGTTGAACCATTTGTTTTGTGGGGGGCCTTAGGCGTCACAGCCTTGGGATCATCCTGGGAATTTTATCTGGGGAAGGAAAGTTTGGAGCTGCCCAAATCCCGGGAGTTTCCCCTCAGGCCCTGGAGTTTGGGGTCGGTTGGACAGACACCAATCCCTGGGGTTTCCTGGGCTGTCCTTGCCCATTCCCTGAGGGATTTTTGGGAATTGTGGCTCCCCAGGCAGATTTCCTGAAGGGGCTCCCGGTGTACAACAAGAGCAACTTCAGCAGGTTCCATGCGGATTCCGTCTGCAAGGCTTCCGTGAGTGCTCCGGGGCCCCATTCCTTAATCCTGGAATTCCCTAATCCCTGAGTTCCCCAGTACCAGAGTTCCCCAGTCCCGGAATTCTCCAGTCACGGAATTCCCAAATCCTGGAATTCCCCAACCCAGTATTCTGAAATCCTGGAATTCCTGAATCCCGGCATTTCCATATCCCAGAGTTCTCCAATCCCAGAATTCCCAAATCCCAGCGTTCCCCAGTCCTGGTATTCCCCATCCCAGCGTTCCCCAATCCCCGAATTCCCAATTCCCCCATTTCCATCCCGTCCCTGAGTCTCTCTCTCGTTCCCGTTCCAGAACCGCCGGCCCTCGGTGTATTTGCCCACCAGAGAATTCCCCTCGGAACAGAGTGAGTCCTGCTGGGAAAATCCCGATTTTTATCGGCTCCACCAGGGACATCCCACAGTCCCAGCTCCCCCTCTTTATTCCCAACATTCCCTCTCTTTATTCCCAGTATTCCCTCTCTTTATTCCCAGCTTCTCCCTCTTAATTCCCAATATTCCCTCTTTTAATTCCCATTTTTCCTCTTTTAATTCCCAGTATTCCCCCTTTTAATTCCCATTTTCTCCCTTTAAATTCCCAGTTTTCCCTTTATTTATTCCCAGTATTCCCCCTTTTAATTCCCAATTCCTCCTTTAATTACCCCTATTTTCCCCTTTATTTATTCCCATTTTTCCCCTTCTTTATCCCCAGTTTCCCCTCCAACAATTCCCAAAGTTTCCTCCCTCTTTACGCATTGAAATCCTCCAAAAACCTGAATTTTTTTTTCCTTGTTTTTCCTTGGAATTGTTCGCAGTTATCGTGACAGAGAAGACAAACATCCTCCTGCGCTACCTCCACCAGCAGTGGGACAAAAAGGTGACATTTGGGATCCAAATTTCCCAATTTTTCTGGGAATTTGGGATGGATGCATTGCAGGAATCATTCCTGTAGGAACGGTGAATGTGGGAATTCCAGGCAGGAGATCCTGGGGTGGTTCTGGCCCTGGGAATGAGGGGAAGTTGGGGTTGAGGGAGGTTGTGGTTGGGAATTTGGGAATGGTTGGGTTTGGGAATCATGGCATGTGGGAGTGTTGGGGTGTGGGAATGTTGAGAATGGGAATACTCGGGAGCGGGAGTGTTGGGATTTGGGAATCCCAGCATGTGGGAACACTGGGGCTCCCCGTGCTGGGAGTCTGCCCTGGAATTCCGTGGGAATTGGCCGTGGAATTCCCTGGAAACCCCTGAAACCCTCTGGAATCCCCCTGGTACCCCTGGAATCCCCTAAAGTCCCTTAGAACCCCCTAAAGGAGCCCCCAAAGTTCCCCCAAAGCCCCGTTGCTGCCGCTGACGCCGGCGCCGTTGCAGAATGCGGCCAAGAAGCGCGAGCAGGAGCAGGGCGAGCTCGAGGGCGAGAACTCGGCCCCGCCGCGCAAGATCGCCCGGACCGGCAGCCAGGACATGACCGAGGACACTTAGAGCACCCCGGAGCTCCCGAGGCTCCTCCTGCTTCCTCTCTCCTCCCGCACCCCTCCCCTGACCCGCTGGGAATTCCCAGGATCTGCCCTATTTATTTGGGATTTGCCTCGTGCCTGGTTTTTGGTTTGTATTTATGGGGTTTTTATGGAGAGGGAGAGTTGTTCGTCCTTAGGGGCCCTAATTCCCGAAATTCCTGTTTTTTCTGGGGTATCCCAGAATTCCTAATTCCCCAAAATTCTCCCTTTTCCTGGGGTTCCTGGGTGCTGTTCCTGAGATCTCCCAGGTGAGCTCATTTCCAAAAATCCCCTTTTCCTGGGATTTATTCCCTTACCAAAATTCCCTTTTTACTGGGATTCCTCAGGTCTGCTCCTTGTGAAATTCCAGGACAACTCCCCCCACTTTTTTTTTTCCCCCCCAAAATTCTGCTTTTTTTGGGATTCTTGGGATCTGCTCCCTGTGATACCCCAGAATTCCTCATTCCCAAAACCCCACTTTTTCTGGGATCTCCCCCCTTCCCAAAAACCCCCTTTTCCCAGGATTCCCCACATCCCCTCCCTGTAAAATTCCAGGATTTTTTCTCCCTTCACGTCCCCCTGGAGAAATTCCCAGGAATCCTTTGGATACTCCCAACCCGATCACAACTGTGAGGCCTTTCCCATTTTTCCAGAAACTTCCCAACCCCTTCCCAGGCTCCGATCATGGCTGGAGCCGATCCCTGGGAATTTGGACCCTGGGATTTTTTTGGGGCTGGATCCACGGAATTTTTTTCCTCCCCCCTCTGGAAAAGCCGGGAGCGTCGATCCTTAAATCCCGATTTTCTCCCGGGAATCGCCGGATCCTCTCCGAGGGATCACTCGGAATCCCCAGGACTGGGAGCGGCCCCAGATCTGGGAGAATCCTGGCTGGAATTCAGGAATCCAGGATGGAATCTGGGATCTGGGCTGGAGTTTGCGATCTGGGTTGGAAGAATCCAGGCTGGAATTCTGGGAATCCAGGCTGGAATTCCAGAATCCAGGCGGGAAATCCAGGAATCCAGGATGGAATGTGGGATCTGGGCTGGAATTCAGGAATCCAAGGTGGAGTTCAGGATCTGGGCTGGAAGAATCCAGGATGGAATTCAGGAATCCGGGACGGAAGAATCCAGGCTGGAATTCCGGGAACGCAGAGCCCATCCCATGCTCCCCAAATCCTCGGGATTGAGACAATTCCCAGCCGCCTTTCCGGGACCATCCAGAGGCTCGGGATCCATGGAGAACTTCGGGAAAGGACTGGATGATCCCAGAATTCCAGCTGCTTTTCCATGAGGAGCTGGTTCCCGCAGGAATCCCGGAATTCGGGGCCTTTCTCCCTCCCCTGGCTGGGAAACCCACAGGGATTTTTCCAGGAGATGTCCAGGATCAGTTCCCAGCCCTGACTCTGGGAGGGCTCCTGCCACCCCTTTTCCCGGAAAATCCCGGATCCACCCTCGGAATTCCGGGCTGGGAAGGGCCAAAACTCCTCCAGGAGCTCGGGAGGAGCAGGACACGGCTCCGGTTGGAATTCCCGGAATTTGGGACTGGAATTCAATCCAGAACTTTGGCTCTGCCTCCGTTTTTCCCAATTTTTTCGTTTTGTTTTGTTTTGTTTTGGTTGGTTGGTTTTTTTATGGAAGCGACTTTGGAATTCCTGGAATGCAGTGTTGGGGGGGTGGTGGGGGGGGAAGGACAAGCGGAATTCCCGGGATTTTGGTTTGGTTTGGGGTTTCCAGCTGGAGAACCCCGGGAGGAGCCGGATTTGAGGAATCCCCGGGAGGAATTCCGGGGGTTCCGGGAGAGGAGGGCGGATCCCGGGGTTCCCGAGGCTCGGGAATGTTGTTCCATTAAAGAGTTGGCACTTCCTGCTGGAATTCCCGATTTTCTTCCCCCTGGTAAAGGGTGATGGGGGCCTGGGGAGGGGGATTTGTCCCGGGAAAAATGGGTGGGGAATTCTGGGGGGAAGGGTCGGGATTGGCCGGAGCTGGGCGGGTTTGGGGTCCCCTTCCCCTCCCCTCCAGCTCATTCCCAGCTTTTCCTGGAATTCCTGGAGCTCTGTCTCCCCCTTCCCTTGATCCCACTCAGGAAATCTTATGGAAAACTCCCAGAAAATTCCCCTCCTTCCCCTTCCTGGTGCTTTCCCACCTGGAATTCCCAAACTCCACCATTTTTCTGGCGTTTTTTGCCCAGTTCCCACCTCTTCCTCCTCATCCCGGGATCTTCTGTGTCCTGCAGCTCCCAAATCCCAGGATTCCCTCCCCAGACAACTCCAGGGCTTGGAATTCCTGGAATTCCCAGAGCCCAATCCTGAATTTTTTGGGATTTTTCCACCCAATTTTGTCCATTCCCAAACCCTAGGAAGCTCTGTCATTCCCAGCTCCAGGATCTTCCCTCCAAATCCCTCCATTTCCACCCAAAATCTGGGATTACAGAGCTGGAAAAACCTGGATTTTCCCAAAATTCCTGCTAAAACCCCAGATATCCACCGGAATTCCTTTTCCAGTAATTTCCAACAATTCCACATTTTTATCAACAAGAAATTGATGGGATTTCAGGGATTTAACCGGATGTTTCCATCCTTTCCTTTCCTGGCTCCTGGGAATATTTGGATCTCATTTTCCAGAGGTTGGGAATGCTGCTCCGGATCCTGGAGCCTAATTCGAATTTTCAAAAATGCAAATGAGATGCAAATGAGCTGTCGAAATAAATTTCTTTTTTATTGCGGATTTTACAAAAATAAATTAAAAATAAATAAATTAAACCCCCCCTCCCCCCTCCCTTTCCTTCCTTTCCTGGAATTCCCATGGAATTCGCACTCCAAGGAAAAAAAATCAAAGGAAAAACCATTCCCGAATTTTTCCCTCCTCTGAAATTCCAGAGATTTTTTTGTTGGTTTTTTTGGGAAAGGGATGAAAATTCCCCAGATTTGGGGCTTTTCCCTCTGGGAATTCTCCACTCCAGAGGGAAATGGGATCAAAGCCATTCCCGGGGATTTTTGGGAAAATCCCGTGGGATGAGGGAGGGAGGAGGAGCCGGAATTCCCAACGCTCCCAGGGCTCCCTTTTCCTGGGGTTTGTCCCGGGATCTCTCCAGGACATCCCAGGCCAGGGCAGGTGGGGGCATTGGGATCCTCCTGCATCCACCTTCCCAAATCTCCTTCCCAAATTCCCAAATCTCCTTCCCTGTTCCCCGATCCCAAAATCCCCAACCCCAAATCCCCATCCCCAATCCAAAATTCCATCTCCAATTCCCAAATCTCCACCCCCATTCCCAAACTCTATCTCTAATCCCAGTTTCCATCCCCAATTCCCGAATTTTCCTTCCCAGTCTCCATCCCTGATCCCACCGGGATTTTTCCCACCCCGGAGTGGGAACACGGAGCTTTTCCCTTTGGGAATCCCGGATTTTCCTGCCCTTATTGCTCTGGAAAATGGCTTCGATTTGGGATCCCAAAAAAAAAAAAAAACCAGCCCAAACCCCAAAATTCCATGGATTCTTCGAAAGAGGAGGGGGGAAAAAAACCCGAAAAAAATTCCAACCTGATTTTTGGGAAGAGGGAACAGGAGGGGGCTTGGGACCACTTCCCCCCCTCCCCCCTTTTCCCAGCTTTCCCCTCTTTTCCCAGATTTTTCCCTTTGGGAATGGATGTCCTCGAGTGCCACCAACCCCGCGAAGCGAAGCAGGGAAAGGAGGGAGCGCATTCCCAGCGTGGATCCCGCTGGAATCCAGGGAATCCCGGGAAATCCAGGAATTCCTTCCCGCGGCAGCAGCGAAGCGGCTCCCACCCCCTCCCGCATTGTCCCTCCCCGTGTCCCCTCCTTGTTCCGCCCTTTATTGCGACAGAATTCCGGGGAATTCGGAGCTGGAGCCGGGAATGTCCCGCTGGGGTTTGGGATTTGGGAGAAGCGGCACCGGCGGCGGGATCGGGGTTGGGATTTAGTGCAAGAAACGCTGCCCATGCACGGCATTCCCGGGAAATGCGCCCCATTCCCGGCTGGAGAACTCCCGGGAAGGATCTCCGGGATTTGGGACTGGGATCCGCGATTGGGATCCGGGATCCAGGCGGGGGGAGCGGGCGGAGCAGGGCTGAGGCACGGCTGAACCGGGCTCGTCCCGGGGATCCCGGGAATTCCAGGAGCGGGATGCGGTCCCGGGGATCCAAAGGCTGGAGCTGCGTCTCTGGAGGAAACGGAGTGTGGAGAGTTTGGGATGCTCCGAAAACCGGGATCACTGCCCCGGGTTCCCATGGAAACCGGGATCACTGCCCCCGGTGAGCCCAGGAAGTTTCAGGATGCTCCAGCCGCACCGGGATGTTCCGGCCGCACCGGGATAACTCGCGCCGCGCCCCCGGTACCGGGATTTCGCCGCCCCGCCGCTCTCAGGCCTCCCCCGCCGTTCCCCCGCGGCTCCCGGGGCGGTGGCGGCGGCTCCGCGCGGCGGGGCCGGGGGGACCCGGGGGGGCACAGCCCGGGGGACCGGGGGGACACGGGGGGACACAGCCCAGGGGACCGGGGGGACACGGGGGGGACACACAGCACAGAGCACCGGAGCGGAGCGCGGCGCCGGCGGCCCCCGGGCCGGCCCCGCGAGCGAGCGGCGGCGAGAGGCTCCCGACGGCCACGGCCGCGCGGAGCAGGGACCGGGCGGCTCCCGGAGCCGCCGGAACCGCCGGAGCCCCGCTCAGAACCGGGCACCGCCGCCCTCCTCCTCCTCCTCCGCCCGCTTCTCCGGCCCCCCGTGCGCTCGGAGCCCCGCTCAGAGCCGGGCACCGCCGCTCTCCGCCCCCGCCCGGCTCCTCCCGACCCCCCGGAGCCCCCGGTCAGAGCCGGGCACCGCCGCCCTCCTCCTCCGCCCGGTTCTCCGCTTCCTCCCGCGCCCCTTCCTCGTTGAGATGCGACTTCCCGGGCCCCGCGTCCGCCGAGGGCCCCGCGCGGGGCTGCGGGGACGTTCCGGCCGCGCCCCCGTTGGCACCGAGCCCTTCGGACTTGCCGAAATTAAAGAGCTTGCCGGGGTTGAAGGGCTTGGTGGGCGACTGCACCTTCTCGGTGCCCGCGTCCCGCTTAGTCTCGGGCGATTTGAGGAATTTGAAGCTCAGGAACCCCGGCAGTTTGTTCTCGCTGCCCGTGGGCGACTGCGGCGACCTGGCGGTGGCGGTGCCGGCCGCGCCGGTGCCCCCGGACAGGAACTTGCCCTGCAGGGGGATGATCTGCTTCAGCTTCATCACGTTGTTGGTGGCCAGCAGCGAGCTGGGCCGCTTGGGTTTGTCGGGGCCGTGCGCGGAGGAGCCGCCGGAGCTTTTCCCCTTGGCCTGGCCCTTGTCGTGCGCCGGGTCCTGCCCGGTGTCCCCGGCCTTGGCCGCCTCGTCGCGGGCGGGGTCGCGGTCGCGGCGCGCCTGGAGCTCGGCGTGGCGCTGCCGCTCCTCCTCCTCGCGCTTGCGGCGCTGCTGCTGCTGGAAATGGTGCTGGGCCTGCCGCTCGTGCTTCTGGGGACAGCGACAGGGGACATCGAGGGGACACCGGCACAGCGAGAGGGCACCGGGAATGGGGCATGGCTGGGGGACATCGAGGGGACACAGCCAGGGGACATTGAGGGGACGCTGGGCGTGGGGCATGGCCAGGGGACATAGAGGGGACACTGGGCATGGGACACTGAGGAGGACACCAGGCGCGAGGACTCAACAGGGGACACATCTAGGGGACATCAGGGACACATTGAGGGGCACATTCAGGGGACACTGGGCTTGGGGACACTTCAGGGAGGTCACAGGGGCATTTTGGGGAGGCCACCGGCCATGGGGACACCTCTGGGAGCCCAGTGGTGCTGGGGACACTCTGGGGACACCTTGGGAACGCCACCCCGGCAGGACCCACCTTGAAGGCCTCGCGGCGCTGGTACTCCAGCTTGGCCATCTCCTCGGCCACCCAGGCGGGAATGTCGGGAATGGCCACCTGGATCACGTACTTGAGGAGCAGGGCGAAGTGCTGGGGACACGGGGACAGGGGGACAGGGGACACGGGGACACACCTCAGCATTCCCAGCACTCCTGAAATCCCATCCTTCCATCCCAAAATCCACCCCTTCCATCCCAAAATTCAGAATTTCCGGCCCAAAATCTGGCCCAGTGTCCAGGGAATTAATTAATTAATTGTCCAGGGATCTGAATACCCCAAGGCTGTCAGTACCCAGAGCTGTGAGTACCCAGGGATTTGAATACCCAGGAATTTGAGTACCCAAGGCTGTGAGTACCCAGGGGTTTGAGTACCCCGGAATTTGAGTACCCGGGGATTTCAGTACTCAGGAATTTCAATACCCAGGGATTTGAATACCCAGGGATTTCTGGCCCATCCAGCCCAGCACTCCCCTGGCCGTCCCCACCCTCGGCCATCACCTCCGTGAGCCATGACCCAGCCTGGGCACCCCAAACCCCACTGAGGTGACCCTGGGGTGACCCCAGCCCCCATTGGGGTGACCCTGGGGTGACCCCAGCCCCCATTGGGGTGACCCCAGCCCCCATTGGGGTGCCCCCGGGGGTGCCCCCGGTACCTCGAGCACCACGACGCAGACGATGGCGGCCTGGGGGCTGAGCCCCGGGAAGAGGCGCTGCAGCTGCCCGCACTGAGCGATCAGGTAGCAGTTAACCATGATGGCCAGGACGCCCATGGCCTCCATCACCTTCTGCAGGACACAATTGGGGCATTAATTAAGGGTGGGTTTGGTTAATTTGTTAATTAGTGTGGTGGTTAATGGGGATCACAGTGAGCTGATGCTGTCCCCATGTCCCCATGTCCCCTCTGTCCCCATGTCCCCGTTCCACCTGCCAGTGGCCGATGCTGGCCACGCGCTGCCCGAAGGGTCTCTGCAGGCCCGTGCAGAGCTTGAAGGCGTCGCTGCGGATCTCCAGGACGTTGTTGAGCAGCGCGCAGGCGGCCGCCAGCGGGAAGGCCGAGGAGAACAGCACCACGTAGCCAAACTGGATGAACATCTCCTGGTAGTCCTGGAAGGTGTCCTGAGGGGACAGCGGGGACACCGCACACGTCACCGGGGGATCTGGGGTGGCTCCTGGTGGGACACCTCAGGAAGGGACACTCTGGGAGGCCACCAGACACGAGGACACCTCAGGGGCCCCGTGGGACACCTGGGGGATCATGATGGCCACAGGGACACCTCAGAGAGCCCGGGAACACCTTGGGGAACCCAGGAGGTCCAGGGACAAGGGGACAAAGGGGACAGAAGCCACCCACCTCATACTTCTTCATGCAGCTCTCCACCTCAGCCTGGGTCAGCTGCGTGGAGTAATCCTCCTCGGGGGGGTCGATCCACGAGGCGCGGTTGCGCTTCCTCCCTTCCTCCTCGCCCTCCTCCTCCTCCCTCCTCCTCCTCCTCGCCAGCACCGCCGGCTCCGCCGCCCTGCCGGGGCTGCCGGGCTGCGCTTCGGCCTCCTCCTCCTCCTCGCAGAGCTCGAACACGGCCGCGGGGTCCATGCCCTTCTCCACCATGGTGGGGCTGCCCTCCTCCAGGAAGGGCTCGTCCTCGGTGCCGGCGGGCTCGGCGCGGCGCTCGGCGCGCTCGATGAAGCTCACCTTCTTCAGCTTCAGCCCGCAGTCCAGCGCGCTCTCCTCCTCCGAGTCCGAGCCGCGCCGCTCTTCCTCCCCCGCCGCCTCCTCCTCCTCCTCCTCGGGCACGCCGCAGCCGCCGTTGAGGCATTTCTTCTCCCCGCGCTCCGCGGGGCCGTGCGGGGGCGGCCGCGGGGCGAGCAGGCGGAGCAGGGCCCGCCCGAGCTCCCGCAGGCTCCGCACGCTCAGCTCGCCGCGCCGCAGCCGCCGGTACAGGTGCGGCTGCGACACCTCCCGCACGTTCTGCAGGAACTGCCGCGTGATCAGCAGCGTGGCCAGCATCTGCGGGGACACGCGGGACGCGGTGTCACCCCCCGCGCCAGTGGCCGGGGAATGTCCCCATGGCCTGACCCCGCGGGGCTCCTGGCGCTCCTGCGCTCTCCCTGCTCCTGACGTCCCCACAGTGTCCCTGCTCTTCTTGTGGTGTTCCTGCTCCTCTCTGATGTCCCTACAATGTCCCTGCTCCCCTTGAGGTGTCTCTGCTTCCCTTGTGCTGTCCCTGCTCCTGATGTCCCCTCAGTGTCCCTGCTCTTCTTGCGGTCTACTCGTGCTGTCCCTGCTCCTCTCTGCTGTCCCCGTGGTGTCCCCACCCCTCTGTGTCACCCCCCCAGTGTCCCCTCTGCTGTGACCCCCGCCCATCACTGACACCCCCATGAGGTGGGGCCGCAGCAGCGCCACCGCCACCCTGGGTAGGCTGGGGACACCTGTGTCCCCTGGGTGTCCCCTGTGTGTCCCCTGGGTGTCCCCTGGATGTCCCCTGGGTGTCCCCTGGGTGTCCCCTGGATGTCCCCTGAGTGTCCCCTGGGTGTCCCCTGGGTGTCCCCTGGGTGTCCCCATGGTCCCCTGTGTGTCCCCGCGCTCCTACTTTGGATACTCCCAGGGTCCAGCAAAAGCGCAGGAGGCGCCTGAGGAAGATGAGGGACAGGTGGAGGTGGAGGAGGATGGAGGGGAGCAGAGCCTCCCGGAGCTGCCGCGCGAGGCTCTGCGACAGGGACAGGATGAGCAGGAGCTGCGGAAGGGACACAAAAGGGACACAAAAGGGACAACACGGCGACACCACACAGGGACAGAGACACGCCGTGAGCCGCGCTGGGCGGGGACACAGGCGGGGACAGCGGAGGGATGCGGTGGTGGTGGAGGGGGTTGAGGGGGTGTTGGGGACACTGTGGGGACATCGGCCCCGCTGGCAGGGTCCCCTCACCTCCTTGAGGCGCTCCATGTCCTTGAGGTAGAATCCGATGTAGAAAAGGCTCAGGTAGGAATTGACGAACTGGAACTGGCGGTGACAGCAGGGTGGCACCTCGGTCACCTCGGTGTCCCCTCAGCGCTGGCTGAGACCTTCTGCTTCCCTCCGTGTCCCCTCTGTGAATCTCCAGCCCCAGCTGTCACCTCTGCAGCTGCCAGGACCCCTCTGGTCCCCTCTGTCCCTCACCAAGAGCCACTGGGACCCCCCCAGTGCCCTCTGTCCCCTCAGCAAGAGCTGCCAGGACCTCTCCAGTCCCTCCCACTCCCCCGTGTCCCTGATCCTGGCCCCCTCCAGTCCCCCAGTGTCCCCTCCGTGTCCCCATGTCCCTGTGTGCCCCGTGTCCCCCATGTCCCCAATGTCTCCAATGTCCCCGTGCCCCCGTGTCCCCCCATGTTCCCATGTCCCCCAGTGTCCCCAATGTCCCTGTGTCCCAGTCTCCCCTCAGTGTCACCCCAGTGTCCCTGTGTCCCCGTGTCCCCTCACCAGGACCATTTTGATGATGAGGTGTTTCTCGTAGGCGCTCTGCAGCCGATAATTCTCTGCAGGGCACAGGGCGAGTCAGGGGGGCCCGGGGGTCCCAGGGCCACCCCAGAGCCACCACAGGGTCCCCAGCGCACCCATGTCATTGAGCCACAAGGCCACTTTCTTGTAGAGCTCGTCACAGGTGGTGACAATGACGGCCAAGATGATTTTGGGCAGGAAGCGAAGGACGCGCGGCAGCTCCTGGATGCTGAGCACCAACTCCTGTGGGGACAGGACAGGGACAAGGTGGGGACAGGGATGGGACAGGGACAGGGAGACAGTGAGGGCCAGGATCAGGACCGGAGCAGGACCAGGAGCAGGAGCAGCACCAGCAGCAGGAGCAGTGTCACTGTCACTGTCCCCAGAGCAGTGCCACTGTCACTGTCCCCAAGGCCGGTGCCACACCTGGAGCTGGAAGCAGCCGAGCATGAGGAGGAAGACGAGGGTGAGGCAGGCCAGGCAGACGGGGAGGCTGACGAGGCTCTGGAACAGGAGGCGCTTCCAGGGCGGGTAATAGAACTCCTCAGCGCTGGTCACCGGGCTGATCCGCTTGGTGCCCTGTGGGCACGGCCCGTGGCACACACAGGGGACACGGACAGGGACAGGGAGCCATGGGGCACCCATGGGGACAGGGACAGGGACCCCCGGGGCACCCACAGGGACAGGGACAGGGACAGGGAGCCATGGGGCATTCACGGGGACAGGAACAGGGAGCCATGGGGCACTCACAGGGACAGGGACAGGCACCCCCGGGGCACCCACAGGGACAGGGACCCCACAGCCCCAGGGACCCCTGATGGGACCCTGGGGCTGGTGGCTGAGCCCCCCTCAGGATGGGATCTGGGGGCCTTCCCGAGGAATGGGATACTCCAAAAAGGATGGGATCCCCCAAGGAATGGGACCCCCAGAAGGGACAGGACCCCAAGGAATGGGACCCCCAGAAGGGACGGGATGTTTCCCAGGGGATGGGGCCCCTCCCGAGGGACAGGACCCCCAGGAATGGGGCCCCAGAAGGGAGGGGACCCCGTGCTGGTGTCTGACCCGGAACTGGGGCCGCGGCTCCTCCAGGGACTCTGCGGGGGTGTCCAGCGTCCCCCACTTGTAGGCGAACTCGGCGCCGCGGCGCTTCCACTCCTCCAGGAACAGCGTGGCCCAGATGACGTTGAAGATGGCAAAGACCACGCAGGAGATGTCCTGGCTGGTCTGGGGGACAGACGGCACCAACTGCACCGGGGTTGGTCCCCTCCCCGCCCCCACAGCCCCCAGATGCAGCCCTGGGGCGTTGGGAGTTGCCCCAGCCCCGAGGGAATGGATGGGGTGGGGCATTGAGGGAAAAGGAGGAAGGAATCCATCAGGGATGGGGGCAAAACCCCACAAGGAGGGATGGAAAACCTCAGGGAAGGATGGAAACCCTCAAGGACAGTTGGTAAACCCCAAGGAGGGATGGAAACCCTTAAAGGAGTGTGGAAACCCTCACAGAAGGATGGGAGCCCCAAGTGGGGATGGAAACCCCCCAGGAAGGTTGGGAAGCCCCCAGAGTGGCCCCAGAGTGGCCCCAGAGGCCCCACCTGGTCGCTGTCGGTGAAGGTGTAGAGGATGGAGCCGAACACGGCCGGGTACACCATGGCCGAGGTGTAGAAGCCCAGCCAGGCAAAGTACATGGCAATCTTCACCCCAAAATAGTCACAGATGTCATCTGGGTGGGGCACAGGGGACATCAGTGGGGCCGGGACCCCAAAACTCCGCTGGAGTCACCCCAAAGCTCACTGAAGGGCTAGGGCCCCACAAACCCTCCTGGGGTGACCCCAAACCCTCCGAGCCCCCCAGAGCGCCCCCGGTCTCACCGAGGGGCTGCGCCTCGCACACCGCCTGCACCCAGGACTTCATCAGGCGCTTGAGGATCCTCTGCTCGTGCAGTGGGAACAGCTGCTGGATCACCCCCCGTGCGGCCAGCTCCGGGACTGCCACGGGGACACGGCGTCAGCGACAGCGGGGACACGGCCCGGGGTCCCCACTGCCACCCCGAGGGGCCCTGGGGGGGCGGGAGTAGGGCTGGGGACATTGGGGACAGCGGGGACAGTGGGGACATCTCTGTGCCCGCCAGGATCCTACAGACCCCGCCCAGCACACGGCCCCAGGGATGGGGACAATGGGGACAGGGGGTCACGGACAGTGGGGACACGGCTCGGGATCCCCACGGCCACTCCGTGGGGCCCTGGGGTGGTGGGGCTGGCACAGGGGCAATGGGGACGGTGGCACGTGGGGGCTCCGTGCCACAGGGCCAGTGCCACCAGGTGCCACCAGGTGCCACCAGGTGCCGTGGCAGTGTCACCAGGTGCCACACTCACTGATGGGCTGGCCCTCCAGGAAGTGGATGTTGTGCAGGGACTCGCCCTGCTTGGCCCGCAGGTTCTCCAGCCAGTAGCGGATGATGCTCTGCCGCTCCTGCAGGGGACACGCTGCCATTGGCCCTGGCCTGTCCCTGTCCCCAGTGCCAGGGGTGCCCGTATCCCCACCAGCCTCCCCAGATCCCCATATCCCGTATCCCCATATCCCAACACCCCCATATCCCTGGATTCCTGTAGTTCTGTACCCCCTATCCCTGTGTCCCACATCCGAGTATCCCATATCCCCCTGTCCCACATCCCGTACCCCCGCACCCCATATCCCACACCCCGTCCCCACCTGGGAGCTGAAGAAGCCGAGCTCGTTGTCGATGTTCTCGTAGATGAAATCCTCCTCGCAGGAGAAGCCGCGGGTGCCGCCCCCGAACTCCGCCTTCACCGGCTTGCGCAGCCCCAGCTCGTCCGCCCCGCGCAGCAAGCTGGGGGACAGCGTGGGGACAGTGTTGGGACAGTGCTGGGGACATGCTGGAGACACGCCGGGGACGGGCACGCACCTCTCGTAGGTGGCGGTGAGGAAGAAGGCGTAGACGCGCGTGTGCCGGTGGTGCCGCACCTGCACGATCAGCTCGGGGATGCCCAGGCGGATGTGGTTCAGCAGCCACAGCAGAGTGTGGTCATCCGTGCTGTCTGCGGGGACAGTGCCGTGTGTCCTGCCCCGCGTCACCGGCCCGGTGCCCATCCTGCCTCGTGTCCTCATCCCTGTTCCGGTGCCCCCCATCCCTGTGTCCCTCACCGCAGTCCTGATCCTGGCACAGTCCTCACCCATCCCCGCGTCCCTCATCCCTGTCCCCATCCTGTCACGTGTCCCTGTCCCGGTCCCCATCCATCCACACATTCCCTATCCCTTCCCACCTCCCCATCCCTCCCTGCACCCCCAATCCCTGCCCCATCCCACGTCCCACCCCAATCCCACATCCCCAATCCCCCAATCCCCCATCCCCTCTGACCCCTCCCCGGCTCTTCCTCTCATCCCCACTCCCTCCTGCCCCGGCTATCCCGGTTCTCCTGGCCACATCCCAATCCTGGTTTTCCCGATCACATCCCGATCCCGGTTTTCCCGGCCCCACCCTGATCTCGATTTTCCCGATCATACCCCGATCCCGGTTTTCCCGGTTTCCCGGCCCGTTCCTACCCGGGAATGTCATCAGCACGTCGCAGTTCTCCGTGGGCACCGTTTTCATCCAGGCCTTGTGGGACATGATGTAGCGCCCGGCCTGGAGCAGCCGCTTCCCGAAGAGTTTATCTGCGGGGGGAGGCCGGGCAGGGATCAACCCCCGCGGGCAGCGGGTCCCAGAGCGCCCCGGAGCCCCGGGCTGGCACCGGGACGCGTCCCCGCCTGTCCCCAGCCCGGCCGCGGCTCGGGGCACGGCGGTGCCACCACCGCCCTGGCATCGGGTTTCTCCTGCGGCAGCTCCCAAAATCGGCCCCGACAGCTGCGGGGAGGAGCCGCCAGCGCGCCCCGCCACCCCCGGCGGTGCCCAATGTCGCGGGGTGTCCCCTCGGAGCGTCCCCAAGGGCTCTCACCTCCTCCCGGAGCCCGGGCGCGGAAAAGCGCAGGAAAAACGGGGATGGGGAAAAGCAGCCGGTCTCCATGGAAACCGCGCCGCCGCGCCGGGCTGCGGTGGGGACAGTCCCCAAAGCACCCCCGGGTGCGGTGGCACCGAGGGGACACGGCCGCCGCCCCGCCCCGGGGTGGCCGCGCTCTGGGACGCGCTGTCCCCGTGCCCGGTGTCCCCAAAGCGCCGCCCGGGGAAGGTGGGGACGGTGGGGGGGGATCCCAAAAAATCCACCCGGGGCTGGCAGGGAGGGAGGGCGATCGTGGGGACCTCGCTTGTCGCTCCTCTGCCTGTGTCCCCTCGCTCCTCAGTGTCCCCTCCTCGGCCCGGGATGTGGCGGCGCCCCGGGGCTGGGAAGGGCTCGGGGCGCCGGAAACCGCCCGGGAAAACAGGAAATGCCGGAGCTGATGATGCCAGGAAGGCACCCCAAAACCGGGCACCTCTGTGGGACCCCCAAACCCGGGCACCTCTGTGGGACCCCCAAACCCGGGCACCTCTGTGGGACCCCCCAAACCCCGGGCCCTGACGGGCTCTGAAAGGCTCCGCTGTCCCCGAGCCGAGGGTGGCACTTGAGGACAGCGCCAGGCTGCCACCCCCGCTGTGGCACCGGTCCGGCAGGCTGGGCACGGCCGTGTCCTGCCCTGGGGTGCGGGGGTGCCAGGCTGTGGGGCAGTGGGGTGCCAGGCTGTGGGGGTAAGGGGGTGCCAGGGTTTGGGGTTAATGGGGTGCCAGGCTGTGGGGCAGTGGGGTGCCAGGCTGTGGAGCAATGGGGTGCCAGGCTGCTGGGCAATTGAGGTTTAGGGGTGCTCGAGCATTGGGGTGCCAGGGCACTGGGGGGCTGGGGTGCCCGGGTGTGGGGATGTTGGGGTTTCGGGGTGCTGGGGGTATCAGGGTACTGGGATGTTGGGGTGTTGGGATGCCAGGGTATCAAGTTTTGGGTGCCAGGGTGCTGAGGTGTTGGGGTGCCAGGTTGTTGAAGTGCCAGGCTGTTCGGGTGTTGGGGTGCCAGGCTGTTGATGTTTCTGGGTGCAGGGGTACCAGGGTGTTACAGGGCAGGGCTCTTGGGGTGACGGGGATGGGATGCCAGGGTGTCAGGGTACGGGGGTGTCCGAGTGCCTGGGTGTTGGGGTATCAGGATGCAGGGGTGCTGGGGGGCTGAGATATTGGGGTACCAGGGTGTTGGGGTGTCAGGCTTTGGGGATGTTGGGGTACCAGGGTGTTGGGGTACACGTGCAGCCGGGTTTTGGGGTACTGGGGTGTAGAGGCACCATGGTGGTGATGTGCAGGGGTAGCTGGCTGTTGGGGTATTGGGGGGCCCGACTCTCAGGGTGCCCGTGTTTTAGGGTGCCCGTGTTTTAGGGTGCCAGGCCATGGGGATATCAGGCTGCGGGGCTACCAGTGTGCCCGGTGGGCACGGGGCGCTGGCGGCGGTGGCCGTGCCACCCTGGCCGGGCAGCCGGGTGACGCCGGCGGGCTGAGCTCACCCACCCTGCATTATTTATGTCCTGCCCGCAGCGGTGCCACCCGGCGCGGGCGGCGGCTGCGGGGCCACTGCCACCCGCGTGGGGCAGCGCCCACCCCGGGGGCACAGACCCAGGCCGGGGGGGCTTTCCGGGCCCAAGCTCATGGAAAAGGGGGTCCCCAGCACCCCCAGGCAGGCTGGGCTTGGGGGGCGACCGCCACCCTCACCCCGCTGTCCCCGCGGCCCCTCCCGACACGCGGTGCCACCACCGAGGTGGCCCCGAGGGCTCGGCGCGGCCGGCGCGCCGTGTGCCACCCCCCGGGTCCCCCCGCTTGTCCCCGTTTGTCGCCGGCCGTGCCGCTCACCTTGGCTCCCGGGCTAAGGTCACCGGAGCTGCGGCGTGGCGGGCACCGAGCGGTGTCCC
>JAHXMQ010012343.1:15424070-15441061 GCA_020466415.1 Ammodramus savannarum pratensis | reverse complement strand
AGGCGGCTCCCGGTAACTCGAGCGGGGTGAGCGCTGCCCGGTGACATTTGGGGTGACCCCCCCTCCCCCAGAGCGGCCGCCCCAGCGCGGGGGATCCCCCCAGAGCCCCCCCAGAGCCACTCCAAACCGGGGTCCCCCCCCAGCCCGGCCGCTCGGAGCCCCCCGGGATGCGGGAATTGGGCCCGGTGCCAGCCTGGCTGCCCGGTGCCACCGGGAGATGTCCCCGAGCTGGCACCTCGGCTGGCACGGGGGGGGCGGGAGCCGCTGCCAGGCCCGGGACTGGGGGGGCACGGGGGGGGCGCGGGGTCACCGGGGCCGTCCCAGACCATCCGTGCCTGTACCCCCCCTGGAGACAAGCCCAGATTTTGGGAATTGGAATAGCGACAGGACATAATAATAATAATAATAATAATAATAATAATAATATAATCTAATTAACAATAGTAACAATAATATCGAATTAATAATAATATAAATAATAAAATATACACTAAATTATAATTGCCATTATATTGTCATTACCATTATCATTATCGTTATCATTATTTAACCACAAGAAGACGTAAAATATATTGGTTTAATCTACAAGATAGCGAGAAGACAAGTCAAAGGTTAAAACCAAGCAAAAAAAAGTCTAAATGCAAAGAAATATTTTAAGATAAACTCTCATAAATCTGCATGAACCTCTGTAATGGAGTCTATAGAAAATATGGTTTAAGTTAAATAAATATACATATATTTTATACATTTTTAAATTTATATATAAATTATATCTACTTAATACAAAACCCCTACTATACTATATTAAATATATGTTATTTATATACATAAAACTATATATTCAATATATTTATATTTATATTTATATTTATATTTATATTTATATTTATATTTATATTTATTTAACCTTAAACATGTTCTCTACAGGCTGCTCCTTTACAGGGGTTACCTGCATATTCATATCAATAAATAGAAATAAAAATAAATTAATTTAAAAATATAAAAATAGAAATAACAAGCAAATAGTCAAGCACCCCAGCACCGGATTTTATCTCTTAATAAAATTTATAAATTTTAATGTTTTCTTTTAATATAAATAGATATCAAATCTTATAAGAATTTAAATAATGTTTCTCACTGGGACCGGGCGGAACCGCGGGGTTCGAGTGGCTTCACCAGGACGACGCTGTCTTTGCGTACTAACCAATCAGAAGCCGTGTTTCACCGTTAGCCCCGCCCCTCAATGTGTCGTGACCAATAGCATGCGTTAATGGGCGGGGGCGCTGAGGACGGTGCGGCGGCTCTGCTGATTATTAACCAATCAGAAGCAGAATTACCGTTATGACCACGCCCCCCTCGGTAGGTTTGACCAATGGCGTGCGGGGTGGGCGGGGCCAGGCGGGCGCGGGGAGGGCAGCGATGGCGCTGAGCGGGGCCATGAGGGCGGCGAGGGGCAGGTGAGGGGACAGGGGGGGTCAGAGGGACAGAGGGGACAGGGGGGACAGAGGGACAGAGAGACAGAGGGGACACGGAGGGGACACGGGGACAGGGAGGACACCGGTGGTGCCTGTGGGATGCGCGGGCACGGGAGTGGGTGAGCCGGGGTTTGGGGGTACCTGGGGAGGGTAGAAGGGTCCCACCTGGGGAAGGGTCTCACCTGGAAAAGGGGGTCCATGGGGAGGGGTCTCACCTGGGGAGGGAACACCTGAGGTTAGCACACACCTGGGGAGGGGTCTCATCCCCACGGGGCTGGGGACACGGGGGTCGCGCCCCCTCCGTGCCCACCGGGGGTGCCCATAATGCCCCCCCATCCCCAGGTGTGCGCGGGCACTGAGCTCGGCGGTGCCACCCGCGGCGGGCACAGGTGCCACCCGGGGCACAGGTGACACCATCTTCGCGCTGTCCTCGGCGCCGGGGCGCTGCGGCGTGGCCGTGATCCGGGCCAGCGGGCCGGGCAGCGGGGCCGCCCTGCGCAGCCTCACCGGGACCCCCGAGCCCCCGCCCCGGGTCATGGCCCTGCGGCGCATCCGGGACCCCCAGACCGCCGAGAGCCTGGACAGGGGGCTCGTGGTGTGGTTCCCAGGTGGGGACACAGGTCTGGGGACATGGGGCTGGGGTCGGGGGGTATGAATTGGGGTTTGGGGACACAGATGTGGGGTTGGGGTCACGGGGTTGGGGTCGGGGGGCATGAACTGGGGTTTTGGGGCGGGGGTTGGCAGCCGGGGTGCCCACCCAGCCCCGTGTGCCCGCAGGGCCCCGCAGCTTCACCGGGGAGGACTGCGCCGAGCTGCACGTGCACGGGGGCCCCGCCGTGGTCAGCGGGGTGCTGCGGGCCCTGGGTGAGCCCTGGTCCCATCCTGACCCTATTCCAGCCCTTCCCGACCCGATTCCATCTCTCCTGCCCCTTTCCCAGCCCTCCTGATCCTTTCCCTCTTCCCCTTGGCATGCCGGGTGATCCTCCCCGTCCCTCTTCCCCCTTCCCTCTGGGACCCCAAGGATTCAGCCTGATCCTCCCCTGTCCCATTTCCCCCTGTACCCTTTCCCCTGTCCTTTGGGATCCCGGGGGTTCCTCCTGCTCCCCCCACCCCGTTTCCCGGGCCCCCCCTCCATCCCGCCGTGCCCGGTGTCCCCCCAGGCCGTTTGCCGGGGCTGCGTCCGGCCGAGCCGGGCGAGTTCACCCGCCGGGCGTTTGCCCGCGGCAAGCTGGACCTGACGGCGGCCGAGGGGCTGCGGGACCTCATCGGGGCCGAGACGGAGGCGCAGCGGCGCCAGGCGCTCCGGCAGATGGAGGGCGACCTGGGCCGGCTCTACCAGCGCTGGAGCGACGCCCTCACCCAGGTGGGGCTCACCTGCGGGGCCGCCCAGCCCTCCCCGGGGCCACCGAGCCCTCCCCGGTGGCCACCCAGCCCTCACAGGGGCCACCGAGCCCTCCCCGGTGGCCAGCAGCTCGGGGCTGACTCCCACCCCAATGGCAGGCACTCGCCCACCTGGAGGCCTACATCGACTTCAGCGAGGATGACAACGTGGAGGAAGAGGTTCTGACCCAAGGTGAGCCCCTGCTGTCCCCATGTCATGGCTGTGTCCCCATGGTGGCACACTGGGAATGGGGACAAGAGGGGGCTTGTCCCGTCCAGCCACTCCAGGTCCTTGTTTTTCCCCATGACTGGGACATGGGGTCTTCTGCCCCATTTTTTTTATCCCAAATTTAGGGGTCAGGACTCGGGGTCTGTTCCAGTGTTTTATCCCAGATTTCGGGCTTAGGACCTGGGGTCTCTCCTGGTGTTTTTCCTCAGTCTGGGGCTCTGGCTCCACTGTCCCCAGCCAGGCTGTCCCTGCTGTGTCCCCGCTGTGTCCCTGCAGTGTCCCTGCTGTGTCCCTGCTGTGTCCCTGCAGTGTCCCCGCTGTGTCCCCAGCCGGGCTGTCCCTGCTGTGTCCCTGCAGTGTGCCTCCTGTGTCCCTGCTGTGTCCCTGCTGTGTCCCTGCAGTGTCCCTGCTGTGTCCCCGCTGTGTCCCCAGCCGGACTGTCCCTGCTGTGTCCCTGCAGTGTCCCTCCTGTGTCCCTGCAGTGTCCCCGCTGTGTCCCCAGCCGGGCTGACCCCGCCGTGTCCCCGCAGTTCGTGTCACCGTGCGGGCGCTGCTGCAGGAGCTCCGGGGCCACCTGCGGGACGGGCGCCGGGGGGAGCTGCTGCGGGAGGGGGTCCGGGCCGTCATCGCCGGCCCCCCCAACGTGGGCAAGAGCAGCCTGCTCAACCTGCTCTGTGAGTGGGGCTCGGGGAAAGGGAGCGTTCCGGACCTCCAGAGGGAGCCGTTCGCACCGTGCCCAGGCCATCGTGTCACCCACGGGCACGGCGGGGCCGGGATCATTCCCAAATCCCCCAGGAGCTTTCCCGCTGTCCCCAGGTCGGCGCCCGGCCGCCATCGTGTCCCCCACGGCGGGCACCACGCGGGACGTGCTGGAGGTGGCCCTGGACATCGGGGGGTACCCGCTGGTGCTCAGTGACACCGCGGGGCTGCGCCAGGCCACCGACCCCGTGGAGCGCGAGGGGGTGGCCCGGGCACGCGACCGGTGAGCTCTGGGGGCTTTTGGGAGGTTTTGGGGGGGTCCCCACAGCTCAGCCCAGAAGGTGACGTCGCCCTGTGTGTGTCCCCAGGTTGTGCCAGGCTGACCTGGTGCTGGCAGTGCTGGATGCCACCTCGGTGTCACCCACGCCGGTGGCTCTGGGGGCGGCGCTGGCGGCGCTGGAGCCACCCCCGGGCACCCCCTGCGTGCTGGTGCTCAACAAGGCTGACCTGCTGGGGGGGCACAGGGGGTCCCCGAGTGCCACCGGTGCCCAGGGACAGGGACCCCCCGCCACCCTGCTGTCCTGCAAGACGGGCGAGGGGCTGGAGGCGCTGCTGGAGCTGCTGACACAGCAGCTGGCACAGCTGTGAGTCCAGGGGGATCCCAAACCCTCATCCTGGTTTCTGGGGCTGGCTGATCCCCCTTTCCCTGGCTGGTCCCCCTTTCTCTGGCTAATCCCCTTTCCCATTCCTGATCCCCTTTCCCTGCCTGATCCCCTTGTCCATACCCTATGTCCTTTCCATGCCCAATCCCTTTCCCATTCCTTATCCCATTTCCCTGCCCAATCCCCTTTCCCATTCCCGATCTGGTTTTACATTCCTGATCCCCTTTCCATGCCCGATCCCTTTCCTGTTTCCCATCCCCTTCCCCATTCCCGTTCCCCTTTTCCATTCCCATTTCCGATCCCTTTCCCGTTCCCAATCCCAATCCCCGTTCCCAATCCCTTTCCCATTCCCAATTCCCAATCCCTTTCCCATTCCCAATCCCCATTCCCGTTCCCAATCCCCGTTCCCACTCCCATTCCCACTCCCTTTTCCAGGTGCGGGGATCCCCTCCTGGGCTCTCCCAGCCTGACTCAGAGCAGGCACAGCCGCCACCTCGGGGCGTGCGCGGCGGCCCTGGAGCGCTTTGGGGACCTTGGGGACAGCGGGGACCTGGCGGTGGCGGCCGAGCAGCTGCGGGTGGCGCGCCGGGAGCTGGGCAGGATCACCGGGCACGTGGGCGCCGAGGACGTCCTGGACATCATTTTTAGGGATTTTTGTGTCGGGAAGTGACAGTGGCACTCCATGGGGTGGGGTGTCACCGGGATTAAACCGTGGTGCCTTTGGTGGCTTTGCTGTTGTCCCCTCGCTGGTGACCGTGTTTGGGAGTGTGTCCTGAGCCCCAAATGTGGGAAAAAACCCCCAGAAAAAGTCCCAGTTCCTGGCCAGGGGGACAAACGAGGAGCAGGAGGGGAAAAGCCACCCCCGGTGTCCCTGTCTGGGGTGTCCCCATCCCCAGTGTGACATGGGGCACATCCCCGTGCCCCCCGACCCCAAGGATTTAACGTGGGGGGTTTGGGACCCCCGGGATCCCTCCCAATCCAAGGAATTCCCCCAAGCCGTGGCAGATGTGGGGTCTTGCTGATGCTCTGCCACCCCAAAAATGGTGGCATCTCCTGGGGACACCCCTGTGCCACCCCCCTGTGCCACCACCCAGCCGGGAGCTCGGGAAGCACCTGGTGCTCCGAGATTATCCATGGAGGAATTCCAGGAAATCCTCTGGCAGTGCCTGAGGCCCCCCTGGCCCTTCAGGGACAGTGAGACTTTGTCACCTTTGTCACCACGGTCCCACCCTGGGGCTGGGCAGGAGGTGGGGGGGAGGTGGCATCGCCATCCTTGGAGGGGTGGCAGGAGGTGGCAGTGCCCTTCTCCCGGCACGGACACGGCTCGGGGGACACTTGGGATGGGGAGAGGGACAAGGGACACTCCGTGAGGCCTCGGTGGCGCCTGGCGTGCGGGCAGGGGCGGCGGGGCAGGAAAAGGATTTTCCACAGGAAACGCAGCCGTAAATCCCGGGAATAAATCCTGGGAATAAATCCCTGCTCTGCTCAGTGGGGGCCGGGGGGGACAAGGACAGCACGGTCCCTCGTCCTTTGGGGACAAGGACATCCCTGTGCTGCATCCTCTGGAGACAAGGACGTCCCTGTGCCTCGTCCTTGTGCATTTCCCACCCCTCTCTGCAGAGCTGGGATGGAAATCCCGCTCCAAAAATTCCCGATTTTTCCATGGATTTCCACCCACACAAGCGGCAAGTTGTCTCCAAATTCGGGGCCAGGGAGCAAGTACACCGCTGTCCTTCATCCTTGGGGGACAAGGACGTCCCTGTCCCTCGTCCTTGGGCATTTCCGACCCCTCTGTGTGGAATTCCCGCTCCCAAAATTCCCAGTTTTTCCATGGATTTCCACCCACACAAAGCAGCAAGTTGTCCCCAGATTTGGGGCCGGCTGTTGTCCCGCTCCAGCCAAAAGGCAGGGATACATCTGAGGGGCCACGCGGGGTGGGCTTGGGGACACGGGGACAAAGGGACAAAGGGAGGGTGGCCCTGGGGCGGGGGTTGCCATCCGTGCTGCGGGAAGCACCTCCTGGGCGGCTCTCCTGGTTTTCCGTGGGATTTTCCAGCGTTATCCGCTGTGGGAAAAGTGGGATCGGGTCGGGGGCAGCTCCAGGAGCACTGGGTGCCCCGGGGAGGGTGGCCCGGTGTCACCTCTGTCCTCTCACCTGGGGTTCTTCAGGGTGGCCGTGTACTGCTCCATCAGCTGCAGCATCTGCTGGAGCTCCGCGGGGTTCTGCATTCCTGCTGGGATCGGGATGGGATCCATGGGATTGGGATGGGATCCATGGGATGGGGTGGGCACCCAGAGGACATGGTCACTCCCCAGCCTGTCCCCAGTCCCCCCAGGACTCACCCATGGTGCCCAGGGTGGCCGGGTTCTTCAGGAGCTCCATGTAGGCGCCCGTGCCAGGGAAGGAGCTCGAGCGGGCGGCGCTGCCTGGCCCCCGCAAGCCCGGCAGGTCCAGATGGGACATCTGGGGGGAAAGTGGGCACCGCTCAGGGGTGGCAGTGCTCAGGGGTGGCACCGCCCCCAGAGCAAATTCCCACATAAACAAAATCCCGCTGTCAGGAAGGAAAATCCCAGTGCAGAGGTGCCTGTGCCCATGTCCCCATGGGAGTCCCCATGTCCCCAGTGCCCAAATGTCCCATGTCCCCATGGGAGTCCCCATGTCCCCAGTGCCCAAATGTCCCATGTCCCCATGGGAGTCCCCATGTCCCCAGTGCCCAAATGTCCCATGTCCCTATGTCCCTGTGTTCCCATGTCCCCAATGCCCCATGTCCCCACCTTGGTTCCCATGCAGACCCCGAGCTGCTGCCGCAGCGACTCCTCCATCGCCGCCGCCGCCTTCCTCTTCTCCTCCAGCTCCTTCCCCACCTTCTCCTTGTCCGCCTGCAGCCTCTTCCTCTCCTCCTCGCCGTCCTTGCGGAGCTTCTCCAGCCCCTGGATCCGCTGCTGCAGCTCCTGCGTGTCGCGGGAGCAGTTGTGGCGGCACTGCTGCACGCTCAGCTCGCAGCTGCTCCTCCACACGAAGAGCGAGTCGCGCTCCTTCTGCCGCCGCAGCAGCTCCTCCACGCGCTCCCGGATCTGCCCCAGCTCCTTCTCGGCCTCTTTGCACTGGTATTGCTTGGCCAGATCCAAAACCCTCAGGATCTTCTCGCTCACGTCGCTCTGCAGGGAGCTGCAGCGATGTTTGAGCACATCCAGCTCCATCCTGCTCAGGTCGCCCTCGGTCCTGGCACGCTGCAGGTCCTGCTGGCACTTGTCCTTCTCCTGGGTCACTTTGGTCAGCTCGGCCTGGCTCTGCTGCCTGCTGCCCTCCAGGGTTCTCTTGGACAAGCTGGCCTGGTCCAGCTGCCGCTGCAGCTGCAGCTTCTCGGCTTGAGGGGAGTTGGGGGACAGGGTTTGGCTCTGGGGGATTTGGGATCCGGGGGTTTGGGTCCCCCCAGGTGCCACCCCATGGCTTGGGGTGACGCCTCTGCCTGGGGCTGGTCATGTGGGGGTGCTGGGGGTGCCCAGGAGGGTGGGGAGGGAGAGTTGGGGGTCCCCAAGGGGTGGAAAGGGGGTGCTGGGGGCCCCCAGGTGTTTTTTGGGGCTGGAGGGGTCTCTTACCGGTACAGGTGTTGTTGACGAGGGTGGTGATCACCTGGCACTCTTTCAGCCTCAGCTGCTGGAACAGGAGATCCCGCAGCTGCACGGGAGGAAGAGGAGGAGGAGAGGGGTCAGAGAATCCCAAAAGGACCCCCCGGCATCTCCTCGTGGGCTCTGGGAGAGCTCCAGGGCAACGGGAGGAAGAGGAGGAGGAGGAGGAGGAGGAGGAGGAGAGGGGTCAGAGAATCCCCAAAGGATCCCCGGGCACCACTTCAGGGGCTCTGAGAGAGTTCCAGGGAGGAAGAGGAGGAGAAGGAAGAGAACGCCAAGATTGGGATCCCCTTGACCGAAACCCCCTGGCACTTTCTGGGGTCCCCTCGCTGTCACCACCCGCAGGGACGAGGAGGCGACAGCAGCGTCACCCGCAGGCGGTGCCACCCTCCCGCGGCATTCCCAGGAGCTCGGGCTCACCTGCGGGATGCTGCTGGAGGCCTGGCTGCTGTTGCACTTCTCCAGCTCCCTCTGCACCTTCAGCGCCATGCCCTGCACCTTGTCCCTGTCCTTCAGGGTGGCGTTGAGCGTGCGGCTCAGGTTGGCGTTGGTGGCACCCAGGGCGACAATCCTGCGGTAGTGGCTCTGCACCTGCTCCTCCAGCAGCCTCAGGTGGGTGTCGGTGCCCGCCTGGGCGTTCCCGTACACCATGAAGAGCACGAGCCCCAGGATGATCAGGAATTGGATCAGCGAGGTGAAAAGGAAAATGTATTTGAGGTAAAAACCGCAGTCGCGCTTCGGCATCGCCTCCTTGTGCTCCAGCCCGAACTTGGCCATGGCGAAGCTGCTCTTCTCCATCCTCGCCGCCGCTCTGGCCGCCCCACCCCGCGGGGACCGCGCTTTTCAGGGGGGCCGCGCCGGGGCGGGGCTGCTCCCGCCGCCGTGTTTATATCCCAGGATTTAATATTTCCTCCTGCCGGGCTCCTTCCTGCCGTGCCGGATGCTCCCGGGGACCCGCCGGGTTATCAGGGCACAGCTTCTGCTGGGCTTGTTGTTCCTGAAGTGTGGAAAGGAAAAAAAAAAAATAAATTTCATTCCCTCCATCCCATTTTGGTGCCTGGCGCGCCCCTGGGATTGTCTGCAATTGTCTCCTGCCCCAAAATTCCCACTCCCGGCGTGGGAATTGCAGGGAATTCAATCCCGCTGGGTGATCTGGGCACTGGGATTGTTGTTCCTGGAGTGGAGGGGAAATAAAAAGGGACTTCATTCCCTCCATCCAATTTCAGTTCCTGGCGTGCCCCTGGGATTGTCTGGAATTGTCTCCTGTCCCCAAATTCCCACTGCCGGCGTGGGAATTGCAGGGAATTCGATCCCACTCCCCTGGAATTATCTGGAATTGTCTCCTGCCCCAAAATTCCCACTCCTGGCACGGGAATTCCGGGGAATTTGATCCCGCCGGGTGATCGGGGCGCAGCTTCTGCTGGGATTGTTGCTCCTGGGGTGGAGAGGGGGAAGAAAAGTGGGATTCCATTCCTTGCAATGCATTTCAGTGCCCGGCGCATCCCTGGAATTTCCTACCGCCCCAAAATCACGGGATTCGATTCCCCCCATCCTATTTCGGTGTCCTGCGCTCCTGGAATTGCCTGGATTTTGCCTGGGATTGTTTGGAATTGCCTGGAATTGATTAGAATTGTCGGGAATTGCCTCCAGCCCCCAAATTCCCACCCCTGGCACGGGAATTGCAGCGCTGATTGCAGGCAGAGCGCCGGGCGGGACCCCGAGGGTGGCACGGGGGTGGCACACGGGGACAGCTCGGGTGGCACCGAGTGAGGCGGGGACGAAGCCCCCGTGGGAAGGCAGGGCAGGGACAGGGACAGGGACCGGGACAGGGACAGGGACCGGGAGCAGCTCTGCCGTGGCTTCCCAGCATCCTTGGGTGCACTTTGAAGAGGGTTTCCAGGAAAGTTGGATTTTCCTGCGGCCGCATCCTGTGCAAAGGGCAGCGACGCATCCGGGCCCCCTCCACCCCGAGCCCCCCGACCCGCCGGGAGGAGACAGAGGAGACACCCCCGTGTCCCGCCCCCTCCCCGAGCCCCCCGTTCCCTCAGGGGATCCCCCCCGACCCGCCGGGAGGGGACAGAGGTGACATCCCGGTGTCCCCGTGAGCCACTCCCAGCGGAGGATCCCAAATCCCAAACTTGCGTGGGGCCAGAGCGGCCCCCCTGCCCTGCGAGGGTTCGGGATGGGGAGGGGAACTGGGAACGGCATTCCCGAACTGGGAAAAACATCCCTGAACTGGGAACGGCATCCCTGAACTGGGAACAACATCCCTGAACTGGGAACGGCATCCCTGAACTGGGAACGGCATTCCCGAACTGGGAACAACATCCCTGAACTGGGAACGGCATCCCTGAACTGGGAACAACATCCCTGAACTGGGAACAATATCCCCGAACTGGGAACGGCATCCCCGAACTGGGAACGGCATCCCTGAACTGGGAACAAAGTTCCCGAACTGGGAACAGCGTTCCCACGGTGTGGGGATGGGTTAAATAGGGCGGGGGTTAATTGGAGGGGTTAATTTGGGAATGGGAGGGGACCTGTGGGGTCCCGGAAGGCTGCGAGGAGCCCTCGGGATGGGATCCGGGATGGGGCATCCCAAAGGTGACACCGGGGGCGCGGGTGGCAGTGTCCCCTCGGGGGGATTCAGGGATGGCGGTGTCCCCCCTCGGGGGTGGCACTGTCCCCGCGGGTGACTCACTGTTATTTGCAGCTCAGGAAAAGGAAGCGGCGGTAGCTGAGAATGGCTCCGGCAGCGACACCGGTCGGGCCATCGCAGACACTTCCCGGTCCCCGAGGGACGCGGGGCAGCCAGGGCAGGAAACAGCCACCGGCCAGGGGTCAGCGCCCGGGGGACCCCGCGGTTCAGCCCCCCCGAACCCCCGGAACCCCTCGGAACACACCGGGGACCCCCCCGGAACCCCCAGGAACCCCCCGGGCGTCCTGCGGGGCTGGGGGATCGCGACATCCCCACGGGATGGGGACAGGGGGACAGTGGCCGTAGCCAGGACCTCGACACCCCCAGACACCCGGTTTGAGGTGGCACTGAGGGACAAAGGGCAGTGTCCCCCGCTTCAGCCATGCCACCTCAAACGCCATTCTTTTCCCTGCGCTGAGTCCCCTCCATGTGCCCAAGGCCGCCCCGACCCGCAGGGACCCGCAGGGACCGGGATCGGGGTGGGGACACGGTGACAACCCCGGCTCTGCCACTCCCGGCTGGGCGGAGCCACCGTGGCGGCGATGTCCCCGTGAGGGGACAGACAACGGGAGTGGCCCCACGACAGGAGGGTGGCTCTGAGTCCCCCAGTCCCTCCTCAGGGTGTTTTGGGGTTCGGGATAGAGGAAATCCCTGGAGTTTAGGGGACGTTTGGGTTTGGGTTTGGGACAGCTGGGGTCAGAGGAGCAGGGGACAGCGAGCTGGTGGCACAGGGACATGTCCTGGTGAGCAGCGCAGCTTTTATTGCCCAATCTCCCCCAGATCCCCCAGATTCGAGCTGTTCCCGGGTTCTGGAGCGCCGTGGATGTGGCCGGAGCTCCCGGAGGGGATTCCAGGGAGATCCGTGCCCGGGATGAGCCAAAACTGCCCCCAAAAGCTGAGAAGGGACCCCCCTGTCCCCTGTCTGGCCGCGATGGGGACACGGCAGGAGTGGGACACGGGATGGTGGCACAAAGGGGTCGGGATTGGGGTTGGGACATGGCGAGATTGGGATCGGGACCAGGATCAGGGTTGGGATCAGGACATGGGATGAGATCAGGACCCAGTGGGGCCAGGAATCACAGTGGGGTCAGGGATCAATGCATCAGGACATGGGATGCGATCAGGTATCAGTGGGATCAGGGATCAATGGGATCAGGGATCAGTGGGATCGGGGGGATCAGTGGGATCAGGGATCAGTGGATCAATGGGATCAGGACCCAATGGGATCAATGGGAACAATGGGATCAGGGATCAATGGATCAGTGGGATCAGGACCCAATGGGATCAGGGATCAGTGGAATCAATGGGATCAATGGGAACAATGGGATCAGGGATCAATGGATCAATGGGATCAGGACCCCTGTCCCACCCCCAGGGCTCCCGCGCTGCGCTGGCGGCTCCGGGGCCGAGCCAGCCCCGCAGGTGGCAGCGCTGGGGACATCGCGGCACCGGGGATGTGGCCGGGGGCGCTGCGGGCCGGGGGGGCTGCGGGCCCTCAGCCCTTCCTGCAAGGGGAGGGACGGGGAGTGAGTCCCGCACGGGTCCTGCTGCCCTGGGGACACGGCGACAAGGGCGGTGACGCCGCCGCTCCTTGCTGCCCCTCCTCCCGGGGGTGTCCCCTCCTCCCGGGGGTGTCCCCTCTTCCCAGGATGTCCCCCCGTGCGGGATTTCCCAGTCCGTGGGTTGTCACACCTTTCTGGGTTGTCCCTTTCCCGGATCGTCCCCCTCCCCGAGCTGTCTCCCCTCTCCGGGCTGTCCCCCTCCCGGAGTCGTCCCCTCGGGCTGTCCCCCCCTGTCCGGGCTGTCCCCCCTCCCCGGGTCCCCCCAAGTACCGCTGGCCCGGGGAACACCTGCGCCCGCTGCCTCTGTCCCGGCCCCGCCGCCGCAGCGCCTCCAGCTCGGCCGCGTAGTCCCGGCTGTGGGGACAGGGGGACACATTGGGGGGTGGCCCTGACCCCGGCTGGGGACACGGGGGTCCCCAGGGGGAGGAGGGAGGGGACAGGGCGTCTCCAAAAGGGGACAGGGACAGGGACACGGGAGGAGGGGACTGGGAGGACACATGAGGGGTCCCCATGAGGAGGGAGGGACAGGACAGGGTGTCACAAGGGTGGGGGTGTGGCTGCTCTGGGGGTGGCCCACCCTGAGGAGGGTGACAAGGACCTTAGAGGGGGATGTCCCCGAGGGACAGGGGCATGATCCCGAGGGACAAGGGGTGTCCCCGAGGGACAGGGGGTGTCACCAAGGCCCAGAGCCCTTACAGGCTGTCCTGCAGCTCCCTCTGTCGCGCCTCGCAGCGCTCCCGGCGCTCCCGCAGCTCCCGCTGCTCCTCCAGCGCCTCCTGCAGCCGCCGCCGCAGCTCCCGCGCCTGCTCCGCGCCCCGCGCCACCTCCTCTGGGGACAGCGGCGACACCGGCGTCACCCCAGGGCGGAGCGCAGCCCCCCCGGGCCGGGCTGCCCGCGGGGGGACAGAGCTCACCTTGCAGCGCCGCTTTGTCACCGGCCAGCTGCGCCCGCTCGCGCCGCAGCGCCACCAGCTCGTCCCCCAGCGCGGTGACATTGGCCTCCAGCCTGGCCTGGGGACAGGCGACAATGGGGACAGCCGTGAGCAGTGTCCTCTCCACCCCTCCGCCACTCTCGACTCTTCTTCTGCTGCCGGAGCCCTCCTGCTCCTCTGCCTCACTGCCACCCCTGTCCCCAAACTGTCCCCACGCTCCTGGTGGCCTTGGGTCCTCCACTCATCCTCCTCCAACGGTGGGGTATATGGATTTAGGGACAATCCCTCTGCCCTGGAGAGATGGCTCATCCTGAGGGTGGGGAGCACAGGAGAGCCCCAGGTCACCCACGTCCCCAAGTGTCCCCCTGCCCCTGGTGGCCTTGGGTGCCTGTCCCCCTCCCATCACGTCCCTCAAAGCGTTGGGGATGTGGCTTTGGGGACAATCCCTCCTTCCTGAAGTGACACTCCTCCTGGCGGAGCTGTGGCCTGTCCCAGCAGGCCGAGGTCAGCCCGCGGGTGTCACCGGTGGTGCCAGGGAGGGGACAGGGGGACAGGAGCTCTCCAAGAGGCTGCCCAGCCCTGCCCGGCTCCCGGCGCCAGCCCCGGGAAACGGGGACATTTTCCAGCCTCTCCGGGCCATTGTTCAGCCGGATGAGCCCGAGAGGGGCGGCGGGACCCGGCTCTTCCTCCGGGCCCTTTCCCGGCTGCGACCGCAGCTAAAAATACCCGGGAAGGACAAACCCAGGAGCTGCGGCCCCGCCGCTGCCTCGGGACCCGGTAATTACCGGGATGGAGCCGGGAACAGCGGCCCCGCCGGGAGCGGGACGGGCGGGACGGGCCGGGAGCCGCCAGGGCTCGGGTTTGGGGCGTCCCTGCAGGGAGGTGGCGGCTGCGCCCCCCAGGTGGCTGTGCCTGTGTCCCTGCTCACCCTCCTGGCTGGAACTGGGAATTCTCCCAGGGATGGAGCAGCCCCCGGGCTTGGCCGGACAGGGAGAGAGGGACGGGGGACACTGCTGAGGGGACAGGGGGTGTTGTCCCCAACCCACTTTCCATCCCAAAGTGACCAAACCCCTCCTTGTCCCCATCCCTCCGGCCACCTGTGGAGACAGCGGACGCTGCTGAAGGGACAGGGGGTGTTGTCCCAATCCCATTTTTACCCCAAAGTGACCAAACCCCTCCTTGTCCCCATCCCTCCGGCCACCTACCGCCCGCTGGCGGCAGGACACGAGGCTGGCATTGTCCCTGCTGCTGTCGCCCCGTGCCCGCGCCAGCTCCCGGCGCAGCGCGTCCCCGTCGCTCCGCAGCCGCTCCCGGTGCCGCTCCAGCTCGGCCAGGCGCGTCCCGAGCTCCCGGCTCTCGTTGGCCGCCCGCTCCCGGCAGCCGCGCAGCTTCCCCAGCGCCTCGGAGCGCCACAGCAGCAGCGCCACCGCCACTGTCACCGCCGCCACCAGCAGCAGCAGCGCCGCGCACAGCGCCAGCACCTTCAGCGTGGCCCGGGGCACCGCGGGGTCCATGGCGGGGGGACAGCGGGGACAGGCGGGGACCAGAGGGGGACAGAGGGGACAGGAGGGCACAGATGAGACAGGAGGGGACAGACGGGGACGGCAGGACCCGCTCCGGCGGTGGCCGTGCTGGGATGTGGCAGCGGCACTGCTGGCGACACCGTAATTGTCACGCGTGGGCCGAGGTTTGTGGCAGGTCAGGGCCCAGAATAGGTTTTTGTTTATGCTGGACAGGGGACAGGGCTCTGCCCTAGCCGCGGGGACAAGCCCGGGTGGCCTCGGTGACCGCTGGGACGCTGAGGTTCCCATCTGTCCCCAGCACAGAGCTCCGTGTCCCCCGCAGCGAGAGCGAGGCAGGTTTGGCCAGGGTTTATTGAAACGGGTTAAAAAAATGAGGATTTGTGGAATGGCTGCGGCTCAGGGCAGCATTGGCATGTCCATGTCCCCTGTCCATGTCCCCTGTCCATATCCCTGTTCCCTGTCCCCTGTCCACTGTTCCTGTCCCCATCCCCTGTCCCCTCCCTACCCGTGGTGGCCAGAGGTGAATGGTCACTCCGAGATGTCCCCACGGAGCTGGGACAGAGGGACCCATACTGTCCGTAACCATTTGTTTTTATTTTCTCCTATCGTCCTAAATCCCAGCTGTCCAAATCTGCATTCCTCTAATTACATTGCTGGCTTTAGAACCATTTCATTCCTATTCAACTTTTAATATTTTAAAAATAAGGGATTGGCGTTTTTCCCAGGGTTGTCCCCTCAGGCAGTGGCATTGCCCTCGGGCCTGTCCCCTCAGAGAGTGGCGGTCCCCTCTCGGGGCTGTCCCCTCTCTCGGGGCTGTCCCCTCTCTCGGGGCTGTCCCCTGAGGGGTGGCCTGTCCCCTCCCTCAGCTGGCAGCCTCCCCCTCGGGGCTGTCCCCCCCGTCCAGCAGCCCGTAGTGCGCGTGGCTCTGGCACGGCCGCTGCAGGGGATGCGCCAGCAGCTTGGCCATGCAGTTGTGCAGCTCCAGCGCCGGCCCCGCCAGGGCCACCTCGTACTTGTAGTTGGTGCCTTTGGTGTCCAGGCTGCCGAAAAACCCGAACATGTCCTGGGGAGGGGACATACGGGGACATAAAGGGGTTAAATTTGGCTTGTCCTGATCTCAAATCCTGTGAAATTTCCTCTTTTTGTCCTCTAGATTTGTCCAAAAATTCTCCTCAAAATTCTGTGGTTTTGTCACCCCATTGTTGGTGGTCCCCCAGTGTCCTTTGGCCTCCTAAATCCCTCACAAACCCATCCCATTCTCACCCCATTTTCCCCTAATCCCCCCATTCCCACCCCATTTTCCTCTAAATCCCCCCATTCCCACCCCATTTCCCCTAAACTCCTCCATTTCCACCCCATTTCCCCCTTTTGTTACCCCAATCTTCCCCCCCAAAAAATCCCCCCCCGGTTTTCCCCAGTTTGCCCCCAAAATCCCTCCCATTCCTCCTCCAAACCCCCCCCCCCCATTCCCACAAAAAAATGGAGGAATTTGGGGGGGAAAATTTGTGGGATAAAGAAAATAAAAACAGAAAACCACGGACAAATGAGGGAAAAAATAGGGGAATTTGGGGAGGGGGAAGGGGAGGATTTGGGGGAAAGAGAGGAATTGGGGGAAATTTGGGGGAATTTGTCCCCTTTTACCTTCCAGCTGCTCTCGTCTTCCTTTTCGTCCACCCCGTTGTGGATGTAAACGACGTCGAAGAAGAAATAGGGGCACTGCAGCAGCTTCTGGGGGGAAAAGAGGGAATTTGAGGGCTTTGCAGGGAGATTTGGGGGAGATTTGGGGTGGAAATGGGGGGATTTTGGGATGTCCCAGACCTTGACGTGCTCGCCCCCACCGAAGGGGGGGATTTTGGGGTGGCATGGGCAGATTTTGCGGTGTCACAGGGGGGATTTTGGGGTGTCACAGGGGGGATTTTGCGGTGTCACAGGGGGGATTTTGGGGTGTCCCAAACCTTGACGTGCTCGCCCCCACAGAAGTGGGGCTGGCAGCGCGGGCGCCCGAACACCAGGATGGTTCTGACCACGAAGGGCGGGGGGATGGTCTGGACGTTGTCGGTCACCGGCAGCTCCACCTTCTGCTGGCTGGGATGGGGACAGGACAGGGTGGCACCCACGGGGACACAGACAGGGATGGGGTGCCACCCACAGAGTCAGGGTGGCACCCATGGGGACAGGACAGGGTGGCAGCCACAGGGACA
>JAHXMQ010012343.1:15404553-15421998 GCA_020466415.1 Ammodramus savannarum pratensis | reverse complement strand
CCTCTCTCCCGTTCGTGTTCGCCCCCTGAGCCCCCCAAAATCACCCTGAATTCCCCCAGAGCCCCCCGCGCTCACCGCTCTGGTCCGACCCCGTTCCGCCGGAAGGGGTGCCGCACGGAGGCTGCTGGGAGTTGTAGTCCCCCTCGACCTCCAGCACAGCCCCGGAACGCCGCCCCCTCCGCTCCACTAATGCCCCTCTAAACCGCGCTGCGTCTTTGCTCCGCCCCAAACATCGTGTGAACTCCCCCCAACGGCTTCCTGCACCCCAAATATCCCCGTGCACCGCCCTTTGCACCCCAAGTACTCGTGTTTTACCCTAAATATCCATGTGCACCCCCAAAACTGCCTTCCGCACCCCAAATATCCATGCGCACCCCCCAAACATCCACCTGCACCCCAAATATCCACGTGCGCCCCAAATCCCCGTGTACCCCCAGAACCACATCCCGCACTCCAAATCCCCCTGCTCCACGCCAAACATCGTGTGAACGCCCCCGAACGGCTCCCTGCACCCCAAATATCCCCGTGCACCACCCTCTGTACCCCAAATGCTCGTTTTTCCCCTAAATATCCATGTGCACCCTCAAAACTGCCTCCCGCACCCCAAATGTCCACGTGCACCCCCCAAACATCAGCCTGCACCTCAAATATCGATGTCCGCACCCCATATACCCACCTGCACCCCAAAACCAGCATCCCCCCACTTCTCACAGCACTCCAAATCTCTCCCAGCACCCCCAAATTTTCCTGCACACCCCAAAAGCGTTTTGGGGTCCCCGTCCCGTTGCAGGGGGTGCTCCGTGGGGTGAGGGTGACACCGGCCCGGCACCGGGGTGGGTGGGGGATTTGGGAGGGGGGTTTGGGGCTTTTGGGAGGTTTTTGAGGGGGGTTGGGAGGGGGGTTGAGCACCCCAAAAGGCCCCGCGGTGCCCCCCAGGCGGGGCGGCTGAACGGTTAAAGGAAGAGGAAATCCCGGCAGGAACACGGCCGGGGCCGGAGGCGCTGCCCGAGCTACCGGAGGTGCCGCGGGACGGGAGAGAACGGTCCGGGGGGTACCGGGACGGAACGGGGGGAACTGGGACAGAATGGGAACCGGGGGGGGACCGGGAGAGAATGAGGGGAACCGGGATGGAATGGGGACGTGGGGGGAACTGGGACAGAATGGGGGGAACCGGGAGAGAACTGCAGCGGGGGGGGACTGGGACAGAACGGGGGGAACTGGGATGGAACTGGGACAGAACGGGGATGTGAGGGGAACCGGGAGAGAACGGGAACCTGGGGGGAATGGGGATAGAACAGGGAACCGGGAGACAGCGGGAACCTGTGGGGAGCCGGGGGAGAACGGGAACTTTGGGGGACTGGGAGAGAACGGGAACCCCGGGATAGAGCGGGGCCTGCTGAGACCCTGCGGGGAAACTGGGACTTACTGGGAGCCTGGGTGTGGAGCCAGGACATCCCGGAGTCCCTGTGTGGAACCAGGACGTGTTGGGACCCTCAGAGTGGAACTGGGACGTGCTGGGAGCCACGGGCTGGACGATCCCGGACCGCGGGCATGGAGGAGGTGAGGGGCACTGTCCGTGCTGGGCACAGCGCGGGGCTGACCCCAAACGGGGCTGACCCCACCCGCTCCCGGGGCTCCCTGTGCCGCGCTCCGCGGTGGAATTCCCGCTCCGGGCACCGGGACGGGGCCGGTGGCCCAGCGGGCCGGGCTGGTGGCCACAGCTCATCCCTGTGCCAGGAGAGCCCGGGAGGTGCCACCCGCCCTGCCCCCGGCGCGGAACGGGGCGCGGGCACCCCCGCGGGCACCCCGGCCCGGCCCTCGGGCCAGGAGGAGGAGGAGGAAGCGCAGGAGGAGGATGAGGAGGACGTGGCCGGTGACACCGAGGACATCCCGCTGCTGGCAGGGGCGGCCCCGCGAAAGCAGCGGCGACAGCAGCGCCCCGCCAGGTACCGGCACCTGGAGAGCCACCCACGGGGACACCGGGACTGAGGGGACACTGGGAGAGAGGGGACACCGGGACTGAGGAGACATTGAGACTAAGGGGACACCGGGACTGAGGGGACACCGGGAGAGAGGGGACACCGGGACATTACCGTGCCCTTCCTCGCCCCGCAGGGAGGATGAGGACGGCTGGGAGGCCACCGCCACTGTCCCCACTGTCGCCGCTGCCAGCCCGGACGGTGAGCGCCGCCCCCCGTGCCACCACAGGTGCCACCGCCGCGCTGTCCCTGCCCTGACGGCGGCCGTGTCGCTGTTGCTGTCCCCAGCGCGCAGCCCGGATCTCTTCGAGCGCCTGCAGCACGCCGTGAGCTCCCTGGAGCGCGCCGCCTTCTGCCGCCGCCGGCAGCCCCCGGCGTGGCCGCCGCCCGCCCCGGCCTGGCACCGGGCGCTCCAGGTGAGCCTCGCCACGCCCGCGGTGCCCACGGCGGCACGGCGGGCACGGACTGACCGGCCTGGCACGGGCAGAGCCTGCAGGAGCTGAGCCGGACACCGGGCTGGGCGCGCCGCTGCTGGCCAGAGGCGGCGGCGGGACCGGGGCTACCGGCGGAGGTGGCGGCGGCGGCGGCGAGGAACGCGAGCCTGCGGGCAGCCCTGGGCCAGCGGGACGAGGAGCTGGGCCGGGCCACGGCCGCGCTGCGGGCGCTGCGGGGCGAGCGGGAGCGCCTGCAGGGCAAGGTGGGTGCGGGACAGCGGGTGCCACCCTCGCGGTGTCCCCGGGGGCCACCGTCGGGGTGTCACCGCAGCGGTGACGGTGCTGAGCCCCGTGTCCGGCTCAGGTGCGAGACCTGCGGGAGGCTCTGGCCAGGCTGGAGGAGCCGGGAGGGTCTGGCAGTGACACCCCCGGCGTCGGTGACACCCCCGGCGTCGGTGACACCCCTGGGACAGGCGGCGCCTCTGGGACTGGCGACACCCCCAGAGTCGGTGACACCCCCAGAGTCGGTGACACTCCCGGGGTCGATGACACCCCCGGGCCCAGCAGCCCCCCGGGGCACCGGGTGAGTGCGGGGCTGGGGCACGGGGGGCTCCTGCCCTGGCACGGGGCTCTGGGGTCCCCTCCGCGCGGTGTCACCCGGGGTGGTGGCGGTGCTTGGTCCCACGGGGTGCCGCCCCCTGGGATGACCCCCCGGGCCGCTCCCCTCCATGTCGCCCCCTCCCCTGTAGCCCCACTCCCCGCTGTCCCCCCAGCACTCGGCGGGGCCCGGCCGGGAGCAGGAGGAGCGGCTGCAGCAGCTGCAGGGGTGAGTACCCCCCGAACCCCGAGTCCTCCCCAAATCCCGAGTCCCCCGATCCCCCCTGGGGTCACTCAGGCACGGGCCCGGTGCCCGCGGGCCCGCAGGATGCTGGCGCGGCTGCAGGAGGCGAACCGGGAGCTGCTGGCGGCGCTGGGCGAGTGCAAGGGCGAGGCGGAGCGGCTGAGCATGGAGCTGGGGCGGCGGGAGGCGCGCTGCAGCGGGCTGCGGCTGGCACTGAGCTGCAGGTGGGACAGGGGACACGGGATGGGGACACAGGATGGGGACTGAGACAGGGATGGGGACAGTTCCCTGAGACCCGGGATGGGGACCTGAATAGGGACAGGGGTGGGATGGGATGGGATGGGATGGGAGCGGGGATCAGGATCGGGACTAGGATCAGAATCAGGATGGGGACTTGGGTGGGGATGAGGACAAGGATGAGGAATGGGAACAGGGACAGGGCTGAGGACGGGGATGGGGACAGGGCTGAGGACAGTCCTCCTGAGCCCCTTGTCCCCCAGCGAGCGCTGCGGGGGCGCCTACGTCGCCCTCCTGGACCTGTTGCGGGCAAAGGTGGCACCGGAGGGTGGCACCCGTGGGGGTGAGTGACAGCTGGGGGACACAGGGGGCTGGGGGAAACTGAGGGGTTATGAGGGGGGACGCTGGTGTGATGGGGAGAATACTGGGAAGATTCTGGGAAGTTATCTGGGAGGATACTGGGGGGATACTGGGAATACTGGGAGGATTCTGGGGAGCAGTCAGGGAGGATGCCAACGGGATGTGTAAGGCCCACGTGTGGCAGTGGGGGATGCACGAGGGATACCGGGAGGTACTGGAAGGACTTCGGGGGGATGCAGGGAGCTTTTGGGGCATCCCAATGCCCCCCACACCACCTTGCGGGCACCTCTTGGCAGCGGCACCGCCCGCAACGTGCCCAGAAACTGCGGCGGAACCGAGCCCGGGCCACGAACCGGGACCTGGCCCCGCCACACCGGAGCCCTCGGGGCCAGCGGAGCCGGACAGCCGTGAGGACCCCGCGGACAGCCCCGGGGCTCACAGGTACCGGGGGCGCGGGGGTCCCGGCTCTGAGCCCCCCCCGGGTGCCCCGTGCCCACCGCCGCCGTGCCCGCCCCGCAGCCCCCGGGGGATGGAGGAAGGAGCGCTGCGGGAGCTCATCCGGCGGCTCCGCGCCGAGCAGGCGGCGGTGGAGGGGTCCCTGCTGGACGCCGCCGAGCCCTCGGAGCCCCCCCGGGAGCGCGACCCCCGGGGCCGGGCGGAGCGGGCGCTGCGGGAAGCGCGGGCGCTGCTGCCCGGCTGGAGGCGGCCGGAGAAGGAGGAGCTGCTGCAGGAGCTGGCGGTGCTCAAGGTGGGGTTGGGATCCTTCCCTGGATCCCTTCATGAATCCCTCCCTGGATCCTTCCCTGGGACCCTCCCTGGATTTCTCCATCGATCCCTCCTTGAATCCTTTCCTGGCTCCCTCCCCGGGTCCCTCCCCGGTGCCCCCCTGTCTCCCCGTGAGGCCGTGCCTCAGTTTCCCCGCGGTGCCAGGAGGCGCTGGCGGAGCTGCGGACGCGGCTGCAGCTGGCTCAGAAGGAGAAGCGAGCCCTGGAGCTGCTGCTGGCCGCGCACGGGCCCCGCGAAGCCGCGCTGCGCCTCCTGCTGCGGGAACGGGAGCGGGAGCGGCACCGGGAGCGGCACCGGGAATGGGACCGGGAGCGGGACGGGCGGGACGGAGCCTCCGGCAGCAGCTCCGGCAGCAGCTCCGGCAGCAGCTCCGAGGAGGTAGGGATGGATCCCGTGGGGCCGTTCCCGGGATTTGGGGGATGCCGAGGGATGGGAGACAGCCGGAAATCTCTGCAGGAGGCGCGGATGGGGCGGGGGGCAGCGATGGCCCCAGGAAACCCCCCGGACCCCGAGAGAACGAGGGAGGAACTGCTCCGGATCCGGGCCAGGTGAGGGACGGGAGCTGTGGGGGATTGGGAATTGTGTGGGGCTGGAACTGTGTGGGGTTGGGAATTCTGTGGGGACAGGGAATGGTGTGGGGCTGGAACTGTGTGGGGTTGGGAATGGTGCTGGGCGGGCTGGTGGGGCGGGCTCGGGGTGGCCCTGGTGACACTGCCCCGTGTCCCCAGGACGGAGCAGCTGCGTGGCCGTGCCCGGGAGCTGGCGCTGGCCCTGGAGCGGGGCAGCGCCGCCAGCCGTGCCCAGCAGGGGCACAGTGCCACCGTCACCCTGGAGCTCCTCCAGGCGCACAGGTCAGCACGGGCCGGGGTCCCCTGGGTGTCCCTGGGTCCTCCGGGTGTCCTGGGTCCCCTCGGTTCCCTCAGTCTCCCTGACTCCCCTCACCCCCCTGGCTTCCTAAACCCCTGGCTCTCCCGATTCACTAAATCCCTAAATCCCAAAATTCACGGCTCCCCCTCATGCTCCCAGCTCTTCCAACTCCCTGACTCCCTAAATCCCCAAATCCCGGGCTCCCCTGGTTCCCCGGGCTCCTCTGGATCTCCTAGCTCCCCTGACTCCTAAAATCCCTAAATCCCAAAATCCCCGTCTCCCCCGATTCCCTGACTTCCTTAATCCCAAAACCTCCGGCTCCCCTGGATCCCCCGGCTCCCCCAACTCCCTGACTCCCTAAATCCCAAAATCGCCCGACGCCCCAAATCCCCTGAGCTCCTCCCATTCCCCGGCTCCCTAAATCCCCAAACCCCCTGCTCCCCCCGGGTGCCCCCAGTGCCCTGATGCCCCCGGTGCCCGCAGCTCGCTGGCCCTGGCGTACCGCGGGGCGCGGCGCAAGCAGGCGGAGCAGCTGCGGCGGCTGCAGGCGCGGGCGGCGGCGCTGCGGGGCCAGCACGGCCGCAGGGAGCGAGCCCTGGCCCGGACACTGCGGGAGCTGCAGCGAGGAGGCGAGACCTGCATCTAGGGAGCCCCGGAAATCCCTGGGGAAACTTGGAAATTCATGGGGAGCCCCGGAAATCCCCGGGGAAATTCGGAAATCTTTGGGGAAATTTGGAAATCTATGGGGAAATCTGAAAATCTGTCTGGGGTCCGTGTCCAGTGTCTGTCCAGTGTCCGTGTCCGTGTCCAGGGGCCCGGCTGACCCCGGGGTCAGAGGTCAGGGCTTGGCCCCTTTTGAGATTCAAATTCGCTTTGTGCGGGGTCAGGGCCCTGTGACAGGCGGGGCCACCTCGGGGCTGGGGACAGCAGGGGACTCGGCAGGTGGCACCGGACACGGCAGGTGGCACCAGGATATGGCAGGTGGCACCTGGCGTTGGCACCTCCCCCCGCCACGCCCCCCTGAGCCCGTGGCCACCGCGAGTCCCTGGTTGGTGCCTCAGTTTCCCCCTGGAAAGGTGGAGAAGTCAGGTCAGCCCCGGGGATTGTCCGGAGGTGTCACCGTCACCGCTCCTTGGGGTGACACCGGGGACATAGCGGGGGGTGGCAATGTGGGGACAGCGAGGCTTGAATGCCCAGAGTGGTTGAAAATCAGGGATTTGACCCCAAAATGCTCCATTTCACCCATGGGACATCGAGGGCGACGGATGGACAGAGGGATGGGGTGAAACCAGTCCAATCCCAGCCCAATCCCGATCCAATCCCAAATCCCACTGGGGATCCCCAGGTGATTTCACCCACTGAAAAAAAAATCCAGGATGATTTTTAGGATCTCTCCACCAAGGCCGGGTTTGTCCATTAGGAAGGAGCTGGGATGATTTTTGGGATCTTTTCCTGCTTTTCCACCATCCCCAACCCCATCCTTCACACCCCACAACCCCAAACCATCCCAAAGCCTCTGGAGCTGCCGCTGACTCCAAAAAGCAGCCCGGAAAAACCTCGGAGCCCACCCGGGGCCCTTTTGTGGGGCAGGAGCAGCAGAGCAGAGCGAGGAGGAGGAGGAGGAGGAGGAGGAGGAGGAGGAGGAGGAATGGGAATTATTCGGGAATTTGGGAATTCAGGAACTGGAATTCCTCTGAAGATCAAACGTCAAAACAAACCCAGATCGGATTTCCACCTCTGTTCCTGGATTGTTATTTTGGGGGGTTTGGGTTGTTTTTTTTCCAAGGAACCCAAGGCCACAAATCCCAGCCTGGCACAGGGGAAGGGTGGGGGTGACCCCACTGGGCCCGGATTGGGGTCCCCCAAAACCCAGCCCCATTCCCAGCTGGGGTTCCCAGGGCTTGTCCCATGATCAGGGGAATCGGGATCCCCTAAATCCAGGGAACTGGGGCACCCCACTCTTGGGGACATTGTGGGGACAGGGGGACTCTGTGGATTGAGATCCCTCAAAAGCCAGCCCCATTCCCAGCTGGATTTTCCAGGGAGTGTCCCATGATTTGGGGAACTGGGATCCTTCCAGAGCACCCTAAATCCAGGGAATTATGGCACCCCACTCTTGGGGACATTGTGGGGACAAGGGATTGGGATCTCCCAAAGCTGGCCCCATTCCCAGCTGGATTTTCCAGGGGTTATCCCATGATTTGTTTGGCTTTAGGATCAAACCTCTAAATCCAGGGAATTTGGGGTTTAATTCCATTTATAGCCATCTCTGCTGCACCCCAATTCCAGGCTTAGCTTTGCTTTTCCCTAAATCCCGACCCAGAACCTGGCTCAGGAACTCCAAGGTCGATCCCAGCCTGGCACCTTGGGGACACTGTGGCGTTTTTGGGGTCACTTCGGGGACTTTGCCCCGCAAGTGCCCGGGGCAGGGCGGGGTGCCGGGGTCAGGCACCTTTTCCCGCTGGGATTATCCCGATTATCCCGGGTTAATGATTCCCAGGAATCCCAGCACCCACCGGGAGACGGGTCCGACTGGATCGACCGCATTGCAGCCGCATTTATGGGGCCGCAGGACCTTTGGGGCCACGGGGACTTTATGGGGCTGCGGGGAACTTTGAGGCCATGGGGACTTTACAGGGGTTTTTGGGGTGTCAGGACTTTACGGGGCCGCAGGGACCTTTTGCGGCCTTGGGGGTTTATGGGGCCCTAGGATTTTGTCCTGGTGCAATGTGGGGCTCCCAGCATAACCCCAGGCTCCCAGCTTGATGCTGGGATCCCAGCCAGATCCTGGAATCCCAGTTCCAGTGCCAGGCTCCCAGTTTGACCCAGAATCCCAGTGATCCCATTTTGATCCCGGATTCCCAGTTCCGTGCTGGGATCCCGGTGCCACGTGGGGCTCCTGCCAGGCCCCCACCTGGATCCCGGGATCTCAGTTTGATTTGGGATCCCAGTGCCAGGCTCCCAGTCTTATCCCAGTTCCCCAGTCCCATCCCTTTTTCTCAGTTTGATCCTGGTTTCCCAGTGTGATCCCGGTTTCCTGGCCCCATCCCAGTTTGATCCCAGTTTGATCCCGGTTTCCCATTCCCATCCCGGTTTCCCATTCCCATCCCGGTTTCCCGGCCCCATCCCGGTTTCCCAGCGCTCCCGGTGCCGGCCGAGCCCCGGGCGTGCCCGAACAGCCGCGGGGGCCCGGGAGGGGCCCCGGCCGCCGCCTCCGGCGCCGAACCGCGCTCTCCATCCCCGCTCCCCTCGCTCCCGCCGGCCCCGCTGGTCCCGCTGGTCCCGGTGGCCGTTCCCGACCCGCGGGGCGCGGGGGGCGGGGAGCGGCCCCGGTGCGGCGGCGGCGGCAGCGGCGGGGCCGGGACCGGGGCAGGACCCGGGAGCGGAAGGGGAGGAGGCCGGGGAGGAGCATCCAGGGCGGCCACCGCGGCAGCGGCTGAACTTTGCTCTTTCACGGGAGGCGGGGAGAGCCCCGGGGCTCGGCGGAGCCGGTCCCGCCGCACCCGCAGCCGCACCGGCACCGGGCTGCGAGCGGCGGCGGGGCCCGGAGAGCGGCGAGGGCGAACCGGGGCAGCGCCGCCTCCTTCCTCCTCCTCCTCCTCCTCCTCCTCTTCTCCTCCTCCTCCTTCCAGCCGGTGCCGCGGAGCGCAGGAGCCACCGGGGGCGGGAGCGGCCCCGCATGCGGCCGGTGCCCGCGGGGGGATGCGCCGCGCCCCGGCCCCGCCGCCGCCGCAAACTTTCCGCGGGGCCGTGAACCGGCAGGAGGAGGAGGAGGAGGAGGAGAGCGACAAATCCCTGAGGGGGCGACCCCAAAAAAATCCCTAAAAAACTACCCCAAAAAGCGGGGCTTTTCCCAGCCGGCGGTTCCTCGGTAAAACTTACCGAACTCGGCGCGGGGAAGCACCGGGAGGGGAAGAACCGGGAGGAGAAGAACCGGGAGGTGAAGCACCGGGAGGGGAAGAACCGGGAGAAGAACCGGGAGGAAAAGAACCAGAGAGCAGAGCCGTGAGGAGAAGAACGGGGGGAAGAACCAGGAGCAGAACCAGCACCGGGAGGGAAAGCACCGGGAGCAGAAGCAGCACCGGGCGGAGAAGAACCGGGAGGAGAAAAAGCACCGGGAGGAGCAGCAGCACCGGCAGGCTCCGCTCGATGCGGCGCTGAGCCCCCGCGGCCCCGCGGAGCCATGGCCATGGTGGCCGGCGCTTGGGGCGAACCGAACGGTGGCGGAGCCGGTGGCACCGGGGGCGGCGGCGGCGGCGGAGCGGAGGAGGCGGCGTCCCCCGGCGGCGGCGGCAGCGACGCGGAGCACGGCGAGGAGGAGCGGCCCGGGGCCGGCGCGGACTGCGTGGTGTGCGGGGACAAATCCAGCGGGAAGCACTACGGCGTGTTCACCTGCGAGGGCTGCAAGAGCTTCTTCAAGCGCAGCATCCGCAGGAACCTCAGCTACACCTGCAGGTGACAGCGGGGGGACAGCGGGGGATCCCGGTTGGGCATGAGTTGGGGTCTCGGTGCTGTGGTGCTGGGGGTGTCCCAGTACAAACCAGTGGCTCTCAGTACAGCACGAGGGTCTCCCAGTACAAACCAGTGGGTTCCAGTAGAACGCGAGGGTCTCCCAGTACAGCACGAGAGTCTCCCAGTACAAACCAGTGGCTCCCAGTGCAAATGAGGGGTCCCCGGTGCAGCTCGAAACGGTGCTCCCAGTTCAGCCCAGGGGCTCCCAGTTCAGCTGAGGTTTCCCCCCAATCCATCCCAGTATCCCCCAGTCCATCTCGGTATCCCCCAGCCCCGGCTGTCCCCATTCCCGGCATTCCAGGTCCATCTCCCGGCATTCCCAGTCCATCTCGGTCCATTCCCGGTCCATTCCGGTCCATCCCAGTGTTCCCGGCGCTCCCGGCGTTCCCGCGGTGCCCGTGAATCACCCCGGGCATGGCCGGGATCCAACGGGAGCCGCGGGAATGCCGGGAGCACCGGGAACACCGGGATGGACCGGGAACACCGGCATCCAGCAGGAGCAGGATCCTCTGGAATACCGGGGACAGCGGTATTCAGGATACCAGGGAGCAGGGAGTCCCTGGAATTCCGGGATAATGGGGCCAGGGAGCCTCTGGAATTCCAGGATAGTGGGAGCAGGAATCCCCTGGAATTCCACGATAATGGGAGCAGGGAGCCTCTGGAATTCCAGGATAGTGGGAGCAGGAATCCCCTGGAATTCCAGGATCCGGGATCCCTGAGGAATCCAGGATGGGATCCCCAGGAAGTTCGGAGCTGCCAGAACCTCCAGGAATTCCCAGAGTTTGGAACGAGGGAGTTCCCAACCCCAGGCTGCTCCCAGAGGGCAGAATTCCCAAATTTCTGAGGGTCTCCATTCCCTCATCCTGGCTCAGGGAGGGCTCTGGAATTTTTGGGAGGAGGGAAAAGGATTGGAAATCATCCAGGAGCCATTGGATCCAATCTTGGCAGGAGTCGGCTCTCGATCCTAAAAAATCCTGGATTTTGGGAAAAGTTCCCCTGAAATTATCCCAGATTTTTTTTTCCAGTTGATAAAACCACCAGGATAATTCCTTGGAGTTTTGGGAAAAGCTCCCAGAAATATCCCGGATTTTTCCCAATGAACAAAATCATCTGGATGATCCCACCACAGCCTTGAAATTTTGGGAAAAGCTCCCCAAAACTCATCCCAGATTTCTCCCAATCCCAAGAGGAATTCCATCAATCCCTCCCCAGCTCCAGGAGTGGCACGGACCAGAATTCCCAGCTGGAAAACCTTCCCAAAAAATCCTCCTGGATTTTTCCCAGTGGATAAAACCACTTGGGTAATTCCTTGGAATTTTGGGAAAAGCTCCCAAAATCATCCTGGATTTTTTTCCCAATGGATAAAACCACCTGATTAATTCCTTGGAATTTCGGGAAAAGCTCCGTAAATTCCTCCCGGATTTTTCCCAAGAGCCGAACCTTCCCCCAGCATCGGGAAAACCTTTCCCCAAAATCCCCCCTGGAGTTTTCCAATGGGATAGGAGGCAGTGAGCTGGGAAATTTGGGAAGCTCCGAAAGGCCCGGGCTGTGCTAATGACTTAATTAGGGCGGGTAATTAGCGGGAGCGATAATTAAAGGCATTTTGAATATGCAAATGAGCTTGGGGCCGCTTTGGATTCCCAGAACAAAAGCGGGATCCTGGAGCTTTGTTCCTCTGGAAAAGCCAAAAATTCCCAAGTCACTTCCTGGCTTTTGAAATAAAAAAAAAAAAGGGAAAAAAAACCTTTGAATTTTTCCTTTTTGGATTCTGGCCTGTGCCGCCCCTGGAGCTGGGGAGGGATTGAGGGAATTCCTCCTGGGATTGGGAGAAATCTGGGATGAGTTTTGAGGAGCTTTTCCCAAAATTCCAAGGAATTACCCTGGTGGTTTTATCCACTGGGAAAAAGAAATCCAGGATAATTTTGGGATCTTCTCCCAAAATTCCAAGGAATTATCCACTGGGGAAAAAATAATCCAGGATAATTTTGGGATCTTTTCCTGCTGCTCCCAGACCTTGACGGCTCCCCTGGATGTTTTCATCACTGGAAAAAAATATTCCAGGATAATTCCCGTTTTTTCCCCAGTTCTTTGAGCCTTTCCCGGTCGTTTTCTGGGAATTCAGGCCTGGATGAAGACGTCAGGGCCGCTCCTGATCCTGCTTTTCATCGGGATCACGTTCCCGGCCGCGCCGGGGATGTTGAGGATGAATTAATTCCGTGTTGGGATTCCGGAAGGTTCTGTGGTGGGATTCCCACGGCTCCGGCCCCAGAATTCATCCCAAATTCTCTTTTCCCGCCCCGATTCCTGCTGGGAAGGGATTTCGTGCTCTGGGATCAGCCTGGGAATGGGATCTGGGGGGATTGGATGGGACATTCCATGTGGGAATGGGAGACAGGAGCCCTTTTCCAGGGATTTTGGGAATTTGAGGAATTTTGGGATGAATCCATTCTTTTGCAGGCTCTGAGGAATTTGGGGAATTCTCTCCCTTTATCCCAGAATCCCATGGGATTTGGGGTCAACACTGCCTGAGGGATTTCAGGCCCAACCCCACAGGAAATTCCTGGAATTCCGTGGAATTCCTGGAGCTGCATCCATGGGCTGGCCAACAATTAAATCCCAAAAACGTTTCCAGACGTGGCAGGGATCAGGATGAAAATCCAGTGGGATTTTTTGGGATCAGGATGAAAATCCAATGGGATTTTTTGGCATCATCATGAAAAAAAAACATCAGCAATGACCATTTCAACAAAATCCCATAAAAACTGGGGAATGGGCTCTGGGATTCCTGGGATGGATTTGGGGGAGCTGAAATTCCTGGTAATTCCAGCTGATCCCAATGATTCCCGCAGGTCCAACCGGGATTGCCAGATTGACCAACACCACCGGAACCAGTGCCAGTACTGCCGCCTCAAGAAGTGCTTCCGAGTGGGCATGAGGAAGGAAGGTAGGGGAAAAATTCCCAAGGAATCCAGGAATTCTGGGAATCCTAGGTTTTGGGGGAAAAAAAAACCCCAATTCTTTCCTCTTTTTTGTGGATTTTTTTTGGGGGATCCGTGTGAGGTCAGGATGAAAATCCAGTGGCATTTTTTAGGATCAGGATGAAAATCCAGAAGGTTTCTTTGGTATTGGGATGAAGATCCAGTAGAACCTGATTGAGGTCAGGATGTAGATCCAGTAGGATCCGTGTGGGATCAGGATAAAAATCTGGTGGGATTTTTTTGGGATCAGGATGAAAACCCTGTAGGATCCATGCAGGATCAGGATGAAGATCCAGTAGGATCTGTGTGGGATCAGGATGAAAATCTGATGAGATTTTTTGGGGTCAGGATGAAAATCTGGTGGGATCTTTTGGGTTTACCATGCAAACCCAGTAGGATCCATGTGGGATCAGGATGAAGATCCATATGGGGTTGGGATAAAAATGTGGTGGGATTTTTTGGATTGGGATGAAAATCTAATGGGATTTTTTGTGCTCACCATGAAAACTCCAACCTTCCTCCCCCTCCAGCCGTGCAGCGGGGCCGAATTCCCCCCAGCCACTCCAGCAGCAGCCCCAATCCCCTCCCAGCTGGCGACTTCTTCAACGGGCAGCCGGTGTCGGAGCTGATCTCGCAGCTGCTGCGCGCCGAGCCCTACCCGGCGGCGCGCTACGGCTCGCAGTACGCGCAGCAGCAGCAGCCGCCGGGCAGCGTCATGGGCATCGACAACATCTGCGAGCTGGCCGCCCGCCTGCTCTTCAGCACGGTGGAGTGGGCGCGGAACATCCCCTTCTTCCCCGAGCTGCCCGTGTCCGACCAGGTGGCCCTGCTGCGGCTGAGCTGGAGCGAGCTGTTCGTGCTGAACGCGGCGCAGTCGGCGCTGCCGCTGCACATGGCGCCGCTGCTGGCGGCCGCCGGCTTCCACGCCTCGCCCATGTCGGCAGAGAGGGTGGTGGCCTTCATGGATCAGATCCGCGTCTTCCAGGAGCAGGTGGAGAAGCTCAACCGGCTGCAGGTGGACTCGGCCGAGTACAGCTGCCTCAAGGCCATTGCCCTCTTCACGCCCGGTGAGGGGCTGGGGTTTTCCTGAGGGTTTTTGAGGTTGGGGATGGGTAGGGAGAGGTTGTTCTGAGGGTTTTTCTGAGGGTTTGGTGGTTCTGGGAGTGAGTAAGGAGAGGTTTTCCTGTTTTTCCAAGAGCTGGTGGTTGGGTCCGTCTGAAGTTGGGAATGAACAGGGAAAGGTTTTTGCGGGTTTTTCTGAGGGTTTGGGGACTTGAGATTTTGAAAGATTCCTGATGGATTTGGGGATATTCTCAATGGATTTGGGGATATTCCTTATAAATTTCAGGATATTTCTTTAAATTTTGGGATATTCCGAATGGATTTTGAGATACTGGATTTTGGGAGATTCCCAATAGATTTTTAGAGATTCCCAATGGATTTTGGGAGATTGGATCTGAGGATATTCCCAATGGATTTAGGGATACTGCCTTTTGGGATATTCCCTTGGCGATATTTCCAGTGGAGTTGGGGTTACTCCCAATGGATTCGGGGATATTCCCAATGGATTTTGGGGATACTGGATTTGAGGACATTCCCAACAGATCCCATGCCACCCCCCACACATCGAAACCCTCTCTGTTCCCTCGCAGACGCCTGCGGGCTGTCGGACCCGGCGCACGTGGAGACGCTGCAGGAGAAGGCGCAGGTGGCGCTGACCGAGTACGAGCGCTCGCAGTTCCCGTCGCAGCCGCAGCGCTTCGGGCGGCTCCTGCTGCGGCTGCCCGCGCTGCGCGCCGTGCCCGCCGCCCTCATCTCACAGCTCTTCTTCATGCGCCTGGTGGGCAAGACGCCCATCGAGACCCTGATCCGCGACATGCTGCTGTCCGGCAGCACCTTCAACTGGCCCTACGGCGCCGGGCAGTAGGGACGGATGGACGCACGGCAGGATGGATGGATGGACGCACGGACAGATGGGCAGTGGGACAGATGGATGGACAGCGGGACAAGCCAGACAGCGGGACAGATGGATAGTGGGATGGGCCGGAGAACGAGATGGGCCGGACAATGGGATGGGCCTGAAAATGGGATGGGCCAGATAATGGGACAGGGCGGACAGTGGGACGGGCCAGACAGCAGGACACATGGACGGGGGGATGAGCCAGAGAACGGGACAGGCCGGACAATGGGATGGGCCATACAATGGGACGGGCTGGACAGCGGGATGGATGGACAACAGGACAGGCTGGACAATGGGACAGACTGGACAACGGTATGGGCTGGAAAATGGGATGGGCCAGACAACAGGATGGGCCAGATAGTAGGGACAGGCTGGACAGTGGGCCAGAGAACAGGACGGACACTCCCCAGGAAGGGGATTGGGATTCTCCGCAATGCCAGCAGCTCCTGGCCCTGCCAGAACGGGGGTGCACTCTTGTGGGTTGTGCCTGCAGAGTTGTGGGGTTGGCACCAAAGGTTTTGGGGTCCTGGCATTGTCACAGGAATTTTTGGGGTTCCACTATTGTCCCAAAAAGTTTTGGGGTATTGAGGTTGTTCCCAAAAGTGATTCCAGTGTTGTCCCAAAAAGTTTTGGGGTCCTGGTATTCTCACCAAAAGTTTTGGGGTCATGGAGTTTTCACCAAAGGTTTTGGGGTCCTGGTGTTGTCCAAAAAATTTTGAGGTCCAGGCATTGTCCCCAAAAGTTTTGGGGCCCTGATGTTGTCACCAAAGGTTTTGGGGACCTGAGGTTGTCCCCATAAGTTTTGGGGTCCCGGTGTTGTCTCCAAAAGAGCTCCCAGTGTTGTCCCAAATAGCTCTGGGGCCCTGCCCTTGTCCCCAGGCTGTCCCCAAAGATGGAGGGGACACACAAGGGACACAGACCCCCCCTGGGACTGTCCCCTCCGGCTGGCACCAGGATGAGCCAGGATTTGGGACTTCAGGATTTGGGATTTTGGGATTCTGGGACCATACCCGGCTGATGGAATCCTCGCTCCGCCATATAAACTCATTAATTAATGCCAATTAAAGATGTTTCCTACAACTCCGGTGGTCTGGAATGAGCCAAGATTTGGGATTTTGGGATTTGGGATTTCAGGATTTTGTGATTTCAGGATTTTGGGATTCCAGGAACATTCACTGATTGGAATCCTCACTCCGCCATATAAACCCATTAACTAACGCCAATTAAAGACATTTTCTACAATCCCAGGGTCTGGATTTGGGATCCAGCAGAAAAATCGAAACTGAGGAGATCAAACCCACCCCAAAAATAGGGAACATTCCATAAAAATCCTGAAATTGGGATTTATTTTTTTTTGGGTTGGGGGGAATTGGGGATTTCAGGGCTTCTTCTTCAGTTTGGGTTTTTTTTGGGGAGGGGGGAATTTGGGATTTGGGTGATTTGGGTTTCTCAAGATCTGGGATTTTTCTTCCTAAACAGAGATATTTGGGATTTCCTTCCCAAAGTGGAGGGATTTGGGATTTCCCTCCCAAAACTGGGAGGGGTTTTGGGGTCCCCTCCCAAATTTACGGGAATTTCAACCTTCTCATTTCACCCCGACCCTAAATGAAAATCAACAATTACACTTAATTTATTACAAAACAATTAAAATATTACACGATTCCCACAGATCCCACCAATTCCCTACAAAATATTTTGGGATTTGGGTCATCCTTCCCCCCAGAAAAAAACCCAAAAGTTTTTTTTGTCCCCCAAACCCCAATTTGGGACCCCCAAAACCCCTTTAAGGCAGCTAGGGGAGTGCAAACCCCATAAAAAAACCTATTTACAACCAGGGGAAGGCACTGGGGGAGGTCCCGAAGGGTGTGGGGGACATCTGGGGACATCTTGGGGTGGAGACAGGGTCACACCAACAGCTGCCATCATCCCCCCCCACCCTTGGCACTGGGGAGGGCTCAAAACGAGAAATTTTGGGTTTTTTTAAGACAAAAAAAGGCACAAAAGTTTTTGGAGGGGGTCGGAGGGTGGGGTTTTGGGGTGTCCCCCCTACAAATGTCCCTTTTTTTTGGGGGGTGGTGGCTTTGGGGTCAGCCCCGGAGCTTGTCGTAGTCGCTGACCATCCTTTTGATGTGGAAGAGTTTGTTCCGGAGGGTTTTGGATTCCTGCTTCTTGTCCTGGTACTCCGGGCTCTGGGAAGGCATTTGGGGACTTTAGGAGATGTCTGGGGACATTCTGGGGACATTTTGGGGATATTGGGGATGTCACCAAAGAGGCAGGTGACCCTAAAAGTCAGCCCCAAGAACTCACCCTCTTCACGTCCTTGAGGTGGTTGTACTCCTCAGCCAGCGCCTGCGGGGACAGCGGGGTCAGGGACAGAGGGAACAGGGGACAGCGGGGACAGCTGGGTCAGGGAGAGGGGACGGGGGGGGACAGTGGGGACAGGGACAGGGGAGATGGGGGGGACAGGGACAGAGGGACAGGGAGGGGACAG
>JAHXMQ010012343.1:15382175-15395100 GCA_020466415.1 Ammodramus savannarum pratensis | reverse complement strand
AAATCAGCCCCCCCCGGGTTTTTGGGCTCTCCCCCCCACCCCAAATGTGAAGGCAGAGCCCGTGCAAAGCTGGGGGGGCAGGGAAGGGGGGGCAGGGGAGGGGGGGCACTTACTTCTGAGCTCTGCGGGGGCGGCACAGCAGAGGGAAAACAAAGGGTTAAAGGCGAGGGGACAGCGCGGCAGCGACACCACCACCACCCCAAAGAGACCCCAAAAAGGGACCCAAAGGGACCCCCCTGTCCCAGCCAGGCCACCCGCAGACCCCACCCGGGAGATGGAGGTGCCTGGGGGTCACCCCAAAGGTGACCTTGGGGGGTGAGGGACAGGGACAGGAGGGGGACAGCGATGGGGACAGGGGACAGCAGAGGTGGGGGACACGGAATGGCACAAGGGGACAGGGATGGAACAGGGGATGGGGACAGCGGATGGAGGACAAGGACAGTGGACGAGGACAAAGAGAGAGAGGGCAGAGGACAAGGGAATGAGGGACAGACAACAAGGCACAAGGGCAGGGACAGGGGACAAGAATGGGGACAAGAACAGGATAGAGGACAAGGCCAGGGGAGGGGAACATTGGGAATGGGGGACAGGGGACAAGGAATGGGGACAAGGAATGGGGCAGAGGTCAAGGCCAAGAGATGGGGACAAAGGCCGGGGACAAGGACAGTACAGAGACCAAAACCAGGTGACGAACCCAGCAGAGACACCCGCCAGGGTGACAAACCCAGGCCACCCCAATGCTGACCATCTGTCACCCACCCAGAGGGGATACACCCCCTTTGGAGACAGGGCTGTGGCCAGGGAGGGTGACAAGGAAGCAGGAAAAGCGGTGGCACTTACTGATGGATGGCTTGAAGGAACTTACGCTGGTGGGTCCGAACTTTGGCGTGGTCGATCTTCTTCACCAGCTTGGTGTGCTTGTAGATGAGCCACGTTTCCCTGAGCACGTTGGCAGCGGCGTTCTTCACCTGCGACCCCAAATCCCACAGGTCACCCATGAAGCGACATCAGAATTGGCTTTTTCCCATTTTTTCCCATTTCCTCCCCAGTTTTTTGGGTTTTTTTTCCCATTGTTTATGGGGTTTTCCCCACTTTAAATTTTTTTTTTGCAGTTTTAATCGAGATTTTCATTATTTTAATGGAATTTTTTCTTGGTTAATGTGGTATTTCCTGGTTTTAATGGGTTTTTCCCAGTCTTAAGGGGATTTTTCCCATTTTAATGGGTTTTAACAGGACTTTTTCCCCTTTTAATCAATTTTAATGGGATTCACCCCAATTTTAACAGAGGTTTTTCCACTTTTAATGGGATTTCCCCCATTTTAATGGAATTTTCCCCTATTTTAACATTTTTTTCCCATTGTTACCAGGATTTCCCCATTTTTTGGGCCAAGCCAGGCGCTCTCACCCGCTTGGTGAGCTGCGTGTCCATCATGAAGTTGTGGACGTGTTTCTCAGCTTTGGTCAGCTCCAGCTTCCGGGCCACCACGGCCACCACCAGCGCGGTGCAGCCGGCGCCCTGCGGGGATATTGGGGACAGTGTTATCTCCACCCGTTCATTTGCATTTTTGCATTATTTTGGGTTTAAAAATTAAAAACAAAAACATGGCAGGAAACGGAAATTCCAGTTTGCTTCTCAATCTGGAGCTAAAAATAATCACTTTTCCCAAGTGGAAAATCTCCTCGCGGTGTCCCCAAGGCCGCGTCCCCTTATGGTGTCACCTCTTGGTGTACTCTTCCATGTGCCCTCTTGGTGTCCCCTGGTATGTCCCCATGCAGTTCCCCTCTTGGTGTACCCTGCCGTCTCCCTGCCTGTCTCCTCTCGCTGTCCCCAACCATGTCCCCGTGTCCCCAGCCTGTCCCCAGCCGTGTCCCCCGGCTGTCCCCACGCTCACCATGATGCCGGTGAGCAGGCACACGCCCTTGCCGCAGTAGGTGTGTGGCACCATGTCCCCGTAGCCAATGGACAGGAAGGTGATGGAGATCAGCCACATGGCCCCCAGGAAGTTGCTGGTCACCTCCTGCTTGTCGTGGTACCTGCGCAGGGCGGTGGCACCGCTGTCACCACTGTCACCACCATAATTTGATTCCTCCCCCCCATTTTGTGCCCATTGCAGTGGATTTGGGGCGTTGTCCCCAAGATGGAATTGGGGACACCATGGGGATGTCCCATGGCCAGGCTGTGTCCCACTGGGACAATGAGGGGACAGCACAGAGGTGGCACTGCTGTCCCCAGAAGTGCAGGACAGCGATGTCACCACAGTCGTTGGATCCCCCCCCCCTTTTGTGCCCATTGTGCCCATCGTGGATTTGGGGCGTTGTCCCCAAGCCAGAATTGGAGACACCAAGGGGTGTCCCACAGCTGGGCTGTGTCCCCTTGGCACTGGGGGACACTGAGGGGACAGCACAGAGGTGGCACCACTGTCCCCAAAAACGCGGGATGCCGATGTCACTGTGCATCCCCAAAGGCCACCGCAGGTGACACCGGAGGGGACAGCGGGGGACACTGTGAGATTCCGATGTCACAAACACCACGGTGCCACCACCCCCCTGTCCCCAAGGGTGGGGACAAGCCCAGCTGGGGGACACAGAGCAGCGGCCAAGCCGGGCAGGGAGACAGGGACATGCGGGGAATTAGGATGGGAAAAGGGGAAAATGGGATTGGGAAAGGGGGAAATGGGATGAGACAAAGGGAAATGGGACTGGGGAAAGGGGAAAAGGGGGTGGGAAAAGGGGAAAATATGATTGGGAAAAGAGAAATGGGGTGGGAAAAGGGGAAATGGGATTGGGAAAGGGGAAAATGGGGCGGGAAAAGGGACATGGGACTGGAAAAAGAGAAATGGGATGGGAAAGGGGAAATGGGGTGGGAAAAGGGAAAATGGGGTCAGAAAAGGGAAAAGGGACAGAGGAACAAGCCGGGGTGGGACTGTGGGGTCTCAAGCATCAGGAATTTAGGATTGCTGCTTCCCAACCCGGTATGGGCTTGGAACCTCACCCGGCAGGGACTCGGCAGGGACTGCCCGAGGCGAGGGGGGAAGTGACAGCATGGTGAGAATTCCCGGGACCCGCATTCCCAAGGAACACCCGGGATTCCCCCTCAAGGAACCCAAAACGCGCGAGGCCAGGAGGGGAAAGGTGAAGGGACAAAAGTTGGATCCCAGGAGAAAAAAAACCCTTTGGAGACTCCCAGCTCCTTGTAGGGTCTCTCTGAAAGCTCCCCACAGCCATTACGGAGGTCCCCAAGGCGGAGGACAGCGGGGAGGGGACAGGAAGCAGCTGCTGAGGTTCCAAGAGGAAAAGGGCTCCAGGCCCCTTTCCGCGCCCCCCGCCCGCCCTCGGCCGCAGCCAATCCTAAATTCTGGGGATTCGGGGAGCAGAAGCCTGGGGCGGGGGACGGTCCCTGCGGTCACTCGGGACGGTCCCCACGGTCACTCACAGTTTGTCCCTGCAAGCAGCAGAGCGGGCAGGGAGGGAAAACAACAGCGGTTAATGCGCGACCCCGGGGGGGCTGGGGGGGCTCGGGGCCAGCAGGGGCAGGGACACGGCAGGGACATCCCGGGCACCCCGCGGGGACATTCCCGGCACCCTGCGGGGACAGTCCGGACACCCCGCGGGGACATTCTGGGCACCCCGCGGGGACATTCCTGGCACCCTGCAGGGACATCCCAGACACCTGCGGGGAGCAGCTGAGGAGCGTCCTGAGGGAAAGTCCTTGAGGGTCCCCTCGGTGGCAAGGTCACAATCTTGGACCCCTTTGTGGGACCCCAAATCTTTGGTCCCCTCTGCAGGACTCCAAATCTTTGGTCCCCTTGGCAGCTTCAGCTCTTTGCACCCCTCTGCAGGACCCTCAACCTTCAGACCCCTCTGTGAGACCCCAAACCTTTGGTTCCCTCTGAGGGACCCCCAGTTTTCATCCTCTTGCCACCCCCCAGCTCTTGGTCCCCTCTCTGTCACCCCCAGACCCAGCAGGCCCCACCCCAGGGTGACACAGAGGAGCCTGGGGACAACTCCACCTGAGAAACCCCAAACATCCTGACCATGGGGGTCTCCCCACCCCTCAAACTCCCTGATACCTCCTCAGTTGCACCCCCAGCCTCTCCCACCTAAATCTCCTCACTCAGGACCCCGTGAAAACCCCAAAATGGAACCCCGAAAAGATGGCCTTTGCCCCCACCCATGAAAACCCCAAAATAGAACCCCTAAACCCCAACCTTTGTCTCCACCCATGAAAACCCCATGAAAACCCCAAAACTGTCACATCCAAACTCTGTCCTTTAAGTCCACCCACAAAAACTTCAAAATGGGAACCCATAAGCTACAGCCTTTACCTCCTACCAAGAAAACCACAAAATGGAGCCCCTAAACTATGGGCTTTGCCTCCACCTATGAAAACCCCAAAATGGAACCCCTAAACCCCGAACTTTCCCTCCACCCACAAAAACCCCATGTAAACCGCATGATAAGCCCAAAACAAGAACCCTCAAACCACAACCTTCCCCTCCCTCCCCAGCCACTCACCTCTCGCAGACGCGCACGGTCCAGGCGGCGATGATCCAGGAGGAGATGCTGAAGACCAGCAGCACTGTGCCGGGGCAGATGGTCATGAGGGTCTTCATGACGAAGCGCGTGTTGAAGTTGATCTTGTTGAGCGCGCCGATGCTGCGCGACGAGGCGTCGGTGAAGAGCTTGCTGTGCAGCAGCATCACACGGCCGATCAGGTAGAGCCGCAGGAACATGGGGATGGACAGGATGATGTCCACGTCGGCGTGGGCCACCGAGGCCGCGTAGGTGAAGGCCAGCCGGGCCGTCCAGGTGAACAGGTACTGCCCGGGGATGGGGTGGATGGCGCACACCAGCAGCTCCAGCGCGATGAAGAAGACACGCTCCGAGGTCATGGCAATGCGCCAGTCGTCAGCGCCGTTGTCAACCATGAACAGCTGCAGAGGTTTGGGTTCATTTGAGGGGTTTTGAGATAATTTAAGGGGTAATTTTGGCTAATTTGAGGGGGTATTTTGGTCAATTTGAAGGTCTTTTGGGTTAATTTAAGGAGTTTTTTTTGGTTCATTTGAAATTTCTTTTGTTAGTTTGAGGGGGTTTTTTTTGTTGAGTAAAGCTTTTTTTTATTAATTTGAGGGGGTATTTTGGTTAATTTGAGGAGTCTGAAGGTAATATGAGGGGGTATTTTGGTTAATTTGAGGGGGTTTGGGTTAATTTGAATTTTTTTGTTACTTTGAGATTTTCTTGGTTAATTTGAGAGGGTTTTTTGTTAAGTTAAGGGGTTTTTTTGTTAATTTGAGGCGTTTTGGGTTAATTTGAGGAGTTTTGGTTAATTTGAGGGGTTTTTAATTAATTTGAGGAGGTATTAACTTATGGGGTATGTTAACTCATGGGTATTATTTTAAGGATGACTTGTTTTAGTATAAACCCAAAACTTCTTCTTATTTATTTTTGGGAACAGAGGGGTCAGGTTTTTCCTTGTTTTTTGGGGGTTTTTTGCCGGTCCCACACCCCCAGCCAGGTGCCAGCAGGTGCCCCCCCCTCCCCCGGCCAGGGGCGCTCACCTGGATCTCCCTGGCGTGGTACATGACAATGAGCCCCAGCAGGATGAGCGTCGACAGGCTGATAAGGCATTTCAGGGCGAACGAATACGACGATTCCTACGACACCACAGAAACACCGTGAGCTCAGCCGGACCCCGGATTCCAGCATCCCCACCCTGAGACCCCTCCCCACCTTGGTGTAGACCCCCCAGGAGAGCTCGGTCTCGGTGACCATCACCACGATGCCGAACATGCCGAAGATGAGCGCGTAGTCGCTGAGCCGCTTGCGCTTCTCGAAGAGCGCTCGCCGGTGGCCCAGCTTGTAGCCGATGTTCTGGTTCCGCCGCTCCTCCGCCGCCCCCTGCCCCGGGGGTGCCGCGGCGGGGCCGGGCTCCGCCGTCCCGGGCTGCTCGGGCCGGGACACCACTACCTGCAGGCGAGGGCTGGGGCAGGGCAGCGGCGGCTGCGGGTCCCGGTGCGGCGGCTGCGGGGTGCGGGTGGCGCTCGGGGGGCCCCGGGGCCGTGCCACCCCCCCATTGTAGCGGCAGCTGCTCATGGCTCTGCTGGCGACAGCACCGGGCGATCCCGCATGGCTCGGCGGCGCGGGGGCGACCTGTGGGACAGGGGACGCGCGGGGGTACACGGTGAGTGGCCGGGGAGGGGACGCGGGGGAGAGAGGATCTCGCCCGGCCTCGGGGGGTGTTTGCCCGGCCTCGACGGCGATGGGGACACGTCCTGCCCGTGGGGGACACGCAGTGACCACACGGACATGTCCGGCCCGTGGGGGACTTGTCCTGCCCGTACGGGGACACGCAGTGACCACAGGTCCGTGTCGCGCCTACGGCGGGGACGCGTGGCGCTCGCGGGGGATGCGGCCGTGTCCTGCCCATGGCGGGGACACACGGTGACCACAGGGACGCGTCCCGCCCGAGGGGACACGTCCTGTCCGCGGGGCCGTGCCCGTGCCCGTGTCCTGCCCACGGAACCGCGTCCCGCCCCCCGCGCTGCGGACACGGCCGCCAGGACGCGGCCACCTCCGCTCCCGGCGGCCGCTGTCCCCTGTCCCCTCCCCGCAGCCGCGGGACATCCCCGGTCCCGAGCGGCGGCTGCGCGTCCCCGCCGCTCCCGAACGCGCCGTGCCCGGTTCCGCCGTGGCCGGGGCTGTCGGGGGGGCTCCGCCGCGGCTCCCCCCACTCCCGGTGCGGCCCTGCCGTGCCTGGTACCTGCCGTGCCTGGGGCCTGCCCGCCGGGCCAGGGCCGGGTCCCGGTCCCGCCGCAGCCCGAGCCGGTCCCCGGGGGCGCGCGGCGGCGGCACCGGAGCGCCGGGGGCGGGCTTGGAGGCGTGGTCCGAGCATATCCCGCGATCCGATTGCTCCGTGCAGCCCCCGCCCCCGCTGACGGGGCCGCGCCACGCCTTTGGTCACGCCCCCTTGTGTTGGCCACGCCCCCTGATTCTTTCGTGCCCTCCCGGAGACCCCCGGACCCCGCGCCCCCCTCCCCAAAAACGCCCCTTCCCCATCCCAACCCTTCAGCACCCCTCGGGACCCCCTCCCCATCCTCGAGCCTCGCTGCACCCCAAAATTTATCACTCCCCCTTGTCCCCCCCAAAAACACCCCCGTGCACCCAAAACACCCCCAGTGCAGCCCAAAATACCCCCAGTCACACCAAAACTCCCCTGGTGCACCCCAAATATCCCCAGTGCACTCCAAAACATCCCCAGTGCACCCCAAAACAGCCCCCGTGACCCCTCCGTACCTGCTGGGGCTCCCCGGGGCTGCCCGGAGGGGTCCCGTGACCGTCAGGGGCTGCGGGGCCGGGGCCAGGCGTGGGGCCGGTCCGGGGGTCCGGGGGCCATGGGCTTCCCTCCACGCCTGCCCAGGGGACATGCAGCATTAGGGGGTCCCCAAACCCCCCCGGTGACAGAGCTGGCACAGCCCAGGAGGGTCCTGCCCTGGCAGTGCCACCCCCAGGGGTCACACTATGCCCTGCACCAGCAAGCGCCAGGCACGAGGGGATGTCACACAAGTGTCCCCATGGCACAAGGGGCTGTGTCACACAAGTGTCCCCTTCGCATGAGGGGCTCTGTCACACCAATGTCCCCTTTGCACGAGGGGCTGTGTCACACCAATGTCCCCACGGCACAAGGGGCTGTGTCACACGAGTGTCTCCTTGGCACACAGGGCTGTGTACCACTGATGTCCCTGTTCAGGAGGGGCTGCACCACATCTATGACCCATTGCATGCAGGGCCCTATTGCACCGATAACCCCACTGCACGGAGGGTTCCATCCCATAAAACCCCCGTTGCATGAGGGGTTATTGTCACGAAAACCTCATTGCATGGGGGATTACATCCCATAAAAACCCTGCTGCACACAGGGCTGCACCATTCAAATAACCCCATTGCATGGGGGATTACACCCCATAAAAACCCCATTGCACGAGGGGCTGCACCGTACAAAAACCCCCATTGCACAAGCAGCCCTACTGCACCAACCCCATTGCATAAGGGGTTACATCACACGATAACCCCGTTGCATGAGGGGCTGCCCCATACAAATAACCCCACTACATGAGGAGATTACATCACATAAAAATCCCATTGCACACAGACCTGCCCCATAAAAATATCCCCACTGCACATGAGCCCTATTGCATCAGTAACTCCATTGCACAAGGAGCTCACCATAGGACAACCCCACTGTATGTGGGGGGGCTCTATCACATGAAAATCCCATTGCACAAGGGGTTACATCCCATAAAAGCCCCATTGCACGAGGAGCTGTGTCTCACTAAAACCCTGCTGCATGAGGAGCTGCACCATTAAAAAAAACCCATTGCACGAGGGGCCCTATTGCACCAACAACCCTGTTGTGTGAGAGGCTGCACCACACTAAAACACCATAGCATGAGGGCCTCTGTCACACCAGAACCCCACAGCATGAGCGGCCCTACTCTCCACCCCCACTGCCGCCTCACAAACCCCCCTTGCACAACACCCCACAACTCCCCAGACCCCAAATCACCCGTGACCCCCCGGGGGCTCCCCCATCCCTGCAGCGCCTCCCAGGCTTTGGGGCCACCAGGAGGGGACAGCCCCTACTGTCCCCATTCCCGGGGGGCTGCAGGGCCCCGGTTCCGCGGTCCCTGAGCCACCCCTGGTACCTCGGGAGCCCCGGGGGGAGCAGGGCCGGCTCCAGCGCCCCCCTGCTACCAGTGTGTGGGAGCCCCGGGGGGAGCCAGGCCTGGCTTCTCTCCAGGGCCGGATCGTTTTCTCTCCATTCTGCCAAATTTATGGCAGGAAAATGGGCTCCGATTTCTTTTTAATATTCGGCATGGTGAGGAAAAAGCCGCAGCAGGCAGGGACGAGGGGAAATGTTCCCCCCAGCCTCCAGGACCCTGGAGGCTGTGCCAGGCCCCACAGCCCGGAAAAGTTTTTGTCACCTCAGATGGGGGTGGGTGAGGCCACCGCGGGCTGGGGACGCTGAATATTTCATGAGGCACCACTCCGTGGTGGCTTCACTGCTCTGGATGGCGGCAAACAGGGCCCTGATCCATCTTCCCCCTGCCCGAGCATCCCCAGGGATGGATCCCGCATCCCGGGGAGGCCTTCTGTCCCTGTCCCCTATCCCCTGTCCCTAGTCTCTGTTCCCTGTCCCCAAGGGAACGGCCTGGCTGGTGGCTGCATGCCCAAGGTGGTCCTGCCTGTCCCCATCGTCCCCAAGGTGGGGATGGGGATACGGCAGGTCCAGAGTCACTGCGTGTCCTTGAGCCTCGGCCACCAGTGTCCCTGCTCCAGGATGTGACACTGCATCAGGACAGTGTGGCTCTGCCACCCCCTACTCGGGGACAACGGACAAGGGAGAGCTGCAGATGCCACCAAGCTAGGGCAGGACCCGCGGTGGCGACAGCAAAGAGTGACAGCACTTCCCGCGGCCGGGACACGTGTCGGGATACCCCATGGCCGGGCTGCAGCAGCCCCCAGAGCGCCGGGGGTGACAGTGGGGTGGCAGCGGGGAGACAAGGGGACCCCCTGCTCCCCCTGTGCCCGGAGCAGCGGGGCTGCCTCTGAGCAACTGCAGAGGAGGGGAGGGCGCAGCTATAAATAGCGGCGGGCTCCCCGCGGGTGATTTATTTATTCCCCTCTCGCTAATTCCTGCCCGGGCATCGCTGCGGGGTGGGGCACGAATCCGGGGGGAGCCGGGCTGGTGACACCGCGGGGACAGCAGGGTGACCCCCGCTTGCGGTGCTCGGGGCTGCGGGTCCAGCGCGGTGACCCCGCCCGGGGTCACCGGGGCTCCCCGCCAGCCGCCACCGCGGCCCGGGGGCACCAAGTGCGTCAGACCTCCGGCTGCCCCCCCCGTCCGTCCCCAAAAATCCGCGGCGTGGTCCCGGTTCCTGCGGCCGCCGCCAAGTCCTGGCCATATGTCCCAGGCCGGGAGCAGCTGGCGGTGTCCGCGGGAGCCCCCGGCCCCCGCTGCTCACCCGCCGGCGAGGGGCGGGCCGGGGGCGGCACCGCCGCTGCCCCCCGAGGGCAGGGCAGGGGGGCTCACTGTGCTTTGGAGGGGCACAGAACCGGCTGAGAGGAAGCAGGAGGAGGCCACGCGGCTCCCTGAAAGCAGCGGGAGGGCTCAGCCGTGCCACCGGGGGACCCCCGGGGGTGGTAACACCCTAACCCCCAGGTCTCCCCGTTTTCCCCCCGCCGGCACAGCGGGGTGGGAGCACAGGGGCAGTGCCCGGCCTGGAGGGGTTTCCCCCACGCAGGATCGGGCCCGGTGCCACCCGTGGGGCGTCCGTGTGTCCCCCACAGCGCAGGGGAAGGCACAGGAGGTGGCACACCCTCGGGGACACCCGAAGCTCCCCGGCCCCACCGCGACGCCGGGGAATCCCCGCCTGGTGTCGGGGTCTCCCCGAGAAAATCCCTCTGCAGAGCCCCGCCGGGATACCCGGGACCGCCGCTGCATCCAGGGGACACGGCCATAGCCCCCGTGTCCTGAGGGTTGGCAGACACAGACGTGATCCCCCTCGCGACACCCCCAAACCAAGGGGGGACCCCATCCCCATCCCGCCCGCCTCGGGAGGGGACGCGCGGCTTGGGCCACTGTACCTGCTTGGCGCCCCGCGGGTGCGTGGGGCTGGGCTGGGGGGTCCCGGGGGGTGCAGCGAGGGGGATCCGGGCTCCCCACGCCCCCCGTTGGCCGCCACCGCGCCGGCGTCCCCAGACAAAGCCGCCGCACCGGGTTCTCCCTGCGCCTCCCCCACGCGCTCGGCTCAGCCAAAGGACAGACAAAGCCGCTCCGCCTGGCTGCCCCCGCCGGGCCACCGCCGACCTCCGCTCGGGGCCACCCGGGGGGGACACAGCCGTGCCCGCCGCCCCTGGCACCTCCACAAAGCCCTCGGCGACGGGGGTTCTCCCAAAGCCAGCCCACGCCCTTGTGGAACCCTGTGTCCCCGCTGCAGGGCGGGGGTCCCCATCCTGAGGAGGGAGTCCCCCCCAGCGCAGGGTCCCCAGTGGCGGACCAAGGTCACCGGGAAGGTCGCGAGGGGCGGGAAGGCCCCCATGTGTCCCCACGGTCCCCGCCTCGAAGGCTGCGCCCCGCACGTCGAAGCCGCAAGGGCCACGCGGTGCCCGAACCCGCCCGGAGCCCCCGGTTCCTCCCGGGCTCGGCTGCGGCCCCGGGGCCCGCCGGCTCTGGTGGCTGCGGGACGTGCCACCCCGGTGTCACAGCTGTGCTTGTGGCGCTGGGTCCCCCTGCTTTTTGTGGCTGCTGAGCCGGGTGTCACCCCACTGCGCCATCGCTGTCACTCCCCTGTGCCATCAGTGCCACCCCAGCAGCTGGCGGCCAAAACCGAGGGAGCCCCGAGTGTCACCAAGCCCTTAGCCGTGCTCACGCCTTTGGTGACAGCAGCCACATTGTCCCCAAGGACGGGGATCCCCAACTCCCCTGACTCCATCAGCCGGGGGTGCCTCGAGCAGCCGAACCCCGCAGGGAGGGGAGTCCCTGATGTCCCCACACCACAAACAGCGCAGGGAGGGCGTCCCCAATGTCCCCATACCACAAAGATGTTCCCACACCACAAACAGCGCAGGGAGGGAGTCCCCAGTGTCCCCACACCCACACGGAGGGCGTCCCTGATGTTCCCACAGCTGTCCCCTCCCAAGGCTGGATATCCCCATTGTCCCCACACCCGCAAGGAGGGCGTCCCCACTGTCCCCACACACCACAACACCCCCCAGACAGGACATCCCCGCTGTCCCCACCCTCGTCACCACCCAGGCAGGACATCCCCGCTGTCCCCACACCCTACACCGGGGAACGCCACGCGCGGGGTCCCCGCCGCTGCCACCCCCGGAGTGTCCCCCCGCCGCTGCCACCCCCGCGCCGGCTCACTTGCCACGGCCCCGTGCTACGGAGAGCGTCGGGGGGCCCCGGAGGGCGGCGGGCGCTGCCGGCTCTCGGCTCGGAGGAGCAACACTGGCGACAGCGGCAGCGTGCGGGGGGGTCGAGGGCTTCCCCGCCCCACGCCCCCGCGTCCCCCCCGGCAGGGCAGTGACCTTGAGGCCGCGGCGCTGGCGGTGGGTGGCAGCTCGCGATATTTTTAGCCGGCCACTGTCACTCCCAGAGCGTCCTCATTGTCACCGCCGGGGGCTCCTCCCGCGTCCCCCCTGCCCCAACTCCCCCCCCACCGCCGCCGCACCGGAGGGGGCTGAGCAGGCCTCGGACACTCCGGAGCCTGGGAACACCGGGGAACCCCCGGGGAACCCCTCCGTGGTGCCCCCTCCCCTTGCCAACCCTCCCGGGCACCCCCCCGCCGCGGCGCCGGGGGCTTCCCTCGAGCGGGGGGATCCTCCCGAGCCAGGGGATTCCCGGGATTCCCGCAAGTCACAGGCTTCCCCAGCACCGGTAGCCGCCCCTGGAGCGGAGGGGCGGTGGGGGTCCCCACCCTCGCGGACCCCCCACAAATTCACCCACCTGCCGCCAACCCCCGGCCTCCGCTGCCCTCGGGCACTGCCGCCGCTGACCATGGCCCGGTGGCGGCGACACGTGCGGCGCCGAGCCCGGGATCCCAGTGGGTCCCGGTGGCACAATCAGGGGCCGGGGGCGAGCCTGGACAGCGGCTCCGCGGTGCCGCCGAGCCCCTCCCGGCCGCACGGTGCCTCGGTTTCCCCAGCGCGCGGGCGGCGATGCGGCGCCGTTACGATGCCGCTCCACACGCGCAGCCGCGCGCACCCGCCCCGCCGCCTCTCAGGGCTTCCCGGGGCTTCCCGGGGCCTCCCGGAGGCTCCGGGCCGCCGCTGCGGATGAATCCCGCCGCCTAACGGGGTCCCCTCCCCGCGCTCCGCCGCAGCCGCCGGGCCGGGGGCGATCGCCCACCCGCGGCTCCCC
>JAHXMQ010012343.1:15315895-15328014 GCA_020466415.1 Ammodramus savannarum pratensis | reverse complement strand
GATCTGGGACAGGAACCCATGGAGCATCCCGACATTGCAGCTCCTCATTCCGGAGTTGCTCCATCTCCGATTGTTCCCGGATATTCCAGAGTCACTCAGCTGTGTGCCCGTGGCACAATTCCAGATTTCTGCAGAGATGCCCAGCCCATGAGCACAAACCGCTGCCCCATGTATTGGAAAAACCCCTGAGGAAGATTTCCTGCCCATTCCTGAAAGCTGGTGCCCCTGGGACAGCAATTCCTCCCCATTCACCCCGGGTTTCGAGCCTTTTCTGTGAGGTTGGCTGAGCATCTGCTGGTGATTAAGGGTTTTGTCATCTGGAAAGAGCTGACAATTACCTCCAATTATTCCAACTAGGTCAGGTTCTTCAGCACGAGTTTATGTGATGACTCTTGGCTGGAATTAAGGATTTCAAACTCCAACGGAGAGCAGAATCCACTTCTCCTCTCTCACATTCAGGAAAAAATTCTTTCCATAAATAACAGCTCCGTGTCCCGCAGGACCTGACCTGTGTGTCCCTGACCTCCTGTTGTTTCAGGACAACACCCCAGGAACCACACAACAAGCCTGGAAAAGGGAGAAGAATTGGAAAAGGGAGTGGAGGGAATTTCAGGACGCTCCAGGAATTTCAAGAAGGGTTTTCTCATCAAATTTTCCATGTCAAAACTCCCAACTTCATTGGAAATGTCCTTTGGGGCCTCAGGTGAGAGGATGAGGACTGAGGTTTAGACTCTGTGTGGGCAAAGGATTCCTCATTCCTTTTCCTGGGATCTACAGTCCTGGACAGGCTCTAATTTCCACTGGGAACTTCTCATTGTGTGAGCAGCAACCATTTCACAGGGGCTGCACTAAAATCCTTTAAAGATCCCTGCCAATCCCAGCTATTCCAGAGCTTTTTGAACCTTGAACTTCTCCAATCCCACAGCAGATTGGGGCTGTCCCCCTTCTCCAGGGAAGGGTTTTTCCAGGTGTCCCTCAAAAGGGATGTGTCTGTTCCCATGTTCTCAGAGCTTCTCCACTCTTCCAGTTCTCATTCAAGACTCAAAGTGCCTGAAAATCCTCCTCAGGAATCTCCTGCACAGCAGGAAAAGTGGAGAGAGCTGAGCACCCATTGGTGGCTGTGCCCATGCCAGGTTCTGTCCCTGTCACCCTGGCCAGCACAGGTGGCTCGTGCTCTCCAGCAGGTTCCTGGCAGTGCTTCCCACCAGGATTCCCTTGGGGACAGGAGCCTGTCCCACCAAGCCCAGCTCAGAGCACACCCCAGGATGAGATGGTCCAAGTGGGACAAACACAACTGGAAAATGTGCTGCACTGCAAGGCCAGGAGATTCCAGCTCCTTCTCCCTAATTACATGTGATTGCTTCTTGGCAAGAGCTCAGCCTGCCAGAGCAGTGAGGTTTTACAAACATTCACACAGGCATTAGATCATTGTTTGAAGGAGTTATTGGCAGCCCAAATCTGAAGTAAAAACAGAGTTTAAAGCAGACCATATTGACCAGGGTGAAGCTGGCTGCTCTCATGTCTCCTGCTCGTCTCTGGACACCCAGGACCCCGTTCATGTCCTGTCACTCCCATCACCGTGGCATTCCTGGGGCTGGGTGTCACCATCCTGGGGGGTTCTGTCCTTGTTAGGAACACAGGTTTATGGAATCAAGAGTCCCAGGATGGTTTTGGATTGGAAGGGATCTTAAATCCCATCTGGTGCCATCCATGCCATGGCAGGGACACCTTCCCCAATCCCAGGTGACTCCAAGCCTGGTCCAGCCTGGCCTTGGACACTGACAGGGATGCAGGGGCAGCCACAGCTGCTCTGGGCACCCTGCACCAGGGCCTGCCCATCCTCAAAGAGAGGAATTCCACCCCAACATCCATCCATTGGCAGTGTGAAGCCATTCCCTGTGTCCTGGCACTCCGTGCCCTTGTCCAAAGTTCCCCTCCAATATTTATTTCTCCATGTCCAAGAAACACCTTCCCACATCCACAAACTCACACACTGGGAACGAGGCCTTTTCTATTGTATTTCAACAGAAATTTGTATTTCTGCTCTGCTCTCTGTCTCTGCTGGGCCAGTCTGACACCATGGGATGAGCTCTGGAGAGCTCTGCCATCCTCTCCCAAAACCTTTGGGAAAGCAGGAAAGCTCAAGGCAAAGGACAGATGGGAATTGCCACAGAATGGTGCTGCAGAGGTGGGTCTGTGCTGCACCACACTCAGGTGGGGCCAGGAGCCTCTGGCAGCTCGGATATGGATAAAAATACCCCAGGCTCTGGCAGCCAGGCAGGCTGGAGCTCCTCACGGAGCCCTGGAGGACACCCTGGCCTTCCACGTGCTCCTAAATTAGATCTCCTGAGAGCAGCCCTGGCTTTTAAAAGGGAGGTGAGCTTGTTAGTGCCCAGCATTATCCCTTAAATGGGAATCAGCACTTTTACTGCACTTGGAGGGGCTGTAAAAGGCAAGGAGGGAAGGGGCAGCGTCAGAGCCTGGCACGGAGGGGCCACTCAGGAGCTCTGGAATTGTGAATTTACAATTCTGAGGTAGAACAAGCCCCAGACTAAACCCAGGAGCCTTGGGAAGGTGTAAGAAGAGGCAGAGAAGGTTCTAGAGGCAGCTCCTTCTCCTGTGGCCAAAACCCTGGGCTGGAAAGGGTCTAAGGGAGGATTGCCAAGCTCCCCACCCATCAAAGCCAGGGTGTGCAGGCTCCTTTCTTCCCAAATCACGGCTTGACTTACACAGCCCTGGCACAGGAAAGCCAGGCAAGTCACATTGCAGGAGTAAAAAAAGCTCCTGTGCTGTCAGAGATTCCCCTCCCAGCCTGCCCAGGGATCAGGGATATCAGCTGGAAAAGGCTCTCGTGACTCTGCTCAGGGTTTCCTTGGCCCAGGGGATTTGGGGTGTAGCTGTGTCTGTTCCCATGTTCCCAGAGAGCTCCCGTCCTGTCCTGGAGATACAAATTAATAAGGAAATAAATTGATCAAAAGTTCTGGCTTTTGGTTATAGAGAGCCCCAGAATCTGAACATAAATGATGGAGAAACGTCTATGAGATCTGAGAGCTGCCAGGCACCAACCAAACCTGTCCTGCCAAGGCCATTTTGGAGTCAGAACCCAAAATCAAAAGGACAAAACAAAGGCAAATGACACGGGAATCATCCTGGAAAAGCTCTCAGGAATCTGCCATCATGTTTTGGAAAGAATCTGGAATTTCTGCTGCTTTAAACTGATTTTACAGTGCAAACCTGGTATAGCAGCAGCAGCTTTAGGAAAATCTGAAGCAACAAAAAGCTTAAGCATCTTTTTTAATATTAAGCAGTCCCACTCCCTGGGAGGGTTCAGTGAATATTGTCACCCTAAAATATGGGAATTTTGCAGGAGAGCTGACGTCCTTCCTAAGGTCAGATGTGATGAGATGGAGCCAGGAAGAAAAAAATAATTGGTCCTGGTTTTAAGTGTTAAGCAATTCTGCCTCCCTGAAATAAGCAGTATAATTTATTATTTTTTCTTGCTCACACAGCAAAATCCACAAACTACCGAGACAACCAGGAGGGGAAATTTGTCCCCTCACTTAAATCCATTTTTGCCTTGTAAAGCTGCATTCCCGAGCCAGCAGCTGCTCCAAAGGGCCGACCCCAGACCCCCCCATTTCACTGCAGACACCCCCGGGGCTGTTTGGGTTCCAGGATCACCCCAGGTGTGCCGGCCAGCTGGTTTGGGACCATGGGATGGACACAGCAGAGCTGACCGCCAGCGTGAGGCCGAAGGCAGCCGCCACTTTCCCAGGGATTTTCCCTTTGCTGTGTGTTTGGAAGGTTACACAGCTGTAAGGCAGGCACAGGAGGAGCTGGAAGCCTGCAGGGATCGCTGCCTCCATCCCACATGTCCCATGGAAGGAAGTTCTCCATGGACTGACATCCCATTAACTCCTGCTGGTGGGAGCCGATTCCTGGGGCTGGAAATCCTTTGGAGCATCCAAGTGCCGGCTGCTCATCCCGCAGATAACTCCGGGCCCATCCCTGACCCGCTGACTCGTATTTATTTTCTCATTTTATAAGAACCAGGCTCTTCCCTGCTCTCATTCCTGGTGGGAATGAGCACTGGCCGGGTGTGAGGCTGCTCTGTCTCGGATACCCGAGATGGAAAAGTGGGATCTTGGCCAGCAGGCTGTCTGTCTGTCTGCCTGGGAAAAACCTCGGCTCCACACGCTCCCAATCATGCCATCAGCTGGAGCGAGGCGGAACTTCACAGGATGGGATGAACCAGCTCTTTTTGCAAAACCACCTGCGAGGACACAAAGTGCTGCCAGAGCCCAGGAGAGCTCAGGGAGGAAAATCTGGGGGGCACAAAGCTTGGGAAAGAGCTTGGTGCTGTCTGGAAGGTGGCAGATCTCTCAGATTTGATGGCATATCCCATCAAATCCATGAGATGGGATACTGGGAAGGAATTCCTCCCTGTGAGGGTGGGCAGGCCCTGGCACAGGGTGCCCACAGCAGCTGTGGCTGCCCCTGCATCCCTGGCAGTGCCCAAGGCCAGGCTGGAGGGGGCTTGGAGCAGCCTGGGAAGTGTGTCCGTGCACAGTGGAAGGTGTACCTGCCATGGCAGCGGTGGCCCAGGACAATCTTTGTGAATTTACCTTTCCCACCCGAACCCCTCCATCTCTGCCCCCCTTTCCCCCCCATCGGCCCGGCCCGCAGGGACTGACCCCCGGGGTCTCCCGGCCCCGCGCGCAGGGGCTATGAGCGGCAGGACGCGCCGCGACCAGGCGGGGGCGCCACCACCCGCGAGCCCCGCTACGCATGCGCACGGCGCGCCCCCTCCCCGGGCGGAGCGCGGGAAGGCAGCGACGGGCGGGACCATCAGGGGGCACGGCGGGGGGGGTCTGTAACGGCCACGGGGCTCCGGTGTGAGGTCTGGAACCCTCCGAGGCTCCGGTGTGAGGGCTGTGAGCCCCGAGGTTCCAGTCCGCGGCCGTCTCAGCCCGGGGAATGCCGCGAGGGAGCAGGCGCCCCTCGTTAATCACGGCGCTCCCCCTTCAGCCCACGTCCGACATGGCCGCCCACCCCTCAAGCCCGCCGTGTCCGTGGCAGCCCCGCCCCGGTGGGCGCTGAGGGCCGGGGTGGGGCAGAGGGCGAAGGGAACGGCCCTGGGGCAGAAAAGGGACCGACCCCAAGGGCAAAAAAAGGGTCAAACGCAAGAAAACAGAGGGATTGTTCTGGAACAGCAAAGGGACTGCTCTGAGGGCGGTGAAGGACCGACGCAGGGGCAGCTCAGCCATCACAAACACCCCAATTAGAACAGGGACGGAGCCTCAAGCCCGTTTATTGCCCATTCCTGGCAGCACTGGTGGCTCCGCGCTGCTGGAGTGGGACAAGGGAGGGGAGCAGGCCTGGCATGGGGACAGCGGCCCTGCCTGGCTGTCACAGCCCCACCCAGGGTGTCCCCGAGGCCGGCGGGCTCCAGGCGCTGAATTCCCCGGAATCCGTGATGTCCTTGGCGGCCACCTGGATGTGGTGGAGGCTGCCGGGCTCCAGGCCCGTCAGGGTGTGCGATGTCAGCTCGTACGGCCCCACCTGGGGACAGCGGGATCAGGGACACGCCGGGCACAGGCGCAGCTGTGCCTCAGTTTACCCAGGGGGGTGGCAGTACCGTGGTGGGGACAGAGTTGTTGTCCCGGGAGTAGCGGATGCGGTAGTGGAGCGGGAAATACTCTGGGAAGGGCCAGGAGGATGGAGGGCTCCACTCCAGCAGCAGCTTCTGGGGCTCCCCAGGGATGGGGGAGACCCGCAGGGCCTCAGGGGGGTCTGGCTTTACTGGGGAGACAAGGAAGGAGAGAATTCCAGGATGGTTTGGGTGGGAAGGGACATTGAGGATCATCTCATCCCACCAGGGACACCTTCCATGATTCCAAGCCCCCATCCAGCCTGGCCTTGGACAATCCCAGGGATCCAGGGGCAGCCACGGCTTCTCTGGGAATTCCATTCCAGCGCCTCACCACCCTCTCAGCCACGATTTTTTTTCCAATATCCCATCTAAATTCTCCTTTAGATTAAAACCAACTCTCTTGTCCCACCACTGCGTGGAAAAAGTCCCTTTCCTTCATTTTTAGACAAAGGGGGGATGTCGTGGCTGCGAGATCCAGCATGGGATTGTTGGGGACAGGGCCCAGTGTGAGCCCCAGCAAATCGTGGCAGTGGTGATCCCACATCCCAAGCAAGGGAGAGCCCCAAAGGGTGAGACAGGAGGGTCCTGCATGGGGTGTCCCCATCCCCAGCACTCACTGATGTTCTCCAGCAGGAAGGGCAGCGCTCCGGAGGCGGCTCCCAGCGGGTTCCGGGCGGTCACGTTGAGCTCGTAGGGAGTGAGGGAAAACACCTGCAGGTCCCCGAAGGAGCAGCTCCGCGGGCCCGTCAGGGCGCACTCACCTGTGTCTGTGCCGTGCCTGGGGACACAGGGACGGCTGCCAAGGGCTGGGTGACACGGGGAGAGCCTTTGGGGACCCCCACTCACCTGTAGGTGGCCACGAAGTCGGTGTCCAGCAGGGGATCAGGGCTCAGCCCCCAGGAGCAGTTCACAGCCTGGGGGTAGCTGCTGGCCCAGCACTCGATGGCCGGTGGCGGTGGCGGGTCTGGGACAGGGACAGGGACAGGGGTCACCCCACTGCCAGCACCCCCAGGGACCCCCGGCCAGCAGCGGGGTCACAGCAGGGCTGGGGGCACTCACAGCCCAGCCGCAGGCAGATGGTGGCCCAGGTCTCGCCGGTGACAGGGTGGTGGCAGCTGTAGTGGCCCTCGTGGGCCAGGCTGGCGTTGGGCAGGGCCAGCCCCGGGGCCGGGGACGTGCCCAGGACGGTGTCACCACGGCGCCACTCGGCCTCACCCCCCGGGCACAGCAGCAGCACCTCCGTGCCCAGGGAGCCGTGCTGAGGGGTGCAGGGGGCTGGGGACACATGGGGACACGGCAGGGACGCTGCATCAGGAAGGGTCTTGGCCTCCCTTGGCCTCCCTGGGCCCCTCAGTGCCATGCCCAGTGTCCCCAGACCCCCAGCTCTGTCCCTGGTCCCCCATGTCCCCAGACCCCCAGGCATCATCAATCCCTCCATGGCCGCCATCTGTACCCCAATGTCCCCAGTCCCTCTGACATCCCCACACTTCTCTCCCTAGAGACCCTGTCATTGTCCCCTGTCCCTCACTGTCCCAAATCCCCTCCATCTCCAACCCCAGTGCTCCCAGTCTGCCCAGTCCTGCTGTATCCCCAGATCTCCCCAGCCTCCTTCCCAGTCCCCCCTACCTCTGTCCCCGTTGTCCCCATCCCCAGTGCTGCCTGCCGTGCCATTGTAGGGGACAGTGCAGGCAGGTGCCACCAAAACCACGACCCAAAGCCACCTCATGCCAGGAGACTCAGCAGGGCTGCCCAGGCACCTGTGGGGACAGGCAGGACGGTCAAACCCCAGCACTGGGGACAGCACAGACACCACAGGTCCCCAGGGGGACAGGGACATCACCCTGGAGCCACCCCACACTGCTGTGCCTCAGTTTCCCCCTGGCCCTGCCACACACCCTGCAGAGGGATGGGCTCCAAAGGGGTCAGGAGCCAGGACAGAGAAGGGGTGAAAATTCCCGCTGTTCCTGCGGTTCCCCAGGGGGACGTGCAGCCACCCCTGCAGTCCCACACCTGGGATCAGGGGTTTGTGTCCCTCGGGTGGGTCCCCACCTGCACCCAGGGCAGGACTGTCCCTCACAGAGCCCCCCAGGGAAAGGGAAAGCTCCCTGCTTTCCCCCAGCCCAGCACTACAGGGACAGGTCCTGCCCTTGTCACCTCCCGCCACAGCCATGGGCTGGCTCACCCCCAGAGGGGACACGCTCCGCTTTCCCTGGCTTTGGGGGTGCCCCAGACCCCCAACACCCCCTGCTCTGCCCGTGGGGATCCCAGTGCCCCCAAACGCTCACCGCAGCAGGGCCAGCTGGGACCGCAGTGTCCCCGCAGTGTCCCCGCCGGATCCCGGCGCTTCCCAGCCCATTTCCTCGCAGGAAGCGCCGTTCCCGTGGGGCCGGAGCCGCTTCCCAGCGTGCTGCCACCCCCGCCCCGCGCCCCCGGGAGAGGGATCCAGCCCTGGCCAAGACGGTTCCCACCTCTCCCCTTCCTTCACGGTCACCTTTCCCCTCAAGGGACGGCAGGGCTGAAGATGGTGGCACCAATCCCCTGCTGTCCCCAGGTCCCCACAGCCCCCCGTGCCCACCCCGGTGCCCCCAGAGATGAGCCACCCCATTCGTGTGACTATAAATAACTTTATTGCTGCTGTGCTGGGGGTGGGCTGGGTGCTTGGACAAGCAAAGGGACACACAGGGTGCTGTGACAGACCTGTCCCCCCTGTCCCTGTGCCACCCGTGCTGACAGGGGCTCATCTGCCCTGCTCCTGCAGCCGCTGCATGCTCAGGATCTGGCACAGGAGTCTCTGCACGTCCTCGTCCATGTGGCCCTGGGGTGGAGGGGACATTGGTGGGCACACTGGAGTGGGGACATCAGGGAGGCTCCTTGCTGGGCTGGCACCCGGCTCAGCCCCCACGGCAGTGTCCCCAGCTGTCCCCAGCCCTGTCCCCAACTCACCTGCACAGCATAGAGCAGGTGGCTCCGGTAGAGTGTCACCACCTTGCTGTGCCTCGTCTCCGTCTCCTGCAGCACAGGGCGGGGGTTTGACCACAGGGCTGGGGGCTCGGGGGAGCCCCGAACCCCGCAGGTGACAGGTGACAGGTGACCCACCTCCAGCTTCTCCTCCAGCGCCCGGATCTGTGCCTGCAGCGCATCCGTGTTGGGTGGGGATTGTGGGGGCCCCCCCGACTCGGGGAGGGCGTTCAGGGCTTCCTTCAGCCTGAAAACCTCCTTGGAGAGCTCCGTGATCTGCAGGGGCACAGGGGTTACAGGGTGCCCAGAGCAGCTGTGGCTGCCCCATCCCTGGCAGTGTCCAAGGCCAGGCTGGATGGGGCTGGAGCAGCCTGGGATAGTGGCAGGTGTCCTTGCCCATGGCAGGGGAGGGAATGGGATGAACTTGAAGGTCCCTTCCAACCCAAATTCAGTGACTCCACGTGTGCAAGGCCACCATTCCCCTCTGAGCAGCCCCTCACGATTTCCCATCCCCTACCTTCCTGTCCCTGTCCCTGACCAGCCGTGCCGCATCCTCGGCGTGGCCGTGGAGCTCCCGCAGCCGCCGCGCCTCATCCTGGGCCTGCTCCAGCTGCTTCTGCGCGGCGCCCAGCCTGTCCTCGGCCGCCTGCCGCTCGCTCTTCATGAACAGCGCCTGCCGCTGCACGCGGAACACCTCCTCGCACGTCTTCTCGTGCCGCCGCTCCAGCTCCTGCAGCCGCTGCGCCAGCGCCGCCGCCTCCGCCCGCAGCCCGGCCTCGGCCGCCTCGTGCTGCGCCCTGGGCACGGCCGCCGCCAGCTCCGCCTGCAGCCGGGCGGCCTCGCGGGCCTTGGCGTTGGCCGCGGCTTCGAGCTGCGCCAGGCGCTCCCGCAGGGCCCGCGCCTGCTCCTGCAGCGCCGCCGTGCCGCGGGCGTGCTCCTCCCGGGGCACCCAGCCCTCGGCCCGCGCCCGCTGCGGCCACGCCAGGGCCTCCTCCTCGTGCTCCCGCAGCCGCTCCCGCAGCGCGCCCAGCTCGGCCTCCCTGCGCGCCAGCGCGGCCCGGAGCTCTGCCAGCTGCGCCTCGGCCTCCGCCTGCTGCCGCGCTGGCTCCGCAGCTCTGGGCGCTTCCCGCGGCCTCGCCTGCAGCTCCCGCCGCAGCGCCTCCGCCTCGGCCTCGGCGCGCCCGCAGCGCTCCAGCAGCGCTTCCTTCTCCCGCGACGCCTCCTCCGCAGAGGCTCTCGGCGAGGCCGCGGCCTCCGCAGCCTCCAGCCGGGCCTGCAGCTCCTTCAGCCGCCGCTCCCGCTCCTCCAGCTCGGTCTGTGCCCGCTTCAGGGCCGCCCGCGCCTCCGCCAGCTCTGCGCCCGGCTGGCCGGAGGGTGAGGAGGAGGAGGATGTCTGCACCCCCAGCTCGCCCAGCGCCGCCTTGCACTCGCCCCAGGCCCAGGCCGGCTCCTCGGCGGGACGGGGCCCCGCGGTTCCCCTCAGGCTGGGCTCCGAGGCCGCGCGCTGCCCGTCCCCTCCGGCCCGCGCCGTGCCCTCCCTGGCCTGCGCCCGCAGCCGCTCCAGCTCCCGCTGCAGGGCCTGGTACTGACTGGCGGGCACCGTGTCCCCCCGGGCAGGGGGGCTGCTCTCGTCCCGCTCGTAGTTCTCCAGCACCTGCCGAGAGACCGTGAGGCCACCGTGGGCCAGGGGACAAGGAGCAGAGGGACAGACGGACGGACAGAGGGGGACGTGCCTGGATTTTCTCTCTCAGCTCCTTGTTCTGCACAGTCAGGGACTGCACCTGCCCCCGGAGCGTGGCCAGCAGCTCCTCGGCCGAGGGGCTCAGCGTCTTCTTGGAGAGCAACATCTCCGCTCCTGCAGGGCACAGGGACCTGGGGCTGTGCCCACCTGTGCCCCCCTACCCAGTGCCACCTCCCCAGGCTGTCACTGGGAGGCTGGCAAGACCTACCTGGGAACTCAAGCGGGTCTCCCTCCTCGTCCTGCAGCGTGTCAATGTCGTAGCTCGTGTTCTCCTTCTCATTCTGGGGGTGCAGGGTGGAGGTGACGCCCCTGTCCCAGCCCTGGGCACTGCCAGCTGTGTCCTGCCCACACCCACCTCCATCGAGGACAGGCGGCTCCGCAGAGCCTCCACCTCCTTGCCCAGCTTCTCCTTCTCCCCATCCCGTGCCACCAGCCGCTCCTGCAGCTCCTGGATCTGCAGGGCAGGGCGTGGAAATTGGGTCCCTTTGGCAGAGTCCTGGTGGCATTCCCAGCACCAGGACCCCTTGGAGAGCTGAGGCCACCTCCAGGCTCTTCCCTGGCCTCACCTGTTTCTCCATGGAGCGCAGGGAGGCCTCATCCAGCTCTGCCCGCTGGCAGGACCCCGGGAGAGAACAGGGAGGGATGAGTGCTGTCCCCATCTCCCCTGTCCCCTCTGCTCCCCGGGGACACAGTGGCGTGTCCCCAGGACCCTGCAGCCGGTACCTCCTGTCTCTGCTTCTCCTGCTGCTCCAAGCCCCGGATCTTCTGCAGGAACTGGGCCCTCTCCTGCCGCAGCCGCACAATCTCCTCGTAGGCGTCCCGGTCCTCCTGCAGGGATCACAGAAAGCATTGAGTCCAACTCCTGGCACAGGAAACCCCTAAAATCCCACTGTGTGCCCCAGGGGACACCAACCCCCCAGTGAGGGGACCCCTCACCGAGGTGTTTTGGGCTGATCTGCACCTGCCAGGCCAGGTGAGCACCTGGGGACCCATTTCTCACCTGGCTGGGGGTGCCCAGGGGAGGCAGAGGGGCCTTCCTCTTCCTCGGGGTGCTGCTCTTCTCCCTGACAGATGACTGGCTGGGCGAAGATGTCTGCGGACACCCCAGAGCAGAGGGGACATCACACCCACAGTGCCCTCCCTCCTTCCTGAGCCAGGGGACCCTCCAGGGACGGCCACCAGCCCCTCACCTGCGACGCCTGCTCAGTTGACTCCTCTTCTGTGGGGCAGAGCGGGAGGGAAGAGAAATTGGGGAGATTTAAGGGCTCAGAGCTCAGAGCAGAGGCACCTCAGCTGGGGACAGCCCCAAACACCCAGGAAAAGGGCACACATCCAGTGACAACCCCCAGGGATGGTGACAGGGACAGCCTCACCGCTGGCCCAGGAGCGGCGCTGGGCCGCCTCCTGCAGCAGGTGCTGGATGAGGGCGTTGCCCGTGGCCAGCCCGTAGTGAGCAGCATCGTGGCCGGTGGCGTCCACCACGCCCACGCGGGCACCAGCACTGACCAGCACCTCCACGGTGTCCACGCTGCCGCTCTCGCAGGCCAGCATCAGCGCTGTCCTGGGCACGGGGAGAGCGCGGGTGAGGGGACAATCCATCCCATCCCCGGGGCCAGCCCGGCCCCCGGCGCCGCAGCCCCACCTGCCCTGCAGGTCCCGGCAGTTGACGGCGGCCCCGCGGTGCAGCAGGTACCGGCACAGCTCCGGGTGGCTCATCTTGGCAGCCAGGATCAGCGGCGTGCAGCCCTCCTGGGCACGGCAGGCAGG
>JAHXMQ010012343.1:15298802-15309294 GCA_020466415.1 Ammodramus savannarum pratensis | reverse complement strand
TCTGGGCCCCTCATGGCAGCTGGGCTTGAGGTTCCCCTGGCCCACAGCTCCTTGAAACCTTGTGGATCACCCCCTCTTAAACTACAACAGATGGATTTTTTTTTCCAAAATATATTTAGAGATGAAAATAAAATTCTAAAACCAAAAACCAAAACAAAACCAAAACAAAACCAACCAGTTGCACCATCAGCAGCCAACCAGGGCAGGGCCCCTCCTGCTTCTCAGCCCCATCCTGAGCGACCTCAGGTCCTTTCCACAACTCCCACTGTGCCAGGCAGGCAGGAGCAGCCCCTCTCCTCCCAGTAAGGCCAGTGGGAACTGGTCTCCTCTTCCCAGTTCACAGAATCCAAGCAAAGCCAAGCAGGTCCAGCATCCGGAGGCAGATCCTGGAGGGGTCCCCCCGAGGGTGTGTCCTGTAGGGGACGAGGTGCTGGCACCCCGTGGCACCCCCGTGCCCCCCGCTCTGCCTACAGCTCCTCGGCCGGCTCCAGCACCGCGGGCTCGGCCCACGCCAGGGATGCCAGCCCCGGGTGTGGCACGGAGCCGTCCCCTGGCACAGCCTCGGCCTGCTCCCCATGCTCGTGGCTCAGCCCCTCGGTGCCCGACGGCCGTGAGTGGTTCTGGAGGGACCCTTTGGCCGGGAGTGCTGGGGACGTGTCCGGGAACGCCTCGTGCAGGGTCTCGGGGGTCTCGCGCAGGGGCTCCGACCACAGCGGCTCCGGGGGCTTCTCATCCCCGGCCTGGGGCTGGGTGTGAACCACGCGGGAGGCGGCGGCGTTGTGCAGGGACCTGGAGAAAACTGAGCCCCACCGAGGGTCAGGGCCATGAGGGTCTGGCACGGCTCTGGCTCAGCTCAGCACAGCCCTGGGACAGCCCTGGCACAGCCCAGCCCAGCACAGCCCTCACCTCGCACGGGCCTGAAGTCACCGTTTGCCTCAGCCTTGCTGGGGGCGAAGGGGCTGATGGAGGGGAAGACAATGAGGGTGAAGGAGAGCAGCAGGACCTGGGGGCAGAGGGGACATCACTGAGCACAGCAGAGAAAGGAACCAGGAGCTGGGTCACAGCTGGTGGCAGACCCAGGAGTGCATCTATTCCTTCATCCCTCCCTTCTGGTTCATGTCCTACCAGTGCACCTCCATCCATCCATCCATCCATCCATCCATCCCTCCATCCCTCCATCCATCCATCCATCATCCATCCCTCCATCCATCCATCCATCCATCCATCCATCCATCCATCATCCATCCATCCATCCATCCATCCATCATCCATCCATCCATCCATCCATCCATCCATCCATCCATCCCTCCCAGCCCATCTCCCAGGCTTTGGAGGCCCCACGCACCGCCAGGCAGGTCCCTGTCTGTGCTGCCTTGTTGCTCGACTGAACCACCATGGCCTGGAGCTTCTTCAGCTGCTCCAGGAGGGATCTGGGAACAGGGAGAGCCCATGAGCCTCCACGCCAACACTTCCCACCCCACCTTGTCCCCATCCCACCCTGGGAACACCTACGAGTTCTGCTTCTCCAGGTGCAGGACCTTCCTCTGCAGCTCCTGGTTCTGAGCCGTGCACGCCAACATCCTGGACAGGGAGAGCAGCAGGGCTCAGGGGACAGGGCTGGCAGGGAGCAGAGTGCCCGGGGTGCCACCCTGGGGGTGTCACCGTGCCCAGGTGAGGGGCTGGGCTCTGTACCTGCTCTCCAGCCCATCGATGTACTCCTTCTTCTTCTTGCGGCTCTCCTGGGCCGACTGCTTGTTCCGGATCTTCCTCCGGATCTTCTTCAGCACCCTCTCCTCATACTGGGGGACACACGGGGGGTCAGCGCCACCAGGGAGGGCTGGCACCCCCCTCCACACCCCCCCAGGTGTCCCAGCACCCACCTTGGTGAGGGGCAGCTGCGTGGGCAGGGTCACCCCCTCCTTCAACAGCAGCTTCTTCTCATCCTCTGTCAGCACCAGCTCCTGGAAGTGGCCCTGGCTGGGCCGGAGCAGGGAGCCAGGAGCCTGTGGCTGCTGTGGGGACATGCAATGGTGACACCTTGGTGACACCCCTCACTGGCCCCAGGGACCCTGGCTGGGACCGTGGTGAAGGTGCCTTGGGCCAGGAAGGGACAGGGATCGCAGACAAGGACCAGGAAGGGAAGGGAACAAGTGAGGACAAGGAGGGATAGGGATGGGAATGGGGATGATCAGGGTGCAGGAAGGGACAGGGCTGGGGACACAGGGACAGGGACTCACATTGTCAGAGCTGCCCGAGAGCAGCAGGTCCTTGACGGTGAGGGCACAGGATGCAGGTGGGGGGACCACAGGCAGGTCCTGGCTCTCCTCCAGAAAGAACCCAGGGTGCCACATGTCTGGGTGAGGGCAGAGCAGGGCTGTCAACAGTGCTGTGTCCCCACTGTCCCCAGCGTCCCCACTGCAGGACCCTCCCCTGCCATGGCCCCAGAACCAGCATGATTTGCTGCCCAGTCCAGTGCCCAAACTGTCCCTCTGATCCTGCCCTAGTGCCCCCCAGCATCAGTGTGCCCAGTTCACCCCAGTTCCCAACCTCTCCACACTGTCCCTATCTCCTCCCTAGCCCACCAGACCTCCCAGTTCTTCCCAGTTTCCCCCAGCCCCCTCAATGTCCTCACAGTCCCCACTGCTCTCACCTCCCCAGTGTCCCCAGTGTCCCCAGTGCCCCCAGCCCGCTCCTTTCCCAGTGTGGCTCACCCAGGTCGATGGAGACCTCGGGCTGCAGGACCCCTGACCCTGCTGGGACGGGCTGGGCCTGGCTTGGGTCAGTGTAGGGGTACAGGACCCCTCGGGGACCCCCGCCACAGCTCCGAGGAGGGCTGTCATGCTGGTCAGAGGGGGGGTCCTCGCACACCCCGCTGTCACTGGTGGCCGGGGACCAGCTGGGCGAGTCCGACACCGAGTCCCCCGAGCCCAGCACGGAGCTCAGGAGGTCACTGCTGTCCGGGGCACGCTGTGGGGACAGGGCACTGTCACCAGGAGCACCGGGGTGTGACATGCCAGGGCTGTCCCCCAGCAGGGACAGCTGGGGCGGGCGCAGGCCCGGGGCTCACCCTGTCCTGGGGCCAGGCCCCCGGCGGCGTCCCCAGCTCCACCTCGCGCAGGATCCCGTCCTGGACGTCGAAGAGGAGATCCAGCAGGTCCAGGCTCTCGAGGCTGCCCATGCTGGAGGCCATGGCTGTGGGATGGCAGGGTCAGTGCCCAGCCCCGGCCCCGTGGTACCCCCCAGAGCCACGGGGTACCCCCACGGTCACTGCCCAGCCCATGCCCCATGGTACCCCCCAGAGTCACGGGGTACCCCCACAATCACTGCCCTGGTACCCCCCAGAGCCATCCCCCATGAGCTGCATGGCCCTGGGGACACCCCAAGTTATGGGCCACCTGGGAGGGGACAGGGGAATGTTGGGATTCACTGGAAAAGCCCTACAGGTGTGGGACAGGATGTGGGGGCTCCAGGCATGGCAGTGCCCCCCTCTCCTCCCAGCAGCTGAAGTTCCCAAATCCTCCAGTTTCCCACCCAGAGCTGCCCAGCCAGGGGGTTCCTGCTGGAGGTGGCCGTGCTGGAAGCGCTGGTTAATCATTCTGGGTGGCCAGCGGAGGGGAGGGGACTGCGGCCACCGGTCACCCCAGGGAGGGGACTCAGTCCCTCACTGCTATCCCAGGCACTGCTCGAGCCCCTGGGCTCAGAGCTGACCACCAACCCAACTGGCCAATCCGCCAACTGACATCCCAACTACCCAGGCAGCTGACCCACTGACCAACTGGTTGACCAGTCAGTCAATGAACTGATCAAGAGACAGACCAAATGGTCAACCTGTTGGCCAAATAACCAATGGATGGACTGCCCCAACAACCAGCCCACTGACCAATGGACTGACCAGTCAACTCTCTGCCTGATTGACCAACCAACCAACCAACCAACCAACCAACCAACCCACCACCCACCCAACTAGCTCAAATGCCCTCCAAGCCAGTTGAGGATGATTGTCATTACTTGACATTTGTCTGGCCAAGGTGGACACGGTGGTCCTTCACCCTCAATCCTCTCAGAGAACCCTGATGGCCCCATGGGATCTCGTTGAGCAGTGGCAGCCAGGACATACCTGAGGGAGATGCCATAGGTTGTCCTCTCAGCCCTCTCTGTGCACAGGGAGCACAGTGGACAACAAGCTGGGCCTTCACCCTCTTCCTCTTCCTCCTCCTTTATGATTCCCTGACCCGAATGGCAAAGTTTAAACTCCAACTGCACAGAAATAATATCCTAGATTGCAAAATGTCCCAGCCCTGATTGGGGCCGTCAGAGTGAGATGGCAGGGCCACCCCGGGGCTGGACCCGTAACTCATTAGCCAAATGTTTTTGTGCTCCTCTGCCAAGCGGGGCAGGAGGGGCCGGGGCTGCCGGGCGAAGTCCAGGTGCTATAATTGTCCATGAACCTTCACCCACTTTTGGGGACAGTTTCCCTTTTTCAGACGTCTCGGCGTTAATCACATTCGATGACTGCTGAGCGCAATATCCGGGGACTTTGCTTGGGCTCTGCCACTTGTGGTTTATCCAAAACCACCTTGGTGCCCTGTGGTTCTCCCTGGAGAGAGACCATTGGCAAGGGATGGAGGGACAGCACGCAGGGAATGGCTTTCCAGGGACATGGGTGGGATTTTGGGAAGGAATTGATGGGAGGGTGGGCAGGCCCTGGCACAGGGTGCCCAGAGCAGCTGGGGCTGCCCCTGGATCCCTGGCAGTGCCCAGGCCAGGCTGGACAGGGCTTGGAGCAGCCTGGCACAGTGTGAGGTGTCCCTGCCATGGCATGGGTGGCATTAGATGTGTTTAAATTCCAGCCCATCCTGGGATTCCGTGAGTCCCTCACGGCTGTCTCGTGTTCACACGCTGGGTCCCCTTCATCCCCCTGCACTGAGGGGCACCGGCCCAGCCGCAGCACCTGCGTGCCCTCAGTGAATGCCACCCCGGGCACAGGGACAGAGGGGACAGAGCTGACTAAGGCTCCGTGTGGCCCAGGCGTGGCACGGGGACAAGGCCACGGCCCCTTATCGGCCGCCCCACGGCCTCTGCCCGGGCAGGCGGCGGCTGCTCCCCGCTTTATGGCCCCGCCGGGAGCGGGCAAAGGGCGCCCGCCCGCTGCCGCCACCCGGGGCCCCTCCTCAGGAGCCTCGGGGGTCTGGATCGGGCATGGAACGGGATGGGCAGAGCAGGCAGGGGCTGAGGGGCTGCTGCCCGTTGCTGGGTCACTAATTAGTGTTTATTTAATTAACGCTCCGTGCACGCAGCCGGAACCCCCCGGTGCTCCTCGGGTGTAGAACCTCAGCCACAGCCACCGCCTCCTTCTCCCCTCAGAGAGATCTCGCGAGACTTCGCTCCGCCGCGCGTTCTTCCCGGCACACCTAGGCCCCGCCTCCTGTGCCCGTACGAGGCCCCGCCCACCGTGCCTCCTGCCCCCACCTCTCGTAGCCCCCGGTCCCGCCTCCATAGGCCCCGCCCCGGTACCGGCAGTGGCCCCGCCCCCAGGCCCAGCCCCGCCCCGATTGGTCCGCGCTGGCCCCGCCCCGGCCCCGCCCCCGCGCGCCCCCGCGCCCGGCCGCGCCCCCCCGGCCCCGCAGGCGCGGCCCGGCCCGGCCATGCCGGCCAAGAGGAAGCCGGTGCTGCCCGCCCTCAACATCGCCCCCAGCGCCGCCGAGGGGCCCAGCCCCGACGGCTCCGCAGAGTGAGTCAGGCCCGGCCGGGACCGCCCCGGCAGCGGGGCTGGGCCTGGGGGGGACGCGGGGCCTGGGGGGGACACCGGGCCCGGGCAGAGCGGGGAGGCCGGGACAGAGCGGGCACCGGGCCCTGGGGGGTCGGGGCACGGCGGGCACGGGGCGTGGGGAGGGCCGGGGAAGGCCTGGAGGAGCCGGGACAGGTTTGGGGAGGCCTGGGAAGGTTTGAGGGGGAGCTGGGACAGGCTCAGGGGGACCGGGACAGGCCTGGAGGGCTGAGTGGGCCCGGTGTGGGGCAGGTGAGGTCCGGGAGGCAGAGCCGGGGGAGAAGGCTGAGGGCTGGGAGGGCAGGTGCGGGTGGGATGGGCAGGGGGAGGCTGCTCTGGGCCCCCCGGTTTGCAGGGACAGCTCAGGCCCAAGGGGTGCGGGAGGGAAACGGGCCTGGGGATCCAGGCTGGGCACCCGGGGTCTGGGGGGGCCGTGGGGCAGCACTGGGGGCTCGGCAGGTGGGAGATGTGGGGTGAGGGGGGTGCGAGGGGTGCAGGGTGGAAGGGATGGGTGAGACCCTCCCGACATGTCCCGGTGTGGCTGGGGAGGGACAGGGGGGTGGCAGCAACTGGGACGGAGCAGCTGGAGCTGGCACGGGCAGCGGGGGCTCAGCAGCTGCTGCTGGGCAGCACAGACCCCCCTTTGTGCTGGGATTTGGGGTGGGGGTGTAACAGGGCTGCGGGACCCCGCGGAAAGCCCTTCTCGTGTTACACACCCAAGCCAAGTTTGGCTCCCCGGGACAGGGAGCAGCATCTGCTGCTGCCTCTTTCAGGGCCCAAGGGTTCTTCTTGTTCCTTGGCTCTCCCAAAACACCTGACTGCTCCCCAGCTCCTCTCCAGAGGGGCTCTGTGTGCTGGGCAGGGATTTCTCCAGCTCTCCCTGTCCAGGTGATCCCATTGTGGGGGCTCAGGACATGTCAGGGGATGATTTTCCATCATTTCCTAAGATTTCCATCATTTCCACCTCCTTTCCCTGGTGCTGAGCATCTCCCATCTCCTCCTCCCCTCTCCAGGGCTAACCTAGTGGACCTGCAGAAGAAGCTGGAGGAGCTGGAGCTGGATGAGCAGCAGAAGAAGCGCCTGGAAGCTTTCCTGACCCAGAAAGCCAAAGTGGGGGAGCTGAAGGACGATGACTTCGAGAGGATCTGCGAGCTGGGCGCTGGCAATGGCGGGGTGGTCACCAAAGTGCAGCACAAACCCTCAGGGCTCGTTATGGCACGAAAGGTAACGAGGGGCTGGGAGTGCTGGGGGGCACCTGGAGCTCTCCATGGCTCGGGGAGGGCTGGCTTTGCTTGGATTCTCTCTGCATTTGCACCTTCATCACCTCACCATGGCCAGGAGCAGAGGCCTGGCTGCTCCCAGATGGAGCTATCTCCTTTTGGAGAGGCTGCACTCCCAGTGACAGATCCCTGGGCTCTGGAAAACAGGAGTTTATTTATTTTTTTTCCCAGTTCTGATGGACAAAGTGGCTGGAATTGGCTCTCCTGAGGATTGTAGGTCGTGACTGAGGAAGTGGCAGTGGGAAGGATGGGTTTGGCACACATGTCCCTCATCCCTCAGCCCTGTTTATCACATCACATTCCAAGCAGGGACAGAGGTTCCTCAGACAGAGGTTCCTCTCAGACTTGGCTCCATTGGGAACATCCAGAGTAGAAAATCAGGAGCTGCTTCACCTGCCTGCTGGGAGAGGCCGTGCTTGGCAGGAGCAGCACAACCACTGCTCTGCCTCCTCCAGAGTCCCTCCTCCCTCCTGCTGCTGGGATCACGGACTCCTGGAGTGCTTTGGGTTCCTCACAGGGGCCTCACAGCTCACCCAGTTCCAGGGCAGGGCCTCCCTTCACCAGCCCTGGGTGTTTCCCTCCCCGCTCTGCCCTGACCCCGCGTGCAGCCCCAAAAGCCGCCGCTCGTTCTCGTGCAGAACCTTCACAGGGGCTTTTTCTTTTCTGTGGTTTCCTTGATCTGGGAGCACCTTCTTACAACACCTCCAGAGCTTGTGAAAATGCTCCTGGGCTGCTGACTCAGAGGGGCTGAGATCAAACTCCTGACTCGTCTTTCCACCCGTGTCCAGTGCAATAATCCCGGCGCCTTCCGTGGCTGAGGCAGCACAGAGCTCTCCCTGTGCCTCCACCATGGGATCCCACACAGAGCTCTCCCTGTGCCTCCAGCGTGGAATCCCACACTGGATGGGGCTGGAGACACCTTCAATCCCACCCAGTGCCACCCCTGCCATGGCCAGGGACACCTTCAATCCCACCCAGTGTCACCCCTGCCATGCCCAGGGACACCTTCCACCATCCCAGGCTGCTCCAAGCCACATCCAGCCTGGCCCTGGGCACTTCCACAGCTTCTCTGGGAATTCCATTCCAGGGTTTACTCCCAATATCCCATCCATCCCTGCCCTGGGAAGCCATTCCCTGTGTCCTGGCACTTTATCCTTGATGTTACTCTGGAAATGGGAAAAATTCTGCTCCTCCCTTGAAGATGTGATTTCCTCCCAGCACTCAGGGCTGCTGCCCATCAGTTCCTCTCCTTCCCAGGAGTCACACCTTGCCTGTGTCCTCTCTCTTGGCAGCTGATCCATTTGGAAATCAAGCCAGCCATCAGGAACCAGATCATCCGGGAGCTGCAGGTGCTGCACGAGTGCAACTCCCCCTACATCGTGGGCTTCTATGGAGCCTTCTACAGCGACGGGGAGATCTCCATCTGCATGGAGCACATGGTGAGTGAGGCCCTGCCCTCCCTGCTCCCTCCCTCTGCCTCTCCCTGCCAGCTCAGTGCCACTGCCAGCTCCTGGTCCTGGCCATTGCTCCTGGTGGCAGCCACACATTCCTGCCCAGGGCTCGGAGTGAGGGAGACAGCGACTTTGGGAAGAGGAAGCAGAGGTTTGGGGCTTGGCCAAACGGAAATGTTGCCAACCCACTGCTCTGCAGAGCCTGCTGAGAGGCTCAGTGGACACATTCTGTTCTTTGTGGTGGAGAATTATGTTATTTCTCCTCCAAATCAGCGCCATCTTGGCATTTCCACTGATGGAAGGAAGCAAAGATCAACAGCAAGAAGCAGAGCTGTTAAAAAAACAGTTTTCAGTGATAAACCTGAGCTCAGATCACCAGATCTTCTTTTTTGGCTGAAAAAGGAGTGTGCTCAATGCACCTGCTGCCCTGTACATCCAGCTGCTCTGTTTCCCTGCTGGGGATTGCTGTGTTGGTCATTCCCATGTCCTTGGTTTCAGGATGGTGGCTCTTTGGATCAAGTGCTGAAAGAAGCCAAAAGAATTCCTGAGGAAATCCTGGGCAAAGTCAGTATAGCGGTGAGTGCTGGGGCTGCCCAGGCTTCCAGGGGGGATTTGCTGGGCAGGGATTGGGAATAATTCCTGGGCCAGAGCAGAGGGGAAATATTCCCACCTCCTTTCCCCCTGGATAATGTTGGCTTCACTTCAAGGAAATTTGGGAGAAGCTTTTTTAGGGTGGTTCACCCAAAATCTGTGATGGAATTTGGGATAAATTGCAGACCCTGAGGGACATGGACACCACAGGGCAGCTCTCCTTGGGCTGGGGGCAGAGCTGTTCCCTGAGCTCAGCTCTGATGCAGCCTTTGGGTTCCCCCAGGTTCTGCGGGGCCTGGCCTACCTGCGGGAGAAGCACCAAATCATGCACAGAGGTGAGAGCAGCACCCTGAAAATGCCAGCCTGCAGTGCCAGGTGTCACCCAGAGCCACCCTCACACTGCCCTGTCTCTCTCTTGCTGTTCCCAGATGTGAAACCCTCCAACATCCTGGTGAATTCCCGAGGGGAGATCAAGCTCTGTGACTTTGGGGTCAGCGGGCAGCTCATTGACTCCATGGCCAACTCCTTTGTGGGAACTCGGTCCTACATGTCTGTAAGTTCCTTCCACCTGGGGTTTTTGGGCTATTTGGGTTCATCTCAGCTGTTTCCATCCCCATCCTGTTCACAGGGACACTTTCCACTGTCCCAGGTTGTTCCAAGCCTCGTCCTTGGACACTTCCAGGGATCCAGGGGCAGCCCCAGCTTCTGTGGGAAGCTGTGCCAGGGCCTGCCCACCCTCCCAGGGAAGGATCCTGAGGTCTGAGCTGCTCCTGTATTTTGGGAATGGTTATTCAAGAGCAGTTATAGTTAGTCAGGGGCTATTTAAAAATCCTGTCCCCTCTGCTCCCAGGCCCTGGCTCCAGGCTGCCTCAGAGCTGCCAGTGGGGATGACTTGCATGGATTGATTTATTTCTGATTTTTCCTTTTAATGGCCATAACCTCGAGGGGATTTTCTGCTCCTCGGGTGCCTCTTGGGTGTGAACAGCAGCGAGCAGGAAAATACATTTTTATGGATAAGCAGAGTTCCTTAGATTTCAGCACACAGAGAAATAGATTCCTGCTGGGTGTTCCAGACTCCCAAACACAAGTAGCTGGGAATGCTGCTGAGTTGGGAGTGTGGATAAGATGCTCCAAGTGCTTTTTGTCTGCACATCATTCTTCTTTTCCATCCTCTTTGCACATGACCCTTCTGGGGCTGTCCTTTCCCTGGAGAGGCCTTTGGGATATTGCAGAGCCCCAGGATGGTTTGGGTTGGAAGGGCCTTAAAGCCCATCCAGTCCATATCCCATGTCAGTGGGTGTTCCCATGCTCTGGGGACCAGCATTCCATGTCACCCATTCCCTGTGCCCTGGGTGCCATTATCGCCCATTCCCAGAGCCGTTATCGCCCATTTCCAGTGGTTA
>JAHXMQ010012343.1:15228662-15238877 GCA_020466415.1 Ammodramus savannarum pratensis | reverse complement strand
ACAGAATCCCCAGAGGGACAAAGCCAGAGAGCCCTGGGAGCTCTGGGGATAGAAGAGGGACAGAACAGAACCAGAGGGACAAAACCAGAGAGCCCTGGGAGCTCTGGGCATGGAGCAGAGACAGAACAAAACCAGAGCTGCAGCACTGAACCCCTGAGCAGTTTGGGTGGGAAAAAACACAGAGGAAACAAAACCAGAGTAGTTTGGGTGGGAAGGGACACAGAACAAAACCAGGGCTGCAGCACTGAACCCTGAGCAGTCCAGGTGGGAAGGGACCACAGCCCATCCTGAAAGGAAATAAACCAAACCAAGTGAAGAAAAAGCTTCAGCCTCAGTCTTACATAATTCCCTTCACTAATCCAATTAATCTCCTTGCTCACTCAGTGCTGCTGGAGAAGAGGCACCAACACATCTTGAGGTGGAATTCAGAACATAAGAGATAAAAAAGCTGAATTTTGTACAATCTCTCTGGCCTGAGCTTTTCCCAACCCAACACTTGTGCAGCCCTGCAAATTCCGGGTCAGAAATCCCAGGAAATCCCTTCAGAACCATTCCAACAGGGAAAAAGGAAATTAAGAATGCAGAAACCTCTGAAGGTTTCTTTTGATAATATTTCTGTTCTGCTTCCATCACCCAAAGCTTCTCCAGGCACAGGGATGGGAATTTTCCAGCCTTTCTTTCACTGAACTTTTTAAAAGCTTCTTAATTAATGAAACAATTAAAACTCCAAAATTAGACTTGAAATAGGACAATCCTTTTTCTGCCTTTATTTCTGTTTGATGAAATAACACAAAATGCAGCTGTGGTAAAAGCTGCACTCAGATTTTAGTTGTTATTTCTGAGACTGCTGTTATTTCTGTTATTTCCCCAAGGCCACAGGAGTGTTGGTGTTATCCCTGGGGAAATGTGGAGCTGGACATTCCAAACAGAACTGCACCTGCAGACACAAACAAATTCCCTGGAGGCATCACAGGGTCAGGAAAACCAAAATCACAGCAGAGACATATCTTTATTTATACTTCCAGGAGTTAACTGGCTGCTCATGCAGACAAACTGCTGATTGCACGTTCTCAGGAGTGATGGGCACAGAATCCATGGTGGGAAACCCTTCCCTGTCCCTGGGTGCAGTCAATGAAATGTGTCTGTCACTATTTTATTGCCCAAAGCACAGTCTGACTGCTCTCCGATGGAAAAAAAATGAATATGGATCTTTTTCCCCTAAAGCGACACACGGAAAGCTGTTCCTGCTCCCGGCAAACACAAATCCAAGCCCGAGTCTGCAGCAGGAATCACAGCACACCGGGTTCAACCTGATTCTTATCACCCCGCCAAAAAACCGAGCGCAAAAACGCCCTGAGGGGGAGAAGAACTTTCTATTCAGCGCGTTTGGCACCAAAACCGGCTTTGCCAAGTGTGGAATTTCCATCGAGCACCAACGCGAGGAAGTGAAAAGCAGCAGAGGCTTTTTGAGCCCTTCATCCCCACGTTCAGAGCCGGAACCGCAGCGGGGCCGATCCTGGTTTGAATTTCTGTGAGGTTTTACTGAGGGATTGTGCAACCCCTCCCGGAACCACCTCAAACTCTCACCCTCGAGGTGTGTGCGCTCCTAAACCCCTCACGCGTGAATTACCTCTAAAAAGGAGCACAAAAGCGAGCAGCAGGATCAGGGGAGTGCTGAGAGCAACGGAGTTCTCACAACTTACTGAGAGCACAGAAAGTAATGAACTTAAACATGCCGAAACTCCGCCAGAACTCAGCAGCAGCTTTTCCTGAGGGGATCCCAGAGGATTGGGGCGATCCCAGAGGATTGGGGTGATCCCAGAGGATTGGGGTGACCCCAGGGCTCCCCGCCCGCCGGGACCGGGCCCAGAGCGCCGCGGGAGCCCCGGAGGCGCCTCCGGGCCGGCCCCGCCCGGGATCCCAAGGCGTGCCCGGAGGGAGCAGCGGCCGCAGCGCCAGGAGCGGCCCCGCACCGGTACCGACCTCTCCGGGACCCCCCGCCGGCCCCGGTCCGCCCCGCCGCCCTCAGGCCGGGCCCAGGAGCGCGGAGGCCGCACGCGGCCCCTCGGCCCCACCGGCAGCGCGGCCCCTCACGGCCCTCCTACCTCTTGGGGGGCGGCCCCCCCGCGCCGGCCGCCCCGTTGGGGGCTGGCGGAGCCGCTGCTGCCGCCGCGGCCGCCGCCGGGGGCGGCTCCATTTTCCCGGGGGCGTTTTGCGAGGCCGCGGCCGCCGCCATTTCCCAGCGCGTCCTTTGTGTGGGGAGCGCGGGGCACGACGGGACGGCGGCGCCGGCCGGGCCGCCAGGGGGCGCCGCTCCGCGCATGCGCGCGAGGGAAAACCGGCCGTGCGCGGGGCGGCGGAAAACGGCGCGTGAGGCGATGCGCATGCGCGCTGAGGGGGCACAGCCGGCGGTAATGGCAGATCTGCGCGGGCGCGGTGTGGTAGTGCCGTGCAGGAGGCGCGGGCAGCACCGGCGAGTGAGGATCTGACAGTGCGCAGGGTTGCAGCCACGCGGTGCGGGCGGGACAGCCGGCAGCGGCACCTGGGACTGCCCGCGCTGGGAGACGCGCTGTACGGAATGGCGGCAACGGCAACGCCGCATGCGCAGTGCGGAGGTGCCGTACAGCATGGCTGCCATAGCTGCGCATGCTCAGTGGAGTGAGCGAAAAAACGGCTGCAAATTCAAGCGGACTCAGAGTCCTCGGTTTTTAAAAAGAAAGTGACATTTTAAACACAAACCAGACTGTTTGGGGAGCGTTAGCTACATGATGAGTACGGAGACCGGGGCCCACATCCCATGTTGCTGTGAGGAAGCCGAGTTTCTCCAGCCCCAGATCGCAGCCCCGGGGTCCCCCAGCCGGAGGACAGCCGCCCGCCAGGACCCAAGAGTGTCCGGAACTCCTTGTGAGGTTGCGGCTTTCCGGCGGACTCTGGGCTGGGTTGTACAAGAGCCGTGGGCGGATCCCTTGACAGGCAGCTGAATCAGCCAATAACAGGCGAGAGCCGGGGAGGCCGCGGCTCGCTGCGCCAATGAGCGGCGGAGGGGGCGGAGCCACACCCGGAAGCGGTGAGGAGCGCGGAGGCAGCACCGGCAGCACCGGGGATCGGGAGAAGCCGCAGCGATGTCGGAACGGAAAGTGCTGAACGTGAGTTGGGGAAAAATCCCGGTCAGAGAGGCCGCGGGAGCATCCCGAGCCGGGCTGGGCCAGGGGAGGGTTCCCCGAGAGCTCTGGGGGGTCCCGGTTGGTTCGGGAGTCGCTCCCGGTTGGTTCGGGATCACTGAGGCTGGAAAAGGCGCGGGATCGAATCCCAGCTGTGCCCGGTGCCCGCCCTGTCCCCAGCCCCGAGCACCGCGTGCCCGTCCAGCCGTGCTTGGACACCTCAGGGATGGAGACTCCAGACCCGCCTGGGCAGCTCATTCAGAATTTACCAACCCTTCCCATGAGGGAATTCCCGGTGTCCGGTTTAAACCCCCTCTGGGGCCGCCCCCTCTCATCCCGCTGCTGTTCCCTGGCAGCAGAGCCCGAGCCCCACCTGGCTGCAGCTTCCTGGCGGAGCTGTGGGGAGTCAGGAGATTCCCGGTGCTCCAGCATTGCTAAATCCGCTCTGTGTCCATAAAAACACTCCCAGAACCCCCAAATCTGCTCTGTGTCCATAGAAACACTCTTAGAACTCCCAAATCGGCTCTGTGTCCATAGAAACGCTCCCAGAACCCCCAAATCTGTTCTCTGTCCATAGAAACACTCCCAGAACTCCCAAATCGGCTCTGTGTCTATAGAAACACTCCCAGAATCCCCAAATCCACTCTGTGTCTATAGAAGCATTCCCAGAACTCCCAAATCTGCTCTGTGTCCACAGAAACATTCCCAGAACCCCCAAATCCGCTCTGTGTCCATAGAAGCACTCCCAGAACTCCCAAATCTGTTCTCTGTCCATAGAAACATTACCAGAACTCCCAAATCTGCTCTGTTTCCACAGAAACACTCCCAGAACCCCCAAATCTCCTCTCTCCACAGAAATATTACCCCCCGGACTTCGATCCGGCCAAGATCCCAAAGCTGAAGCTGCCCAAGGACCGGCAGTATGTGGTGAGGCTCATGGCCCCCTTCAACATGAGGTGAGAGCAGCCCTGGAGCCCTGGGGTCACTCCTGGAGCCCTGGGGTCACCCCTGGGACTGTGGGGTCACTCCTGGGCCCGTGGGGTCACTCCTGGAATAATTGGATCACCCCTGGGATGGGTTGGGATGGGTTGGAATGGCCTCAAAGCCCACCCAGCACCAGGAGCACAGACACAGAATCAAATTCTCAATTCCTCCTTCATCCTGGCGACCCCAAAACCACCCCACACCCTCCCTGCTGCCCCCTGAGGACGTTTCCCTGCCCCTGGCCAGGTGCAAGACGTGTGGGGAGTACATCTACAAGGGCAAGAAGTTCAACGCCCGCAAGGAGACGGTGCAGAACGAGTCCTACCTGGGGCTGCCCATCTTCCGCTTCTACATCAAGTGCACTCGGTGTCTGGCTGAGATCACATTCAAGGTGAGCCCCCCTGAGCCCCAGCCTGGCTGAGATCACCTCCAAGGTGAGCCCCCAAAAGCCCCAGGCTCTCCTTGCCTGGCTGAGATCACCTTCAGGGTCAGCCTGGCCTGCATCCTGTGTCACTGTCACATTTTCTGAAAAATCCCCTTGCCCAGCATTTCTCTCCTGGGAAGCTGAAAAGCCTCAGAAAAAAATGAAATCATTAATTATCTGATTGCTTCTCCTGTGTTTTGCTGTTTTGGAATGTGGTTTTTGAAATTTTTTTATCCAACAAGTGATTGTTTGATTGGTTTCATGCTAATTATTTTTATTTAATAACCAATCACAGCCAGCTGTGTTTGGGACTCTGGAAGGAATCACAAATTTTCATTGTCATTCTTGTTAAGCCTTCTGTCTATATCCTTTCTCTATTCTTTAGTCAACATTCTTTAATATAATATAGATGATAAAATGATATACCAGCATTCTAAGAACATGGAGTCAGATTCACTCATCTCTCCCTTGTTGGGGTTGCTGCAAATTCAGCACCAGGGAGAGGCTGGAGCTGTGCCAGGGATGGAGATCAAGGGAAGGTTTTACCCCCCAGGATGGTGGGATGGAGATGAGGGAAAGGTTTTTCCTTCCAGGGCAGTGGGGTGGAGATCAGGGAAGGGTTTTTCCCCCCAAGATGGTGAGATGGAGATCAGGGAAAGGTTTTTCCCCTCAGGATGGTGGGATGGAGATCAGGGAAAGGTTTTCCCCCCAGAGTGATGGGGATGGAGATCAGGAGAAGGTTTTTCCCCCCAGGATGGTGGGATGGAGGTCAGGAGAAGGTTTTTCCCCTCAGGATGATGGGATGGAGATCAGGAGAAGGTTTTTCCCCTCAGGATGATGGGATGGAGATCAGGGGAAGGTTTTTCCCCTCAGGATGATGGGATGGAGATCAGGAGAAGGTTTTTCCCCTCCAGAGGTGGTGAGGATGGAGATCAAGGAAAGGTTTTTCCCCTCAGGATGATGGGATGGAGATCAAGGAAAGGCTTTTCCCCCCAGAGTGGTGGGATGTGAATTCCCCCAGGGAATGGGGGCTGCCAGGAGCCCTTGGACAGTGGGGTTGTTGGGGTTGTCCCACTCAGAGGCAGGAGCTGCTGTCCCTTCCACTCAGGCTGTTCCATGGTTCCCTGACTCCTGCCCAGCAAAGCCTGATGGAGTGCTTTGTTTTGGTTCACTGATTTGAGATTTTCTGGTGAATGTATTAAAGAGTGTGGTGGGTTTGGGAAACCACAAAACCACAGCAGCTGAGTCTCAGGGTGGGGTTTTGGCTGGATCAGCCCTTGCCCAGCTCATGGAGCTGGGCATGTGTGGGGTGCCTGGAGCAGGATCCCCACCCTCAGTGCTTGTGCTGCTGCTGTTCCCCCTCAGACAGACCCTGAGAACACAGATTACACCATGGAGCACGGAGCCACCAGGAACTTCCAGGCAGAGAAGCTCCTGGAGGAGGAGGAGAAGAGGATGCAGAAGGAGAGGGAGGAGGAGGAGCTCAACAATCCCATGAAGGTAAAAGGAGTGCAGGAGAGCTCTGCCACTCAGCCTCACCCTCCCCAGCCCCAGCAGTGACTTTGTGGCCATTCAGGCTTTCCTGTCCTACCCAAAATGAGGATGAGGAGGATCCTCTTGTGGGGAGGTGTTGGAGGTTCCTATAATTTCTCCCACCCAGGTCCTGGAGAACCGAACCAAGGACTCCAAGCTGGAGATGGAGGTCCTGGAGAACCTGCAGGAGCTGAAGGAGCTCAACCAGCGTCAGGCCAACGTGGACTTTGAGGCCATGCTGAAGCAGTACAAGGAGCTGGAGGAGGAGCAGAGGCGCAGGGAGCAGGAGGAGGACGAGCAGGAGATGAAGTGAGAGGGCTGGGAGGGCTGGGGGTGCCATGAGCCAGGCTGGGCTGGGAAAGGGGGAATGAGTGACCAGGATTTGGGGTGGGAGGAGATCCCAGCCTGTCCTGGGTCAGGGGGAAGGATCTGGAGCTCCTTCCCACCAACCAGGCTGGGATCCTGTGGGATCTGGGCTGTTGTTGGGGTGTTCAATCCTCTGGGAAGGGCACAGTCCCTGCTCTGAGCTGCAGCTCCAGATCTCAGTGCTGCCACCCCTCAGGCTGGCACAGAACCCCCAGGGAAGGGGGATCCCGAGGCTCCTGTGCTGTCCCCAGCCCCCCTGGAGCCAGCAGGGCCTGGCAGAGGGGTGGATGCAGCCCCAGCCCTCCTTTGTCCCAGCAGGGCCATGCTGGAACAGGCCCAGAACCGGCGGCTCCTGGAGGATTCTGACTCTGATGAGGAACCAACCAAACCTCACCCCAACCCCACTGCCCAGAGCAAACCCACAGACATCCTGCAGGAGGTGAGAGGGGGCACAGCCTGCCCTGCCCTTCCCCAGCCCCTCTGGGGCTCTGTGTGTGCCCATTGTGTCCCTGTGTGGGTGACACCGGGCTGGTGTCACGCCTGAGCAGCTCCCAAAGGCCGAGTGCCTGTGCACTGGGCTGAGAGGAGCCAGGGATCTTTGGGGATTCCAGGCTGGGCTGGTGACAAAGGCAGGCATGGAGCTGTCCCCACGCTGTCCCCACCCTCCCTTCCTGGGGAAGAGCAGCTCTGCTGGGCCCTGCTGCTGCTCCAGGCAGTTTCAGTGTTCTGGGCTTTGGATTCAGGCAGAACAAAAGAGCTGGAGGGAGGGATTATCCCAGCAAACAGCCCTGCCCTCCCCCTGCTGTCCTCCCTGCCCCAGGGCTGCTGGGCTGATCAAAGCTGCCGTGCCTGGGGTTAATCCCAGCCGTGCTCCCTGGCCTGGCACTAATCCCTGTGCCCAGGGCACCCAGACTCACTGGATCCATGGCTGGGCACCTGCGGGCACCCAGGGCTGCTCAGTGGCCTTGAAAGGAGCTGATAAAGCAGAGAGAAAACAACTTCTACCCTGCAGGGAGGGATAGGACACGGGGGAATGGTCTGGAACTGAGGCAGGGGAGGGTTGGATTGGGTTTAAGGAGATTTTGGAGCAGATTTCCAGAGAAGCTGTGGCTGGAAGTGTCCAAGGTCGGGTTGGACAGGGCTCAGAGCCACCTGGGATAGTGAAAGGTGGGATTGGATGGACTTTAGGGTCCTTTAAGATTCTTTTCTCTGCCTCCTCAGCATCCCAGGGCCACCCCAAGGCTGGGTTCAGCTCTCTGCCAGTGGGACATGCATCTCCAGGGGCAGCTTTGCAGATCCACATCCCCATTTGTCCTGTGCCATCCCTGCCGGGCAGAATCCCCCCTCACCCCCTTCTCCTGGTGTCTCTGCTGCTTTTATCCCCAAAATCCCCTCCAAGCTGGAGCCCCCTGACCCTGCCTGTGCCCACAGGACCCCCAGCCCCAGAGCAAGAAGCCCAAGATGGAGAGCTGGGAGCGCAGCGTGGGCAAGCTCAGCACCAAGGCCCAGCTGGCAGGGCTGGTGGCACGCAGGAAGGAGAAGGACAAGGAGAAGGAGGAGAAGGAGAAGGAGAAGGAGAAGGCAGATCCTGCTCTGGAAAACGGGATGGAAACCAGAGGCACCACGGCCAGCACTGGTACCTGCCCTGGCTGGGCCCTGGGGGGCTCTGGCACCTCCTGGGTGGGGTTGGCACCGTGCTCAGAGCCTGGGCTGGGTTCTCAAAGGGGGTTGTCCCCATTTCCAGGAGCTTCCTGTAAGAACAGGGGGTTGTCCCCATTTCCTGTGAGAGCAGGGATTTGTCCCCATTTCCAGGAGTTTCCTGTAAGAACAAGGGGTTGTCCCCATTTCCAGGAGCTTCCTGGTGAAGATGATTCTCCCTCCTGGCTCTTGGCTCTCAGCCACAGCCTTGGGGACAGATTGGCAAGGCCAGGAGCTCCAAAACAGCAGATACAGCCCTGGGGAACGTCACAACAGCGAGATAGGGGTGGAACTGCTTTGGTTTGGGGCTTGGTGATAAATCCAGCCTCACTGCTGGAGCTGGGAAGCTTTAGGGAGCACAAAACAAGCTGGGAGGCTTCTCAGCAAGCCAGGGGAGCTGTGGGTTTGGGGAAGGACATGGGGGGTGGATTTGTTCTGGGCTGGTTGATCCTGAGCCTTTGGCTTAGTGAGTCCCCCTGCCCTCAGGGCATCCCTGGGAAGGGACAGCCCTTGGAGTGTCCCCTTGTCCCTGTGCTCCCCAGTCTCCTGCTCCAGGGAAGGGACAGCTCCTAGAGTGTCCCCTTGTCCCTGTGCTCCCCTTGTCCCTGTGCTCCTCAGCCTCCTGCTCCTGGCTGCTGTCCCAGGGTTGGGCTGCTGGGAGCCCAGAGCTGGCTTCTCTCTCCCTTCCCAGGCTCTGGAGCCTCCCAGGGGGCTGTGGATGGAGAAGGGGGTCCCAGACCTCGGTGGAGGAGAGGGGCTCAGCCAAGGGCTGCAGGAGCTGTTTATCCCCTGATTGATCCTCCCTGAGCTCGGGGTCCATCCAGGGATGCTGCTCTGCCCAGGATCTCCCCAGGCTGCTGTTCCCTCACTGGGAACTGCCCTGGGGAGGCTGGGCCTGACCGGATCCTCTCCCTCCTTCCCCTTCCAGGCTCCCTTCCAGCAGCAGCAGCAGCAGCAGCAGCAGCCACGTCCTCGCTGGGTTTGTTGGGAGCCTACGAGGACAGCGAGGACAGCGCCAGCGACTGAGGGGACAGCAGGGACAGGGACAGGGCAGGGACGGGGCAGGGATGGGGCTGTCCCTGCTCCTGCTGCTCTGGAAGCGCCCCCAGGGACCCGAGGGGTCCCAGCCACCACTGTTGTCACCTCCAGCCCTGCAGCAGAAGCAGCAGTAGTGCAGGAAGGTGTTTTCCTGCAGCAGTCCCTGCTGGGTGCCAGCCCTGCTGCCAGGATGTGTTTGGGAGTGCCAGGGCTCTGCTGTGTCCATTCTGGGGGTGCCACTGCCCTCACCCCCTCCCAGTGACAGTGCCAGGTTGGGTTTGGGAGTGCCAGGGCTGGCCAGGGCTCTGCTGTGTCCATTCTGCCCTCACTCCCCTCAGTGACCATGCCCAGGTTGGGTTTGGGGTGTCCTGACCCCCCTCCCCTCAGCATTAAGGGGACCTTGGGGCTGCTCTTCCACAGGGGTGCAGGGGAAGGTGGGTGCTCAGCCCTTTCCCTTCTCAGGGTGTGTCAGGTGCCACCTTTGCCCACACCCGGGGGCTCCTGCAGCCCCTCAGTGAGGGGACAGGGCTGTCCTGGCACCAGCAGCCCCCCAGATGTCACCAGGAGCTCGGGGACAAAGCCATCCTCACGTTCCAGCAGCCACAACTCCGGAATAAATGGGATTTGGCAGAGCCAGATCCGAGCTTCATCCCAGAGCCTCATCTTCATCAGAGACTGATTTGTACGTGGGCACTGTGGGACCCCCACCCACCCCCATGACAGGGACCCCCCACCCACCCCAAATGGGTCTCTGCTCACCCATGGCCATCAATTCCCCCTCATCAAGGCACCCCCTCTAATTGCTGAGCAGCCTCTGGTTAATTAACACCCTCACAGAGGGGTTGGGGGGCCCAGGGGGGGCTCTGGGGCGTCAGGGAGAGCTGGACACAAACCCAACCCCCTCCACCCCAATTAGCATTCTGTGCACATGCCTTAATTAACCTCTTCAAATATTAATGCTGGCCACTGGGCTCAGCAGGGGCTGGGGGGGCATGAGGGGGGGTCTCAGGC
>JAHXMQ010012343.1:15212750-15228562 GCA_020466415.1 Ammodramus savannarum pratensis | reverse complement strand
TCTGGTTTTGTCCCTCTGGTTTTGTCCCTCTGGTTTTGTTCCCTCTGGTTCTGTTCTGTCCCTGCCCCATCCCAGATCTCACAGGCTCTCTGGTTTTGTCCCTCTGGTTCTGTTCTGTCCCTTCCCCACATCTCACAGACTCTCTGGTTTTGTCCCTCTGGTTTTGTCCCTCTGGTTCTGTTCTGTCCCTGCCCCATCCCCAGAGCTCCCAGGGCTCTCTGGTTTGTCCCTCTGGTTCTGTTCTGTCCCTGCCCCATCCCCACATCTCACAGGCTCTCTGGTTTTGTCCCTGTGGTTTTGTCCCTGTGTTCTGTTCTGTCCCTGCCCCATCCCACATCTCACAGGGCCTCTGGTTTTGTCCCTCTGGTTTTGTCCCTCTGTTTTGTCCCTCTGGTTCTGTTCTGTCCCTGCCCCATCCCCACATCTCACAGGGCTCTCTGGTTTGTCCCTGTGTTCTGTTCTGTCCCTTCCCCATCCCACATCTCACAGCCTCTCTCCCTGCAGCGAGGGCGAGCGCCCGGCCCCCAATGAGAAGAAGAAGGAGAAGGGGATGAAGAGGGGAGGGAATCGCTTCGAGCCCTACGCCAACCCCGCCCGGCGCTACCGAGCCTTCATCACCAACATCCCCTTCGACGTCAAGTGGCAGTCCCTGAAGGACCTGGTGAAAGAGAAAGGTAAAGTGCAGCTCAGCTGGAGAGGCTGTGTGTGCTGCAGCCCGTGCCTGGCTCTCTCTGCAGCTCTGCACTCACCTCTGGGTGCACTTGGCCACTGAGTTTGGGAAACTCTTCCCGAAGCCTCCTGGGTGTTGCACAACTCATCCCTGGCAGCCTTCCAGGGATGGTTCCAGCTGATAGAGCCTCATCCCAGCATTAGCAGTGTTTCCTTAGGGATCCAGCCCCAGCATTTCAGCAGGCTTTAGTGCAGCAGAGCTTTCTGAAGCATGGCAATGTGTCTGGGCACTCAGGGCTCTGTGCTGCTCTGGTGTGTGGATATCCAGTGGTGTCCCCAGGCTCTCAGGGGTCTGGGCTGGCTTCCAGAGCCATTCTGCCATTGCTTGCAGTTCAATGTGTGTAAGGGTGACCTGCACAGTCAGGTTGGTGCTTTGGCATGTGCTGCAGTGGAATCAGGGCTTTGGAAATCAGGTTTGTGGTGTTCCCCCTTCCACAATTCCCTTTAATTCCATGTGGATGGGAGCTGCCTTTGCTGACCTGAACACCTTCATCTCTTGAGGAAGATGAAGAGATTGAGCTGAGTACTCAGGTGGTGACAAGTCTAAAGTGGTGTCATTTCTTCAGGCTGGTGCCCAGCTTTCTAGTTTTCAAGTCACTTTGGAAGTGCAGTGGAGTGGCAAGAAAATCCTTGGCTTGTCCAGCCTTAAAATGTCTAAAAACCAAGTTCAGAGTAACAGCACAACATTTCCTGTGGGCACTTCTGGATGCAGAGCCTCAGCCAGGGTAGTGGGCAGTGGTCATTGTGCAAGGACTGACAGCTCAGGTGTTTGAGGTGTGGCCTAAAGAAGGGGAAAACAAAGTTCCAGAGGGTCTCAATTGTTTGTCTTCGGTGGCAGAAGGGAACAGAGTCTGTGGAACAGCCATGGGGACTGGGAGCTTCCCTCATGAGGGGCTGTGTGAGAGGCTGCAGTGGGTTTGTGCCATGGCAGCAGTGCCAGCCTCAGGGGCTGCTTGAACAGACCCTGATTGTGGATGGAGCCCTCAGTGCCCTGTGGTGTTCTGGGTGTGGAGGTGTCCAACTCTCTGAGCTGTGTGGGATCCTGTTCCCAGTGGCTGTGGATGGCAGAGGCCAGGCTGGGATTGTTCAGCTGCTCATTCCAGCAGGAGCTCCTAGGGGAACATTGGAGCCTTTTCCTTCTGGCTGCAGGGCTTGTCCTGCTCAAACTGGGATCATTCCTGGGGTTTTGGCACTGCTGGTGAACCCAACAGTTTGGATTTGCCCTGGAGCTGTTCTGGACTGCTGTGCTCAGTCCTTGCCTGAGGCAGAGCAGTTCCAAGCCCCAGGAACTCTGACCCTGTGGAATTCTTGCTTTGGAAGCGTGAGAACACCAGGCCAAACGTCCCAGGCAATGGGAGCAGGTGGAGTTCTGTGCCCAAGGGGAAACCCTGGGTGTGTGAGGGCTCTGTGGCTCAGCTCAGGGCTGTCCTGCAGGCTGGCAGTGGCCAGGCTGTCCAGGTGCCACCTCTGGCTGTCCCCACGCCGTGGCTCGGGCACCCCAGTGCCTTGGTTGGAGAAACTCAATTACAGGTATGCAGTGGGAATGTTGGTAATGCAATGCAGAGATGTTCTTGCTTGGAACTCCCTGGTTTAGCTGGCAGACACGAGGTGCTACCTTAGTGCAGGGTCCCCAGTGTGGGGTTCTGGGGAGCCAGGGAGGGAGGAATGTGCTGTTCTGCCCTTGGCCTGTTCCTCCTTCTGGTCTCTGATCAGTTGCTCTGTTTCCCTTGTGCTTTCACCATCTTTCCAGGGAATCTCAGCCCTTCCCTGCTGCAGGGAGCTTCTCACTCCCTCTGCTGCCTGAGCTCTTCAGGAGCCTCAATCACTTTGTCTGGGTGTTCTCTTGCAAAAGGGAACTTTCCCTTCCCCATCTGTGACAGAGCTGCTGGCTGCTGTCTCTGCTTTGGGCAGGTTTTCCTTCTCCCTTTTCAGCTTTGCATATGTCAAACTTGCTCCTCTTCTCCCCCCTGTAACTTTTCAGGGCTTGTCTGTCCCAACCTTTTACCTGTGATTGAGGGAGAGCTGTGGCCAGCTCTGCTTTGCCTCACACTGCAAATGTGAAGCTTTCTGATCCTCTTGGATCACTGGTTCTTCAGAAGATGAGGAGACATCCAGCCAGTTTGGGGTTTTCCTTCCATATTTAGTATTTATTTTGGCCCTGGAGGCTGAGGAATAACAGCTGCAAAGCATTTCCCCTGTCCCAGTTCTGTGTTTGCTCCCACTTCCCTCTGCCCCTTTCACACCTCTCAGAGCTTTTTGGTTTGTCACAAACTGTTCAGATTGAATTGCCCAAGCTAAAATTGTTATTTCTGTCTGAGCTTGTTCTGAGGAGCTCCCAGATTGTCTTGAGGGTCTCAGGTCACCCTGTGAATCCTGACCTGACATTCCTGGCCAGGCCCTGCAGGTATTGGAATTCTGCTGGAGCAGCCCAGCTTCAACATTGACACCTTCTGTAGTGATAAACTTTGGGAAGTGATGCAAAGTTTTAAAGAGGATTAAAAATAATGCCTGTGATAAACAGCACTGAAGCTTCCTTCAGTTTGGATTTCTGATTATTGCACTAAATTCTGCTCCAGTCTCTTGGTTTGGGAAAAGCTGCATTTCCAAACTTTAAATGTGAGATTTAAATAAATCCATCAATCAGTCTCCCCTGCATTAAGTCTTGAAGACACCATGGGGAAGATGTTCCTTCATGGGACCTGCAGTGACTGGAGCAGAGTCTTTGGGAAGTTTCCTCCCTTGGGAAGCCCCTGAAGTGACAGTTTTTGTGGAATGAAATGAATGAATTTTATCCAATGAATTTTGGATGAAATTCCTCCACTCGTGGCTCTGGGATGTTCCCTGTCAGAATCCAGCTATTCTCTGGCACAAGGGAATCCTGCCAGGGTCTCTGGGCATTTATCCTGGTCCAGCACATGGATATCTGCTCCTGGCACTTTTCCATGGCATCCTGTGCTTTGGGATCTAGAAAAACACCCCAAAACCCCAAAGAAAATGTGACCAAAACCTTAAAAAAGGTTTCCTTTGCCAGGTGCAGACAAGTTTCTCCTGGCACAGGGGTTGGGTTGGCTCCTCTCACACATTTTAAGGTGAAATTAAAGCATTTTCATGGCAGTGGCTGTGGCTCTGTCATGGCAGTGGGGGTGTCATTCCCCTCCTGCTGTTCTGAAATTGGGCTCTTGAGGAACTTAAGGTGTCCTTCAGAGCAAAGCAGCTACTTCAGGCTGGATTTTCATGGATCTGTAAGGCTCCAGCAGGAAGCTCTGAGCAAAAAAAATCTGCAAAATTGCAGACTCAACTTTCCAAGGGATTCCTGGAGATCTTGTGCTTCAGAGTCAGGGATTGATTACAAGAGCAGATGTTCAATTGTACTGATATCCTCAAGCCTGGCAAACTCCTTGGGGAGCTGTTGGTGAGGAGCTGCAGGAGGGAGAGCAGAGGAGAGGAGAGCCCTCACTGTGGGCAGTGCCAGACCTGGGAGCTGTGGCTCAGACAGGGTTTGGAGTGGAGCTCACTGGGAAGAGCTGAATCCTGCCCAGCTGAGGCTGGACTCTGGCTGCTGCTGTTGAGCTGGATGGCAACAGAACCTGGTGGCACTGCTGGGCCCCCAGGGCTCCTTGGGGACAGCCCCAGTGTGCTGTGGGAGCTGGAATTCCTTCTCAGGCTGATCCCAGCGTGGATCCAGCTGCTGGAGCTGTGGGTGGCAATGGAAACCCCACTGGAGCCCCTTTCAGAGGGACTTGCCAGCCTTTCCCAGCCTCAAACATTGTCCTGTTTGTCCTGTTCTCTGAATGGAATGCTCCTACTGCTAAATTACTGTTCAAAATAAGAATTTGGGATTACAAATCAATGGTTTTGTTAAGCATTCCTCTTTTTTTCCAGCCCTTCCAGGCTGTCAGTTTTCCTGTAAATTGCTGGGCCTGGGGAGGTCAGGCTGAGTCCTGTGAAACCCCAGTTCAGCTATTCAAACTCAACTGGCTCGTGGTTTCCCACAAATAAAACATTCCACTTTCCACATAATGCAGCTTGGAGTCCTCCTGGTTTAAATTTAAACCCTAGGACTTCTAAAACCAGAAATGATTTTTAGAAAAGTGTTTATTTCCATTCTTCTGTGTGCCAGTCCCTTCAAAGGCAGCAGCCATTTGGGTAGGTGCATTCTGGAGGTCCCTGCCAGGGTTATTTGGTCCTAGACAGCAATCCCAATCCTGTGAGGAAAGGTGGAGTTTTCCATGAACTGCCTTTTGCTGCTGACAGTTTTGTCTTGAGAGCAAATATGGCAGATTTGAATGCTAAAATAGAATTTATTGTGCCTTAACAAAAACCTATTTGTCTTGAGAGCAAATATGGCAGATTTGAATGCTAAAATAGAATTTATTTTGCCTTAACAAAAACCTATTTGTCTTGAGAGCAAATATGGCAGATTTTAATGCTAAAATAGAATTTATTGTGCCTTAACAAAAACCTATTTGTCTTGAGAGCAAATATGGCAGATTTTAATGCTAAAATAGAATTTATTGTGCCTTAACAAAAACCTATTAAAATAAATGCAGTTAAACCTGTTAAAATAAAGCAGGCAGTGATCTCTTGATCTGTTGGTTCAGTGTGACTCCTTTTTTGGTTTTAAATCCTGACAAAAACAAGTCACTTAGAATTCTGGATTATGGAGCCAGGACTGCATCCTGTGGGAAGTGAAGGAAATTTGTTCCTGCAGCCTTTCCCATGGATTTGGATTGCCTCAGGTAACGAGTGGGCACTAAAGATCCAGGGAACTGTAGTAGAAATTTGTCTTTTGAGGTGGAGGAAAACCAAGAACATATTGAAGTGCTTGAAGCCTTTACTGCATACCTGTAATTGTCCAGTTTTGTGGTGTAGAGAACATGGAGTGTTTCTGGGCTTTCTTATAAGGCAGAGGCTCCATACACGGTTGTTGATTGTTCTAAATTCCCATTGTTTTCTTGGCTTTTCTCCCTTGGTATCTGTGTCGTCTGGAATCTGATTTGTAGTTGGTGAGGTAACATACGTGGAGCTCTTAATGGACGCTGAAGGAAAGTCAAGGGTAAGTGTTTGAGAGTTTCTTTGTGGATTTTCTACCTGAAATGTTTCTGTGTGCTGGACAGGAGGCCAGGGAGGCTCAGAGTGTGGATGTGCAGTGGCTCTAGGTCAGTGCTGTGGGATGGGAGGAGGTGGGGTGGGCTCTGCAGGCAGGAGCTGTTGGCGTTGGCCGTGTGTCCCTGGAGCCCAGCAGGCAGGACAGGGCTCTGCAATGTTCCTGTGCTTTGGAAAAGTCACTCGAGAGGTTGGCTGAGTTTGGAAGGGCCAGGCTGCAACAGCAGGTGCTGCAAGCTCCACTCCTGGGCCAGTAGAGAGAGGGAAATTGAAATTTCTAAATGAAAACGTTCAGTGCCTTCATGGGCCTTGAGCCCAGGGTCAGGGAGGACAACAGGAGCACTCCTAAGTGTCCTGAAGGATGTAGGGTGAGAGTGTGGAGGGTTCTGCTGTATGCCAGGGAAGAAGAGCAGGTCACAGGAAGCGTGTGGCATTTCTTGGAGAGTCGGGATTTAGTGTTTGTTACCAGCTCAGAGACCCCAGGTTAATCCTGTTAAGGCATAAGAAGTTATGGAATTCCACTATTGGAGGCTTGCCTGTGTAAGGTTACATTTATTTTCACTGCTAGGGCTTAACTGATGTGATTTGGCTTTAATAATAAAATAGTTGTGTGTGGTTTGGGCTTTCACTGACTTTATTTCTTCTCTCTTCCCTCCTGCCTGTGGCTGCCCTGGGGAATCGCCTCGCCAGGGATGCGCGTAAGTTCACTCTGAATTTTCACCAGAAACCCAAGGAGGCTTCTCCAGACAAAACCTCCTGAGCTGTGCTGTGTCCCCACAGGGTGGTTGAGTTCAAGATGGAGGAGAGCATGAAGAAGGCTGCTGAAGTTCTGAACAAGCACAGTCTTGGTGGGAGACCCCTGAAAGTGAAAGAAGTAAGGAGGGGATCTGTTCTGGCAGGGCTGGAGGGGAAGGGGGAGTTCTTGTTGAGGGTTTAGGGCTGACTCAGAGGATAATGGACAGAAAGCAGGACTTAAATAGGATAAAAACCACCAGTCAGCCTTTTTCTAATCGTTTTAACCACTGCTGAACTTGGGATTATCAAGACTAAATTTGATGTGAGGACAAAGCAGGAGTTTGGCTTTAACTGCAGTTCCTTTGTTAATGATCTGACACAGAAACCCCCATGTTTGTTCTTCACAAACTTCCCTTTGGATCTGCATCAGAATGAATGGATTCCACCACCAATTCCATAGAATCAGCTTTTCCCTGGAATACCTCAAAGATGTGTTTCCATTTTAGTGGCTTTGCTGCTGACAGCCAGGCCTGGGAGTTCATTCCAAACCCTGGGGCTTTATCAGGGTTTGGAACAGTGGAACAGAGGTTTGCTCTTGGTATTAATGATGGATAAATACCATCATTAATATGGTATTATTAATAATAATAAATACCTTGGGAACCAGGGAAATGCCTGGGGAGGAATAACTCCAATAATAAAGGGTACCAATAATAAAAGTGTTGAATTTGCAGGGAACCCTGACAAGGGAAGAGATGTCTCCATGTTTCAGAAGGTTGATTTATTATTTTATGATATATATTATATTAAAAGAAAATGATAAATTAAAAGAATAAAAGAAAGGATTTCATCAGAAGGCTAGCAAGGAATAGAAAGGAATGGAATGATAATAAAATCTTGTGACTGCTCACAGCCTCCACACAGGTGGCTGTCATTGGTCATCAAATAAAAACAATTTCACATGCTGGGTAAACAGTTCTCCAAATCACATTCCAAAGCAGCAAAACATGGAGAAGCTGAAACTTCCCAGCTTCTCAGGAGAGAAGATCCTAATGGAAGGATTTTTTCATAAAATATGTCTGTGACATAAAGATATCGTTTAAATGATACAAGGGTGCTGGGTGTTGGCTAAAATAAAATAAATTGCTAATGAAAGGGAGGCAGTTGGCAATGCTTAGGGAGCAGATATCCTGGGATAAAGGGAGACTCTGTCTGTGCCTGTTGGAGCCCTGGCAGTGACTGGTGGATGTGGGATCTGATCTGATCTGATCTGTTTGTGTTTGTGTCCCCAGGACCCCGACGGGGAGCACGCCAGGAGGGCCATGCAGAAGGTGATGGCAGCAGGAGGGATGGGCATCGGGCACGGCCCTGGTGGCCCTGGCATGATCAACATCCCCCCCAGCATCCTGAACAACCCCAACATCCCCAACGAGATCATCCACGCCCTGCAGGCCGGCCGCCTCGGCAGCACCGTCTTCGTGGCCAACGTGAGTGCTGCAAATCCTGCATGGGAGCCCCTCAGATGGGGCAAACAGAGGGAGGAAAAGCCTTGGCAATGCCAGGAAAAGTTCCTCTGTGTCCTGTTGGTTCTCTGTGCAAAGGAGGCTCTCAGTTAAGGTGTACCACAGTGTCTGTTAATTGGGATTTTTGATCAAATCTCTGTGCTTTGATTGAATTTTATCTCAGCTCTCTGACAGTTTCAGTGCCAATACCAGGCAAGGACAGGAGCCCACTAAAGCTGTTTTCTCTCTTGCATTTCCAACCATGCCCTGTTTTCCAGCTGGACTACAAGGTGGGCTGGAAGAAGCTGAAGGAGGTGTTCAGCATGGCCGGGGTGGTGGTGAGGGCCGACATCCTGGAGGACAAGGACGGCAAGAGCCGCGGCATCGGCACCGTCACCTTCGAGCAGGCCATCGAGGCCGTGCAGGCCATCTGTATCCTTGGCAGCAGCCTGGAGTGGGGCAGGGAACCCAGGGAACTCACCAGGGGAGAGGGGGAACTGTGTTCCAAAGGAGGATGTTGCCATGGCAGGGAAGGTCAGGTTGTAGTGGATGGAAAAGGGAATTTTGTCTCGCTTTCGTTTTTCCTTCTTGAAGGAATTGTTGCAGTTTGCTCTGGATCTTTAGCAGAGGAAATTCTCTTTCCTACCTGGATAAATGTACTTCTATCCCAGATGAGTTTCTGTCTCTAGGTTGTGATTAGCATTAAAATGCAATTGTCTGGAAAGGGGAAAGGTCCCTGTGCCAAGGCACACAGAGCTGGTGTTTTCCTGTTCCCTTTCACTGGCCAAGCCATGATTTGCCACCTAGAAACCAAGCAGCAATAAAATTCCAGATATTACTCTCTCAGCTCCTGGTTATGGTATGGATAGGAAGAACATACTCCCTCTGTCCTTTCCCAAAGTTTCTGTTTGAGTGTTAATTCCCTTCTGCACTGCACCCACTAAACCTCGTGTGAGCCAGACTTGGGCAAAGGATTTGCTGGCATGGCACACTTCAGAATGTGGTGTGGCTGTGGAGCTTTTCCCTGTTTTCAATGGATAAAGTGACTGAGAAAACACTTAAACACTTGGGCTGACTTAAAATTACATTTTTTATCTCTTTGTGAGCTTAATCTTACCCAGAAATGTGTTTTTATAAATTTTTTTTTAATTTTTTTAATTTCAAAAGGCCTTTTTTTTTTGAATGTTCAGTATATTTGGATTTCAAGGCTTTTTAGTTTTGGAGAAGGCAGAAGGATTTGGGATAATTTGTGACTGATAACTGAGGAGATGAGATTTTCTGAGGGGTTTTTGTGCTCCCTGTCAGAGCCCTCAGTGTTTGAGCAATGATCCTTAACAACCCCCAGCCATGTTCAATGGGCAGCTGCTCTTTGACAGACCCATGCACGTCAAAATGGTGAGGACACCCCCATTCCCACTGACCTGGCAATGCCCTCCTGATTTGGGGGAATTTGTGGTTCCCAGGATAGATCAAAATCCAGAGAGGGAAATGTGTGATTTGCCTGTTTCCTGCTGAATTGATGCAATCAGGGAAGGTTAATTCAGTTTATTTTGCTAAAAGACAAATCAAAACTACAGTCAAGACTGCTTTAACTGAAATTTCTGTATTTTAATTCGAAGTTTTAAGAACCAGGAAATAATTTCCTGCTTTCCTTGCCAGCTTTAATGTGTTGAATTCCTTTTAGGATGAACGAGCCTTCCCCAAGGGAGATTTCTTCCCTCCAGAGCGACCCCAACAACTCCCTCGTAAGTGTCCCCTGCATGATTCAACATCTTCTGCTTTTTATTTGGCTGTTCAGCACCTGGGAACCAGTCCCAGCCCCAGTAAAACTCTGGTTCAGACTGGAAAACTGGGATCCAAATTCCTGAATCATTTCAGAAAGGGGATTAGTGAAGAAGAGCTGCTCAGTGAGTTTTTGGATACTTCTTTCAGCTCATGGCCAGAAGCTTGTCTTAAAACATTCACCTTCTCAAGGCTTCCAGAGCTCTCCATTGCAATTCCAGGATCCCAGAGCCTTCCATTAATAGTGGGATTTAATGGAAAAACAGTGAATCAGCACCTCCTTCTGTGGGATGGTGCTCTGGGAATGGAATATTCTCCCTTAAATTGGAAGGGCTGAATTCAGGACTTGAGAGCCTTCCAGGCCTTCACATTTCCAAAGGAGATATTATCAATGTATTAAATATGGAAAGAAGAGGGGGAACCAGGCTCTTCTTGGAGGTGCAGGATGCAGAAAGCATCGACCAAAACCCAGGAGATGAAAATTCAGAATAATTGGCTGCCCCAAGCTGCTCCTTCCAACTTGGAATTTGAATGAACTAAAAGATCAAGTCCAAAGCAGCAGTGGAAATCCACAGGCTCCACTGGATGTGAGGAGACATTCCTGGGAGGGTGACTGGGTTGCTCAGAGCTCCTGAGGAGTCTCCATCCCTGGGAATACCCAAAGCTGTGGATGTGATCTGGGCTGAGCTCCCAACCTGGGCCATGCTGGGATGAGATCCTGGAATGCTGAAGAGAAGAGTTGGGACTGGAAGAGCTGGAGGCTGAGTTGGTTCAAACAGAGCTAAATTGGGGCTGTTGGTGGAATTTGAGTTGTCCTGAGCAGCCTGGGCTGTGCAGGGGCTGGGAGTGGATGAGCTTTGAGGTCCCTTCCAAGCCAAACCAGTCTGGGATTCTCTGAATTCACACAGATGCTGTTTTCTTCCTGGAACCAGACCTGTTGTGTGCTGCTAAATTGCCAATTATTAATGATCATTAATGAGTCCCTCCCTAGTTCAGCTCTCAGTGCCTGGCAAGGCCCTCTCAGCAGCAGTGGCACTGTGAGGATGTTCCTCTCTTCAGGACAAAGCCATTGGGTTCCAATTCCATCACCTTGGTGTAAAAGTCCCTAAATCCCTCTGGAAGCCTGGATTTTGGCCTTTACTGGGGTGGGGAAGGGGGACCTTGTGCTGTTTTAAAACAAGATTCAACACTCCTGTGTTCAGTGCCGAGCTGGAAACGAGGGAATCCTGCAGGCAGAGGATGTTTGTGCCAAGCAGAGAGCTTTCTTCCTGCTTCAGGAAAAACAAAAAAAGGGCTTTTTCTCCTTTGTTTGGGCTGGGGAATCCTTGAGGCAGACTGGGCTCCGTGCCTGTTGTGTTTGCTCAGAGAGAGGCTGGCTGTGTGCTCCAATTCCATCGGTGGCTGTCAGTGATCCATGGGTGCCTCAGTTCTCCCCTGGCAGGGCTGGAGGTGAGAACTGTGCACAGCTTTAGGGGATCTTCTCCCAAATTGCCCACTCCACCCTCCTCACATGAAATGAAGCAGTGTTCTAGCCAGTTATTTTTCAGGAGTCAGCACCAAACCAAGTTTTCTCAGCAGTAAGATGGAAATTTAAATATAACACCAAATAATTGGAGATAGTTTTTAGCCTATTTCAAGACACATCTACTCTTGATTTATTCCACACTTCCCTGCTTTCAGTACACACCCCACAGGGGGGACACAGCAAGCTTTTTTTGGAGAATGAAAGTCAATTACTTAAGAAATAAAACTTGCTGTTTTGTCAAACTATGGAAAGAAGGCTTTTTTGATATCTGAATATTTTCTTCAGATGGTCTTGGTGGTATTGGCATGGGATTAGGACCTGGAGGTCAACCTATTGATGCAAATCATATAAACAAAGGCATGGGAATGGGCAACATGGGACCTGGAGGTAAGAAGATTACTCCTATGCTTTTGTTTCATGAGAGCTTTAAGCTGTGTAGAAGGTAGATAGCTTTGTTTGCCTCCCCAAAAAGTTGGTAGCTTCTTAGGAATGTTAAAGCCAAATGAGTTTTTTTTTGTTCAGCTTGATAATGGAAACTTGAATTTAACCAACTGCTCCATTTTTATTTTTTTTTTCACTGTGGTCAAGACACAGCTCTCATTTTCTGACTCTTGAGCATGAGCAGCAGACACTGCAAAGATCCATGAAACTCCAAACCATCTCTCACTTTTAACACCTCTAGTGGGCTTGCAAATCTTTGGTGAGGATCTCTTGAAATAGCACAAGTTTCAAAGAGCCACCTAAAAAGTAGCACACACTCAGCTTTCCATGTTGAAATGCCAGTGGGTTTTTCCCCTTTGCTGCTTGATTTTCTGAGCAGGAATGTTGAAATCTCCTCAGACTTATCCCATGTAAGCTCTTCAGCCCAAGCCATGGATGTGTTGTGTGGTTTGAGTTCTGCAGCCTTTGGCTGGAATTTCTTGGGTGACACCTGCTATATAAAGCTTTCTCTTTTATTTTGAGGAATGGGAATGGAAGGCATGGGCTTTGGAATGAATAAAATGGGAGGTAAGCTGTGCTTCTTGATCTGTTCATGGCTTTGTGCAAGTCCTGCAGACTGAGCTCTGTGTGTGTGGCAGGAATTGGTGTGCTGGGGAACCATCATCAGCAAGAATTGGGTCCTTTTTGGGTATTCAAACTGCTGCAGGTGTGTGGGGAGTGTGGGTACATCCCATAAAACATGGCCTGTGCTTGCTTAGCTCAGGAGATCTGGAATTGCCATCCTGGGGGTTGGAACTGGATCCTCAATACCCCAACCCAACCCACTCTGTGATTCCATGTTTTATAACACTGTGCCCAAATCCTGAATCCTTTTGGGAGCTGTGTGGGGATGTTGTGTGGCAGCAGCTGCTGGCTGTGCAGTGTGGAATGCCCTGCTGAAGAACCCCAAAATGTGTTTTTCAGGAATGGAAGGTCCCTTTGGTGGCATGGAGAACATCGGCCGCTTCCCCGCCGGGATGAACATGGGCAGGATGAGTGGTGAGCACTGCTTTGTGTGTCCTGCTGCCTTCCCTGGCAGGGATCCCTCTTGCCAAAAGCCTCTTCTCACTTTTATGGCAATAACTTGGGGTTTTTCCACTTGTATCCCCAAGTTCCTCATGGTTTCTGAGCTGCACAAACCCAGTGATTTATTGATGGAACCCTGCACGGTTTATTCAGAAATATTCTGTCTCTGTCCCATGTGTTTGGGGTAAATCCTTGGGGCTTTGGGCTCTTGAAGCTATGACAGAATGATCAGGGGAAAATCACAAAAACCTTCCTGTGCTGTGAATCTTCAGGGTGATTCCTGTGGTAAAATGTTCTCTCAGGGCTATAAAACCCCCTGCAAACTTCTCCACTTCTTCTTTGCAGAGATGGATCGAGCCATGGGAGGGGGATTTGAGAGGGAGTTTGGAAGAAATGAGATGGGAATGTCCCGGAGTTTTGGAGAGCCCCTGGAGAGGGGAATAGGTGAGTGCAGGATGTGAAATCCATTTCCTGCCTGCTTTTCACCCCTGAACTGCTCACAAAAATTATGGGGGTGTTACAGATAAAAAAAGCAGATTTTAGATTTGCTGTAGGAATTTGCTGTCTGGCTTTTAAATGCTGCTGGGAAGTTGTTCATTTTTGTCAGTGAAAACAAAATCCTGCTTCTCCTGCTGCCTGTGTTACATTTAACTTCCAAGCACGTTCCCTGGAAATACTGAACAATCTCAGTAATGAAACTGCAGAAAATTTCTGGAGCAAAGCTGAACCCAAACATCCCTGAGCAGGCAGAGCTCCATCAACTTCTATATTTAATTTGGTTTAACAACCAAATCACAACATTTCAGAATCAAGGGAACCATTCCCTGTGTCCTGTCCCTCCATCCCTTGTCTCCAGTCCCTCTCCAGCTCTCCCTGGAGCCTTCCCTGCTCCAGGTGAGCACCCCCAGCTCTCCCAGAGCTCATGGGGGGCTCCAGCCCTTGGAGCAGCTCTGGGGTCTCCTCTGGACTCTCTCCAGCAGCTCCACATCCTTATTTTGGGATCCCAGCCTTGGGAGCAGCTCCAGGGTCTCCTCTGGACACTCTCCAGCAGCTCCATGTCCTTATTTTGGGGTCCCAGGGCTGGACTCTCCAGCAGCTCCACATCCTTATTTTGGGGTCCCAGCTTTGGGAGCAGCTCCGGGGTCTCCTCTGGACTCTCTCCCAGCAGCTCCATGTCCATATTTTGGGGACCCAGGGCTGGACTCTCCAGCAGCTCCACATCCTTATTTTGGGGGCCCAGGGCTGGACTCTCTCCAGCAGCTCCATGTCCTTATTTTGGGGTCCCAGTCTTGGGAGCAGCTCTGGGGTCTCCTCTGGACTCTCTCCCAGCTGCTCCACATCCTTATTTTGGGGTCCCAGGGCTGGGGCAGCTCTGCAGTGGGGTCTGAGCTGAGCCCTCTGGGTTTCCCTCACCCTGCAGGCGCAGAGCCCTGGCCTGGGGCAGCTCTGAGTGCTGGGCATTGATCCCAGCAGGGCGAGCAGCCCTCAGGACTCTGCGTGCCCGCCCTGCTGACTCTGTCTGTGCTGTGTTGCAGGTGGTGGCAACGCCAGCATCCCTGGCATCGAGAGGATGGCGCCTGGCATCGAGCGCATGGGCTCGGGCATCGAGCGGCTCCCGGCGGGGATGGGGCACGGCATGGAGCGGGTGGGCTCGGACATAGACAGGATGGGGCTGGTGCTGGACCGCATGGGCTCCAACGTGGAGCGCATGGGCTCGGGCATGGAGCGCATGGCCCCGCTGGGCATCGACCACCTGGCGCCCAACCTGGAGCGCATGGGGCCGGGCATGGAGCGCATGGGGCCGGGCATGGAGCGCATGGGCTCCGGCATTGGCTTCGGCATCGAGCGCATGGGCGCCGCCATCGAGCGCGTGGGCGGCGCCATGGACAGGATGGGCTCGGGCGTGGAGCGCATGGGGGCGGGCATGGATAGGATGGGCATCGGCCTGGAGCGCATGGTGCCCGCCGGCATGGGCGCGGGCATGGGGCAGGTGATAGAGAGGATGCCCGCGGGGCTGGAGCGCATCGGGGGCCCGCCCATGGACAGGATCGGGATAGAGAGGATGGGAGCCGCCCCCATGGACAGGATGGGCCTGGAGCGCATCGGGGCCGCCAACATGGAGAGGATGGGGCCGCCCATGGGGCAGGGCATGGGGGCGGGCATGGAGCGCATGGGGCTGCCCATGGGCGGCAACTTCGAGCGGCCCATGGACATGGAGCGGGGCAACTTCGCAGGGAATTTTGCAGGGTCCCTGGGAGGAGCCGGAGGCCCTGCGCCCGGCGTGGCCCGGAAAGCCTGTCAGATATTTGTGAGAAATGTGAGTGCTCATTTTTGTGCTGCCCCCTTCTCCCGCTCCTGCCCTTTCCCTCCCCTCCCTTCCCACCGGTTGTCACTGTGCCCCTTCTTCTCATTTTTGTGCTGCTCCCTTCTCCCACTCCTGCCCTTTCCCTCCCTTCCCACCCATTGTCACTGATGTGTTGATCCCATCCATGCTCTGTTTCCAGTCTCAATGTCTGATACTGGATGCTGCCACTCTTTGGGGACAGCTGGAGCCATTTCCTTACCAGGAGAGCTCCTGGCTGACCATGATCCATGGTTTTATGGCAGTGGCTGTCCTGGGATAGATCCTGGTTTTGGGGAGCTGGAGGTGCCTGCAGGTCATTCAGCAGAGCCTCAGTAATGGTTTATTCCTCTCTTCCCACAGCTGCCTTTTGATTTTACATGGAAAATGCTGAAAGATAAATTCAATGAATGTGGTGAGTTATTTTTCTCACTCTGAGGAATTAATATAAATAACCTCCCAGAGCTCTGAGTGCCAGGGCTAGGGTGGGGAGCAGTCCTTGGGGTGGGGAATGGGGACTGAATAAAGGGTTCCAGAGCCAGGGTGGGGAATGGGGACTGGATGGAGAGTGCCAAAGCCAAGGTGG
>JAHXMQ010012343.1:15171607-15183654 GCA_020466415.1 Ammodramus savannarum pratensis | reverse complement strand
TTCCCTTCCAAAAATGCAGCAAGAGTCAGATTCCCATGGAGCCTGTGCTGCGGGGGCTGCTCAGCTCGTTGTGTAAGAGGGAAGGATCCTGGAGCAGAGCTTGGCCTCCTTCCCACTCTGTGTGCCACTGCACTGAGCCCTTCTGTCACAGGTTTCAGCTTGTGGAGCTGGGAATTGCAGATTTCCTTCCCTCCAGATGTGCCCACCTGCCCAGATGGTGCCCAGCACTGCCTGTGCCAGCTCTGGCCCCTGGCACCTCCTGCTCACACCTGGTACCTGCTCTTTGCTGCCTCACACCTGGTACCTGCTCTTTCCCCCCAGGCTGCAGAGATGGATGGATTTCAGGCAGACACTGAGGAAGATGAGGAAGATGATGACTGCATGATTGTGGATGTACAGCCAGGAAAAGGTGGGAAGGGAGATGGGTACCAAGGGAGCAGGACCCCCTAAACTTGGTTTTTTCTGCCCTTTTTAGCACTCCTTGAGCTTTTCTCTCTATGGATATCTTATTCCAGATACTGCTGCTTTTTATCCTTTTTTAAAAGATGTTACTTTGGTATTTATGGCCTTCTCTAAGCTGCTCTTGCCTTTTCTGCCCTCCTCCTCCCCTTTTTGTCTCACACAAAGCCCCTGTGAGCACAGCCAGGGTCACCTGCCTGTCCCTGGGGGCACAGGTGGGCACTGGGGCAGTGCCAGCACCTCCACTGGCAAATGATGGCAAACATTGCTGCCCTCTGGGGCATGCAGAGCCCTTCCAGGCCTGCCAGGGGCTGGGTTATCACCCCTCTGGTGCAGCCACATCAGGGAGCAGCCCCAATCTGAGTGTTTGTGTCCCAGTTATCCCTTGGAAATGGCTTCAAAGCCCCTGTGCTGCAGCCTCTCCTTTCAGGCCACGCTGGGATGAGGATGTGCAGCAGCTCCTTTCATCTCCAGGAGCTTTGGGCCGTGATCACACAGATCAATGAGCTGACTCCAAGCACGTGCTGTGCTTTCCAAAGCTCTTGCTGCTCACAATGGAGCTCTCCCCAACCTGCTCTGAGCAAAGTGGTTTGTGTGGGGCAGCTCCTCTGGCAGATAAGGACTCGTGCACAGAAATTTTGGAGTGTTTGACCCATTCCAGGCATTATCTGCTCTCTCTCCCCTCCCAAAACAGACATTGGGACTGCTTGACAAGGAGCCTGGCTTTAATCTTAAGCTGCTTTTGCTTATTACCAGGCTCTGAGATGAAAACCTCGCCTCAGGTTCGTCCCCTCTTGTTCTGAGGATGCCACTGAGCAGCTTCCCTCCCTCAGGCTCTGCTGACACACAAGCAGCTCTGTTTGTTTGGCTCTGCCTGACTCTAAAGCACTGAAAAGATTATGGAAATCCTTGTTATGGTTGAAGTGATTTATTTTTTATTCTGGATTGGTGATGTTAAATACGAAGCCAGTATTAAAACCAGTTTTTAAATAGTGTTGAAAACAAGACTCACAACAGATGCAGGAAGCTAAGACAGATAAAGTAGTCAAATTTTACTGGATTAATGAGGATATTTATAAAAACAAACCAAACACATTCTCTCCTTTGCAGGTTCCACAGCTTCAGAATCCAGTGGCACAAGAGCTGCTCACCAGGACAGCAGCATGGTCAGCCCATCTAATACAATTTGAGACTTTAATGCTACTAACTCCTCTGTATGTATGTAGAATGAGCTAGAAAGTTTTAAACCTTGTGTATCTTTGACCAAGATACTTGAAAGTATTCCACATTTCTTGTAAAGAGAAGACAGCACTTTGTTCTGCTTCAGACCAGATGGAAGCTTAAATTTTTAGCTTTAGCTTTTTAGCTTTTTTTTTTTTTTTAAATACTGCATATTAATCTGTCCTTAATAAAGCATTATTGAAATTTTGATACTTCTTTGTAATGGAAGGTATCTAAGTTATCTCTAAAAGTAGCTGAGGGATTTTGGAATAAGCTTATTGTGATGCCACTGGGGAATGACTGTTCATAATGTTGTACAGTGTGGCCTTGGGTATAAATGATGTACAATTATATTTGAATTTATGCTCTTGTACCATCCTGTTTGTGGTCTTACTTGCTCCAGAGAACAGCAGCAGGGCTTTACCTTTGGAAGAGGAAAAATGCTTTGTTTCTCTTATTTTGGGACAGGCTGGACAGGTCAGGGCTAGATTCTCAGTCTCTTGTCTGCATCAGAGCTGGGCTCTGTCCCACAGGAAAACTCTGCTTGAGGTATTAAAGGACTGAGCTGCCATCAGACTTGGTGACACACAGGACAAACTCGCTGGGGCTTTCATACAACTGGTGAGTTATCAATTACTTCTTTAAAAGATTGTCTGGAATTTCAGGTTTGTTCTCTCCCCCTGGGCAGCAGCAGTGGCTGTTCCCTGCTGTCACCCTCTGCTCTCTGAAGGGACAAGGGGGTGATGCTGCCCCAGTAACACCAGTGCCAGCCCCAGCACAGACTGGTTTGGCATCTCAAACCTACAACAGCAATGCAACTCAAGCAACTGGGATCAGGACTGAGTCTTTAAATAATTCCATTTAATCGGACTAAGTGTAACTTTATCCAAATAGCTTCTCTCCAGTAGGAGTTACAGTGCACACAGAAGCTGAGCTCTACACCCAGCCCCCTCCCCAGGCTCAGGCTGCTCATCCAGCCTTACCAGCCCCTAATTCCTGCTCCACCACTGCCTTGGGAACACCTCGGGCAGTGCCTGCTCCAGTTTGGTGTTGGCAGCCCCAGGGAGGAGCCGCTCCTGTGGGTCTGGAGCTGGGAGGGGACAGCAGGGCCCAGCCCCTGTGCAGAGCCAACCAAAGCCACCTCCAGCAGTCTCGGCAAAAGGAGGGACGAGTCCAAAGCCAGCAGCACTGTGGAGGCTCTGCCCTTTATTTCAGGACAGGGGCTGTGCCCTGGCCAGCAGCTCGGGCCTGAGGGGGCTGCGCTGCTCCTCCGCCGCCGCCTCCACGTCCGCCATGACCGCGGCGTCCCAGGCCAGGCTCAGCAGGGCCGAGGGCACCTGGGCACGACAGCAGCACTGAGCACAGCCAGGGAAGGGTGCCAGGAGTCCTGAGAGCCACCCAGTGCCACCCGTGCCTGGGGCAGGGACACCTCCCACTGCCCCAGCTTGTGCATCCTTGGGCGCTCCCACATTGAACAGCCTGTGAGCATTCAGAGCTGGGACTGAGACTGAGAAGGACAAGGCTGGATTCTGCAAGCAGCTCCTTTTAGGGGATTTTACTGTGGTCTGTCTCTTCATACCCTCCCTCACCATCACTGCCTTCCCTCCTTCCCAGCCCCTGACAGCTCTGTGCTCCAGGAGGAGGACCCTGCACTTCCCTCCACACCTCCAAGCCCCCAGATTAACTGCTCTGTGCTTAAAATGAGGGGACAGAGCACAACGTGGGGCTCTAAAAGAACACAAACTTCCCCCCCAGCTCTGAGCAGCAGAAGACTGACAGCCTCAAGATGCTCTGGAAGGTACCAATAATAATTTTTTTCACTCACCAACCCACATTCATTGAAGGCCAAGCTCTCATCAGTCAGTTTGAGACCTCCAGGTCCCAGGAGCTCAAAGGGCAGCCAGTCATCTCTGAGTGCTTCTCTCACAAAGTTGTAGAGCACAGACACTGGTTCTCGGGCATAAAAAGTCCCTGCCATGAGAAAACAAGGTGAGAGAGTCTGGCATTTACCAAAATCTAACCTTTTGTGGTCGGTTCCGTGGGGCTTCACCCACTGATGCTGACTCGATCAACGACTTCCCTGCCACACAGCCAGCCTGATTTAACTGAAAACCATAAAAGCAGAATCCCCAAAGAAAAATACTCAATTGTTGGGAGCCCCTGCCAGCCTGTAACAAAGAGCTGGGGAAGCCTGAAACGATTTCCTGAGTTCTACAGGAAAATTTGAAGAGGATTTATGCTGTTGTACAGTCTGACATCACACAGGCAGCCTCACGCTGGCTGCTGTCACACTCTGATCTAATGAGTCCAGCTTGGGAAGAGCAGACTTTAATTAATGATGCCTTGAGATTCTTCCCTCTCTGTCCAATCCTGGCTTAAAATCCCAACCCTGAGCAGGGAGAGGGATTGGAGATGGGAAGAATTTACGGGGAAACGTTACCCTGCTATGGTTTTGGGGTGGTTTATCCCACCAGCTGCACTCACCACCTCCTCCTTACACTCCAAGGACCCTCAGAAACTTCTGGAGTGCTCTCAAAGGAAGGGTGAGGAGCCCCCCTTACCCTGGAGGCTTTGGAGATGGGGAGAGTTTACAGGGAAACATTACCCCGCTGTGGTTTTGGGGTGGTTTATCCCACCAGCTGCACTCGGCACCTCCTCCTAAACACTCCAAGGACCCTCAGAAAGGTGCCTGAAGGAAGGGTGAGGAGTCCCCCTTACCCTGGAGGCTTTGGAGATGGGGAGAGTTCATGGGGAATGTTATCCTGCTGTGGTTTCGGGGTGGTTTATCCCACCAGCTGCACTCAGCACCTCCTCCTTAACACTCCAAGGACCCTCAGAAAGGTGCCTGAAGGAGAAGCTTTGGAGATGGGGAGAGTTCATGGGGAAATGTTACCCCGCTGTGGTTTTGGGGTGGTTTATCCCACCAGCTGCACTCCTTAACACTCCAAGGACCCTCAGAAAGGTGCCTGAAGGAAGAGTGAGGAGCCCCCCCTTACCCTGGAGGATGTATCCATCGGGGAAGCGCACCCTCAGCAGCGTGTAGTTGTACTTTTTCATCTCCCTCTGCTCGTCCTTCTCGCGCATGGCTCTGGTCCTCAGCATCGACGCCTTCTCCACCGCCTCTGTCCTGCGGGCACAGACCCTTGTAGACCCCGAGGAGAGCCACCAGCTGCTGTCCCCTGGCCCTGCTGCTGTCCCCTGGCCCTCACCGGAGCCGCTGCTCGCGGCGCAGCTCCTCTGCAGTGAGGCTGAAGAAGTCGTGGGGCAGCTCGAAGCGCGCGGCCGCGGGCGAGGGGTGGAACACGGCCAGCTGCCGGTGCAGCTGCGCCCGCACGGGCTCCGAGCTCAGCAGCTGCTCCTTGTGCTCCCTCAGGTCTTCCAGCCTGCTCAGCACCTCCTCCTTCAGCACGTAGAACTCCTCTGTGGTCTCTGCAAACAGCAAGGATGGGGCGTGAGGGTTTTGGTCTTTAGGGCAGTGACACTGGGATGAGGAAATGTCACACTGGGACAAGGAATGTGCAGGCTGAGAGGGTGGTTTTGTTCCAGCCTTGGAGGAATGACCTCTGTGGAGCTGTCAGCAATCAGAGCTGCCCCCAGCATCCCCCAAACTCCCTGTGACTCCACATTAATGAGTTCTTGCCTTGTCCTGGAACAGGCAGTGTTTTTGGCTCAAACCCGACAGCCTGGAAAAATTTGTGTGTCCCTTCCAAGCAGCTTATCCTCTCCTGGAAAAAAAGGACAGAATTTATATGGAGTTTGCTCCAAGCAAGGACTTTCCAAGGCTGAGCAGCTGTGGAGCCTGAGCTCACCTGAAACACCTTGTTCTGCAGTTTGATTTTCCGGTATTTCTCCTCCTCTGGATGGAGATAGATGTTATCCAGGTACCTGCAGGAAGAGGAATGCACTGCCTGGATCAAAGCAGGACACTCTGAGAAAACAGAGACCTCACAGAGAAAAAAGCTGAGAAACCCAGGAAAAAAAATACAACAATGTTTTGGGGCCAAACCAAACAACCAGCAGCTCCCAAACCTCTTGGATTTGTGGGACCAACTCCTCCAGGATGCTGACATCAGGTCAACTGACAAACTGGGTGGTTCAAGAGTTCCATTTTGTTCCGAAAAAATGACTTTGCTAGAAGCAGAGCAAGCAAACCCCGCAGGGAAGGGATGAGCTGCCCGTGCCCTCAGTGACACTCACTTGGCCATGGTCTCCACGCACAGCCGGACCTTCTCCCGGTCCTTGTTGAAGGTGTGGATCTCCATGATGGAAGCAGCCACTGGGTCCACGGAGAAATACTGGGGGAGAGGGAGAGAAGCTGCTCAGGGAGGAGCTGACCCCAACCCAGCTCAATTGTTGCCCATTTGCTGGGCTAGAGATGATTTAACAAGTAAAATGAAATTGTCCTGGGGGACATTTTACACAAAGAAGGGGGAGAGATGGCAAGGTCACTGCTGAAGAAGCACAAAAAGGAGTTTGAAGAGGGAAGGGAAGGAGTTTGAAGGGAAGCACTCACTGCCTGGATGGCTTCTCGGAGCTGCTTCTCCTTCTGGTCTTTCCTCACAACAGTACCAGTCAAGGGGCAGATGAAATAAACCCCTGAGACAGAGGGAGCAGCTGCCCCTTCCTCCTCCTGCTCCTGAAGGAGATCAAACCAAACTGACCACGGGGAGGTTTTGGTGGGGATTATGTTTATAAATCCTCTCAGGATAAGGAGAGCAGCCCCAAGGGGTGCTGAGCAGGGAATGGCAGCATCTCCCTCACCTTTTCCTCCACGGAGAGCCCCTTCTCGCTGGCAGCTGCCTCGGCCATCAGCTCTTTCCTCACTACAACACACAAACCCTGTTGGAGTGGAGGCTCAGCACATTCCAGAGCCTTTCGGACAGCTCAGCGCTGCCCTGGGAAGCAAACACCTGCCCAGGTGTGGCGTCCCAGCCCAGGGCAGCGCATGACCCCATTTCCAGGACGGCTGTCCCAAAACAGGGAGCCGTCCCAGGGCGCTTTTCCAGCCGCGATTCCCGAACCTACCCTGGTTCCTGATGGCCTCCTGCGACGCGGACGGAGCCTTTCCTGCCTTGGGCTTCACCTCCAGCCGGGCCAGCGCCGCGGCCGCCGCCCTCTGCGCCTCATCCGTCGGGGCCTGCCGGGGCTTCGGGGCCACCTCGGCTTTCGGCTTCTCCCGGGGGGCCCTGGCACGGAGGACACGGCTCGGGGACGGCCCGTGCGCGCCCACCCGCCGGTGGCACCGCGGGGCCGGGGGAAGGAACGCTCGGGCCCGGCGCTGTCACCGCTCCCGGCCCCGTGTGCCCCTCGTGCCCCGGGCAGGTACCGGGCCCAGGGCGGGCGGTACCGGCCGCGGAGGGTGCCCGGGGGTGGCGTTACCGCTGGTGGCGTTACCGGAGGGTCCCCCCAGCCCGTACCGGGACGGCTCCGAGAGCTTCTGCCCGGGCCCCGCTGTCTTGAACTTCAGGTCGGCCTTGATCTCCTGGAAGAACTTGCGCATGGCGGTGCTGGGATGGGACCGGGCCGGAACGGGAACAGCACCGGGACAGGAGCAATACCGGGATGGGAACGGCACTGGGACGGCAGAACCGGGACACCAGCACCGGGACGGGAGCGGGGCCGCCGCGCCCCCCCGCGCTTCCGGCCCGCCCGCGCCGTCACCGGAACGGGGCGGGACCGGCCCCGCTCGGGCGGCGGGGATGGGGGGGGCGAGGGATACCGGCACCGGCATCACCGGGGGCTGCAGCACCCGCGGAGCCGTGAGCGGGACCCGCGGGACCCACGGACCTCGGAGCCGGACCTACGGACCGCAGAACGGGACTCACGGACTCCAGAGCGGCACACACGGATCCCGGAGCGGGAGCCACGGACGTCCACAGAGCCCCGGTTGCATCCCTGGAGCCCCGCGGCACTCACGGAGCCTCACGGAGCCCAGACCGCCCCAAACCTGCACTCGCGGCCCCACGGAACAGCCTCGGCTCGCAGTGCCCCGGGAGCAGCCCCGGTGTGAGCAAAGCGGGATGAACGGAGCCCTGGGCAGCTCCGGAGCTGGGACACAGCCGGGTAAAGCTCATGGACAAGGAGCCTCGTGTCTCCCATCCCTGGGAGATCGGCCGAGGGCTCCGAACCTGAGGATGTGCACAGTGAACATCCCCGCGTGTGCTGTGGGTTCACGGGGTTATTTCCACGGTACAGCTCCTGCTCGTCCTCCTCTGGGACATGGGACGCTCGCAGCCGAGGAAGGGGCTGCGACTCTCGGCTGTCGGCACCTGGCACTGCCCCTCCAATGGCACCGAGAGCCAGGGACACCTGGATGAAGGCTGGACACACACCGGCATCGCCAGTGGGAGTCACAGACTGAGACACGGACCTGCCCTCCAGGGACACCGCCATGGCACAGGACAGGCTGAGGGGAATGTACAGAGAGAGCCCTGACGCTGCTGGGATGTGGCAGAGCTGGGAGACAGCACGGCCAGGATGTGGCACAGCCCGAAATATGGCACAGCTGGGACACGGCAAGGCCAGAATATGGCACAGACTGGATGTGGCATGGTCAGGATGCAGCATGGATGGGATATGGCACAGCAGGGACGTGGCACAGCAGGGACGTGGCACAGCCTGGCAGGAGCGAGGCCTCACTCACAGTGTGACAGGGAGCACTCCCAACACCCCGACACCAACTTCACGAATTCCCCTCCTCACACACCTCCCCCCAAACCCCTGGGAATGAGGAGTTTCTCCCCAGAATCAGGGATTGGTTTGGGTTTTGCAGCCTGGTGTGGGCAGGGACTGTTTTCCTTTCCATGACCTTGCAGAGAAGCCAGTTTGGGTTAAAAGCGGGTTAAACCCCAGTGCAGCTCCCAGTGACTCTCCTTGTGGCCCTGTCCTGGGCCAGAGACATGGCCACCCACCCCCTTCACCTGTCCAGAAGGAGTTTGGAGCCCTGGGATGGCCCCAAGGCCGGGAGCCACATCCCCAGGCTGGGGGGCAGTGGATGGGGCAGGATCGGCGTTTGTCCCACCCATAGCCCTGACCCTGTCTCCACACCCTTGTCCCCCCCAGCCCTGTCACCCTCCCATAGTCCCCAGCTCCCCCTCTCAGGTCCCAATTCCAATCCCTGTCCCCATCCCTGTCCCCCCTCAGGCCTTGTCCCCATCCCCGTCCCCCCCGCCGCCCCTCAGGCCCCGCCCCCCAGCGCCCCCCGCTTCGGCGCCTCCGGCGGCGCGGCCCAATCCCGTTATCCCGCCGAGCCACCGCCTCGCTCCTATTGGCCGGATAGACTGAGCGACGTGCGGCGGAGCCAATGTGCGATGCGGTCGCGACCGGGGGCGGGACATCCTGCGTGCCGTGCCGTGCGGGCCGCCCCCGCCGCCTGCCCGGTGCTGCCGCGGCCTGGGCTGGGCCTGCCCGCGCCCGGTGCCCCCCGCGCCCGCCGCGCCCCCCGGTGCCGCCATGCCACACAGCTTCAAACCCGGGGACCTCGTCTTCGCCAAGATGAAGGGCTACCCGCACTGGCCGGCCCGGGTGAGACCGCGGGGCCGAGCTGCGGGGGGACGGAGCGGGAGGGGGGCGGGGGTCCCGGAACGGGATGGGGGCGGGATCGGGAGGGGAGACCCGAGACGGGATGGGGACGCGTACCCACCCTTGTCCCCGGAGCGGAGGCCCCTGCCGGGATGGAGATGCCATAACGGTACCTGTACCGGGATGGGGATCCCGCACCGGGATGGGGGCACGGTACCGGTGTGAGAACACCTACTGGGATGGAGGTGCCATAACGGGACCCGTACCGGGACAGGACGCCCTGTACCGGCCCGGGGGGCTGGTACCGGGGTGGACGTGCTGTAACGGTACCTGTACCGGGGTAGGAGGGTCTGTACCCGGTACGGATGGGTGTCCCGTTCGGGACGGGGGACCCAGGTCGGTGTCTGTCACGGATCTGAGCCGGTGGTGGCGTGAGGGACCTGTCCCAGCACACAGACCGGGATGTGGGGTCACCCCTCAGCACCTGTACCGGATTGCGGTGTCCTGTACTGGGATGGGGCCCGGTACCGGTGCGGGGTGTCCCGTTCTGGGATGGGAGCTCCCATTCCAGCGCCTCCACTGCGATGGGGGCCCAGTACTGGAATGGGGTGTCCTGTACCGGAATGGGGACCCCACATGAGCAGCTGTGCTGGGATGGGGGTCCAGCACTGGCTCAGAGATCCCCTATGAGAGCTCATGTTGGGATGGGAGCTCAGCACTGCACTGTGGCGCCTGGGCTTGTGTCCCTTGCTGGGGACAGCGAGGGGACACTGTGGGTGTGACATGGACGGGGGGCTGCTTTGAGCACTCAGTGCGGGACCAGCGGGTGCTGCTGCGCTTTGGGGGGGTTATTTGGGGTGCTGGAGCCTTTGGGGAGGGGGACAGCTGGTGCCACCGGCCGGGTGACAGCGTCGTGCCGCGGTGCTCCTGGAGAGCGGGAGCTGCTTTGGGATGTGCTCAGCTGGGGGGTGCCTGGGGGCTCTGCGGGGAGCAGCGAGGGCGCGGCAGGTTCATACACTGCCCTCGGATGGGAAGAGACTGGCAAGTGCGGGCTCGGGGAGCTCAGGGGGCCGGAGCTGACACCGCTTGGCTGCACCTCGCCGTGAGACCGCCAGGACAGCCCCTCTGCTTTAGCTCGCTTGCTTTCTGGGGAAGGGTCCCCCCGCCCCGAAGACCTCCCCAGCACCCCCTGCTCACCCCGAGGCTCTCCCTGCCCACGGCCCAGACGCCCGGAGCACAGAAGACGGGGGTGTCCGGCCGGCAGCGGGGCCTCCAGCCAGGACGGACCCTGCGGCCGCTCGTCCATCGCCCCCGCCCGCGCTGCCGGGCCCGGCCACCGACCCCGGGGAGTATCACAAGGCCCACGTTGCCCACAAGACCTCGGTGCCGGATCCTTCCCGTTTCTCTGGTAGAGATCCCACAGGGACTCGGACCCGTAGCCAGGGCCCCGTCCGGGTGCTTTCCTGCCGCGCTTGGCTCCAAGCGGGTGCCGGACCCGACGCCGCTTGCCGGGGCTGAGGACGCTGTCTCTGACCTCCTGCTGCTTTGGGTTTCCTTTCAGATCGACGACATCGCGGACGGCGCCGTGAAACCCCCCCCGAACAAGTACCCCATCTTCTTCTTCGGCACCCACGAGACGTAAGCGCTGCCTCGCTCCCCCCGCCGGGCTCTGCCTCCGCTCCGGCCTCACCTCTGCTTTGTCTCTCTCCAGCGCCTTCTTGGGCCCTAAAGATCTGTTCCCTTACGAAAAATACAAAGACAAATACGGGAAACCAAACAAGAGAAAAGGCTTCAACGAGGGCTTGTGGGAAATCCAGAACAACCCCCACGCCAGTTACAGTGCCCCTGCGGTGAGTGTGGGCTGGGCAGGGCCTGGGGCTGCGGCCCCTCCGTCCCCCCAAGTCGCTCCTCCTGTCTCTGCTTCTCCTCGCTGCTGTGCCGATTGCTTCCAGCTTCCAGCTTGGCTTCCTTGGGGTGGAATTAGCTCCCCTCTGCTTGCCTGCCCTCTCCCTTCCTCAGGGAGTCTGCTCTCCTCATCTTCCTCCAAGGAGGGGTTTCCCTCAGGCTTCCAGGAGCTCTGGAAGTTCCCACTTGCTCTGGAGGAAGGCGCTTCTGCCCCGTTGTCACTGTGGAACTGGGGTTGTGCTTTGTGCTGCTTGCCCAAAATCATGGAGATTTTGTTGTCAGAGCAAGAACTTGTGGCTTGCTCATCCCTGGCTCCTGGATCTGCTTGTGGACTGTTGGGAAGTCCCCTTCTCCATCCATTCCTGAGGTTCCTGAGCCCTCCAGCAGGATTTGGAGCAGGCTGGGCCAGGAGCAGCTCTTTGTCAACTTCTTGTGGGGGCATCTCATGACCCTAATTGGGATCCAGTTTATTCTGTAAAGATCATCACAGGAGCTGTCAGCTTTGTAGGCCGTGGGGCTGAAGAGGCAGAGGGAGGTTTGTAGGGTGGGCAGCAAGGTCCAGGTGGTCCCTGGAGGTCAGCAGATGCAGGGAATGGGCCCCCCAGGCCGTGCCATGGCCGGGCAGGAGTGAGGATGTGGTTTGAGGGGCAGGGGTTGGGAAATGTTCCACCCAAAACTGGATGTAGGGTAAGGTGAGGCTGTGGAGGTGCTTGAAAACCTGGAGATTGGTGATGGTGAGGGAGGCACCACCTGCCATGGCCAGGAATCTGCTGTGAACTCCCATCAGGGACCCATGAGGGACCCAGCAAGGCTGAGGGTTCACCAACACCCACTGCGTCCTGTGGGCCAAAGGAGCAGGAGAAGACGCTGAAGTTTCCTTGGCTTTGAGACCTGAGTGAAGCAAGGTGCCAGGAACAGCCAAGGGTGAGGAGAGGCTTTCC
>JAHXMQ010012343.1:15160386-15171507 GCA_020466415.1 Ammodramus savannarum pratensis | reverse complement strand
ATAAAGTACCCAATCATACTTTTTTCACCTTATTCTCCCAAGGAAACATGATTTCTGTTTTTCAGACAGCTCTGTCAGTGTGTGGCTCTATGTGGTGTTTGAAAGTTTCGTCCTTGTTTTGGCATGGGAAGGATGCCCTCCCTATTCTGCATGGTTGCTGGCCCTGGATTCATCCCTCAGAAACTGCCTGGCTGGGGCTCGCCCTTTGCAATGACCCACCCTTGGTGCCCCCTCTCTGTCCTCTCCTGGCCCCCCAAATGCCCCAGAGCCCCCCTGAGCCCGCTGTCCTCTGCTGCCTTTAGCCCGCGAGCTCCTCGGACAGTGATGTCCCCGAGAACGACCCCATGGCAGGCAGCGACCCCGGGGACGACGAGGACGACTCTGCCATGGCCACGGGGCCCACGGACAAGGTGGACAGCGACGAGGACTCGGACCGAGGCAGCGACCACAGCGGGCTCAAGAGGAAATCCCTGGCCATGAAGGTGAGTCTGGGCTGGGGACAGGAGGGTGGCCCAGCCAGGGGACACTGTGGCTGCATCACGGAGCTTTGCTTGAAGCCACGTCAGCAGAAGTAATGGAGAAACCAACTCCCTCTGGGTTCTCCAGTGGGAAATGGGGCTCAGCGTGGTTTGGGGGTCTCACAGGGACCTCTCTGGCCTATCCTGGCTGGGTTTGCAGCCTGGAGGAGGATCCAGAGCTGCAGATCTGAGTGCAGCTCTTGCAGGGCCCGTTGGGAAGAGTTGGAGAAAGCCCTTCCCAGGAAGCATTTGCTTTCCAGGGTGGATGGAGAAGGAATGGGCTTCTCTCATCTTGTCACCTCTCCTTTGCCAGATGCCTGTGAAACGGCCTCGGAAATCCTCCAGTGACTTGGATCAGGGCAGCCCCTCTGTCACAGAAGAGGAGAACTCAGAAACATCTTCTGAGTCGGAAAAAAACAGTGACCAGGTGAGAGGATTTTGGGAAACACTGGGAGGGTTGTGGGGAGAGCATCCCTGTGGGAGTGGGGCAGAGGCTGAAGGGAGCCTGACTGGCATGATTCTGTGGTGACACTGTTCCACATTTCCTCATATTCCTGTTTTCCTCCAGGATTTCACTCCTGAGAAGAAGCCAGTGGCCCGGGCTCCACGCAGGATGCCGGCAGCGGGGAGGAAGAAGAAGGTAAAGGAGCCCAAATCTGAGGAAGGCTGGAGAGGAGCCAGGGTCTGCACTGTGGGGAGGGAGGAGCTGGGGGTGACAGGGCTGTGCCCTGGGCTGGAGCACCTGGAGGGACCTCTCTGATCTCTTGGTGAGCTGCTGGGGCTCTGGTGCTGGGTGTGGGGGTATTGCTGGGCCTGGGGCAGTGCCACCCCAGGGCCATCCTCCATCCCAGCCCTGCTCTCTGCCTGCAGAAAGTGGAGTCTGGCTCTGACTCTGACTCCAAAGTGGACTCAGATCTGGAGATGGGCAATGCCACCGTGGACATGACCAAGTCGGACTCAGACTCGGACTCGGACGTGTCGGTGAAAAAGGCACCACGGGGCCGCAAGCCAGGTACCCCGGGGCTGCTCCTGCTCCTGCCACCACCTCAGCACGGGACTGTGGCATTCCCAAGGCTCTGGGGTTCCATCCCAAATCCTGGGCACATCCTAGAGCCCCTCTGCCTCTGGAGCTCGGGGCTGTTTTAACAGCAGGGCTCCTGCTGAACATATCCCTGTTGTCTTGCAGCTGAGAAACCCCCTCCCAAGCCCCGGGGCAGGAAACCGAAGCCAGAGCGTGTTCCCAGCAGCTCCAGCAGTGACAGGTGAGCTCAGCAGGGACAGTGGCACCCTTGGGCTGGGCTGGGGGCCACGCAGGGGTCCCAGCCTGGCCTGTCCTGGCAGTGACAGCGACAGCGACGTGGATCGCATCAGCGAGTGGAAGAGGCGCGACGAGGAGCGGCGGCGGGAGCTGGAGGAGAAAAGGAAGAGGGAGCAGGAGGAGGAGATCCGGCGGCTCCGGGAGCAGGAGAAGGAGGAGAAGGAGAAGAGGAAGGAGAAGGCAGAGAAGGGAGAGGAGGTGCACTCAGACTCGGACAGCAGCGCCGAGGATGAAGCGGCCAAAAAGGGCCGGAGGGGCCGGGCCAAGGCTCCGTCCAGCTCGGACTCTGAGCTGGAGCAGGAGAAGGAGGTGAGTGCAGAGCTGTGGGGGTCTGGGGTGGATGGACAGCCTGTCACCTCCCTGTCAGGCCATCAGGGACCTGCCCTCGTGGTCCTGGGTTAGCCTGCAGCTGCCCACATGGTGTTGGGAAGGGTTGTATCCATCCCTGGAGTAGGAGCTCTTCCCCTGGCCCAGGAGGCCTCATCCAGCTGTGGGTCTCACATCTGGCACAGGGTGCCCATTGCAGCTGTGGCTGCTCCATCCCTGCAAGTGTCCAGGACTGGGTTGGATGGGGCTTGGAACACCCTGGGACAGTGGAAGGTGTCCCTGTGTCCCTGTGCCCATGAGAGGGGTGGGACGGGGTGAGCTTTGTGTTCCTTCCCAACCCAAACCATTCTGTGATCTCCAAGATGCTCTTCCACCACATGGGGTTTGCTCCACTGTCCCCCTGGAGCCTTTGGGAGGATGTGGGGTGACTGTGTGCCATGGGGTGACTGTGTGCCATGGGGTGATGCTGTGCCATGGGGTGATGCTGTGCCATGGCAATGGAGTGGCCACAGGTGCCACTGTGGTGTGGCTGTGGCTCTGTCTGTGCTGCAGCAGGGAGGGCTCTGCTGCTCTCCCTGCATTGTTCTCTCCTCCAAGGTAAAGAAACCAGCGAAGAAACAGCCCTCGGAGTTGTCAAGGAAACCAAGCCAGAAGGAGAAGAAGGGCCGAGCAGAGGAGAAGCCACGGAACAAGTCAGCATCTCCACACCTCCCTCCCTCCCCTTTCCTCCTGGGAATGGGGCTGGTCCTGCACAGCTCCAGCCCTGGGGTGGGCATGGGGCTCCTGGGGCACCTGCAGAGGGGCTGGGCCTGTTCCTGCCCTCCTCCTGAGCTGAAGGGGCTGCAGGAGCTGTGGGGGGTTACCAGAATGACATTCCTGGTGTTTTCTTTCTCGTGGGGCTTTTCCTGTCTGCATTCCTGGGAAGCTGTGACCAGGGTGGAGGGGTCTTGGATGCTCCAGCCAATGCCATCTCCCTTGTTAGCCCAGTGCTGGGCAGAGGGATCACCACAGCCATCCTCCCTTTTTCCTTCCCTTCACACAGACCTCCGAAAGTGGAACGAGGCCGGAAGAAATCCGACCCGATCCCCGAAAGGAGGGTGGAGAAGAAAAAGGGTGAGAGACCCACTGCTTCCCATCACAGAGGGGAGGGGAGGCTCTCCAGGGTTGGTTCCCCCATCCCTGGGACAGGGAGGGATCAGTGAGGTTGTGCCAGGGTTTTTCCCAGCACTGCTTTGGTCACTTCCCTGGCATCCCCTCCCTATCTTGGCACACCCCAACCCATCCTCTCTAGAAACATTCCTGGGGCTGGGCTCAGCTTTGGAAGTGCAGGAGGACACAAAGCCCTGCCTGGGAGTGATTCCAGGCCCCAGAGCAGACCCTGGGCTCTGCTGGTGCCCTGACATCTCGAGCTGTGTCTCTCTGTCTGCTCCAGAGCCCACAGTGGAGGAGAAACTGCAGAAACTGCACAGCGAGATCAAGTTTGCGCTGAAGGTGGATAACCCGGTGAGTGCCTGGCCTGGGACATCCCTGCTCATCCCTGCCCTGCTGTGATACCCAGGAATGCTCCTCCTCCTCCCTTTGGGGGTGCTGGGAGGCCCCAAGTGCCCCCAGGGCAGCTCCTGACCCCGCTGCCACCCCTGCAGGACATCAAGCGGTGTCTGAACGCGCTCGAGGAGCTGGGCACGCTCCAGGTCACTTCCCACATCCTCCAGAAGCACACGGATGTGGTGGCTACACTCAAGAAGGTAGAGCAGAGGGCTGAGGCCTCCCTGGGGTGAGCAGGGAGCCTGCCTGGCCCAGCTCTAAGGGGGTCCCTCCTCATCCTCCTCCTCCTCCTCCCCGGGGCAGATCCGGCGCTACAAGGCCAACAAGGACGTGATGGAAAAAGCAGCTGAAGTCTACACCCGGTTGAAGTCGCGTGTGCTGGGACCAAAGATGGAATCCATGCAGAAAGCCAACAAAGCTGGGCCTGAGAAGGACAAGGGGGAGGCAGAGAAGGGCCAGGAGAAGCTGTTGGGAGCAGAGACACGGAATGAGAAGGGGGAAGAGGAGACAAATGCTGGTAACGTTCTTGAGCATCCCTGAGCATCCCTGCCCTGTGTGGGCAGGTCACAGCCCCCTCCTCGGGGCACGCCCTGTCCTGCTGGGGACACGGGACACGGGGAGGTGGCTCTTGGCCTGGTGGTGGAGGGATCAGCACCTCCAGGCCCTGCTTTGCTGGAGTGCCAGGAGAGGGAAAGGGCTGGGTGGGGAATGCAGTGAGAGCAGAGGGCAAACCCCAAACTCCACACCCGGGCTCTGGGGGCCTCCCCTGCTGCTTTTTGGCTCAGGACAGCTCCTCCCTGCCAGCCTGAGCGCTGGTCCAGGTATGAAGGAATGTGGAGATGTCCTTGGACACTGGCTGAGGCTGTTGCACAGGGAGTGGTGACTGGGATCTTCCACCCTCAGAGCCAGGTCTCTGGTGATGCTGCAAGAGCCTTCCCAGAGGAGCTGACAGGGAAAATCCACCCTGATGGTGTCTCTGGGCTGGGGGATGGAGGTTTTGGGGCTCTTCCTGCAGCTGTGGGGGTCAGGCCAGTACTGGGGTGCACCCATGTGTGTGGCCATGGATCCTCAGTCCACGAGGGTCGGGATGGATGAGGGGGTCCAAGAGCCTGAGCCTCTCTCTCTTCCCTTCAGACCTGTCAGGTCCTGTGAATGGTGAATCCCTGTCCCAAAAGTCAGAGGGCACAGAGGAGAAGGACAAGAGCCAAGGGCCAGGAGCTGGGCAGCTGGAGGCACCCACAGAGGAGCCCCACAACAAGTGAGTGTGGGGAGCTGCAGGGATCGTTTGGGGACATCCTGTGGGTTGTGAAAGGGTTCTCCCAGCTTGGCCAGGAGCTGGGGTGTGGGAGAGGGGCCAGGAGAGGCAGAGGGGCAGGGGGCTGAGCTCTCCCTGGCCCTGCTCTCCCCCAGCAGTGTCCAGGACTATCCCAAGGCCGGGCCGGAGCGAGCTCGCGGGGAGTCGGAGGCTGCGGATGAGGAGGAGGAGGAGAGCTGAGGAAGCAGCTCCCACGTGGAGGAGGAGGAGGAGGAGGAGAGGCTGTGAAGGGAGAGCAGCCTGTGCCTCATCTCCTGCCTGAGTCACTTCCCTCTGTCCCACCGTAGCCCATGTCCTTGGTCTTGTCCCGTGTCCATCCCTGCGGAGGCAGCACCCGCGGGGGGGCTGTGCTGGTGTCTGTATTTGTCCCATCCCTCCCCTGTTTTTAATTTTTGTTTTTGGTTTTGTTTTTTTTTTTCCCTCCTACCTAATTTCTTGTGATTTCAACCGACATGAAATGAATATAAAGGGTTTTCTAATGAAAAACAGAAGGAACTTCAGTGTCTCTTTCTTGAGGCTGGGACAAGGGGAGAACCTTAACCCCCTGCCCAGGGCTGGAGAACACCCCTGGGTCCCCAAATTCCCTCTGACCAGGGTCAGGCACTCAGGGGCTGCTCCAAGCCCCTCTCCCCACCATCACAATCCTCTCTCCATCCAGAGGCAGCTGCTGGAATTGGATCCCTCTGTCCCAGGGGTGGCAGCAGGGCTGGGCACCAACTCCTTGGGGTAAAATGAGGGTAAAAAGGGTGTGTGCCAGGGAGGGACTGAGCCTGGCACCATCCTGCCCGTGCTGGGCAGCAGCTCAGTGGTTTTGCTGTGTTGCAAGGCTCCAGAGCTTTTGTCCGAGTCCCATAAAGAGCTCCCGGCCCCACCCGGCCCCGCCTGCTCTTTGTGCCCGAGCCCAGGGGGAGGATGCCCCGATCCCCCTTCCCTGCAGGCTGCAGTAACTCTGCCCTGGGGACACTCAGCTTTGGCTTTTTCCCGGACTGATTTCACACTCGCTCCGTAAACAAGACCTAAATAAAGCCCAAACCATCCCCAGTGCCTCTTGCCCAACTGCTGGGAGTGGGAGGTCCCCTCCAGGACCCCACTCCTGATCCCACTGCCAGCTCCTCTCCTGCCAGGGGCAGGGACAGGCTGGGGAATGGGGGCTTAGGACATGGGGGTCCCCAGCTCTTGGGGAGGAGGTTGCTCCTCCAGAGCCCAATTCCTCCCTCCCACACCCCCAAAAAACCTCAGTCCAGTGCGAAACTAGCCAGAGTTTATTGCTTCTCGTGCTGTTCTGACTCTACAAGGGTGAGAGTCTGAAAGCACCGAGGACACCGGGGACCCCCAAGAGGCACTTGGGGCAGCCAAGGCACATAACTGCATGTCCCCAGCAAGGGGACAAGTGACAGAGCTGGGACAGGCAGGAGGGTCCCCAGAGAGACAGGCACAAGGTGAGGGGTGTGTAGCTAAGGCTCCTAACGCGGCGTTTTGGGGAGGGAAGCAGCCCAGAATCTCTACTTCGCCTCCGGCTCCACCGGGCGCTTGCCCGAGGGGGCGAAGGGTCCCACCAGCCACGTCAGGGGGGTGTTGAGGGCCACTTGTTCCACCAGCTCGTCCATCAGCAGCCGGGCTTGGGCGGCCTGGTCGCGGGCCCGGGCCAGCACGGAGCTCGTCACGTCCTGCAGGGAGCTGACCGAGCCCAGCGCCGCCCGCAGCCCCTCCACGTTCTGCCGCACCTGCCCCGCCTTGTCCTGCACGGCGGCGGGGAGGCCCTGCAGGCTGCTCAGCAGCGGCTGGCAGGAGCTCTGCAGCTGCTGGCTCAGGCCCTGCAGCATGCTCACCGTGCCCGTCTCCACCACCTGCGGGGGGACACGAGGGATGAGGCCTTGGGGACACCACGGGTCACCCCGGGCACCCCCTGGCCCTCTCCTACCTCCGGTGGCGCCTGCTCCTTGCCACCATCTGGCTGCTTGTTGCTCCACTCCAGCCACAGCTGCTGCAGCTTCTCCTGCCCTCCCTGCAGCTTCTGGTCCACGACTTGCTTCACGCTCTCCACCTGGCAGAGGGGCACAGCCCGGCTGGGTGAGGGGACCGTGGGGGCACACCATGGGCTGGGTGAGGGGACCATGGGGGCACAGCCCGGCTGGGTGGGGGGACCATGGGGGCACAGCCCGGCTGGGTGAGGGGACCATGGGGGCACAGCCCGGCTGGGTGGGGGGACCATAGGGGCACAGCCTGGTTGGGTGAGGGGACCATAGGGGCACACCCCGGGGTGGCACAGGGGGCATGGGGTTGGGTCCTACCAGGTCGAGGGTGCGCTGGAGCTGGGCCAGCAGGTCCTGGCAGCTCTGGCGGGCGCTCTGCAGTTTGCTCAGGGAGTGCTGGAGCGCTCGCTGCTGCACCTTGCTGGACAGGGAGCCCAGGCGCACGAAGTAGCTCTGCTGCTGTCGCTGCTGCTCCGGCCCGAAGCCCTCCACGGCCGTGGCCAGCTGGGCTGTGGGACAGGAGCGCCTCAGGGGGTGCCAGCACCACCATCACCACCCCTCAGAGCCTCCCCTGCTCTGCCCACCCTGTCTGAGGGTTGGGATCAGCTGCTCACCCAGCTCCCCGTCTGTCATGGGCAGGTAATGGTCCACCAGCTCCTCCGACTTGCCCAGCACGGAGTCCACCCTGCTGGTCACCATCTGGCTCATGGTGCTGACACTGCTGCTGACCGCTGACCTGGTCATCTCCACGCCACCCTGCACTGCCTCTTTGGTCATGTCCACCACACCGGTCACTCGGCTGGTCACTGCGTCCTTGGCTCCGGTCACGGTGCTGGACACTGCATCCCTGGCTCCGGCCACTGTGCTGGACACTGCATCCCTGGCTCCGGCCACTGTGCTGGACACTGCATCTTTAGCCCCTGCCACGGTGCCGGACACTGCATCCCTGGCCTCAGCCATCCTGCTGGACACTGCATCCCTGGCCTCAGCCACTTTACTGGACACTGCATCCCTGGCCCCATACACCGTGCTGGACACTGCATCTTTAGCCCCGGCCACGGTGCCGGACACTGCATCCCTGGCCCCAGCCATCCTGCTGGACACTGCATCCCTGGCCTCTGCCATCTTGCTGGACATGGCATCCCTGGCCCCGGCCATGGTGCTGGTCAGCACATCCTTGGCCCCCGTCACCGTGGAGGTCACCAGCAGTTTGGTGTCTGAGACGACCTGGGCAGACACACAAAGCTCTGGTAAGCACTGGGGGGGCCCCGAGTGTGGTGCCCACCCCACCCCAGCCCAGCCCAGCCCACCCTGGTACCTTCTCGGGGGGCTGCTGCAGGACGGGCAGCTTCTCCTCCAGGTTGTCCAGCCCTCTGCAGGCGAATTCATTGGCGGAAGAAACTGGAGATGGGAAAAGAGGTGAGTTTAGCACCCTGCTGCCCTGCAGGAGCTCAGCCAGGCCCAATTTTCCATCACTCCAAAACTCAGGCTGTGCTGCCCCCACATCTTTACTTCCAGCTTCTCCAGCCATTTACCCCTCAGCCACACAAACCAGAGACACAAACCCAGGTCCTGCCTCTCCTGGTTCCTCACGAGAGCTCAGTGAGAGCCACTTTTGGGGGGTCCCCCATGCCCATGGGGTGCTGTTCCCCCCCTTGCACTCACTCTGGGGCTCCAGCCGGGTGAGGAGGGGCTGGGCCCCGCTCACGGCTGCCGCCGTCAGCGTCTTCACGCCCTTCTCAGCCGCATCGCAGACGGAGCGCACGTAGGGGTGGCTCTCCTTGGTGGAGGTGTAGGCGGAGGACACCATGTCGTAAGCTGAGCTCACCAGGGGCAGGTTGGCCACGCGTGTCCCGATGTTCTGGAGGGGCCAGAAGGGCTCAGCGTGAGCGTGGGACTGAGGGACCCCCAAATCTCACAGGGAACGGGGAGTGGTGTGTGTTCCCAACACCCCAGGGATGGTTTTGGGGCCCTCCAAGGCCATCGGAGGGTGGGAGAACCCCGACCCCGTCTCCAAGCAGGGACCCCGCGGGTTGTCCCCAAATTCCCCGCACTGACCTGCTGTTCCTCTGCCTTGGGCTGCCCCGGCTTTTTCTCGCTGCTGGCCATGGTGGGTCTGGGGGCACAGACGGGACCGTGAGCGGGGCCAGCCCCCCCCAGCGCCCCCTCCTGCCTCTCCTGCCCCAAGTTACCGCCCCCGGAACGGGGCAGCTCCCACGCGGTTGGGAAATCCCGGGACAGGGGGGTCCGGGGAACCGGGACCGGGACTGCGATCGGGATCACAGGCGGGATCGGGACCGGGACCGCGATCGGGACCGGGATTGAGACCGGGACCGGGAGCGGGACCGGGATTGCCATCGGGAACAGGACGGGGATCGCGATCGGCAACAGGACCGAGATCGCGATCAAAACTAGGATCGAGATCGGAACCAGGATCGCGATCGGAACCAGGATCGCGGGCCTGCCCCGGATCGTGCTCACCGCTGGGGTCGGTGCTGCTCCCCTCGGTTCGGCTCCGGGCTCGCCCCGCTCCTCCCCGCCGCCCTTTATACCCCGGAGCCCGCCCCGAGCGCATGTGACCGGGGCCGCCCAGCGGGGCCGGCCCGGGGCGGGCCGGGAGCAGCGACCGGTGGGGAACGGGGGGCAACGAACCCCCAGTAACGGGAGGGCAGCGAACCCCCGGTAACCGCCTGCACCGAGTCCCCGGCCCAGCACCGGATCCGCCGGGACCGGGCTGCACTGAGCCCCCCGGGACCCCCACATTCCTCGGTCGGTGCTGCACTGACCCCCCCCACCCCTCCGGTACCGGATCCTGGGACTGGGCTGCACTGAACCCCCCGGGACCGGACACCCCCGCGGCCGTTCTGCAGTGACACCCCGAGCCCGGAACCACAGAACCCCCGCGCCCCGAGGCACCGAACCCCCGCGACAGACCCGCCCCGACCCTCCCAAGCGCCCCCTCCCCTTGGTGCGGCTCCCGGGCCCGGGGGTCCCGGTGCTCCCGCACACCTGGCCCGGTGGAATTGGTCAGGGTGGCCCCGGTGGAGTTGGTCAGGCTGGCCCCGCTGGGACGGTGGACGGTCCTGGGGCTCGCGGTGTCGCCCGCCGGGTGTTTTAACCCCGCTGTGTTTGTGACGTCGGGGATACCCCGGGCAGGCGCAGCCTTCCACGGTGACAACTGGGACAAAGTTCGGTGCCACACGACCGCGGGGCACAGTCCAGATGTCCTGGCAACTTGTGGCACCCTCTGTCCCAGCACCCCAGGGAACCCCGTCCCACCCTGGCACGCCCTTATTGAGCCCCCCTCGGCTCTGCCGCCCGTGCAGAGCCCCCCGGAGAGCCCGGCACGGTGGCTCTGCCACAGCACTGCGAGCTCGGAGTCATTTTAAGGCCAAAAAAAGTTGTTTTCTTCCTCTTTAAACTGGTTTGAAGCTGTTAAGACACGAAATTCCAGAATTCCTGGGGCTTAGGGCAGCACTGGATCCCAGACAAACCCACACTGTGTCCTCCACGTGCCACCATCCCCACAGGAGTGGCAATGGGGTCCCACGCTGGGTCACCAGGTCCATCACCCCCTCATTCCCGGTGGGATTGGGGTTCATATCTCTGGGTGGGGTGGGTGGGTGCTCCCCCATCTCAGTGGCACCTCAGTGGCGCCCGCAGAGCTGGGGGGCAGCGGGCACGCGGCGCGCCCCCCCCACGGTGACACAGCCCTCCCACTTGGACATGTCCACCGCGCCATCCTCCGGGTACTCGACCAGCGCAGGGGCGAAGGGTCCCAGGAGCCAGGGCAGGGGCGTGTGCTGCCCCACGTGCTCCAGCAGCCCCTCGAGGCTGAGCTGCGCCCGCGTCACCGCCTCCCTGCTCTGCGCCAGCACCAGCCCCGACAGCTCCTGCAGGGAGCGGGCGCTGCCCAGCGAGGCCTGGACGCCCTCCACGCCGTGCCGGACGTGTCCCGCCGTCTCCTGCACGCTGCTGGGGAACGCCCGGGCACCCGCGGCCAGGTGGGAGCAGGCGGCGTGGAGCTGCTGCAGGAGCCCCTGGAGCATGGCCAGGGTCCGGGCCTCCACCTGCGGGGTGGGCAGAGGGCAGCGGGGCTGGGGGTGATGGACCCCGGCCCTGCCT
>JAHXMQ010012343.1:15135218-15145285 GCA_020466415.1 Ammodramus savannarum pratensis | reverse complement strand
CTCCGGGAGAAGGAGTGAACCTCCCCGCCGGGCCGCACGTCGAACTCGGCCGTGCTCGAGGCCGCTCCCGGGGCCGTGCCCGGTCCCGCGGCCGCCCGGGCCGCCAGGCACAGCAGGGCCGCGGGCACCAGCGCGGCCCACGCGCGGCTGCCGCTCCTCCAGCTGGGCGCCGCCATCTTGGAGAGGAAACGCGAGTACGGCGGCCGGCAGGGGTCAGCGCGGCGACGGCGGCACGGCGGCCATGTTGGGTGTGGGCAGGAGGCCGGGCAGACAAAGCGGATGGGTAGGGGGACATGGGGACAGAGGGACAACAGGACAGAGGGACACGGGCACGGTGGTCAGGGGCAAAGAGACCAGACATCCTTGGCATAGAGACCCTTCCACCCTTGCCAGGCCTCCTCCAGGGCAGGGTCCGGTGCTGTGGCACAGCCCAGCAGGGCCAGCAGCAGCCCCAGTGTCATGGCCATGGGATGGGGAGAGGGGGTCAGGGACCCTGAGCTGAGCCTCCAGAGCAGGAAAATCCTGGATTAGAGCACAGGGGAGGCACAGAAACCTGTGCCAGCTCCAAAAGGGGCAGGAGGGGGACCAGGGACAGGAGGTTTCTCTGCAGAGGCCGTGCCTGGAGCATTCCCTGTGTCCCAGCACGGAGCTGGGATGCCTGTGATTTCACCAAAATCCCTCGCAGGGGATTCTCCAAGATCAATTTACACCCTTTGGTTTGGGCAGCACAGACACACCCGGAGCCCAGCCCTGCCCTTGGACACCCCACTCCTCCTTTGGGGGACCCTGGCATGGCTGAGCTGCTCCAGTTGTTGTGCACGGCCCAGGACAGAGATCAAATCCCTGAGACCCCCGAGCACCCACCAGAGTTTCCACTGACGTGGCTTTCCCAGAATCAGAGCTGTGGTGGCACCTTTAGCACACCCACTTTGGGAATGGAGATGCCAGGAAGTTTTCCATTCGAGCATCTTTCAGGGCAAGGAGGGACTTTTCTGAGCTAATTCTGTAGCTTGAGGAGTGATTTTGTTTTAAAAATAAGCCCTCCAGAACATCTGTTCTCCCTCCACACCATCCACCTAAAAATAAAGCCCCACAGGGTGAGTTTTGGGAGGGAAATGCCTCCCAAGCCACTCTCAAGTCCCAGATTCTTAAGGAAAAGTGCTTTTTGCCTGGTTTCCCCAGCACCTGCTGGTTCCTCTGTCATTACCACTCACTCAGGAAATTAACTCAGCTTCATTTCATCCTCCAGCTGCAAATCCTCCACCCAGAGCCACCCTGCTCCCATCCCTGCCCGGGTGGGGCCTCCCACATCATTTGTGTTTCAATCCCCGACAGAGCCTGTTCCATATGGAACAGCTCCTCCAGGAGATTTCCCAGCTAATTCCTCTCGGGATTCTCAATTCCCAAAAGATGACCAACCCCTTTTTAGGGTGTCAAAAAAATCCAGCAGCAAGCTGGGGGATCAGAGGAAGCCAGCAGATCTGCAAATTCTTCTAGACAAGAGCGTCTTAAGACATTTTAAGAAACACTCAGCTTTTTGGGGACAGGAAAAAGCAGTTTAAATTAGGCCTAAAAATTAAATTAGGGAAGCACAGAAACAAACTCTGCAAAAATAAAGCTTCTTACCATCCAACAGCACCCACCTGGCTGTGAGGAACAGAGTGCTCTTATAGACACATCTCAGAGGTGCAACTTTCTCCATCCCAGTCCCTCCTTTCAAAACTCACACCTGAGGTGCTTTGTAGCAGCTTAACCACAACTGCAATATTTGGGACAATTATTTAGGCATAGGGACAAGAAGAGGGGGAAAAATCTGCTCCCAGCCATCCCCAGGAACTCAAATGCTCCATCTGGAAGCAGCTCTGCATTTAGAACAAGCCTCCAGCAGCACCCTCAGGGCATTAACAGCGGGTTAATTAACAGCAGCTCCCACGGAGGAAGGCAAAGCAAGGCCAGGTTTGGGAGCTCTGGGCTGGGAGGACGAGTAGAGGCAGGCCCAGCTCTGCACAAACAGCTCAGTGTGTCCCAGAGGGGGAGCAGAGCAGCTGCACCCCCCGTCCCAGGGCAGGGAGGGAGGGAGGTGCCCACCCCAGGCTGCTCAAGGTCACTGTGAGGCAGCACACAGCCCAGGATTCCCAACCCTCACTTGCTTGGATCGTGCTTCCCCCGAGGAACATCAGGGATTTAATATTCTCTCCACTGCTCGGCACAGAAAGAACAGAGCACTTGGCTTGCAGCAGAGCTGCTCTGGCTGTGGCAGCAGCTGCTGCTTCCTCCTGCCCACCCAAAGCAGCCACCAGGTCTCTTTCCAATATTTTAATGAGTTGCTACATCTTACACTCATAATTATAAAAGAATAAGAATCCATAAAAATATTTTCTTTTCATAATACGCACTTAAAATACTCCAGGGCAAGTCAACGTGGTTCATTTGGGTGGGTTTTGTTTGTGTTTTCGTTTTGCCCCTGGCAGAACCCTTGGCTTGAGGGGGGGATGTGCTCCCCTGAGGTGTGATTGCTCAATCCCCCTCCCCAGAACTGCAGTTCCTGTTGCCCAGGTAAATAAAAACCAGGAGAGAGCATTGCTGAGTAGACGGGCAGGGCGGGGGGACCAGTCACTGACCCGCAGAGAACTGAAGCACAGCCAATTTCAGTGCACATTGGAAAGCTCAGGGAAGGACAAGGGGACAAGGAGGCGGCACAGAGAACGGAGGGAGGGAGGATTTGCATAAATATCATCCATCTTGTGTTGCAAAAACCCAAATGCTGCTGTGAGCTCTGGAGAGAGGCTCTGGCTGTAGCCAGCTGCCTGTGCTACCTGTTGGCACAACTCTGAGTGAGAGCGGCCATGAGAGGAAGGATCAGAGGGCGCCGTTACCGGCCCCGGCCACTTCCTCCATCTGCTCTGCAAATTGAAACTTGAAAATAGATAGATATAAAAAAAAGAAAAGACTAGTGTTGCATGCTTCTGTAGACCTCTCTTCAGCTCCCAGGGCTCCAGTGTGGCAGCAGGGCCAGGACACAGAGCAGATCCCCAGGTGAGCAGTAGGTAGTTCTCTTCCCTCGCACTCCTGGCTTAAGGCAGCTTCTGATTCGGCTCTTCCGTTTCCAACACAGGCACTGAGTTCTTGCAGGTGAGAGTTTGGGAACTGCACAGGTGCAGTGGAAGAGGAAAAGGATTGGGGAGAGAGAGATGGACACAAACCTCAGCCTCGGGACACAGACCACTGTCCATTGATTCCCAGGAGAGAGGGAGTAGCAGCAAAAAAAGCATTGAACAGCCAGGCTGGAGGAGAGGAGGAGGACGAGCAGCCGAGCAGGAGCAGACCTCCAGCTTGGAAAGTGAGAGAAGGTGGCACTGTCCAAAGGGAAGGTGCCCTCCAGCTTTTCCCCCTGGCCTGGGGGTATCCCCAGCCCAACGTGGGCACTCAGCCCCTTGTGCTCTGGGTTGGACGCTGCCGGGGAGCGGGAGGGCACGGGGCAGGTGAGCTGTCAGTGTCCAGTTTGCAGAGGCTCGTGCTCTCAGAGGTATTCTTGTAGAAAGTGCAGCAGCGTGATTTCGTAGTGCTCTCCTGACTCAGGGCACCGAATACTGTGTCTCTCGTTGGGGTAGATCTGTGCCAGGGCAGACAGGGGGCATTGGTCACTCAGCAGGCACAGAGATCCCTCTCCTCAGCCCTGATCCCTCCACCCAGTCTCCATCAGCACAAAGAAGTGCCAGGGAAGGTCTGGAGCCTCCCCTGCTAAGTGGGACACAACAGCTCATGGAGCAGCAAAGTTCCAGGCCCCGGGGCAGCAGCTCTGCCTGCACATGGCACATCTGGCAGCCATGGAACAGCCACAGTGCCACCTCCCGGCCTCCTCTGAGTCCAGCGAGGTGTTCACTGGCACCAGCATCAAACAGCATGTGGGGATCTATCTGCCTCCATCCCCTCCCATGCCCAGAACACACAGCAGGGAACTTCCTCCACATTGATGGGACCTTCCCTCCCCACTCCTGCCCCTCCTACCTGCAGCTGGTAAGGTTTTCCAGCCCGGATTAGCTGCGATACCAGGAAGTTGGTGTGAAAAAAGTGCACATTTTCATCCAAAAAGCCATGGAGGATCAGCAAACGATTTGGCCTGGACACGGGAGGAGAGATAAGGAGAGAAACAGGATGAGAAACCAGATGGAAAACACAATGAGGCACCAGATAAGAGCTCTGCAGAGGGTTTGAGCAAAGAGCTTCCAGCTGGACAAGCCAAACCCAAGCAAGAGCAGTGCCAGGCCATGGCTGTGGGCCGCAAGCCCTCCCTGCCAGGGGGGCTGCTGAGTTAAAGCAGCTCAGAACCCCTCCATTGCCATTCCTGTGGGACTCAGCAGAGCTCCAGGAGCAGCTCTGGGGTGGGTACTCACTCATTGGGAAGCTTTTCCACGTGCAGTGCCACCGAGCCAGCCTCGTAGCCCTGCTGGTTGTTCTCGGGGACGTCCATGTAGCGCTCGGTGTAGCCGGTGTCGTAGGCCATCCACACGGTGACAGGGGCACCTGCTATGGCAATCTGTCAAACAGAGAGGTGCCACCAAGCCTCCATTAGCACCTGCTCAACAGCCCAAGTGTCCTCTGCTATCCTGGAGAGGCAGCAGAAAGGCTCTGGGCTGTTCTGTCACTGAGATCAGGATTCTCGTTCCTCTTGTGGTCACAGTGGGGAAAATTCCTGCACATCAGCACTAAAGGCCTCCCCTCTGCAAGGAGGGGTTGAGAATGATCCAGAAACTGTGCTGGGCACTTGAGATGGGGAATAGCACATCAGTATCTCCCTGTATGGCAGACCAAGCCCATCCCAGAGCCATCCTCCTCCAGCCCCCACCAAGGATGAGCTGCAGCAGGACACAGGACTGGAGTCAGGAGCTCCAGGACAGGGGGACATTTCCACCACAAACAAACCAAAATGCCAATTCCAGCTGCCAAGAGGGACAGAAGCTGTGAGAATCAAGTGTCCCAAAGGTGCAGGCTCACCTTGAAGACGTTGGGTTTGCAGATGAGCCCCATGAGGGACAGAAAGCCCCCATAGGACCAGCCGTGGATGGCGACCCGGCTCAAGTCGATGAACCCGTATTTTTCTGCTACATAATGTAAACCTTCCACCTGGTCCTCTATCTCCACCTGACCCTAAAAGGCAAAAAGGAGGCTCATGTTAGTGTTGATAAATGTAGAAACTTGAGACAGAAACACCCACACAGGCAATGAGCAGCCACAACCCTTAGGAAGAACAGAGATTCCCCAGCACAAGGAGGACGTTACCATTTGGTTTTTCAGGGCTCCTTCAAATTTGAGGCCTCGCTGGCACGATCCCCTCCCATCAATGACCACCACAGCATAGCCCAGGGATGCCAACGTGTTCAGCCGCAGGTACTTGATGCCTTTGAAGGAGTTGTTCACCAGCTGCACCTGCACAAGGAGGGAGGAAGAGTTTCAGAGCTCAGCAGCTGCCTTTCAATGCCTCCCTGTGTCATTGCAGGATCCTGAGCTGGACAGCAGCCACTCATCGAGCTATCAGAGCCATAGAAATCAAACCACAAGCTGGAAAAGTCATCTGATGTTTGAAGCAGAGGTCAAACACAAGGACAAAAAGAGTAGGTTTAGATCAGATATTATGAGGAAGTTTTTTGCTGTAATGGTGGTGAAGCCCTGGCACAGGGTGCCCAGAGAAGCTGTAGCTGCTCCATCCCTGGATGTGTTTGAGGCCAGGCTGGATCTCTGAATAATCTAGGATAGGGGAAGGTGTCCCTGCCCATGGCAGAGGTGGGACTAGATGGGCTTTAAGGTCACTCCAACCCAAACCATTCCATGATTTCATGATTCCATGACAGTGTTCATTGCTGCCCAAAGTCTTGATATATGACTAACGGAGCTCTGCCCTGGGCAGCAGCCCCAGCCCTGACCCCAACACTCCCCTGGCTTTTTACCTGAGGGCCTCCATAGACAAAGAGCACCGTGGGATGTTTCTTGCCAGGCTGGACATCGTGGGGTTTGTAGACCATTCCGTAGAGCTCCACGTCCGACTGCGTGCGGAAGTGGAAGATCTCCGGGGGGACGTAGTCTGGGGGACAGCCTGCAGCAGGAGGGGCACACACAGAGCTGAGGGGCTGAGCAGGCTCTGCTCCCACCCCCTGAGCCAGCCCTGCTCAAAGCTGACCCTGAGCAGGGCTCCTTCCACACCAAACCACGCCAAGGCTTAGCAAAGCCCCTCCCTGGGAAGCACAGCCTCCACCTGCCTGCACAGGGAGGGGATTCCACAGCAAAACCTCACCAGGTGGGAGCACTGTGCCAAACAACAGGGATGGGACAATGTGTTTGCAGCAGGGCTTCAGGTGCTGCTGTGAGCTGCACCTAAACCTTTAAAATCTGCAGTGCAGAATGGAGCAGCCACTGTATCCCAGGTACTTATCCCTTCCCTCTTCAGACAAATCACAAATTAAAAGCACCTTGAAGTGTTCAAGGCCAGGTTGAACAGGGCTTGGAGCAACCTGGACTAGTGGAAGATGGCAGGACATGAGAACAGGATGGACTTTAATGTCCATTCTCACCTAAACCATTCAGTGATTCCACAGTAAACCACATCCCTGTGTGTGTCAGCTCTGTACATTCCAGAGCAGGAATGTAAAAGCACACATCAAAACCCACAGAACATTTCCTGGGCAATTGAGAAGTTATCTCCCCCACAAAATAACACAATTCACCTTCCCTCAGAGTGAAGTACCCAGACCCTTTCCCTCCCCATCACTCCTGGGGAGTTCTCAGTGCCCCCTCCCCAGGACTTACTGGCTGCCTCCATCATGCTGGCCCAAAACTTGGGCTGCTTGTGCAGAGGGTCATCATCAGAGCCACTGAGCTTGTAGATGTGCACACAGGGAGGAGTGCTGACGCTGCTGTAGTGGCTGATGAACATGTCAAAGTTCTGCCAGGGAACACAGCACAGTCAGGGCATGAGCTGCTGCACTGCCCACGTCTCAAGCAGCACTCAGGACTTGTTACTGGCCACGAGTCACTGCCATCCCTGGCAGTCAGGAATCAATGCAAGGAACAAACCTGGCTCATGGAGCAGCTGTGGGAGAAGCCTGGAGTGGTGAGGCGCATGATTTCCCCAGGAGACTCGTAGCTGACCACGTAGAGGTGGTGCTCCAGCGGGGTGTCCTTCGTGCCTTGGAAATACACCAGCTTGGTGGCCTCATTGACCCAGATCTGTGCCAGGAGAGAGCCCTCAGGGACAGGCAGGGACAAGCTCTGCTCCTCTGCCAGCCCACAACACACACAGCACTTGGGAGAACTGCACACAACACAATGCAGTGACAGACAGCAGTCCCTCAGCCCTTTTGTTAAAGACTCAAAACATTTTCTTATTAATGGGCATAAAAAGCTGGGCTTTGTTCCCTGCAGGTTAACAGGAAGCCATCCTCTTAACAAGGAACATTCTGTGCTTATATGGCATCTTACAGAACCATGGAATCATCTAGAAAATGGAAAAAGCCCTCCAAGATCAATCATGAACCCAGCAGCACCATGCTCACCACTAACCCACATCCCCAGGTGCCACATCCACACCCTGTTGAGCATTTCCAGGGTTGGTGATTTTGTCCTGGACAGCCTGTCCCAGTGTCTGATCACCTTTCCAGTGCTGCCATTTCCCCCATCTCCAACCTAAATCCCCCTGGAGCAGTGTGAGGCTGTTTCCTCTGCTCCTGTCCCTTGTTCCTGGCAGAGGAGCCCAACCCTCACCTGGCCACAGCCAGCATGGCTGGATTATAAAGATACAGGTCCCTTATTTTATAATATTTTATAATATATTTCATATTATAAAGGTCCCTTTTTAGCCATCATGGTAATGAATTCCCATTTGTGGGAGGACCAGTCTAACAGCTCTCAGTACCAAACTCTGAGACACATTAAAATAGGTTTTACTGTCCAGATAAAGCTGTTTCTAAAAACCACCCAGTCAGGCAGGAACAGAGGTGACAGCTTTTAAATCCTGCATTGATCCAGCAACAGTAACTGAACTGTTTTTCCACCTTACAGTTTCCAAATGCTATTTCTGGCTAACCCACAGTTTGAAGACCCCTGTGAACAGCAAAGGGAAAAATATCCAACTCAATTGGCCAGGAAAACCAGGCAGAGCCCTGTGGAGCAACAAATGCATCAAAATAATTGCTGCTAACACAATTTTAGCCATAACACATGCAGGGAAGAGCTGTGGCCAAAATCAACAGCATGTACAGTGAGAATCCACATGGGGAGGGACAGCAGGTTAATTGCAGATTGAGGAAAAGCAGCAGAAACCAAAAGCTTGGAGCTGTTGGTCTTTTAAAAAGCGAGAAGTGAAAATCCAGATTAATTGGAAATGAACAGCCAAGGTCTTTATTTTGACAGAATCACCTGGGAGTGTTAAAGATCAGGCTCGGAGTTAATTCCTGAAGCAAAAATGAAACTGGGTTTCTACAAGATTAATAAAAATTCATTTCTGGCTGTTCTGCAAGCGACAACAGATACAGCTTCTCCATATTCTAAATTGCTTTATATTCCCCAGCTGCCTTGTTCCTAAAGGCTCTGTTGAGGGATCAGCTGGAGACCAAGAGTTCACTCTGAGTGCCAGGACACATTTCCACATTGCAAGAACTCATTGGAGTTAAAATGCCTCAGCAAAGGCAGCAATCCCCAGCTTCTCCACAAAATGGTTCTTTGTTGCTCTTAAACCTCAGACTTGTGTCCTTTTTTATGGCCTGACCCACTCCTGGGATTTACCTAAGGAGCAATCTGAAGTCTGATTAAGAAGGCAATCAGATCCATGTGCACTGGCCTACAGCACTTTGGGGAAAGCAGAGGCAGCAATAAAAACAGCAACAAAATGAAGCTTAAGCAGTTCCTGCAGGTCCCAAGCGTAAGGGAGGACTCAGGCCAGGACTGGGGGCAGACAATGCAGAGCTGAGCACTGCAAGAGAATAAAAATAACCCCTACCTTGGATCCATGCCTTGCCAGCACCTCCCATTCCCCACCAGTCAGGGCAACCTCCTCCTTGATGGGACATTTGAAATCATCTACAAGAGAGACCACGAGCATCAATCACTGCCCTCCCCAAAGGCCAACAGAGGGGGAGCTCCCAGGGCTGCAGCCCTTACCCTCACTGTGGACACAGGGCTGCACCCAGTCGTGGCTGCCTGGCTTCAGGATTGCTGTCACCCTGTACAGGTGACAGAAGCCTGTTTTGCACTCGTTGGCTCGGATAAAGCAGAGCTCTTCCTCCTCCCCCTCCGGCTGGATGAAAGGATAGAAGATGTCATGAACCTGCCACACAAGATGAGAAACCTGTCAGTGATTTATTCAACACCAAATTTGGGACTGAGCAGCAAAGCTGCCATTGCAAGGACTTAACTGGACACCAATCAACATGAGAATGGCTAACTGAGGGGAGGGAGGAAGGGGCAGCTTCTGTTCTCCTCCCAGCCCTGAGTCTCTTACATTTATCCACACATCAGTGGTTTCTTCATAGATCACAAATGGCTGGACATTTTCTGGCACAGTTTTGGCAAATTCAGCACGCTGCTCCTCATTTTCTGGGACTGGAATAAAGAGTGCTGGAGGCAGAAGGACTAGCTGGAGCCTCTGCTGAGGTCTGTCTAGGAACATAGCCCAGGCACTGGGGAAAGAAGTCGGAGGTGAATGTCAGCACCACAGAATAGAGGTCCCTTTCCAACACTCAGAACATGCATCCCTTTCTTCCCCCTGCTGCCAGAAAGGATTTGGGCATCTGAATGCAAAGCTTTTCTCATCACTGCTGCTTTCTAATCCCCTGGAAGCTGTGCCAACACACACGTAGTGCCAGACAGCTCTGGTATTTCACAGGGGTATCGCTCAGGCGAGCTGTCTGACAGATCTGCCAGTGCCTGTTCCAAGGGAGCACTGCTACCACAGCCCTGTCTCCAGCATGGAGCTCCTCCTTGGACACCCCTCCAGCAGGAAACACTGTTTGTGTTCCAGCTCTCCTCCAGCTCAAGTGAGCACCCTGATGTGGGAACTCAGCACATCAGTCCTGATG
>JAHXMQ010012343.1:15100104-15113492 GCA_020466415.1 Ammodramus savannarum pratensis | reverse complement strand
CAGCAGCATCACCCAACTCCACGCGAGTTCTTTCAGTTTCCTCCGCACACCTTTGCTCCCACCCTCTGTCCGGCTGCTGTCGGGCCCGAACCGCGGCTCTCCCTCCCTTGTTGAGGAGCATCGGCAGGAGAGGGAGTGGTTCCCTTGGAAACCTCTGGATGCCCAGCAACAAGTCGCTGACAGCTGCCATGTGACCAGGTGCATTAATCAGAAATGTTGTATGGATCAGGTCAGACGGGGCCAAAGTCCAGCGCGCTCCCCCTCCACTCCACTGCTAATTACTGAGCGGCGAGGGCTGCTCTGAGTGCGGGGTGGAAAACAACTCAAAATAATTAAATCAAACAGTGACCTTTCTTGTTGTGGATTCTAAGTTCACCCCAGAATTTCTCCATGAAAAAAAATCTGTCTGATCCCCTCTTCCACTGAAACAAATCTTGAATGCAAATGAGTGAGGCAGAGGAGTCTCCCCAGGTGAGAATGAATGTGCCATGGACACAGAGAGTTCCCAGCTCTCTACTCAAAATAAGCCCAAACATTTCAAAAGAATCTTTTGAATGAGTAGATCAGGCTTGAGACAGTTTGGGCTGGACAGGTACAGCTTGTGTTCATCACTTGGATCCCTTTGAAAATCATATTTCTGAAGCCTCAACTGAATTTGCTGGCCAGCATCACCAGTTGGAATGCAGGGAAAGACTTGAGTCCAAACTCCTGCTCAGCAGCCCAAAAAGAAGAAGCTGCAGCTCTCAGGAAAACAGGCAGTGCCTGTGCAGGTCTCATCCCTTGTGAACAGCTGTAAAATGGCTTTTCTTTGTGATACAGACACCTGGAGCCCCTCTGCTCTGCAGCCAGGCTGGGAGGATTGGGGTTGTTCCTTTACCCTGGGTTTCCTTTCTACGATCTTCTAAGGGAATTAGGTATCCAAGGACTTGGGTGCCCCTCAGCATTTTCCATAAGATGTTGTTTACAGCTTCAGCTCTCATTCTTATCATATTTCCTCCAAATTTCTGCTTTGCCTGGACCACGTGAGAGCAGTGGCTTCCAGATTTGTGTCCTGAAGGAAAATCTCTTGCAGCTGTCCAAGGCCAGGCACCAGCAAGGCTGTAACGCCCTCCCTTACCCCAGCACCAATCTACATTCTTTGTGCTGTGACTCATTCATGGCAAGGTCATCAGGTCCTGCCAGGCTCATGCCCTGCTGCAGGGGTTGTCTCCTAGGCTGTGATTTGTGTCACACACAGGTACATTCTGTCCCAAACCAGCTTTTATCTCAGGAAAAACAACGCTGTTGCTGTGGCTGGCCTGGCATAAGCCAGGCAAAGGATTTGGCCCGTGATCCATGGTAGTGGGGGAAGACAAACAAACAAACAAAAAGAGTTGGAAACAGAGCACCTGGCTTTATTGTAATTGCTCTGTAATTTGAATGGCATCCAGTGCCACTTGAAAATGGGCTCCTTCATGTCATCTGCTCTTACTTGCAGGTCTGAAGAGCCCCATTTAACCCACAGGGATCCATTTGTAGCAGAAATTTCCCAAATCAGACATGAATGTGGGTCTCAAGTATTACCCAGAGATCTCAAGTATTACCCAGACCAAGTATTACCCTTCAATTCTGGACCATTTTGATTTCTGTCTAATTAATGTTGCCACCAATTATCATTTTTCCTTTGGTGTCATGTGGTAACACATCCCATGCACAGGATATACCAGAAGACAAAGCTTTACACAACAGGCTGACAATCTAGAGTAACTTTAGGGCAGTCCTGAAAAATTGGTGTCTGCAACCTGTGTGTTTCCCATCCTAGACGTGCATCTCAAACCCATCCCTGCTGACACCCCCAGTCAAACCCAGGGACATGAGTGTTTCTGGAGGTGAGGGTTAGGAAATAAATTCGTTCTCAGTGCTCAATGCTGTGCTCCTTGGCACACTTGAGGGAATAATTCCTGACCTCCTTGCTCTGGAAACAGGAGAGGTCCAAACAGATTCCAGCCACTCAGATGTGGGCTGTGTTTTCAGTTTGGTGTGTCTGGGAAGAATTGGAGGGTTGGGGTTTGTGCCAGCCCCAAAACCAGGATGATAAGGGCTGAAAAAACAGGATGATGAGGGCTGAAGCTTGGCTGGTCCATTGGAGTGGGAAAGCAGCGGGTACGAGCCCCCGGTCTGAGGGACACTGCGGCAGGATGGAGAGGACAGGCTGGTCCCGGGGAATCCGGAGCGAGTGACCCGCACAGAGCAAAGCTCCGAGCTCCCGGTGGGCTCTCCCTCCCCGCGGGCCGTTCCCGCTGTTCCCCAGGCAGGGAGAGCTCGGAGCGCGCTCCGCCGGCGCTGCCGCGTTCCCGGGGCTCGCCGCTCCCCGCCGGACCTGTTGCCGTGATTGCCGGTGCCGCTGCCCGGTGAGACTCTTACACTGAAGGCGGGCGGGCGGTCCCATGATGTAATGTAATGTAACGCTGCCGCAGCTGCCCGGAGCGGCCGCTGCCGTTGGCCGAGGCGCGGAGTCCCCGCCCGGGCGCTCCGCCCGCCGCCCCCCCTTGCGGGCCATAAAAGCCCCGAGGCAGAGGCAGGGCAGCTTCCCCGGGCCTCGCCGCTCCGGTGAGCGGGCACAGGTGAGCCCCGCAGGTGCTCGGGGGCGCTGCGAGGGTTCCTCGGCCACCTGTGGAGCCGCTCCCGCTCTGCCGGGTGGGTGCGGGCAGCGCTCGGGGACGGGGCCGCGCTCCCCCGGCGCTGCGGCGATCCCGAGCGGATCCCGAGCGGATCAGCACCACGGACAGCGCCCGGCACCGGGAACGGGCACCGGCACGGCGGGCAGGGCTCTCCCGGGACATCACCGCCCACCGGAGGCACCGAGGCGGCGCTGGATGCTCGCGGGGCCCGGTGAGTCCAGCCCGGAGCGGGGAGGCAGGAGAGCGGCAAAGGGAGCGGCACAGCCCGGTCACATCCCCGCGGGTACCGGACACCGATCCCCGGTCCCGTCCCCATCCAGCCCTGCCCGACACCCACCCAGGGGCCGCTCGGGATGGGAGCCCAGGGCCGGCTGAGGTGGGAAGGGACGTGGGATGGAGGCGATTTCCAAACATCCTCAGGTGAGACACACTCACAGTCTCGGGTATGGAAACATTTGGGAAGCACGGTATGACTGCATGAATGTAACCTGCGCTTCACATCTACTCAACATCAAAGCTTTATGCTGGAAACCCCAACGCTCTCGTTTTGAAAATGTGTCTGGCTGGTAGTTCATGTGTAAAGTTTAAAATTAAAATTCCCCACTTTGTAGGAGAAACAGGACATTTCACCTGTTTCACATTTCATACTGTTGGGAGGTGATGCTTCATGAACAGTTAATTGAAATTATTTTTCCTCCATGGCTGAGTCTATGTGGCTACTCAAAATCTGCCTTGCAGTAGTGGCACACTTTGGGTCCATTGACAGATTGTGTTATCTTGAAGTGCTCGATGGCTAAACCAGAGTGGATTTTTCCCCAAAATGTTCCAGAGAAAAGAAATTTAAAATTGAGTGTGATCAAATTAAACAAAGTGATTGGTTTTTGTTTTGAATTTTGACAAAATTAAAACAACAAAGTATTTATTTCTGGGTGACACTGAAATAAAACATTATTTTCTCTTTAGATTATTAAACCAAGGATCTAATCTAGAAAATAGACAATATAAAATGTTCAAGTGTTTGAGCACTTTGGAAATTCAGCATTTCACAGAGCTATTGTCAGGTGATTTGCTGCATTTGTTTTATGTCCATTTTTGGAAGCTGGGATATTCCCTGAATGAATCCCTGTTCATTAGAAATTCTCCCCCAGCTGTACTAAATGTGTGTTTGAACACTTTGCTGAACAGAGGCTCAAGGTGATTTAATCCAGGCTCAGCCTGGCCACATCTGTCCTTACACTTGTGTTTTTCCTGAGTGATGTTGGCCTCTCAGAGGAAAAGGAAACAAGCTGTTCTCCATTTTAAAACTCCTATTTTTTACTTCAGAATTAAATATTTTGGGGGGAAAAAAGAAGAAAAACACTTGAAAAGAAAGTTATTTCCTTTCAGGCCTTCACTATCCACACAACCTTTAGACATATTTTATAGACATTGAACAAAGCAAGGGTGGTAATGTTTTCCTGTGGAACTGGAGTGGAGAAATATCTTTGTTATCTCTCTGTAAATCTTGTAAATCTTCCAACAGCTGCTGAGGTTTGGTCTGGGCAGTGCCTTCTCTCTGCCAACACCAATATCAGGCTTTTCTCCTAAAGTGCAGCTGTAAAATAAGGGGAAAAATCCCACATTCTTCACCTCCTGCCCCAAAAAGCCGTGCAGAAGAAGCCAGAAAATGATATTGTATCAAATACCTATTCCTGCTTTTATAGCTTTATCTGGGAAATTACCTAATCAGATTTCATATTTAATATAAAAAATAGTAGGACAGGTGATATCATATCCTCAAAGCTAACTAAATTTTGTATTGTGCAGTCTTGCTTAATCAAAGTTTTATTTCCATTTGTTCAGGGCATATTTTGTCACTATTTTTTTTTTATTGGTAATTTTCTGTAGATCTCATAGATGGATCCAACCCAGAGGTCTCTGAAGAACAGGGGACTCAGGGTAAGGTCTGAACTTAATTCAATTTAATTCCTGACCCTTTAAGTATTCTTCAAAATGAGTAAACTGGAAATGAATCTGGCAGGAGGGTTCCATGTCACCTGCTGCAAGCAAATATTTGAAGTTTTGCTAGGAATAAACACCATCCAGATTTTTATTGTTTAAAATTCAATGGAAATCAAGCCTGTCAAAGGCAGGATCCTTTTTTCCTGGCCTCTCCCCTCCCAGCTCACAGGCAATGTTCCAGGCTCCTGGCTCTGTGTGCCTTGCACAAATATTTGTCTGTGTGTCGCTGCAATCGTGGCATCTGCGAGACTGGGAGGTGCTTGGGAACCTCAGCAGGAAAAGGAGAGTGGATTTCAGACACGAGATTTTGAGGCTGGATAAACAGGATGGGGTTGTTGTGCCTTTGGCAGGGATTTGTTCTGCCCCAGGGTTCACCTGTAGCCTCTCAAATGGGGACACAGCACCTGCCCCAGCAAAGCCACCCCACTCCTGCAGCTTCACAGCCCCTGACCAAAGTGGGGTCTCAGGGGACTCTGAGCAAAGGATTTGGTTTTTCTGCTCACCCACATCACAGAATCACAGAATGGTTTGGGCTGGAAGGGACCTTAGAGCTCCTTGGGACGTGGAAATTGTGTTCCATGTGTGTTCAGCACTTAAAGATTCTGATTCTGGGACTCTGGCTCAGGAAGGGCAAGGAGAAGCTCTTTGATGGCACACCCAGTGTGTGGCTCTGCAGGACCTGCAGCAAACCCTGGCCTTGGGAAGAGAACTTTGCCTTTTGATTTATTTTAATTTGGAGACTCAGAATTTGGAGACTCAGAATTTTTCATAAACCTACAGTAACTTACACAATGTCAGGCTCCACTTCAGGAGAATACAAATGCACAAACTTCAGCACTGAAGTCCCTCAGGAATCAAACTAAAGTCAAGCACTTGGCTGCACTGAGGATTAAAGGATGTTTCCATAATGTTATGCAAAGATCTCTTTATCCTGTGTTACTTAAGGCTGTACATTCTTCCCAAGTCATGTTCAGAAGCACAACTCCCTCCCCTGTGGTTTTCCAAAGCATTTTACTGTTTTCAGGTGCTCAGCATGACATATTCCAATTAATCCTGATTTTCAGGGACTTCTAAGCACCTGCCTCTTGTAATCGGTCCCTTTCAGAGTGTCTCAAACACAAATATAAGGTGTCCAAAATTGCTGACTTCTTTTGAAAATCCAGAGCCATGATGAACAGTCCACCTACAAGATTCCAGCCCAGGTGAAAATTGCATGGATTCAAGCCCCCCAAACTCAGAGGCAACAGTCAATACCTGCTCCTGTGGGATGACAATGCACCCTGCCATTAGAGCAAAGTTTCTCTTAGAAAGGAGAAAATTGCACCATTCCCAGTGAGAACAAGTGCAAATCTTTTCAGTTCAGCTCACAAAATTATTAATGTTGTGGTCTGTAATTCTGGCTAATCAAATATTCCATTGCTCTGTGCTGCCAGTCGATTGTTCATGGAGAAATCAATGCCACAAAGAGATGGAAAACTTATCCTGAGTTCTCTCCTCAGACAAGGAGTCCCCATCTGGGGGACAAAGGTTCACACCTTGCATGGATCAGGAGCAATGGGAATTTCTCAGGAGCAAGAAGAGCAAAGGGCAGATCAGACAAACCCTTTCCCAAGTGGGAAAGAGCTGGGAAGACAAAGCTTCAGCAAAGGTCTCTGCAGGCTCTTGCATGGATCAGGAGCAATGGGAATTTCTCAAGGAGAGCAAAGGGCAGTTCAGACAAACCCTTTCCCAAGTGGGAAAGAGCTTGGAATGTCTAAAGAGTTTGTTAGATTGGGTTGTTGGGTTGTTAGATCTGCTCAGAGATAATCTGTAGCCTGAAAGCAGAGGGGACAGGGGGACAGTGAGGGGCTGAACCCAGATCCCAGCAGGATCAGGGAGCTCTTACAGAGTTCCTGGCTGTGACAGTGCTGGGGACAGGGACACCCCTTGGACAGGACAGACTGACTCCCACTCTGCTCAGCTGGGAAAAGGAGGCTCTGCTTTGAGCAGCTCTCCTCAGCCCTGCCTCAGACACAGCAGGAGATGAGACACAAACTAAGAAAAGGCAATGCTTTGACTGATTTTTGCAATCCTCATCAGAAACCTAAAGCTGTTCCTAAATGAGGCACCTCAAATCCCTTGCCCATAAAGACAGACCTAGTGATCCCCATTTCCAGGGTACCAGAAAACCAAATTCTGTGACATCTGTAAAGCCCTGGTGAGCTGAGAGCAAATGGAACCAGAGAACAGAAAAAGGTGATTATCCTGTCAGGTTTGGCCTGGGAGGAAGATTATCCATCTATCTTGCCAGACCCATTTATCGTCTGATTTTCTCCTGGCTTAGCTTTTATCACCTTTCTAATCCTCCCCATCTAATTCAGACAACATTTTATCTCAGCAGTTCTCACCCAGCGCTGACGACGGCGGGCTCAGAGCTCTGGGCAGGTTTAATGTGACCTCACCAGGGGCTGCACAGGTGGGTGGAACATTAATTGCCAGCTAATGAGTTCACAACTTTCAAATATAAATGAGCTGGTGTATTTTTCTAGGAGAGCAGTGTTATATTCTCTCTGTTGGTCTGTCAATGAGGGAATGGGTTTGGAAGAACTTTTCCAGAATTTTTAAAGAATGTAACACACAAATCTAAATGTGTGTGTCTGTGCATGTCTGTGTACCTATACCTGTTGTCAGTGTGTATTTAAGTGGATGTGGTGTATGAAATTGGTTTCTGGGATGGGAAGTACTGGGATGCATCATTTGAATCAAGCAGGACTCAAAGATAAATTTGAGGCAGTTTTTTGAGTATCGCTCATGGTTTGAACCCACTCTGAGAAAACAACGAAATTCCAGAGCTCCCAGTCCCTCACAGGGTTCAAGATCCAAATCCCAGTGAGATGGAGGTTTCTGTGGATACCACAGCCCTTTCCCTTTCCCTTTTCATCCCAAATCAACAGGCGCTTTCCTCACCTTGCTGCTGGTGAATGCATTAGGAGCTAAACTTTATCATGTCTGCAGCAGTTCCTGGAATAGCTGCAAGCTGAGCACTTGGTTAGGGACAGCCAGGAGAGATGATTACCTTCAGGCAGTCTCCATGGAACATGCCAGGTTCCTACAGGCACAGCCTAATGTGGGATTTAGGATGCTGAACAGGCTCCCATTACAGGCCCAGCCATCTCCACCCTTCCACACGGACAGAGCTCCTCGTTAACATGCACACCAGTGGCTCCAGAACACTGCAGCCCAGTCGGGGCTCATTAAGGGCAAAATCATTCCAAGGGACATTGTTTCAGAAAGGAAAGAATTTAATTTCTCTCAGGGCTGGGGTTGAGTTGCAAAGAGCCTGGGGATTTTGCTCAGGGTTGTGTTGGAAGCTGTGCTGGATTGTGGAGCTTGAGGCTGTGCTGGGGTTACCTTGAGAGGGACCCACAGAGGGACCCTGGCTCACCTCAGGGCACACTAAAATAATAAATCTTTGTTTAAAAGGTGATTTAAAAGCCTGTGTGTCCTCTGGGATGGGAATTGCTCAGGCATGAGCCACAGGCTCTGCTCTGCTGGTGAAGGCTCTGGTTCTGCTCTGTCCCTGCCCCAACCTGCAAAGCTTTGGAGACCAGACCAGGAGGGGCAGTTGTGATGAGGAAATCTCAGTCCTCTTTTATCAGCAGGTATTAAAAACCCCCTAAGAATTATCATTAATAGATACAAATGAGTCACTGCACAGCTGAAATGTCCACTTTCTCCTGTTTGCCATGGAACAATGCACTGGAACACACAAGACATCCAATGCTTTAGTAATACACTGCAAATAAAGATCTCATTATCAGGGCTGAGAGGGGAAGGCCTAAAAAGCAACAAGGATGAAGCCATTTGTCATCTCAGTTTGATTTCCTGTACAGAGTCCTGCATGAAGTGTGCTGGTGGCTCTCCTCTCCCACGTGTGCCACTGCTCCTTGGGAATAACTCTGATGCCTGCTCTATTTTAAAAATCTACTCTTTCTGAAAGGGCTGTCTTTAAAAAAACCAAAAAATTGTACAGGAAAAAGGACAAAATTGCTTCTCAACAAAGGGGCTTATCAACAGCCTGTCAATAATGTGCCAAAGGCCAGCACCTGCCTTTCAAAGAGGCTCTGAAGCCTCGAGGTGTACTTTGAGAGCAATTAAGGGATGTAAGCAACATGATTATTATCTCATGGGTGACATTTTCATCGGCTCTTTGGGAAAAACGAGAGATGGGCTTGAGATGGCTGTGATCAATGTTCACCCCAGTCCTGCAGAAATGGCAGGAAAACATGTGGGAGATGGGCCTGGAAATCAAAATGCACAAGGAAAGGAAGGGAGGGAGGAAGGGGTGATGAGGGCAGAAGGATTTTAAATCACAGAAGCTGAAGGAATGAGTTACATGGGAAGGAGAGAACCTGAGAAATGTGGTGGGAACCTGTGGCTTTGCCCATCTCAGGTCCTCTTCACTTATCAGGGCACAGCTCCATCCTGAGCCTGAGGAAAGAGGAACAGCACATCCCAAAGGACTGAGGGATGCCTCAGCTCATGGTCACTCTGCTCTTTCTCCACAGTTACTGCTCAGAGCCATTGAGTTGGGGATGAGCTCAGCCCTGGCTGGATTGGGAGCACAGAGCCCACATGGACTCTGCTCCAGCCCAGCAGAGGCTCAGATGTTGCACACACCCAGCTGTTGTGGAGCTAGGCAAAATGTTTCATGGACAACACATCTGCAAAAGCCCATTTGGCTGCAAGATTTCCCCAGTTTTGCTGAATTTTTTTGTTTAGGAAAACAAACTTAATTGCAGCAGAACAAATTGTTGCCTAATTTGCTATAAAAAAAATCTTCTCCCTACATTTCATTTTATGAAAAAAAAAATTAGAAATGTTAATGTTGAGTGAAAGGAATGATTTTTTGAATGTTTGGAAATCTCCCTTGTCCCAAAAGATGCTGTTATATTCCCAGCTCCTCTGTGCATGTATCATCTCAGAGAAGCACAAATCGAAATTTCTGTGTGCATACCCACAAAGTGTGCACTCACACTCCAGGCAGTCCTGACAGGCATAAGCTGCTCTGCATTCTGCAGGAGTGCCTTTTGAAGAGGATCTTAATAATAAAAATAATGTTCTGTTACTAGTTAAACACTGGGAATAATTCCTCCATCACAGGCAGGAATGATCCCTCGTTCCCTGGGAGGAATCCCCAGGGTCCCAGCAGGATGCATTAACAGCATGTCTCTCCAGTGAGCCGTGATGGGAACAGCACGGAGCAAACAGAAAAGGTAAAGTGCTTAAAAACAACTTGTATTTTTAGAGCCCAGTCTCCCACAGAAATCTTCCGAGATGCTGAGCTCTCCACTTCTGATTTAGTTTGGAAGCCCAGCTGAGACTCCTGGGCTGTAAATTTTCTGTAATGCTTTTCTCCAGACCCATTTGCTGTCCTGCTAATTAATCCAGGTAATGGCTGGGTTGTTTTTTTGGTTTTTTTTTCCCCTTCAGCAGCAGTTTTCCTTTTTGTTAACACGAACAGAGAAGCGAAGGAGCGATCTCTCGAAGGATCCTGGCTGGCAGCAGTATCACCATCTGACTGAGGAGAGAACTCAGCCACACGCATAATCCTGGGGAAAATTCATCTCCACCCTCCTGCAGATCCCGGTGAGAGCCCTCGAGTGGTAATTAAAGTCTATTGAGTGGCAACTGCACCTGTTTAGAGAGGAGAGTGCGGGTAAGAGGTGCACAAAGGGAGACGAGAGAGGAGCTGCTGGAGGCGGGGAGGAGCAGAAGTGGGAAGAAGGGGGGAAAGGTGTTGGTTGAAGTCGATCCAATCAGTTGTGCATTTCCATCCTGCTCTAGATTTGCTCCTGGGGTGGAAATCTGCAGTTCTGCAGGGTCTGTGCGGGCTCACAGCAGTCCTGGCTCTCTGACTCTGCTCAGCAGCCCCCAGCTCCTCAGGCTGGCCCTGGGATGTGCCAGCTCTTGTCCCTCTGGGTGTAAGAGGCTGATCTAGGTGCAGGCTCCAGGGAAATTCTCATTCTGACACCCATGGCTTGATGATAGAACTGCTGGCTCCTTCTGTCACAATCCCAGTGTGACCTGGGGTGGCAGCAAGCAGGGTCCCAGGCTATCTGCGATGATGAGGCTCTAAAATTTAATACAAAGAGCCCTGCAAAAGCTTTTTATTGTAGGAGTAAATAATCACCCCTACATTCTACACAGAGTGTAGAGATGAGGCTCTAAAACTTAAATCAAAGACCTCTGCAAAAGCTTTTTATTGTAGGAGTAAATATACCCTTGGCTCCCCTTACCCAACCCCAAATCCATTGGTTTAGGTGGCACTAGAGCAGAAATGTGGGCTTTGTCCCTTGTCACTGCAATTCCCTGTGTGCCCAGAATGAGCTGGGCTGAACAGGATTCCTGGGGTGAGGCCAGGAGGGGCCTGAGGTTCATCCTGAGAGTGCCCCGAGGCTGAGCTGAGCAAAGTCAGGCAGAAGGATTCCAGCGGTGTTGGCAAATTCTTCTCTCTCACTGGGCTCGATGGCAGCCAGTCCCCTGTGAATCCCTGACCTTCACACTCCACAGGCTGCCTGGGATGGCTCACAGGAACCACAGGAGGTTTTCTGCTGTTCCTGATTGTCAGAGCACACAGCAGCTCTGGTGTGAATGTTGTTGCATCTGCTTTGGACAAATCCTGTCAGCAGCACCTCTGCAGCTTCCCAAAGCTGGGCCAGGACACGCTGTGGGGTGAGAATGAGGATAGGGAAGAACTTGCACTTCACAGAATCCCAAATGGTTTGGGCTGGAAGGACCACAAAGCCCATCCAGTGTCACTGGTGCCATGGCCAGGGACACCTTCCACTGTCCCAGGTACTCCCATTGACTGTTCCAGGTGGGGTTTGACATTAGCTGGGTGTCTCATCCACCCATTGGGCTGCAGTTTGTGGAGACAGACAGACATCCCTGGACAGCAGGATAACCTGCCAGCCAAGTCCTGTGCCAGGGTGGGAGGAATTGTTGTGCCAGCTGGGCAGGGAGGCTGCATGACAACACTGAAAGCCCAAATGCCACAGAATCCTCCCTGAAATGCCCTCCTTGCCTCCTAAACTCCAGTGCTGTGCATGAACCAGCTGACTGGGTGGATAACTCACCTTGTTTCTGCCTTTTGACTCCCAAACACTCCTCTCTCATTTTTCCCTTTTAGCCCTTCTGTCCCCCAGCCCTTTTCTCTCTCCACCTTCCCTCTGATTGCTGAGCAGCTTTTTGACTTTTCCATCAATAAGTCTAAAGAGCATTTGAACCGCTCTGGTCCCCCTTCTCTCCTCCCTCCAGTTCCAAATCAGGCAAGCTCATCGATCAGAGGAGCTCAGGAAATATCTGCTGTTTTGTTGTCAGGCTGATAATAACATTGCAGTTGTGAATGGGCTGCTGCAGGCCTGATCATGGACACCTGCAGGGTTTGTTTAATTGCATTTAATGACAAATCCTATACAGAGGAGCATTGCCAGAGAGATTTATTATCCGCCAAAGAGGCAAAGCACAACAGCTCAAAATATAATTTGCACTGAGCATTTTTCCCCCTGCCTCTCTTTAAAGCACGGTAATAAATGACAAATCGGGTAAAGTGGGAGACACGGGGCTGGGGAGGAGGTGGAGGGCAGAGGACAGAGATTGAAACCAAAGGAAATAACAGCAATAAGGCCACATTGTTCTCTCTGCCCTCCCTGTGGTCTGGTGTGCAGGAAATTCTGTTTGTTTAATTTACAGCCTGGAAGTGCAGCTGGGGATCTCTCTGTGATGAGCCTGCTCGGAGATTGCTGCAGGCCAAGAGTCCCCACTCTTTCCAGATAGGATTTTTCCCGTGCTCTGGAGCTAAGTTTAGCTCCCATCCTTAGAAATAATTCCCAAGGAGTGCTGGGGAGAGGGGTGAGATCCAGCTGCCACAGGACAAGGAGCCACAACCCTGAAATCTCTGGGACAAACAGGAGTGGCAGATCCCTCCTGACAAATACCACATAGAGAAATACAGCCCCAGTGAGACAGTGCAGACAAAAACCTCACAATTTATGTTTCCTACTGAACACCTCTGAACAGGGATGGCTGGGTGTGAAACCAAGAGAGCAGCTCTTGCTCACATCTCTGTCTTGATTTTTTCCTGACTGTCTGGCAGTGATTTTTTGGTAAATCCCTTTGTGGAGCTGTGTCCCAGAACAAAGACTGAAAAATGTCCTGGTCACCTGGAATTCCAGTCCAGCTCAGCACTTCCCAAACTGTCTTCTCTCTCAAATTCATTCTTCTTTACAATTTATCCTCTCTTCCAGTTATCTGAAGACTGAACTGTCCTGACTTTCTATTTCTAAATATTGTCTCACTCCCCAGATGTTTTCACTGCATACTCACTACTGTTCCACTTGATATTCAGATTAGAATCACAGAATATCCTGAATATCACAAGGATCATCCAAGTTCAGCCCCTGGTTAAATTTTACCCAGGAGTTTTGGGGTGGCAGCAGTTCTGTACAGGAACACATCCCCTGTGTTCAGCAGCTGGCTCAGTCCTTACACAAACAGGGTGTTGGGTGACACCTGGACCCGTTTTTATCTGATTTCCTGCACAATGGCAGTATCACTAATGCTCCCTGTTAAATAAGACCACCTGGACATCTGCTGGTATCAGCCCCAGCTATCACAAACACTCCTGCTACCTAGGCCAGCACAAAGGGCTGTTATCTCGGGGCAGCACAAATCCCCAGACTGAAA
>JAHXMQ010012343.1:15064537-15076991 GCA_020466415.1 Ammodramus savannarum pratensis | reverse complement strand
GGGTCCCCTCGAGGCCATGGTGGGTGTTGGGACCTGCTGTTTGTCCCCCCAGGAGGGACAGACCTGTCAGAGGGGATCTGTCAGAGGGTGTCCCATCCCTTGGGGCCATGGGATTGTGGAACACCCTGAGTTGGGACCCCTGGCCCTGCACAGCCCCCCAACAATCCCCCCAAAGTGCCCCAGAGCTGTTCCTGCTCAAGGAGCTGCTCATGGAGGCCGAGCCCTGGAGCTGCCTGGGCACAGGAGCTGGGACAGGAGTGAGCCCCTCTCTGTCCCCCAGCCCTGGGGCTGCTCCTTGCAGGGGTCACAGATGTTGTCACCAAGTCCCAGGGAAGCAGGACAAGCTGTTTGTGGTGTAAACCATCATCATCATCATCATCCTGATGTTTTCTTGGCAAAGCTCTCCCTCCCCAAGGTGTCAGAAGTGCTCTCCCACCTCAGCCCATGCCAGGCCCTGCAGATACCTGATGATGAAACTTTTGCTTCTCCTTTTTGCTGGGATTTTGCTTGATTTATGTTTCTATCCTTGCTGAGGGCCCAGCAGTGCAGGACCCCAGGGAGCTCAGGGCTTTTTAACATCTGTAACAAACACTGAAAACTCCAGTCAATGCTTTTCTTTTCTATTTGTGCCTTTTCATCTTCAGCTCTCAAAAAACTGGTTTGAAAACATCAATTAAGCTTCCTGTTGTCTGTTGTCAAGATCAGCGGGGGAGGAAACTGAGGCACAGGTAAAAATTATCTGAAGTCTTCTAACACTATTACAGTGATTGAGTCACCTTGTTTTGGGCCTCTGGATGCAGGAGACCTTGGCTCTGGTTCTGTATTGCCATTCAGGCAGGTGGGGGTGCCAGTGGCTTTTGAAAAATGTGCTGTTAAGCTGACAAAAATGTGGAGAATTGTCACTCCTGACGAAGAATCCTCGTCCTGAGGCTGAATTAGCTGGGAGTGCTGGCTGGAAAGGGCTCTGGAGCTCAGGAGGTCCTGGGAGATGGGACCTGGGTGGGTCTGGGAACCTCCAAAGGGATGGAGATGTCCCAGATCATCCCAGGGATGGAGATCTCCCTCTGGCTGCTGGATCCATTGGGTCTGTATGTTGCATTAATGGAAAAGCTGCTCTCAGTGTCCACTCTGAGCCTCTCCAGCTACAAACTGTGGCCTTTGCCTCTTGTTTGATCACCTGCACTGCTGGAAACAGTCCTTGTGCATTTCTCTGTGACATAAACTCCATATTCCTTCATCACCAGAGTCACAGCATCCAGAATGGCCTGGGTGGGAAGGGCGTTAATTTTTGATGCAGTTCTGAAGTGTTTGATATCTTGTACTAAAACAAAACAGCTTTTAACAATTGTGATGTTTGTAAGGGAAATAAAAATTGTTCTTTTCCTGTGAAGAATTGATGAAATTAAGGTGTTTTTTACAGGAACAGGGAATCAAGAAATGAGTCCTTTGCGTTTTGGAGTGTAGTCCTGCCATGGCCAGTGCTGCATCCCAGGTAAGGTGGCAGTGATCCAGCTGCCAGGTGTTCCTGAAGTGCCCTGGTGGGTCAGTGCTGTGGGGATGGTGAAAGTCTCATGGGACAGGTTTTATTTCATCCCCCAAGTGAGTGAAACAGCACTGTCTGCAATGGTGGGGCACAGGGGAATGGGAGAAGTGATAGCCAATAATTAAAATTAACCAGGCAGTGTTTAATATCTAATGAGTGGCTTTGATATTAGGGTAAAATGTCAGTGCTGGGATTTCCTGCAGGGTGGCAGAGCTGCCTGCAGGGTCAGGACACTGCATTTGGGAGATTGCAGTGTCACAGCAAAGCTTTGCACAATTTGCTGCTGTGACCCTTGGTGCTGTATGAAAGACACAGATTTAAATCTGAGATATAATCACCCTAAGAGGTTTGGTGGGGTGGGAAGGGCGTGGGAGGAAGTGGAGAAACACGTTTGGGGAATGAGGAGCTGTGCTGGTTGGGAGCCCTGAGCAAAGCTGCAGCATCCAGAGCCAGGGCAGGATCCTTCAGGTGTGAACTGTGAACCCCACCAGGAGTCCCTGTGCCTCTGCCCTGCTGCTTCAGCTGCCTCTTGAGTCCTTCAGCTGCCTCCTGGCTCCCTCAGCTTCCTCCTGCTCCCTCAGCTCCCTCCTGGCTCTGCCTGGGACGAGGCCTCAGCCTTGAGCTCCTCACTTGTCCCATCCTGGGATTTCTGTTGACTACAAACCTGTGTGGGATTTGGAGGGTCAGCCCCTGTGTTGGGAGCCATTCCTTTCCCTGCTCTGAGGTGTGTCACAGCTCAGCATTGTCCCCCTGGGGCCCAGAGGCCACATGTGACACTGGAGTTGCCACTGCTGCAGCGGAAATCATCCTGCTGCTCTCCCAGTGCATGAGTAACCTGCCACCATGGCATGGTCACCTTCCCCTTGTCACCTGCCCTGGGGCAGGCACAGGCACGAGAAGGGATGAGAATGATGATTCAGGGCTGGGGCATGAGGAGCTCTGGTTCTGTTCCTCAGGTCAGCAAAGCCCTTGGGCTCCCAGAGCTGCCTGGGCATGGAGGGGACAGCTCTGGGTCATTGTCATTCACTGCTGTGCAAAGCCCACTGAGCTTCCCAGTGCCCCCAGACCCTTCAGAGGGTCAGGACCTGCTGCAGGTCTCTGCTGCCCTCCCTCTGCATGAACACAGCAGGACTTTCCTGTCATCTGTGCCTGCTGAAGGTGAGCCACTCCTGCTCCCTTTCAGCACTCACCTGAGCTCCCCAGGCCCTGTTTTCTGTCCAAGTCCCCTTCCAGCACTCACCTGGGCTCCCCAGTACCTGTCCTTGGGAACAGCTATGCAAGAATATGCAAGAATATTTATGCACATAACAGCATAAATGCCAGGGTCTGTGTCCTGGTTTTGGCTGGGATAGTGTTAATTTTCTTCCCAGTAGCTGGTCCAGGGCTGTGTTTTGGATTTAGCATGGGAATAATGTAGATAACAAGCGATGTTGTGGTTGTGGCTGAGTTGTGCTTACTCCAAATCAAGGACGTTTCAGTTTCCCAGGCTCTGCCAGCGAGCAGGGGCTCAAGGAGCTGGGTGGGAGCATGGCCAGGAGAGGCCAGAGGGATATTGCATTCTACAGAACATCCAGTGCAGAAACTGGGGGGCTGGGACTTGTCTGTCCCTGCTGTGGGAGGGATGAGCTGGGTCAGGGGTGGTGAACGACTCTGTTGGGCACCTCTGGCATGGAGTAATTCCTGCCCAGTATCCCAGAACCCTCCCAGGCTGCAGGAAGTGCTGCAGTAGCTTCTGCTTCATCCTCCAGCACATCTGCAAGGGCAAGCACTGACTCTGTGTCAGGCAGAGCCTCCAGCCCTGGCAGGAGATGAATCCTGGCGGCACCGAGCCCATCCGCGACCGCGGCTCATCCCATGGCGGCTCCAAGGACGATGGGACCCATCCTGTGTGTCCCCTACATGTCCCCTACATGGGAGGGCACCACATCCTGCTGCTGGCTGTGCTCTGGTGCCGAGGGGAGGCCGTGGGGGCGGGGAGGGGAGCACGGAAGCGGGGTGTGCCGCGCCGTGCCGCGCTGTGCCGGGCCTCCCGCGCCTCGTGCTCCTTTGTTCCAGCCCAGGCCGCGCCATCCCCGCGGCCCCAGCCCGGCCTCTCTCCCCCACAGGCGCCAACCCTCGGCCTCTCATCCTCCTCCTGGAGCAGGCTTCTCTCAGGGGCCTCTTGGCCACGCTTTCCCCCATCCAGCGGTTGTTTTAAGCAAATATTATCATTTTAGATTTCCTCATCGCATCGGTGGGTTTGGGGATAAACATCCTGCTGGATCTGCGCGTTCTGTCGGCTCACGCGGCCACACCGCGGCCCTGCCGTGTCACCCGGGCCACATTGTCACCAGTGGGGCCCTGCACAGCGCCATGAGTCCCCCTGGAGCTAACGGCCTGGGGAGTTAGAGCCCTTTTGCGGATTATTTGCTTTATTTGGATTGCTCTGTTTATTCTAATTCGGTTATTCGGATTATTCGGTTATTCGGATTATTCGGTTTATTCGCATCAGGGTAGGGCCTGGAGCCCCCCAGGGGGACAGAGCCCTCCTGGAGCCCCTCCAGGGGACAGGACCCCTGGGGAAGGGTGGCTGTCATAGAGGGGTCATTGGAGTGTCCTCGCCCTGGGGCTCAGCGGGTTTTAGGACAATACCCGGTACCGTGCCCGCGGCCCCGGGCGTTCAGAGCTATGGAGCCCTTGGGGATCCGGGGCGTTTTGCCCCCGGTATTGCAGCGGAGCGAGGGAGCCGGGCCAGGTCATTGGCGGGGGATGCCCGCTGTCGCCCCCGGTTCCCTGCGGTGTTTTCCCGGTCCCGTTTCCCCCCCAGGGCCCCACCGGCCCCGGGAGGCGGCGGCGGCCCCGCCCCGCCCGCGCGTTCCCGCCAGCGGCGGCCAATGGGCGCGCACGGGGCGCGCGCGGGGCTTTTCCGCGCCAAACTCCAAAGCCCGCGGAAAGCGCGCGCGGCACCGGCACCGCACCCGGTGAGTCCGCCGGGACACCCAGCCCCAATCCCCGCACCGCACACGGTGAGTCCACCGGGACCCCCCAACCCCGGCACCGCACCCGGTGAGTCCGCCGGGACCCCCGGCACCGGCACCGCACCCGGTGAGTCCGCCGGGACCACAAGCCCCAATCCCGGCACCGCACCCGGTGAGTCCGCCGGGACCCCTCAATCCCGGCACCGCACCCGGTGAGTCCGCCGGGACCCCCCAACCCCGGCACAGCACCCGGTGAGTCCGCCGGGACCCCCAGCCCCGGCACCGCCGCCCATGGCGATGCCGCCGCGGGCCGGGGAGCGGCCGCTGGCACCGGGAGCGGGAGGGCAGCGAGGGGCGCGGGGGTTTCCCCGCCCTGCCCGGGGGATGCGGGAAGCGGCGGGAGCGCTCCGCGGTGCCCGGGCGGTGACAGCTGGGTCTGGTGCCCCGGAGGGGTCGCGTCGCTCGGGGCTGCGACAGCGGGACCGACCCCCGCCCCCGACCGGGCCCGCGGGAGGGGGTGTGGCCGTCAGGGGCGGTGCCGGCGGCACCGGTGCCCTGCGGGCCCGGGGAGTGGCATTGCCCCGGGGGCTGCGCGGGGATGACGCGGCGGGGCTGGGGCGGGTCCGGGCGCGGCGGGGGTCGCTGACGCCCCGCGGTTCCCCGCCTGTCCCGGGCGGGTGTGCGGCTGGGGGGCCGTGAGCCGCGTTCTGCCGGTGACGGCCCCTTTAAGACCACGCGCTTCTCCCCATACCCCCCTTTATCCCCTCTCTCATTTGCATGATCGCGCGAGACTTGGCGCGTGGGCGCGGCGGGCGGGTTTCAATTGTGGCGCGAGATACGGCCGGCGCGAGCGGAGCCGTTAAGCTCCCGCGTGGGGGGGCGGGGCCGGCCCCTCGCAGCCAATCAGCGGCCGAGCCGGCCGGGCTGCCGGCCAATGGCGTGCGGCGGGCTCGTGAGGGGGGCGCGGCCGCGGGTGCGGGCCCGCCCCGCCGGTGCCGCCGCTGAGCGCGGTCCCATTCCCGGGGCAGCGCCGGCGCCATGTGGATCCAGGTGCGCACCATGGACGGCAGCCAGACGCACCGCGTGGACTCCCTCTCCAAGCTCACCAAGGTGGAGGGCCTGCGCCTGCGGATACACGAGGTGTTCGGCGTGGAGCCCCACCGGCAGCGGCTCTTCTACCGCGGCAAGCAGGTACCGGCGCGGCGCGGGCATTGACAGCCGGGAGCGGCAGCAGCGCGGTGCCGGACACCCCCAGCCGGGCCCTGCTCCCCTCCAGCTGGGGACGGATATCTTAATTTATTTATTTTTAATTGCATGGAAATAAGGGGTTTTGCTGCCATCTAGTGATCCCCGCTCCCTCCCGCGTCCGTGGGTTTGCCAGGACAGGAGCCCGCTGCAGAATTGCCTTTATTCCTACTTTCCTTTACTGTTTTCCACCTGATGTGTTGCTCTTCTGCCTTGACATCGCCTTTATGAAGTGTCTGGAAATTAGCAGTGATTTTATGGTCTTTAAAGTGCTTAATGTTTTTGAGCCTTGCTAGTTTCATCGCTCTAAAAGCCATAAAGATTTAATTTTTCTTTGTAAATTGGGAAAAGCATCTCATGATTTTGAAGTTTCTCAGCTGATATCAAATTCTCACTAGATACAGAACACTTGAGTGGCTCAGTGCTGTATTATGTTCTCAATAATACGTTTACTATTGCTGTTGCACAGCTGTTTTATTCCCTGTCAGTTCATAATGTAACTAAATTAGCAGTGAAGTCAATCAAAACCATTTAAAAATACAATTGCTGTAGTCTACCTAGTCCTATGCTGCTAAACCTTCGTGCTAGAGAAACTCCTGAGCTGGTGTTTGGTTGATCACAGGATTAATTTCAGGAATAGCAGCGGGATGCTGAGCTGGCTGCAGATGGACCATTTTTTCGAGTTGTTTTTTTTTTCTGTTTTAGGCAGTCCTGAGCTAACTGTACTCTGTAATTAGCAGGTGTGGCTGTAGAACGTGGAAATACACCTCAGTCTAAGCTCAGGTACCAGCTCTAGCACAAACAGAGCCCTGTAGGATGGTGTAGCATCACTTTCTGTTGGGTTGGTGTAGATTTGGGTGCATTAATGACCCATTTGTGTTGTAAATCGAGTGATAAGGGAGCTTGGTTCAGGGCAGGTGCCACCTGTCAGCCTGTCCCTGCAATCTGGGGCTAAGCAGGTTTTCAGAAGTGTGACTTTCATTCAGTTTGCCCCTGCCCTACATGGGAACCCCTCCTCCTGCAGCTCCAGTGACCCAGCCTCTCTCAGGCCTTGTTCCCATTGTGCTTTGTCTGGAACCCCTGCAAATGTTCCATTTCTTACCCATGAGTGTCTGAGGTTAGGAAATTAGCTGTTAGTTCAAACCTGCCTCCTTTGTTTGAGGTTTGTCCTCGGTGCTGGGCTCTTCTTTCTGCCTGTGCTTTGAGCTCCTGTGGTTTCCTGTGCTGTTCCTGTGCTCTTCCATTTCACTTTGCACCTGTTGTCACTCGTGTCCTCTGCTGCTGTTCCCGTGTTGGTGACACTGTGTCCTGCCTGAGAAGGAACAACCCATTCCTGGTGTGTTCTTGGAGTTTTCATCTCTGAACCAGCCAAAAGCTCAGACCTCTTCCTGTGCAGTCAGATTTCCAGGGATTGTTCCACAGCCATTTGATGCCATAAATCAGAATTGAATTATCATAGTGATTCCTGTGAAGTGTAAATTTTTGTGGTTTTGCTCTGCTTCCCCCTGATAGAGAACAAAGCTCCAGGGATTGCTTTTTCTGGTGGTTTAGGCTGGAAAGGGATGATCATTTCCTGTATAATTTCTTAGTCAGACCTTAAATATGTGGGGAAGCTTGTCTGAACTTCTGACTGCTCCGTGGGCTCCAGCCTTACATGTTAACTCTAAAATGGTTGTGCTCCTGAGAGCTCTTGAGAGGTTATTGAGGGGCCTCTTTCTGCCTCTGCACTTCTCTTTTTGCAGGGGCAGGGTCCTGATTTGACTACAAACTGTGCCAGATAAACTCTTAGAATTAGAGGGAGTGTGAAATTAGAAAACGCTGAGGAGCGATCGAGCAGTTTCAAGTTGAATTGACTCTTTTTTGATTTTACTTTCAATGGAAAAAATGTGTGTTTGCTGGGAGAAAAGTGGGTGATTAACTCTGGCTCCTACTTAATGCTACGAATTATGGAGATGGTGTAACAGTAATCTGGATCACACACAATTAAAATATAAATACAATCTGCATTAGCGTTTGGGATGTGTGTTGAGGAAGAAATAATTTGTTTTGTGGGTAATTATGTTTGGAATTATGTTTTTTTGTGGGTAATTATGTTTTGTGTGGAATTATGTTTGAATCCTGATGGGAGTGTGGAGGGTCTGTAGTTGTTTAATTGTTGGGAATGTGCAGCAAACTTTTCCAGATCTGCTTGAGGATGAGTAGGGAGTACAGAGCAGCATGGACGCCTTGCTCTGAAAAAAGAGCATTAAATATCAGGGGCTGAGGGAGAAGAAGGGCCCAGATGTGGCTGATAATGGTTCCCAAGCCACGTGGTGGATGTTGGCGGGCTGTGAGCTCGATGGGAGGCTGGAGGCAGCGCGGTGCGGGCGGTGAGGGGCGCGGTGAGCGGATCCATGAACGGTTTGGTGAATAGATCCATGAACAGTTCCCTGCTCTCCCTGCAGATGGAAGATGGGCACTCCCTGTTCGATTACAGCGTGGGGCTGAACGACATCGTGCAGCTGCTGGTCAGACAAAGCCCGGCCGTGCTCCCTGCTGGCAGCAAGGACAAGGACCCCGAGCTCTCGGACAGCGACTCCGGCTGCGGCTCCGGCCCCAGCGAGTCCGACAAGAGCTCCCACAACGGGGAGGCTGCGCTGGAGCTGGAGGGACAGGCGGGCACGGCCTGGGCAGACCCCTGCTTCGGCCTCTACAAGGTGGGTGCTCACACACTGGGACTGCTCCTGCCCAGGGGAATTGTTCTCTGTGCTGGAGAATCGCTGAGAATCTTGTGCACTCCAGTTGTGTGGGCAGTGCCTTTCTTCCTCTCAAACACTCCGACAACAAAGACAGAAATACCAACCAAGCCACAAACCAATTCAATGCAAAATGCTGTAGGTCCAAAAACTTAATTTTTTCATTTTGTCCTTTGAAATTAAACTACAATACACTATTTTTTTTTTTTAAGTATTCAGAGTGTCTGGTTTGATTTTTTTCTTACAAATTTTCCCAATATTTTTGCTTGGAGTCACTACATTTGTCAAAGCTGAAACTTTCTTGAATGAACAAAAGAAAATCTCAAGCAGCTGTTCAGAATAATTTTATTTCTCTGTTTCAATGGGTTTTATTGCAGATCTAGTGATGTCTGCCAGGTTATGAGCAAGACACTTTGAAACTCTATTACAGACTAACCAATAATGGTTTGGGCTCACCAGCGAGGCTGGTGTGGAATGGACTTATAACCTTACAAATTCAACCTAAACACACTGTAGGGCTGCACAACAGGACCAGGAGAGCAGAGGAAATCTTAATTTTTAAGGTGGTCAGTGAAATATCTTGATAATGGTGCAGTTCTTGAGATGGTTAAATCTTTAAGTAGATTGGAAAGGAATGCCTAATTTGCAGATCTGTTTTGGTGAGCTGTGCTCTTGGCTCTGTACAGATCAATGACCTGGTGGATGCTCGGGACACGGACATGGGAGCGTGGTTTGAAGCCACAGTTGTGAATGTAACCAGGAAAAAACCCACCAGTGCATCAGCTGAGAGCTGCACAGACCCTGACCAGCCCACAGCTGTCCCTGAAGAGGATATAATTTATCATGTGAAATATGATGAGTGAGTTTTGCTTTGTTGCCTTCTTGGCCAATAAAGTCATTGGGGTCGTGATGTTGATGGGAAATTTTATTGCAGATATTGCACAAATTAAAACAAACTGGGCAGTGACACAGTCATTATGTCATTGGGCCCTGGCAGCTGTAAGGTTGTTTTGCAGTTGGAATTCCTGGGGGCTGGAATCATGTTTTTATGGATCCCAGCATTTACAGGAAACGCTGGTGTCCAAGTGCTGAAGGGAGGCAATAATATCAAAGTCAGACTGGTTGGTTCTGGCTGTGTCTGTGTGGGAGGAGATTTTATCCTTGATGGTATTCTTGTGTTGCACAGCAAAACCAACCTGTCAGAATAGCACCTGTTCCTCCCCAGAGCTGATGTTGAATGATTTCTGTTTCTGAATGATTTCTGTTGTGTCTCTTCCTTCAAGTTACCCAGAGAATGGGGTGGTGCAGATGAGCTCGGGCAACGTGCGGGCTCGGGCACGGACCATCCTCAAGTGGCACCAGCTGGAGGTGGGGCAGGTGGTGATGGTCAACTACAACCCTGATGAGCCCAAGGAGAGGGGCTTCTGGTACGATGCTGAGATCCTGCAGAAAAGGGAAACCAAAACCACCAGGGAGCTCAATGCAAAGATATTGCTTGGGTAAGCTGTTCATGTGGGATAAATGGAATTTTCTTGCTCTGCTTCAGCTTTCTGAGGTCTGAGTGGCTCTGCTGGTATCTGTGAACTTGAGCTGTGGGACACTTCCAAACTCTGATCTCTCCTCACCTTCTTCTAGGGAAGCTGGTGATTCCTTGAATGACTGCACAATTATATTAGTGGATGAAATCTATAAAATTGAAGAGCCAGGCACTGCTTCTCCCATCAGTTCTGGAACTCCAAAACGTGAGTCTGACGTGGAGTTCTTGCATGTCTGTCTTACCCTGTGATGTCCTGCCAGTTGTCTCTGTGAGGGTCAAAGGTTTAAGGGCTCCAAATCACATTCAGTTGTGCCTCCTTTGACCATTTCCAGTGGATCTTGGCACTTGCTGAGTGTGGTTTGTGTTTGCCCACAGGACAGAGTGGACCCGTGTGTAAAGCCTGCAAGGACAACCCAAACAAGACCTGCAGGGTCTGTGCTTGTCACATCTGTGGGGGGAAGCAGGATCCAGACAAGCAGCTCATGTGTGACGAGTGTGACATGGCCTTCCACATCTACTGCCTGAAGCCTCCCCTCAGCAGGATCCCAGATGATGAGGACTGGTAGGTTCTGAGGAGGTGTGTGGGGTGTCACAGATACATCTAATTAGGAACAGGGATGTGGGTGTTTAGGGTATTTTCTTTGGTAAAACTTCATAGCTTTTCATGAGCTTAATGAGAGTAGGTTTTAAGCCCATGGCTTGCACATTCCTTTTCCTAATTTTGGGATCTGGATGCTTTTTTTGTGTACCTGCCTAAGGGCAGGGCTTGGAGCAGGCTGGGATAGAGGAGGGTGTCCCTGCCATGGCAGGGCTTGGAATGAGATGAACTTTAAGGTCTTTCCACCCCAAACCAGCCTGGGATCCAAAAAGGACCAAATGAGAGCTTGATGCTGGGAGGCTTCAGCTGTGCAGTGGCTTTTATGGGTCACTGCAGCAGGGCCCATCATCAGATCAGGCAGGTTTGTGCATGAGAAATGTCCAGTGAGAGTTGTGGGTAGTGAAATACATCTTCCAATAGACACAGAGTCAGTGAGATGCACTGGTTTGTTCCCTCAGTGTTTCAACACTGTATACAATGATTTTATATCACAGCTGTTTCCTGATACATCTGTACAGGAACTGTTGTAGGTTAAATTCCAGTATGGAAAGTGTTTCCATGTCCTGTCTGGTTTCACATGGGGAAATTGTAACATAACTCACTGTGTTTGGAGGAAATGCTCCTAACTGAAGGCTTTGCTACTTGTTAATTTTCACTGACTTTAGGTATTGCCCTGAATGCCGAAATGATGCAAGTGAGGTGGTTTTAGCAGGAGAGAAATTAAAAGAAAGTAAAAAGAAACAAAAGATGGCATCTGCTAATTCCTCCTCCCGAAGAGACTGGGGCAAGGTCAGTCCAAAGCTGTTTTACTTGGAGTTGTGTTTGTTGCTTTGGGCTCTTGGCTGATGCTGCTCTCTGCCCAGGGCATGGCGTGTGTGGGGCGCACCAAGGAATGCACCATCGTGCCCTCCAACCACTATGGACCCATCCCTGGCATCCCCGTGGGCACCATGTGGAAATTCAGAGTTCAGGTATGAAGCTGAATCCTGGCCTGATCTGCTGTGGGGAAAAATTGGAGTTACCCAGCTCCTGCAAGAAACTGAAACAGTTAATGTGGAAATGTGTGTGTCACTGGATATATGGAAGTGCAGCAGGAAAAGAATTCTGGCTTTGTCTGGATCAAGTGTTCCAGAACTAATGCTGCATTGTTGGACCATCAAGAGCTGGTTTATTTTGTTGTAGTGCTCTTTTTGGTAACTCAAAAACCCCAAAGCAAGCAGATTGTTCCCAGTGGTTTGTCCTGGAGGTGTGCAGTGTGCCCTGCCAAGGGTGTCTCAAATATCCACATACCTGAAACAGAAGGTTTCTCATCCTGTTAGAAAGCTGGGGCAGAAAAAAGCACTGGCCTATCCAGATCTTGCTTTCAGGTATTGAGGGAAGGTTGCTATTACAACTCTTTCAAAACTTTATACAAATATTTAATATCTGTATTATTCTTAAACACCTGGAGCCTTTTAATAAGCAATTTCAATAAGAAATATCCAGATAGTTAGATTTGCACACAAACCTTATCCATGTGTTCAATTTACTGATACAGTCAGTGCCTTATTTTTTTAGATGCATTTTTATTTTTCTTTCTTCTGCTTGGAGCTTTTTGGAGGATGATGGTGAGAGCACCTTCCCCCTGTGATAAATGTGAAGTAGCAGAGTTGGTTCAGCTCAAACCCAGTGCTGGTGGGGCCTGTTGAGGGCAGGTGCCTCCAAAGCTGATTTTTGTCTCCCAGGTGAGCGAGTCTGGGGTGCACAGGCCCCACGTGGCAGGGATCCATGGCAGGAGCAACGATGGGGCCTACTCCTTGGTGCTGGCAGGAGGATATGAAGATGACATTGTGAGTGGAT